>OY292487.1:7665546-8282147 GCA_958496325.1 Nomophila noctuella | reverse complement strand
TGTAGATAAGTGTTCTACTGTAGAGATTATAACTGGGCAGAACGCTTCCCCGTACATTCTGTTTCTAACACACTGCATTTTATACTTATAAATCTGAGTAGGTAATTTTCGTAAAACACCTCATCATTCTCCTGCCCTTATTCCACACTAGGCGGGGTTGACGCAACGCAACATGTTCATTCCTTCCACTTCCACTCCAGCCGTCACGTCCATATTTTTATCAATGTAATACCCTCCGGCCGTATTCGGCCATGGCGGCCGATCTTACGATCAGCCAGGTACGCAGGATATATTATAGTGCACAAGTGAGTGCGCAAGCACAGGTGCACTCCCTATTCCTTCACTCTCATAATTCGGTGGGACAGCAATCTGACACGACCGTAGAGAGATCAGGCGCAGGACCAACGGCTTAACGTGCCTTCCGAAGCACGGAGGAGCTCGAGATGAAATTTTTCGGTCACCCATCCGATAACTGGCATCTGCGAACGTTGCTTAACTTTAGCAACCGCAGGCCGAGTGCGCTTACCACTGCGCCATCGAGCTCCTCGAATCCTCCTCCTTTTATCAATGTATAAAAGTTAGAAATAGGAAATACAAAGTCTGTAAATAACAACAACCTAATGTAACAATAATTATTCTTTAACATACAAATTCTCATGATTGACCGTGGTTGATGGGACAAAGTCATTACAAGTTCGGTTGAATGAACGGTTAGATTCAACGACTTATAAATTATCTCATTTAAATTGAACTTTTCTAATGATGTGGGTATGACCATGAAGGTTTACTTCGGCATAATAATGCGTTGAGTATAATGTTCGTATCGTATTAATTTACATGGATTATTTTAATATTAATGGACAACCTTTAACCTTCGTCCTTGGTGCAGTGTTTGTATTACATAGGTAAGTGAAGGAAAAGGGCGGATCCACATTTGGCGCCCAGGAGGAGGGTTACATAGTCGTTGTCAAGTTAGTATGTATAAAATAATTATGTTCAATTAGTGGTCCACCTAAGTCTTGGAGCAAGCTCAGGGGAAGCGGGGTGGGGGTGTAAAATCCCCTGGATCCGCCTTTGGCGAAGGATCTCTGTTTAATAACACTAGGTTAGGGAACCGATATGGGGAGTGATATTCATTTATTGTTTACGGTTTACCTATGCATTTTGAGATGAGTATTCTCTTGAAACACGAGATGCACCATCAGCCACGTTTGATGAGATAACTTTTTTGTAATCTATTAAATATTCGTTTCATTTCAGTCTTGTTTGATCAAGATATCACTTAATAAAACAAATTCAATGAATATTACGTATCTTCGATATTAATTTTGTTTGTACTGTTCAAAAAAGTAATAGGAAGGTGAGTCCAGTCGTAAATGCTTGATAAACAAATTAAATATGCATAAATATAAAATATTTATGGTAATACAATCATCGTGTTTATCTGTATGGCCATTGACACATGTGAATAAAAGCTCTAATGTAATATTCTACCAATTATTATTTGTGTCTAAAACAAAGTTGGTAATGAGGACTTACCCATGTAGTGGTTCATTGCTGTTGTCGCCACCAGGGAAATAACTAATTTCGCTGGGTATTGACCCTGCCAATACCCAAAGCTCCTGAGCTTTCCTTTGTATTTTATCATCCATACTGTTGTCTCTGGAGACTGGGTCTGGACGTAGAGTGGAGACTATGGCCCATTGAGGTATTACTACTACGTAGGTATAGAGTGGACATCGAGAACAAAATCCATGCGTCAAATAGGAGGGAAGGGGGTGGATAATTTAGTGATTTTTTTGTCTCTTTATCTATGAAATGACACGCCAATAGCTTTAGTTTTCGTCCTGTAATTATTCGTACAGGTTTTTAGAACACAACACGGCATTTATTGGACTCTATGAATAATACAAAGTACAATAGACGGCAACTATTGTAACATTTGGAGGAAGGGTTTAAACGTACATACATATTATTATAAGATACATAATGTATAAAAAATAAAACAGCCGTAGAAATTTAAATTAATGTTGTGTTTCTTCTTCATTTCAATGTTTTAATCTTTAAGGTATTTCCAATTAACAACAAGATACAATATGCAGGCGTTAACAAGCACTAGTGGTTCCAGTTTATAAATAAAATTAGTATAACAATATCCAGACACTAAAACTAGTTTCATAACATGCAGGTAGGTATTTCTTTTAATAATATGGTCGATTGTACATACCTACCTATGTTGGTTAATTATTAGCTAAATGAAACGGCTAAAACCAGTTGACCTTGATTTGTAATTTCACAAAATCCCGACCTTTGGAAAGGTTAAGAGCACATCACTTTTATTTGTGGCTGCTTAGTGACCGGGACAAGTTTCAATTATTATTACTATATCTGTCTGTAAATTATTTAGGGTTCCGTATACCTCCTCCTTGAGTCGTATTCCTCATTACTGAGGGTCGTGATCATTGTATGAAATAAAACACACAACACTCTTGGCATTTTTTATGGAGTGGTTTGCCATTGCCTTTTCCAATTCACACACTTACTCGTAGTGTGTAGGTTTCCTCACGATTTTTTGTACCTTTACCGTACAGCTGGTATGAAATTGCACACATAGATTTTTGATATACCTACCAGAGGTGCGTGCCTGACCGGATTTGAACTGTCGACCTCACGCAAGTGAAGCGGCGATCTTACTACTAGGCTACCGAGTTGACGGTATACCTACAAGTAAGAAGGCTTATTTGACCGGATCTACCATTCGTTTCAAAATATCGCTTACTTTTTTATAATGTGATTTTTTAAATTATTTTTATGCATGTTTTATGTTTGCCTGTCTATGTAACCGAATGGAATTTATGAAGACAAAGTAATTTTAATTCCGTCTAGGTCTAAAACATGTTCTAAGTTCGTGAATTGAATTATTAAAATATCAAGGATGGTCACGTAGCATTAGGAGAAACAGCATTAAGTATATTCTAGATAAATCGTCATTTTTCAGAAATAGGATGTAAAGGACATTGTATTTAGACGAACCTTTGATATCGATTGCAGACGTCTATTAATAGAGAAGGTCCTTACTAGACATAAATAGATGCAATGATTGGTAGACATTATGCTGGCTCGTAGCTTTTCCTATTTTATGTGAGACATTATTATACACCAAACATTTTTGATACGACACCGTGGAAAAATAATAAGACCTAATAAAGCATATCAAATAAAGGATAATAAAATCATGAATTAATATCTAGGTAAGATTAAGTTCCGTATAGGTTTACTAGTTATTTCTAAATAGCCAAATAAGATACCTACATTTTTGTATGCGTTTGCTAACTCTTGCAATGCTTATTGCGTTCAAAAGGTCAAAATAATATTGACACGGTCTCTCTGTAAGGTCGAGCACTTGGATTACTAGTGCCCTGATGCTAATTCTAATAAAAAAAAACGATGTTAAGTATATAAAATATATCAGAGTATAGGTACATATTTTCGAGAAGTATTTTCCTTGATTGATTATTCGAGAGATATTATTGAAGAAACATCGTTGAATACTGTAATATTTTCCAACTTACACTTGACCGTCTCTTTGTGCCTGCTACGGAAGCGAATAATACCTAAGGATGGTTTTAATGCTATTAAGAATTTTTTCAACTGTGACCTTTCGGTTAATAAAACTAAAAGCTAAACCTACCGATGATGTTACCTGGAATGTTACCTGACCTGAGGTTTTGTGAATTAATCAGATGTAGTCATACAAATCAAATATTTATGCATGTATAGGTAGGTATTTATTTATTTTTTATTGAATCGCTAACATGCTTACTGAGTTCCACAAAAATCTATACTTACTAACATAATAAAGCTGAAGAGTTTGTTGGTTTTGTTTGAACGCGCTTTTCTCAGAAACTACTGGTAAAAATAATTTTGCGTTGGATAGCCCATTTGTACAGTAAAGTTTATAGCTACACTATGTGTGTGCTGAAACCCAAATACACAGGGACGAAGTAGCGGGTGGCAGCTAGTTGTTTAATATTTGGTTAATTATATTTTCTTAAACTTATCATATTCACTTAGCGCTTCTCCCGGTTGCTTTCTCGGCTATTGCCTCGGTGCCCGGGGTACGCTACGGCTAAAATGACCAGCCTGTTCATTACAATAGAGCGACTGCCTGTTACCGTCCGAAACCCTTAAAATGGAAGATTTTTTTAAACTTAACTTATAAAAGTTCATAATCATCTCAGTAAACGATTTTGATCAGAAAAAAAGAAAAATAAACGAGCATGAGTTCAATTGATGCGAATGAGTACCTCCTCCCTTATAAAAACCTACAGCGATCAATAAAATAAATGTTTGGGGATTCCAACATAGCAAACATAGCATGCAATTAAAAATACTCTGTTCTGTGCCTGAAGCGCTGTCTCTACGGAGCTCTTTCCACCGAAAGGACTATCATTGTCACGTTAAAGTATTTGTACCCAAGTACTAAAAGGAAATTCATGGTACCTATATATTTTTTTCCTAACAGCACTTGATGGAAAGTGGGCTTGAGGTCGAATTTAAGCCTATCTGTCATCTATCTGTTCATTGTTTGCTGCACTTGTTGTCTTTATGACATACATTTTGTATGAGCGACCTTTTTCCTTTAACACAATCTTAAATATGCAAGACAAATTTAAATGTTGGCAAGATATTAAAGCAGTTATTTAGCTTCCTCTGTATGTATACGTGCATAAAATGCTTAATATTCAAATTTTAAGTAGTTTGACCAATAAAAACAACGTTCCATTGCTGATGTAGGTACAATGTACATACCGACATATAGGTACCTAAGCTCTTACCTAATAGAGATGAGAATAGTTTGATACTGAGTATTGTGTACTGTATAAATCGTTACATGTCTACTTACATAAATATGTTTCAGTAATGTTTCGAAAAATCCTTGAAAAAACAGCTGACGGGCGGTTACATCATCTATTTCATAGTAGGTAGATTTGATTAATACCAGCCTGACAATGATTTTAATTCTAAGATCTCCTCAATGTCATGCTTACCTAATCGGCGTCGACGTACCTCAAAAGTTTGTCACAAATTATTCAATAAACAGTAATAAATTCCTTTGGCTTGGTCATGATGAGGTACTTATACACTCACACATGGATACGTTGGCAGACGCGACATCTCGTGTGTACAATGCGCGTACGCATGTGATGAGCGATGACCGAATCCGGGGAGCCGGAATATCGACATCGTATGTCCGCGCATGACATTACGATAGATTGCTGGAGAAATGTATAAAAGATTTTGACGCGGACGCTTAGGTATCAGTCGCTCACAGGTAGCAGCCGAAACAGTCCAAAAATTCAAAAATGAAAGTGGTAGGTGCTTCTTATTTATAATAATAGAAAATGTTAATGATTATATAAAATATTTTAATTTATTGATTTTATTAAAAATTAATGATAATTTATATTGTGCAGTTTTGAAAAGTTTGATTGAGTTGTTGATTTAATAAGTGTCGTGATTGTGCAGATCATCTTCGTCACCCTCGCCATCGTGGCCCTGGCCGTCGCCGCCCCCGCCGAGCCGGAGGTAGCAAAGATCCTCCGCAGCGAGTTCGAGCAGCAACCCGAGGGTGGATACGCCTTCAGGTAATACGCACACTCAAGTTTCTGGTCAAGTTATTGTTTAGCCCCTCCCAGGGTTTTCCATCCATCTAAAAGTTCCTACAGGTGGCCAAACTGAGTAGTTCCACGAACTTGCCCATCTTTGATCCTGATCGGCTTTTTGTCATGATTGTTGTCTTCGATAACGTAAAGTTCATATTTATACATAGAATTTAAAGATTATGTTTAGATCTTTAAAAGCTTTTCGTTCTAGTGTATTGTTGTGCCGGTCATAATATTTCTCATTAATAATAATTAGGCTTCAAAAGTCTCGTCTTATTAATGTAATGTAATGATTTAAATTTTAAATTCTATATTAATTTTATTATTATCATAAATGTCGAACTGCCTTCTTGATGTTAATGAATTAATGATTGATAAGAGCGCTGTCGTCGAAAGCATCGCAGGTCGTAGGTTCAATTCCTGCGGGGAACACTTTCGCTTTGAGAAGGTTTTCCAAGTGTGGTGGACATTGTAGGCTTAAATCACTTGATTGGCACATAAGAATAATGATTCCGTGCTTCGGAAAGTTCGTTAAAGCTGTTCCCGTCTATGATTCAACTTATTTGATTTTCCTTATAAAAGTTGACGGCAGTAGCTCCAATGTAATAACCAGGCTGATGTGTAGGACACAATGGATATCACATTGGGTATACGAAAGGATGAAGAAAATGTTTAATGATGATATTCAACTTATTAGGCAAAGTGGCAAACAACTAAATTAACGAAAGCAAGCAATACACGAGAAATTCCATATAACTGGAGAATAATATTTGTTATTTTCTATTCCAGCTTCGAGACCGACAACGGTATCTCCCGCCAGGAGAATGGTGAGCTCAAGCAGGCCCTTGACGAGGAGAACAAGCCCCACGACGTCGTCGTAGTCCGCGGCTCTTACACCTACATCAACTCCGAGGGCAAGTCCGAGACCGTCAACTACTACGCTGACGAGAGCGGCTACCACGCCGAGGGAGACTCCATCCCCAAGGCCCAATAAGATACCAATAGATTAGACTTAAGAGGCCGGCTCGGTGGTCACAATATGTGACTTACTAGCAGTGCCGTAACTAGCCTTTTATGCGCCCGGTGCGAGCTTTCAAAACTGCGCCCCTAGTATCTACCAGCCTGGTCATTTCTGCGCCCCTCCAGGGTCTGCGCCCTGTGCCTGGGCACCGTTGGCACCGCCCTAGTTTCGGCACTGCTTACTAGAAACAGGGTTGTTACTCACACTTGTGTGTGATATACTCAGTGTCTTGAGCCGGTTCTCCTCTATCTGTTAGTGGTCAAAACACGACAACAAGCAGTACTGTTTAACGGATTGCACGAATAATGGTTTGGCCTCTCCAGCAGCCTCGAGTGGCACACCGCCGCCACTTACGTTATTTGTATTACAAATAGAGCTTAGGTAAACTCGTAATTATATGATTGTTGCCATAACTCGGGACATCGAAGCATCGACGGTTGTCCCCACTGACGCTCGTTATTTTCGATGCGCACTGCCATATTTTTTTACGTTTTGTACAATTTTTGTTAACTCTTTTTTACGAAATGTCGTGAAATAAACGTTCGGCATTGAATTATGTATTTTTATTCAAGCACCTAATACCTGTGCGTACATACTTGCTTGTGCCTACAGTGAAAATGTCGATGACATTTAATTAATACGAATGTTTTATGTACCCGCTACTTACATTAAAGAGAAATGAAGTGATTTTTTTATTGATTAATTAATTAACGGGGACAGCAGTGGGACAAAATTGGTTACTTATAAAAAAATTACTCATCTTTAACAAACTGCATTAAGGAGCTATTTTACTTAAATTTTGTTCAGATAAACGGTTTAGTGCTCAACTAATAAACTAGCTAATAATCAATGCTAGATATTATAAATAGGTAATTAGAGAAGTAACATAACTAGCCATTTGACTATCTTTCATTAACTGTCAAAATGGTTTCTAACTACTTGAATCAAATCAAATCTGTTTATTGCAAGTGTTCTCTGCATTATCTGTTTATTATTACTTGATACGATTATTTATACAAATCCCACTCTGTAAGCAATTCCCATCCACTCTTTAAGTATGTCCCTAGCTACTGACCCTTTTAAGACCTTTATAAATCCCCCCCAACGAGATAGAGCGTACTTACGGACGGTACCTACTCGTATGTACGTTCACTCAGAACAATAAGAAGTGAATAAAGATAACTTTAACACTTCATATAGGGATTAATAAGGGGATTTTTATTAAAAAAATCCCTTTCGTTAGTATAAAATTGTCTGAATCACACAAATTTTATGTCATTTCTATCTTTTCTTATAGGTAATCATCCTTTACACAGATACTTTAAGCGCAGTAATAACATAGTGATAATATAAACGACTATTCAATTAAAAATATTCATTTGTGCTGGAATAGAGTACATAAAAGCTTTATCCCAACTAATATTATAAATGCGAAAGTAACTCTGTCTGTCTGTCTGTCTGTTACGCTTTCCCGCTTAAACCTCGCAACCGATTTTGATGAAATTTGGTACAGACAATCCTGAGACAGAACATAGGCTACTTTTTATTTCGAAAAAAAGAAATCCACGCGGACGGAGTCGCGGGCGGCCGCTAGTTTAAAATAAATTAAAAAATAAATGCGGATGAAAAAGCGTACGATGACAGTATGGAATCAATTGTATTGTATCAGATGGGATATTGTGCTATTATGACGTCACTGATGTTTAAAGTCAACTTTGTAAATAACTAAGATCTAATTTAAATAAGAGTTAAATATTTTTGGCTGGAAACAAACCAAATCAAGTAATTACCCAGGATTTTTTAAAATTAACACTGACTTGCCGGCATTAAGAAATTCAAGTGGCGGAAGGGCAAAGTAGAGTTTTTCAGTAGGAAATTATGAAATGTTTTAACAAATACCTATTCTGAAAGTTCAATCCATACACACCTACTTGAAGTCATCACTTCTCCCCATAGGGGTGGGCAGACACCAAATCCACCCACTTACTGCGACGTAGGTAGCACCCATGTCATTGATGCACTCTACTCTACCCCTCTGGACAATACAGGCCAACGTCGTCAAGCATTACGTAACTCAATTACCTACACTCCAATCCCAGTTAGGTATTTCTTTATAGAAATGTTGGGGTAGAGTCCGATAGACGCGAAGCTTCCATGTAGCTTCAATTCTCATAAGATTGAAATATTATACCTGTGACGATTAAATTACCTAATTTTATACCCAACTAACCCTACCCAATAACCTAATTTTTACCTAATCGTTTAAAATATCAATTTGGTGACTTCGCACCCCTGTCATCTGTACACTTTATCCCTCGAAAAATACAACCTCTTAAAAATATAAAAATGCGATATTTTTTTGGGTCCTGGTAATGTGTGAAATGACACCATAATCAGCTTATTGCAGTTCACCAATGAGCGGAAGCCTAAAAAACTTATGTTAGGCTACTGATTGTGAAAATGCTTCAAGCGCCATCTTTATTGTATCAAACTCAAACTACCTACCTACCTTACTTATGCAATTTGATTCCTAGAACAAAATTATTCGCAGGTATTTTTTTACCTACCAGCGTTTTGACGAGATGGCATGCTAACGAGATCAAGCAAAAAGTCATAGATCGGCTGGTCCAACATAATACTTTGTTCTAACAGTATTCACGAGATGGCGCTGCTTTTAGTGCTGAAAATTTATTCAGTAGTGGCGATAAAGCAGCGCGTTATAATTATTCTGAATCAATGTAAATCATTGTAGAGACACGAACGGCTTCGTCGTCCAAGTGTCGTACCTTAACATAAAGTCATAATTTTTAACATTAGGCTGAAAACAATGATTCACCACAAACAATAACAAGTTTATTGACTCGTAAACATTAATTCTCAAAACAACTTTTTGTTAACTACAGGAATACACGCCTTTATTTGCTCCAACTTGGGGTAAATATTCTTTAAAGGGAGGAGCTGGACGCATTTATGTGCGGCCATCTAAGTTAAACGAATACTATCCATAATGTGAGGTTTCATTCAAAAGAAACCTGTGCTCCATACTTCATGCAGTGTTTTGACGTGTACACGAAGCAAACCTAGGCTATTTTCCAAGCTTTTAAAATGGTAGTAAGAAGTCATTTCTGTATCGTCCATTATGGAAAGGGAACAAGTATCACGACTCGTTATATGCGATTCCTCTATAGACGGAGACACTTGATGGGGGTGCCTGATAGTCGCGAAGCTTCCATGTCCAGTCCAAATCTCATGAGATTAAATTATTCTACACGCTTGGTGTAATGGTCAGGAAGTTGCCTATTATACTAAGAGGTCGCATGTTTGATCCCCGCACTGGACAAACATTTGTGTGCATGAACATGTCTGTTTATCCAGTTCTGGGTGTTATATGTATCTACATATTTAAGTTTATTTCTAATATTACTGTAGGTTCTGATGTCTGTAACACAAGTGATTAAGCTATTTAACACGGAGTTAGATCAATGTATGTGATGTTGTGAAATATTTATTTATTTTATTTTACCTGCGATGATTTGATAAATTGCCTAGTAAAGTTAAGTAATTCTTTATTGTGGAAACGGGTACACATTTTAACGACCTAACGACATTATTTCTACCTCAATTACCTAAATTTATCTAATTGTTTAAAATACTTTAACAAATGTGAAATTAGATTACACACTACACCACGAAGGCAGTTTCAGATTTCATTAATGCGAATATGCATACTAAATTTACGGGTTTTACCTACATATATCATTGAACTTAAAATTACCATTTGTTTTCCGTAACATAACAAAGTAAACACTACGTAAAGTATAGCTTAATTTTGTGTTATTAAATTGACGCATATGATCGTGGGATAATACTTGTTTACAAGAATTTAATTAATTCCTTGCCTCACTTACAGGCTACAAATGTCAGATTTTTACATTCTATAGTTTACAAAGTGAATATAAATCACACAAAATAAATCATCACATTGTTTTGGATTTTCAACTTTGATATGTACAGCAATTAATAAATAATTAAGATATTTTGTTATAATCTGACGGGATTTTTAAAATCAGATGATGGCAACGGCTATAAATCAGCGCATTTTGATTGAATCACAGGATGAGTAGTAATTCATACTTCATGATAAATATGTCAAAAAATCATTTGTATGCGCAGGATATGGTTTTGACTTATTTATTGGAATTATACGATAATATTAAGATCGATCAAATTTTATGTTTTTGTATTGGTAAAGATCAAAGAACGAAATGAGATTATTAATATTAAATAGGTAATAGTTAGACATTAATGAACAAAGATGATTAAGAATTCAATATCCTGTCAAATTTAAATAGTTATGACAGATATATCGAACTAGTTAGTTAAGTCGATATTAACAATTATATTTCATCAAATGATTTAATATCGTGATCGACGCACGTGTATGATGTAACAAATAAGTAAACCAAAGCTTTGGGGCTCAACAACAATAGGTAATCGTTGGTCGGTCAACATATTATTGACCAGTCACTGACGTTAGTGGCCATCAGGACAGATTTTCATTGCTCTATGCCACTGCATTCTATTGCGGGTTATTGAAAAGAAAATTGAAAAATGGGGACTATTTATTGTCCCTTAATTTTTTACACAATTATTTATTGACAACCGATTAATAAATTACTGACCATTTTATTTTTTTAAACGATAACATAATTTTAAATTACGGAGGCCCTTGCCTTTCAATGAGATATTAATAGGCTGATTGTAAAGTTTAGATGTAGTAAATAATTTCATGTTAATTGCCACTGTGTTAAGATTGAATAAATGAAGGGTTTTAACTTAACCCCATGACTCGTGAGAAAGCAGTTGCAAAAAGTTCTGTGATAGCTATCTTCGTCATACATTTCTTTGCTTAATCAACAAAATTGTTAAAACCATAAGACATTTTGATATTATTCAGAGTAGGATAACTATTTTCGGTGGTGCTGATGGTATCAATCAACATAATATGAATACGAAGGGCCATTATTGATACAATTCCATGCTAATGCCTTGACATTTCGATTTATAGACGAATCAAGAGATCGGATCAATTAGATAGCGAGCTATTCAGATATGAAGAAAATATAGAGCAACCTTGAAATGTTTTAGAAATAAATTCTTCCCAAAACGGCCAAATTTTGTAGTGAGTCGATCTGATACCAAATATTATTCAGAGTAGAGTATATGTAGTTGATGATTTCCACTTTTAAAATCGTTAATGCCACAATAAATGCCTGCTTCGAGCTGCTTATAGCAACTTCTCACCACTTTGGTCGGTTTGTTTCAGTGTTTTTTTTTTCAAACAAGTAGTTGCTGAGATCAAACAAACAAACTCCTGTAATAGTAGAAGTATAGATTTGTGAATTATTATATTTAGTTTAAAACTTAATATTTATAAATTGATTCCTCTATTATTTACGAAGTACCTTCTCCAGTTTTCCTAATACTTCCCTTGACTGCCCTGCTCCTATTGATTGTAACGTGATGGAAAGTATACTATAAACAGCTCAGTTGTATGAAAATTAATTGCATTGCACCAAGTTTCGGTAAAATCCTTCGAGTAGTTTTTGTTTCTACGTGTTTAATGGTTATACAGACAGACAGTCAAAAAAGTTACTGGTCGCAATTTTGGCATCAGTATTGATCCCTAATCACCCCCTGATATTTATTTCCGAAATAATTTTCATGTACTCGTAGTTACAGAATTGACCTCTCTACAGATTATTTTAAGTTTAGATAACCATAATTATGTAATAACAAGTATAATGACAAATACAACCTCTTTAATAACAATTGTTATGCAACTGGCAGTTATTCATGCGTCAGATGACAATAGACATTGTTTTAATTTTACCAGAGCTTAATTTGAAATAATGAAGTGCATGCCTACTGACTTCGATAACAACAATATTATACGCAATCTGCCTGTTTCTATGATACCGTAACTTAATTAAGCCCCCCACAAAAAGTCAATTATAATGAATATGTAGTACATGGCTACTCTACTACCTATTAAAACACATTGTGTAGGTAATTACTGGCAGAGATGTTACAGCGGAATCTGATTGTTATTCAGATATTTTTATCTCGTAACGTGTTGGGACTATGAGACAATACTTTAATCCTTAGTTGGAATGGTAATTTTATTTTATTTCCTAATATTATCCAGAGCTTAGGTAATGAAAGCTTCTTTTGCAATGAATTAAGACTAATCTTTGATATAGATATTTCAGTTATCTATGTAGGTATTTTATTTTGATAGCACCAAAAGGTGCTATAATATTAATGATCCCCAAGTTTGGGACCCATGTTAATTTAATTCTTATTGATATAATACAATATTACGATTTGGGAAAACCAAGCAAGATGAATAGGCAACTGTGGGACCAACCCCAAGACTTAAAATATTCAGGTTGACCCTTCAGCCGTTTAGGAAACCTCAAATACAAGATACAGCTCCAAGAAACTATCTATACTTAGTTGTTGAGTAAAATTTTTGTTTTTTTCATAAAAATATAGGTTCTTACTACAACCTATTTGTATCAAAGCCTTTTAATGCACCTATAATTTTACACGACACAAATGTACATTGGCTGCCTCAATGTTAAATATGCCCACATAGAAAAATGATTGAATAATGTGATTGTGAGTCATGTTGTTTGTTTTACTGCAGTTTGGAATGAATATTGTGGAAAATAAAATTATTCACAAGAAAGTGCCGAGCTTAAATTCAGTTCCCATTTATTAAGAACTAGCAGCCGCCCACGATTTCGTCCGCGTGGATTTCAGATCCCTTTTTTTCGCAATAAAAGGTAGCCTATGTTTTTTCTCAGCCAAATTTATCAAAATCGTTTGCGATGCTAAAGCATGAAAGTGTAACAGAGAGACAGACATACAGACAGAGTTACTTTCGCATTTGTAATATTAGTAGGGATAATAATGGTATGCCATTATTTTCATTTATTGATGTTCTTGGTGTTAATTATGATATCGTAATATGGTGTCTGTAAACAACACAAAAGGACTATAATGTATTTTAAAATTTATTTAATTGCTATATTTACAAAATATGAAATGACGTAGGTAAGTAGCAAGAAATAAAATGAGAAAAAATATTATACACTTGCAATATTTGAACGAATACTTAAAGTAAGTTCAATGTACGCTTCTTTTCTAATGTCATCTTGCTCATAATACATTTAATAAAAAGAAAACTAATTAATTATATAGAATTAAACAACACTAAAACAATCGATTATAAATTAGTCATCTGTGTACTTACCCAAAGGTACGTTTACAGGATTTAACGAGCAGTTAAAGCGATGATTGTCGGCAGATAATGTAAACTCCATTTTAAGAAGATTTTGACGAGGAATCTCACAACCCATAAAGGCCACCTGTACTGTCGATGTTTCTTCAACATAATTGAGTAAAACTATGTACCGCTTGTAACATTTAGGTACAGCAATTTTGGGTTCGAAATTGCTAAATGTTCTCATCCTAGTGTTCGTGCTGTAAGAGTTTGAATAGATCTATAACGCGGCTAATAAGCACTAGCGGGTAGAAGGGACGTGTATGAGGCTCACGTTTGAACGATGGCACAACAAAAAATATCGGCACAAAGCAACCCTGCTACCTATAAATGGAATATTCGGGTCTCACGCTAACAGTAGCAGTTTGGGTACAACGAGAGCAGTCGGTTTTAGACTGATCCAAAAAATTAAGGTAAAAATATTGATGAGTATTTTTTAAAAAAAAAAAAGCTTATATTGTTCTAAGGTTTATTAAAAAACGAACAATTAAATTAAAAATATAAAAATTTGTATTATAAAGCATATAATTTTTTTTAAAGCTGATTAGTAAGTATTTTAACCTTTTATTTAGTTGTTTTAAACATTGTTATCATTCAAAACATATCTATTAAAATAACTTTAACTGAAATTAAAAGAAAGGAAAATCCTGAAAATTTATTGTTTACGAGTTACAAGTTAAGGAAAATCCTGGAAATGACATAGTTGCAGGTTAATTTTTCTGGAAGTGCTCGGTATTTTATCGTGAAAATAATTTTCACCTCGATTAAAACTTTTGCAGATGCTACGTTTTGTAGTTTGTGTGATGACGTGCTGGATGGCGTTGGGCGTGGCACGTCCTGCTGACCCGGAGCCAGCAGCCACCGGCATCGTACCACCAGTCGGCTCCACACCCTTCCCGTTTGGATCCCCATTTCTGCCGGGGGGCATCAACAACCCCTACTACAACAACCTCAAGTATAACCCGAACCAGCCCGGTCCAGCTGTACCCATTCTGAGCTACTCGAATGAACACAACGCCGATGGATCGTATTCTTTCAGGTGAGTTCTGAACTACTTAACCTACTGCTTTTCATGTCATATTAAAGAGGTAGAGCATATGAGAATGAGCCACTGGGGAAGTACCACCATATTGAAGTACACAGTGAAGTAACATTTCAGAAGGGATGAGTAAAGATATCTGGCTGAATCGGGGGGTGTAAAGAAAAGGTGACACACTCTAATATTCTTGTTGAGTCGTAATTGGTGGATGACCATGTTCATACAAGAACTGCACGCTCAAAATTAAAAATATTCATTAGAGTACATATTCGTAAGGCATATGCAGTTTCAAATTAAAGTTTTACTCAAATAGAAGCTGATTTCATAAGCAAATTATAAAAACTCCATGACCAAGTTGGAAACAATTGGGTTTAAGTACTAATTGTTTGACTTTTTTGTAATCCAAGTATGAAGACTAAACATAGATAACATTTTTGTAACGACATTATCTGATTCTACAAATCGGAGTAATTTTCTGACAGCTCCGCCATGATTAACTGCTCATTATGCCAGATATTGCATTGAATTTACATATTAATTTAGTAGTTTTAAGATTTATATACCATATTACAGTATGAAGTTCCATTATTTATCGGTTGGCAAAAAATTTAGATTTTGGTTAACCTTAACTGTTTTCAGTGGCAGTAATTGCTATTTTGCTTATTACAAGTGTTCAATTATACTTGATAACACCTTTTGACTAAGTAATTACTCATGATAATGTGTACTAGTACATATATTGACTACAGGTCGAAGTCCGTATACTCGTATAATTGATAGTTACAGCTCAAAGTTAAAATTGTAATCCCGTGTAGGTACGTGTAATAATTAGTGATAAATAAAGTATCTAAACAGTAATGTTGACGCCAAGCATACATTATTGCCCTTCTGTTAGAGAATGTATTATGTTTATTTTACTTATTTATATTTTTTCTTATGTAGCTTCACAACTGCGGATGGCAAGCAGGCGCAAGAAGCTGGTTTCTTAAGAGATGCCTACATTGACAACAACGGAGAGCCCCAAGGAACCCAGGTAACGCTTTTTTTAGTATTAAAAGTCCAGCATAAGATTTCAATTTGATTTGCCCCAGTTGCCCCCTCTAGCGGTATCAGAGGGGTTCAATTGAGACGTTAATGCCGAAAGAATTGCTCGGCACTATCAATAGATAGGTGTCTGTATAGTCCGAGAGCTAGTGAACCCTGCGAGCAACGGTCTTCCTGTAAGGCTAGAAATTCGTACACTCATTATTTATAACATACTAAAGGCAGTATGTAAGGCAGGCGTCAGCCGTGCAAATCATAAACTCCCAGCCTAGTCAAACTGCAAAAAAAAAATTGAAAATAAACTAGTTTTTGCACCCTTACAATGATATCGACGTGCTCAAAGGTATCGATAGTATTAATAATACCAGGAATGGAATAGACATGCCACCAGACAATTTTTACTTTTCTAAAAAAAACGCTGGCTATTCTATTATGTCTTTAGTTCGGCGACACTACTGAGTATAGACTATACATATAAACTGCTATTGAGTGCCTGAATTCAGAAGCACTTAGGAGGAATCCACTAAAAATAAATTCATCGCCAAAATGCTTCTGCCTTGTTTACCCCGTTAAAAAAATAAAGTTTAATGTATGTTATACACGCTTTCCATAAATGTTGTTGTCATCATCATACAAAGTAGGAACACAGACTCTTAGTTTCGGGTCTGTCATTCAGATCCATCGAATGTTTTTTCATAGATTGTATTGTTATATTGCAAAAATGGTACCCATCTGTTAAATGACACTCATAATAATAAACCTAGTTTCTCGGTGCTTATCTGAGATACAATTGTTAAAGTGATGAAAATAAACCAGATCAACTAATAACAATGGATTTACAACTGTAATTTGTTTCATCTGCGAGCCATTCACGCATTTTAATTACGAGTGTTTCCATAATAAGGAAAAAGATATATAAAATAAGTTTATTTGTTTATACAGATTACATTTCTACTAATCTGCACTAATATAATAAAGCTGAAGAGTTGGTTTGTTTGAAAGTGCCAATCTCAGGAACTACTCTTTGTGAAAAAAATTGTGTTGGATAGTCCATTTGTCGCGGAAGGCTTTAAGCTATATGTGCGGAAACCGATGACGGATCGAGTTCGGGCGGGACGGGGGTCCACAAGTATATGATATAACACAAAAATATGAAAATTCTTAACCACGTTAAACTGGCTATATCACTTTTATTTCTATTTTACAGGTCGTTCAAGGAAGTTACGCCTACATTTCTCCCGAGGGCACACCAATCCAAGTCTCCTACGTTGCTGACGAAAATGGTAGGCATTCTATTTAATGTACTTGTAATTTAAAAGTAACATTTCTGTACTTGTAATTTGAAAATGTACGTAAAAAGTACTAGGTATTCAATGTCAGGTAAGGTAAGGTCTTGTGTTTCAAAGGCACCGACTTTTCTCATAATAATTTAAATTTTATCATATGAAAATGTTAGTGGAAAATGTAAATTTACTGAGAAGTGGCTTTATGGGTCGTTTATTATACTTATAACTTATATAACATAAAGTAAAGAAAAGTTAAATATCAGCCTAATAATCTCCCACTGCAGGCCTCCATTGTTTGAAATCATGTTTTCGTTACAAAGATAAGTTTTGGCTTAATCACACAACGTTTTGCCCGACCCTGGAATCGAACCCAGGACCTCGACATCACGGTCCGGTACTTAAACCACTGCACCATCGAGGCGAGACACAAAATAGAACTAACATTGAATTTGACTAACATTTTAATTTCCAGGGTTCCGTCCTTCCGGAGTACACATCCCCGCCGATGGAAAAGCCCTCCCTCCTCTTCCAGCCTTCGCGGACGCCAAGAACAGGAGCATCTTCGATCCCGATTACAACCGGTACAACCAGTATAACAACCAGTTCTATAACAACCGCTTCAGTAACAATCGGTTCGGAGCGTACAACCGTCCCTACGACGCCCGGTACCCGTACGACCCGCGCTACCCGTACGACCCCAGGCGCCCCAACGATGCGCGGTACAACCCGTACAACAGGTTCAACCAATTCAACCCCTTCCGACCCGCCGCACTACCCGTACCAACCGCCGCTGCCGCCTCTGCGAGTCCCAGCGACGCTAAGGAAGAAGCGAAAACAGAATAAGTGAATCCAGTCAATTGTACAAAACAAACGTTGTAAATGCTAGGTGTAAGTATTATGTAATTTGTATTAACATTAAAGCGATTAAAAGTAATGAACAATGTTTTATTTTTTACGATCATAGTAATTTTCATTGAGCGGTTGGCAATATCTTCAGTTGGCAGTGAAGAAACGACTGACCATATGATGACCACCAGTACAACCAGATTTTAGCCGCTTTGGAGCTTACAAGCCCTACCCGGTGCCCACCGGATGTCGCATAGAGACGGTATGACCTAAGACCACAGGCTCACCCGAAATAACATTTTTGGTTGAACCAAAATGGATCCGTTATTTATACGTTATTTTGAAGACCAAGAAAGCAGATTTGCTGCTTGAAAAATCCAAAGTCTCATTTCATTGCCGGTTCTTCTCCACGGAAACTGCCTTCCGAATCCGGTGGTAGAGGCATCCTGTTGTTTTTTTTGTTTACATTAACGAATTGTAAGTAAATCTATGAAAAATGTAATATAAGTAATATTATTCAAAATGTGTATATTATCGCATGACGTCCAACTTTGAACTTTGAGGGTTAAATATTCAAATCTTGACGCAAAGGAATTTAATTTTGACCATTTGACAAACCAGTTAAAAGTTACACTCAGGCATGTAAGCTTTGTTAAAATTATTGGATTTTCTGGTCTGAACTAAGTTGAAAGTATGAATGAGCAATTGAGCATACCTAGATTAGTCCGAAAAAATAACGATGAAAGCATGTACATACTTGTATTGACTATCCTATCAAAATCCAGTTATGGAAGGACCAATCAATGAAATTATTTCTAAGTTACTGTACATAAAATATGTAAAACAAAAGATTGAAATGACATTTAACTATGAACTACTGCAATTTAAAGTTTACTATTCTGATAATGTATACAGCGACCTATGCCGATGAGGTAATCCCAATAAGTTAAAAAAAACCTTGTTGAAGTGTGTCATACCGCATACTTGCAACTGGTTTGTACGGATGCGACTGATGCTCCCGCGCCGAGGTTAACTTTGAGCTTTTGTTACATAACCCTTGTATGACAAGACGTAAACGACCGCTTCATACTTTATGCTTCCTTTAATTGCAAAGGTTTAACGCGGTCTTAAGGTTGTGATGAACGAAAAACTTGAAATGGCTGAATTTAATTGTAAATATTAGATTTTTAACTAAGCGCCAGCTTTTCTCACTCCGCCGTATCCCACGGGAACACGACTGGCGTGCAATAATAAATTATAATAGTAATTTCTTTCAATACAGACATTTAAAAAACCGGCCAAGAGCGTGTCGGACACGCCCATGAAAGGGTTCCGTAGCTAAAAGATGGCCGACACCATTTAGTAAGGGCAACTGCACGTCATAAGTTGGTCGAGTTGTATAAAAATAACTATGTATGATACAGAGTTCGCTATAGTTTTAGTTGAAAGTACTTACTTGGAGGTATACAGGACATTTTTTTCAGAATTATTGTAATAGTATTTCAAAAGTTAAGGGGGGGGGGACGCTCTAATTTTAACTTTGTATTAATATATCTCGAGACTGGGGTGTTTGATCCACATAGTTTTAAGGCAAGTTTTATTGTATTTAAAAATAACTTTTTAACGATACCCCACACGATGGGGTAAGTCGAATTTTTTTTTTCGAATTGACTTTTCGATGTATGGGAGGGGGGGCAAAAATAAAAAATTTTCGATTATTTTAAAAACCAATTCTTGAATTATTACTATACATCTCTCCACCAATTTTCGTGGCAATCGGTTCAGAAACGGCGGAGAACGAGCCAGGACAGACAGACAGACAGACAGACAGACATGACGAAACTATAAGGGTTCCGTTTTTTGCCATTTGGCTACGGAACCCTAAAAAGCCCAAATTTTGTTAGTAACAATAAAAACTTAGGACCTATGATATTAAGTATAATGTTGGTTAGGCAGTGGTGCATGTTATAAAGACCAGTGCCTCATAAATATGCCGTCCGTTCGTGCGATGTAGGGTCCGGATGAGTTTAAATATGAACAAATGATTTACAGAACACAATAAGGTAAAGGAAGGCCGAGGGTAACGAGACGAAAATAGTGCGAATGACAAGATTCTTACGAAATAGCCAATCTCTAAAAAAATCTGTAAGCTTAGATGATCTGAGAGCTGAGATATTGAGGACGAAATGCATCCACTACAGCATTACTGACAGAAAGGTTTCATTGTCGAAGGGTTGTCGGCACAGTAAATGGTTGCCATCCCACAATTCACACATAGCGTTGAAAGGAGCATAGAAGTGAAAATAATAAATTGTACTTACATAGTTACTACCCATCGATAATACTACATTGCTAAGATGGTTATCTTTGAAATGGTAGTCGAATTTAGGCTAGCGTTGCTCTCATCATTAGAAGACTGTTTCGTTTTATTCCTTAGAAATCCACAACCATCCTTCATCCTATCAAAATTATGCCTTTTATCTTAAACTTGTATCATGCAGGAAGGCATCTTAATTAATAGAACTTTATTTAATTAAAATGATTCCATGCATGACCCTCTACAAACCAGAAAATGTTTATAAACAGTATTTTTTATTAAAGCGTTAACAAGACGGCAGTATTATCAAGATGAATAAAGTTGATGAAAGTTTTTTCATTTTCCTTAACCTAGACATTATAATGTAAACGTTGGTTGTCAGTTGCAGGCATTTTTAGAGTATAATTTAAAACAAAACTTATGCAGACGGAGATGTTCTGAAGACTCGGATTGTTAATATTTTGACTTAACATTTCAATACTTATCAACGTGTCCTAAGGTCCTGTTTTGATTGTTTGTATTTTTGTTACAAACGCTTTCTCAGTTCAATGTAAAAACTCCAATAAGGGACTCCCAGTCTTCTGACGTATGCTCATAAAGTACAGAAATGCAACGATGCGTAATTGCCACAAAAATTTTCGTATAAATACCAGGGTTGATTTCGAAGTGCATCATACTAAAGCCTGCTTTCGTAAGCTTATTATTGTAACTGCAACTCATTAAAATGAAGCTTTCTGTAAGTTGTAATCAAGTTTTTGTAGACAATGCAAGTGCTTATACCCAAATACAGTTTAATTAGGAAAATAAGGGACTCACTAATGTGAATTTTGTGTGGTGAATAGGAATGAAACTAAAGTTTCTATTACATAATGAATTGTGTTAATACTAATACTAAACTGTAAATTCACGAATGTTTACAATTGTTGGTCCTTCGAGCGGGATTTTCCTATTGATTGATTGATTGATGGGTCCTAACAACTTTCATAATAACGTGCGTTATGGTTTTCACAGTTGGTGTTAATCGTGTTGTTCGGTGCTGCGAGAGGAGACGTGAGCAGTTTCCAGCCTTACCAGGGTCAGCAGTCACAGCAACAACAGTACACCACGGAACCAATACCCATCATCAGGCAAGAGCAGGTTATAAACCCAGATGGATCTTACAAATGGAGGTACGTGTTTTGACATACAGTTACATGTATTGACTAAATAAGTGTGATAAATAATTAGAAATCATTACTTTTGTGTTGTTGGTAGATTTATATATAATGAGATCTACATAATATTGATATATTCAATGATCTGATGTCAAACTGAGTATAAAAGTAACATGCGTTATGATGCGTTGTTCATCTCAAGTTTACTCAAGTAAAGTGGGCAAAAAAACATTATTAATTTTAATACTCGTCGGTTATTTTTTCTTCTGGGTTCCTTATTGTATTAGGTGGGCAAGGCACACCACTAAATTCACTTATGTATCTACGAGAATTTGTAAATGCGCACTCGAATATAAAAATTACCAATAATGATGTTTAATTTCTAATATTTATTAATCACCAAAAATTTCAATGATATGAATATGCATGCATTATCAATAAAGCCACATTTATTACAATATTTTGATTCTATTGTGTTTCTACATATTTACTGCAAATTTGCTCTAAGCAATGTTGTCGCTAGAATATGTATTTCCATTTTACTAGGCGTTGTGTTAACGCGATGCATTTGCTAAATAAAATTATGATAGGCCAATATTTTACGTTTTCAATATATCAGCACTGTTAATACTTTAGTTCTTATAACAATTTATGAATAGATAACAGCACAAAACAATATGAATGACTTAGAAGGATAAAATTAGTAAAAAGTAAAAGTGCTTACAAATTGAGCAAATGTGTTATAGGAAACCTGCAAGAAACATAGCAAAAATAATGTTGCATAAAGGTTTTTTCGTAATTTTCATGTGCTGTAAAAGGCTCCTACGTAAATAATATGACTAATCAACGCATACTGAGAAATGTCGACGTATTTAATATGTAGTATAAAAACTGACCTTTTGAAATGCAAGCACGACTAGGTTCCTTTAAAAGAAGCACAAAGGGGTATTTACGACTACATGATTGACTATTGTTATCACCAGTAAGGTTTTGAGTTTTAGCTAGTGTTACCAAAATAATCATAATACATCCGAACGCCTACTAAAATTGTACCTATTATTATTAAAAGGAGGCGTTTCGCATGTTTGTACGAATTGACTACTAAGCCAGTTTAATATGTACAAAAAAGAAAAAATATCAAAAAGAGCAGTTGTAAATAAAATAAGTAATCTTTATGACTAATAATGTTTATGAATAATCTATACAAATATATAAAGCTGAAGAGTTTGTTTGTTTGTATGTTTGGCTACTGGTCCGATTTGAAAAAATATTTTGGTGTTGGATAGGCCATTTGACGTGGAAGGCTGAAACCGAAAAGCACGCGGATGGACACGGGCGGCTGCTAGTTAATAATTCATTATTATTTTTGCAGCTACGAGACTGGTAACGGGATATCAGCTGAAGAACAAGGCTATGTGAAGAACCAAGGGATACCAGATCAGGAAGCTCAAACTGCGCAGGGCCAGTACCAGTACACCGCTCCTGATGGACAGGTATGCTTTTTATAGTAATGGCAGAAGACGGCAAGCGATTCACCTCATCAGGTGATCAATGGTTACATTTCACCTAGACTTTTTTCATGCGAGGCACCTGTGTGATCAAAAATCAGTAATAGTCCAGGAATTTTAGATTTTATCTGCGGAATAATTCCTAGTGAGCTGAATTTTTGTATACACCTTTATTATGATATTGTAATGATGATGTGAAAAATCGACATTGATATCGTGCCGGCTATAATAGTTATAGGGGTCCAAACGTCACGAAAATCAGTTTTTCGCAAATATCTCGCGATCTTTTGCTCAGAGGTCAATAATGGTTTCATAAAAGTTGTTCGTCGTAAAATTGTCTACAAAAAAGGTCTCTTGCATTTTTCTGTACAATTAACCGTTTTTGAAATAGAGACTAGAACGCACTCACATATGGTATTGTATACCGTACGGCGCATACCAAGGTACAAACCCAATTGTTTGTTTTTTTCCCTTTTTCGTTGGTGTGTTTTTTGTTAGTATGATGATCTACATATAGAAATATAAAGGACTTGTAATACTAGTACAGTCAGAAAAATAGGAATATCAACTATAAAAAACTAAGTGGCAATTTTTTTTGTCACTTTATAACTCAAGAACGGGCTCATCGATCCAAACCAAATTTTCAGGGTTTGTACAGACTATTTAGTATATGTTTTATGTGAAGTTTGAACAAAATCGGTCGCTTCACTTTATACGTAGCGAAGCACGTACCGGGCCGCTAGTAATGATATAGATATGCAATGTGAATTTTAGCAATTTTGATCCACGATCTGCGGAAAAAATCCTAGTGGGCTGAATTTTTGTATACACCTTTATTATGATATTGTGATGAAGATGTGAAAAATCGACATTGATATCGTGCCGGCTAAAAAAGTTATAGGGGTCCAAACGTCACTGGACATAGCATATCTATATCATTACTAGCGGCCCGGTACGTGCTTCGCTACGTATAAAAAGAACGACCAATTTTGTGCAAACTTCACATAAAACATCTACTAAATAGTCTGTACAAACCCTGAAAATTTGGTTTGGATCGGTGAGCCCGTTTTTGAGTTATAAAGTGACAAAAAAAATTGCCACTTAGTTTTTTATAGCTGATATTCCTATTTTCCTTACTGTACTAGTATTACAAGTCCTTTATATTCCTATATTTAGAACATTATACTAACAAAATACACACAAACAAAAAAGGGAAAAAAACAAACAATAGGGTTTATGCCTTGGTATGCGGCGTACGGTATACAATACCATATATGAGTGCTTTATAGTCTCTATTTCAAAAACGGTAAATTCTACAGAAAATTGCAAGAGACCTTTTTTGTAGACAATTTTACGACGAACAACTTTTATGAAACCATTTTTGACCTCTGAGCAAAAGATCGCGAGATATTTGCGAAAAACTGATTTTCGTGACGTTTGGACCCCTATAACTTTTTTAGCCGGCACGATATCAATGTCGATTTTTCACATCATCATTACAATATCATAATAAAGGTGTATACAAAAATTCAGCTCACTAGAAATTATTCCGCAGATCGTGGATCAAAATTGCTAAAATTACTGGACTATAATGTGAAAACATAAATGGGTTTGCATTCGTATTCAATTTTACATAAGGCTTTATAGGTTCTTTACTTTACAGTGTCATTCGGAATATGAAATGAAATCAAATAATTTGGCTAGTAGGTCGTACTTTAATGCGGCGGCCGAGCCGGAGGTCCTGGTTTCGAATCCCGGGTAGGACCGATGAAATTGTGTCTATATTTTCCTGTTTTGAAAAAACAGATACAGTCCGGAGTTTGGAAGTTATCGGCGTAATTACACCCCCGTGCTTCGGAAAGTACGTAAAGCCGTTGGTCCTGCACCTGATCTCTCTACGGTCGTGTCAGATTGCTGTCGCACCGAATCATGAGAGGGGGGATAGGGAGTGCACCTGTGCTTGCGCACGCGCTTGTGCTATATAATAGGGTAAGTTCGCCTGTTCGCGTCCATCACCCAGTTCGCGTCCACTTTATTTTTAAATCCTCTGTCTTATACCATCAATGGACTACCCCTGCAGGAGGTAGACTCTATTCGTGATTTAGGTGTTATAATGGACAAGCAATTGAGGTTTCACAAACATATTGACTGGTTGGCAACCAGGGGTTTCCAGATGCTGGGGTTTCTGTTGCGTAACTCAAAAGAGTTTAAAAAGTCCTCCACCAAAATACTTTTATACCAGGCACTAGTCCGTTCCGGCCTGGAATACTGTAGTCAGGTTTGGTCTCCACAATACGAGGTTCACTCAAAGCGTATAGAGAGAATCCAAAAGAGATTCCTTTGGCACCTCTCATTTCAGACGAACATGGCTAAGAAATTACCAACTTATCGAAGCCGCCTAGACTTTTTCAAGTTAACTGGGTTGGAGGCGCGCCGACAGTACTTAGATCAAATGTTCCTTTATAAGATCATCAATTCTACAGTGGACAGTCCTGACTTACTAAGAACCGTGTCCTTAAATGTCCCAAATAAATTACCACGCCGCGAAAGATATGTGCCCTTTTTCATCGCTGGCTCAAAAAGCAATTTGGGTCACCACGCCACCATGAATAGAGTGATGAGGAAGTACAATCGACTTCATAAGAGTTGTGATATCGACATTTTTTCCAATACACCACGTACATTTAAAAATAAAGTTTTAAAGCATATTGCTTCAATTTAATTTTACTATTAGTTACTTATATTTAGTTCAGAGATAGATAATGTTTGGAGTTAATTTTAATTTTAAGATAAATTGCACAGTCCACTTTCCAAGCTGTGGCAACCTATAATTAAGAAAACACTTAGCCTTAATCCTGTATCTAGCATTAGGTTAATTTTTAGTTCAGTGTTATTCTTGTTGGTTGTTCTAAATAAATAAATAAATAAAATAAATCCTCGAAAATAAGTAAACTGCTACACCAATCAAACGAAAAATCTTTACCACTTAAACCTGTATGTTTAAGAAGCTAGCACATATAAACAAAAGGTCCGTACGTCAAACCAAAATAAAAAGAAAAATATATTTGTCCTTGCTGTTCAACAAAAAGTGCGCGAACGCGGAATTTTAAGAAAAAAAATAGTGTGCAGCGGCGAGTTCGATGGTAAGTATTTTATTGTTTCATATGTATTTTGGGAAACTTAAATGTTTCTAAACTTTTATAATGAAAAAAGGGATAATAGTTATTATGAATTTGTTTATTTTTTTATATTTAACTAATAAAATGAGGTGGACGCGAATTACTACATTAAATTTTCAAAATTTCCACTTTGCGTCCGGGTGGACGCACACTATAAAAATAATAGACCAAATTGCGTCCACTATGTATTTTTGTTAAAAGCAATTGACTTTCTTGTAAAAATAATTTAAATGCTTAAATTTTTAAATGACAAGTGGACAAAATTTCTTTTAATCTTATTTTGTCTTCACTAACAACTTTTTGATTTTCTGGTAGTTACTGCGACGTTGGTTCTATGGTGTACTTAGACGACAAAAGAATTCTACCAATAGAAGATATTGCATCAAACTTCAATATAAACTGATGAAAAAGAAACTCTCGTGAAGGAACTAACTCCAGAAATTCCTTTGACTTCATCATCAGCACCAACTGTATCGCTACCATCTTTATACCCTCAGAGTCTTAATTACAACTATTTTCAGCCACTACACAAAAGGGAACTAGTGATTAATTTGAACACCACCTGGTGACGAGTATTTTTTTACAATGCTGGAAAAGATAATCCCAGTACTCCAGCAACCATACCTTCTGCTGCATGAAGAAAGTATTAGGAAGGAAAAGAAGGACGCGCGTTATTATTAATCAATACTGAACTCAGATTAAAATTAGAAGCCATCCATTGCCGTGGAAGGGTGTCCTTAAAAAATCACGAAATGTCACAAGTGGGGAGGGGGCGTAGTAATATGTATATCATGTTTATTTTGTTTCCGGCAAATATGCTATACTTATCCAAAAATCTACGTTAAATCTGTGGTGTGAAGACATTCTTAATAAAGTTATGTTCATTTAGTGTTGTTTTGTGTACAAAAGGGAACTACTGATTAATTTGAACACTACCTGGTGCTGACCAGCTGACCAGTATTTTTTTACAATGCTGGAAAAGATAATCCCAGTACTCCAGCAACCATACCTTCTGCTGCATAAAGAAAGTATTAGGAAGGAAAAGCAGGAAGCGCGTTATTATTAATCAATACCTACTGATCTTAGATTAAAATAAGGAGCCATCTATTGCCGTGGAAGGGTGTCCTTAAAAAATCACGAAATGTCACAAGGGGGAGGGGGCGTAGTAATATGTATATCATGTTTATTTTGTTTCCAGCAAATATGCTATACTTATCCAAAAATCGGCATTAAATCTGTGGTGTGAGTGAAGACATTCTTAATAAAATTATGTTCATCTAGTGTTGTAGTGGGGGGGGGGGGGGGGAACTTAAACCTCACCGAGGGGGAGGTGGACAAAAAAACATCACAATGATAAATGACGGCCCCTTAACAGAACTTATGTTTATCTTTAAAGGTGCCAGCACTGGTTAGGTTCCTACTACTACATAGTTATCTTATTTTAAGTTCAATAATTGTAGCGAATTAATTTTTTAAAGTGATTACAATGTTGATTTTTAATATTAATATTTATTCTTAAATAAAGACACTGATAGAATACAATCTTTCTTTTCATTTTTCTTCATATCACCCCTATTATCCTTTACTAAGCTGGTGGACGCAAACTGGTCCATGGGTGGACGCAATCTATATTTTGTGGACGCAAACTGGGTAAAACGCTAAATTCCGATATTTTTATTTTTTTGGAATAAATATAGAGTGTTCTTGGCAAATTTGAAAGTTAATCTTAAAATAGACTATATAATGAACTTATTAAATAATTTTGAGATAGATACTAGTGCTGGGATATTTTTATTTTCGCCGTCAAACTTGGGAACTGCACTAAATGGACGCAAACAGGCGAAATGACCCTATGTATATCCTGCGTACTTGGTGATTTGTACATATGTATGATTGACTGCCGTGGACGAATTCGGCTAGGAGGGGTATTATGTCAAATATCATTACAAATTAAGTGCGGTTGAGCAGACTAACTTGAATCAAATCAAATGAAATCAAAAATATCTTTATTCAAATAGGCATACAAACAAGCACTTTCGAATCGTCAAAACTATGAAAAAAAAATATTCAATACATTTTAATACATATATATGGTGATATATAAAATATACTAATATAAATAAACATACTTAATGCGATTCTACCACTGGTTCGGAATGCTGATTCTGCCGAGAAGACTCCAGCAAGAAACTCGGTCAGTTGCTCTTTTCAATCGCCAATTTAGTACTACAATCATTTCAATACAATATTTTCAAAAAAAATGTTACTGGAATACGACGTCATACAGGTAACGGAAAACTCAATTATATAAAACAAAAACTTATACTTGTCCACGCATATTCAAAATCCTTGCGTAGTAATTCCTAAGCAACCAAAGTATTGCTTCGACCGACTCTCAATGTTTGCATTTAATACTGCAGATGTTAGTACGAGTATAGATTACTTGTGTTGTTATAGCTTTAACCTCTTTTTACAATTCGTGTTCTTCATATCGTGTGTTTAAAGATTATGCGACTAAAGTTTTGTAAGATATTGCTTGTTTGTTGATTGTTGATTCTTTCCATAACAAAGAGGCTTCCATTTAATTATTTTGAGTATGAATGCAGACGTTCGGTATAATTTTCAGAAAATAAAAATATGATTAACTGTAAGAACTGCCTACAGAAGATTTGTATAGTATGCTGTTTTTGTGTAGATCAATGTTCTTATTTTGATATTTATTACGCTTTACGGTTATAAATAATCATTATTTTTCAGTATTTTTTAGGTTTGTTCTCATTCATAAATATTTCAAATGGAATGATCATATAAATGTACAAGTGTTTTTCCCTCAGGTGATCCAGTTGCAGTACTTAGCAGACGAGAACGGCTTCCAACCTAAAGGAGCTCACCTGCCCACGCCTCCTCCAGTGCCCGCAGAGATCCAGAAAGCTCTGGATTACCTCGCCACGCTGCCGCCGAGCAACGAACGCGCGGACCCCGGCACTCTCCGGCCCAGAGACTTCACGTATTACAACACTCAGTCTTAAAAACAATACAATAAAGCATGTTTTTCAATGATATAAATAACGACGACTCTGCACAATACGCTTGGATTAACAAATGGAGATATTACGGCCAATAATTGTTTAATTTCTTAATTGGAGTATATATCTCCAAAACCAAACTATTGTGTCGCTTTTCTGTCTGGAGTGAAAAAAACACTTCATACTTTATGATTATATCGTTAATTAGTGAATAGATAATAATTATGTAATGTATAGGTTTACATTTTTAGATAGCTGAAGCAAAGAGGCTCAAAGGATTAGCTTTTTAATTATTAAGTATCTCCCTCGCTTAGTATTTATGTCAAATGTGATATGGCATTGTTATAAAAGTAAAAAAAAAGTGTTGATTAAGTTGTACTCGTTATAGTTTTGTACTAGATATAATGTTAATCTTATCTTTACTTTACGAAAATAGTACAAATATATGATTTTTTATATATTTGGTGGTGTTATTTTAGAAGTACTTGAAAGAATTGTCTTGACGAGACGTAATTTATTTATTTGTATATTAATTAAGTCTTAGGAAAGATTAAAGCACTTAGCGATTGCTATGACCTCGATTTGTAGTTGTACTTAATTAAACATGCTATCATTATAATGTGATAAATGAAAAGCATGATGCTTAAATGTATGAGTTTCGCAAGGCGCAAATTGTCGCTTTCCATTACAGATAATATCTTCTTCCATCTTTCCACTTAAAGTTGAAGTTTAGAGCACAGAAAAGAGTAATATGTAGTAAAGTTATATGGAACTTCGCACGGGTAGACAAATTTTTTCTAAATAACACTTAATTTAGCCTATGCTACACGGTGAAATTGGTCCAGTCGTTTTTGAGTAATTCATAACATAAAAATATTTTATCTTTGTAATATAAGTATGGATTACAGAGTTTCTGATGGCAGAAGGTAGCTAGGACAAGAGAAGTGTCAAATTATTCAAGTGAATCCTTATACAGGCTCCACTCTTTATCTGCCACCGGCGGATAAAAGCAATGTTAAGTTCTGTATTAAAAGAGCCCGTTCAACAATGTTCAGCTGTATGATAGTCCAAAGAAATCCGAAAGAGCTTTAAATAAGATGTATTTAGGTTGATTTATTAAAATCTTCATGTGCACGGACGTGGTAAACTTTGGGTGAAAATGTCAAGTTTAAAGATGACTAGCGGCCCAGTACGGCTTTGCTATGTGGTAAATGAAGGACCACACGACCGATTTTGTGCTTACTTCAAATAAACCATCTACTAAAAAGTGGTTTTGGTAGGTGAGCTCTGTTCTTGAGTTATAAAGTGACAACGAAAAATGCCACTTATTTTTAAATATTAAGAAGAAGATGACATATTAGTTTAACAAAATCCTCAAAATGTGTCCAGTCGTGGTGACCGCAGGGCGCGGGCGGCATGCGTGCGCAGGAGTCGCCGCATCTCAGCGGAGTGCGCGACGACCCCGCTTGCGAAACGACCGGTCGGTTCACTTTCCCCCGCGTGTCAAGGTCGTCTGTGCCATGCTTGGGCACCTCATTCACGCAGATGTGAAAAAAATGCTGATAATTTAATAAAGATTCCACTCTCCACCAAGGATTTTGGTTCGCAATCATTAGGGATTTTTGTAACGTTGTCAGATTTATGTCAAATGTCTATGCATACAATTTCGTTACGATACCGTCTAGGAGCTCGATGACACAGTGGTTAACGCGCTAAGTCTGCTATTTTTCGGGTTGCAACATTCGCAAAAGCCGGTAATCGGGTGGCTGACCAAAAAAATCATCTCGAGCTCTGGAAGGTTATTAAACCTCTGGACCCGGCTGCATTAACAGTGGATAAGAACCATCAATAAACATTTCGAAAAATTAAAAGAAATATAGGTGAGATGTGCAAAAAGTACTTATTTAGGTGTCATTAAGCAGGATGAGGGGGATGAAAAAGCGTCGTTCCGATAGCGCGAGTTGCCAGCTTGACGCTTGCCTTCGGCCCCGTAGGCCGTACAAAGCCGCCCAGTCTGTGGAGGGCTACGTTTGCCAGTGTACTACAGCCAGCTGGTGATGGGTTGGTAGTTAGCAGGCAGGAAAAAATGTCCTTCCAGAATACCAACGCTAAGCGCGTTTGAATTAATCCATTATCCCTTGGTTTTAAGCCAGGGGCGAAGTTCACCCTCTGGTTCAGTTCATTCATGAGTAGGAATTAAACAAAACTCTATGAATTAGGTATAATTATATATTTTCAGATTTATTTTCTTTGAGGATAAAAGATAAAACGCCTCTGCGATGATGGCTTTTACTTTTACCCCACGCATTCTTCAAAGGATCGGGTTTTTGTGCACTCGAGATCTTGTATTGTACGCATATCTACATAATAAGTGCTAAATATTTTTTCTTTACTTGGAGATACTCAAGCAATAATTATTTTTTATGATTAACCCATTCTTAGGGATTTTGGAAATCGGTTTAAATGTTATACGTAAGAACGTATTTAAAAATAAGAATAAAATGATTGCTAAATAATAAAATAAGCACACATCTAATTTGCGTATAGGCAGTGATCAAATGTCACATGACTTCATCAATTATCATAGCCACACATTGACCGGCCACTCCCAGCAAATAAATGCAGCAATACCAAAAGGAGCATACGATGAGATTTACATAACAGATATAAGAGAAATCCTTTGTTGTCTGAATACCTATTCATAGAGATGACTATTAAATTGCATAATACTACAGGCAGATCGATAGACTACACAATGTAGGCGGTTCGGTCTGATGGTTTGATATGGGGATTGTGTCACAGATAACATATGAAGAAAAGGAACGGCAGCCGATGCTCATTTATCTTACTGAGATTATAAAACTATGGTGGAAGTTCAAATGTTAATAACATGCGATTGCTAGATGAATGCAGAACCAGTAATATATTTAATCGGCGTGTAATCGAAACAATATGTGATTATCATTTATACTAGTGTGAAATGAATACGTAAGGGCTTGCTTAATTCCCGATATCATGCAAAGACGCGCAGTAGGGACACCCTTCCCTCCAAGTTGACGCATAGATTTAGTTCTCGATAGTAGTACCTCTATAGCTATGCTAAGATATTTTGTAAAAAATCTGGCTCTTCATTATTTTGTAATACGATCATGATACGTTAGATTATGCAATAGTTAATTTGATAGCATTAACTGTGATTTTCGAGGGATTAAGTTAGTTATTATAGACGAGCAATTAAATAGGTTGAAGAACTTGGACTACGTTTTGTCAAGTATTTATTTTAAAGTCTTATGTAAGTTTCAATTTATTTTGTTTAAAGTCAATTCATGATTAATGATAATGAATATTATCCCATTACGTAGATATAGAAGTCAATAAAAAAATAAATTCACTTTCTTTTAAGGTACATATTATATAAATTACATTCATGGTACAAAATTTATGTTTCCGACAAGAAAAAGTTACATTATTTTATTCAATTAGCCTGTTGGGGTACCTACCCCAAAACAAAACCGAAGTTGTAATAAGCGCAACCGAGTTACCGAGAACAACAGTCATTATTTTAGAAATAGATGAAGAGAACGCATGAAAAAATAAAACATTCAGAGACTAGCTTGTAAAACACGCGTACGAATCTCTTTGTAATCGTAAATATGGAATTCCTTGCTGCGATCTGTCTTCCTTATAACCAGTGTGAACCTTTCGAGAGCCTAACTCATATAATAACGTCATCTAGCACAACTGTTCTCTAATAGTTTTGAATCAATGACCGTCTATTGGGATGTCTCGTCGTCTTCCCAAGTTTGTACGAATTAATTGCGTGATGTAAGACTGTGTCTAATATCTTGTTGATGTCTAAAGATTGTTTAAAAGAACAATTAACGTCTGACGTCGACACGTCATATTAATCTGTCTCCGGTCTTGTGCTACGTATCAACATCGGGCAATATTTAATTACATAGTTCATTTATGATATCATCAATACAACATCGACAGTTAATCACCTGGGAAAATAATATTTTTCTTTGTCTTCCAAGAGTAAGGAGTCATACAATGATGGACTATAGGAAGCAGAAAAATAGATTCATGCTGGTTGAGGTGCAAAATAAAACTTGTAAGTACACGTAGGTACGTAAAATTTTGGCAATAATGGTACATTGCACAAAAATAAGCATTCATTATCAGTAGAAGCGATCTTTTGTAGATGGTTATGATGTAAAAAGCTGTTGTATCGTAAGCTCATTAATTTAAAATTAGACTAAATGCGATTTGAATGGCAGTTTAATTTGTTTTGAGGCGAATTACTTGAGATTGATGTGCTTCATGATTGCAGTTTTAAGGGATGTCTTAACAATTTTACCAAACATTTAGTGATACCAGTCCGTCTTGTCTTTAACTATTGCTGTCATTTTCTTATCCTACGAATAAGTTTGTCTTCAGCTTATAAGACTGTGGTTTTATTATATTAGCTTTTTTCACAAAAGTATGAGTTAGTAGGTGCTTTCTGTTTCTTTTATTGCCGCCTGTGAGGGTCGACTATGGTGATGACCGTTTTTCGCCCTCTGGGTCTCAAGTGCGCAAACTGTAAAAGTAAAATTAAACACATGTGAGTCCTTTGGTTTTTTTCTGTACTGGATAAGTAGAAGTCGCCCTGGTGTATGGCCAGATGTTGTTATGTTAGGTCGTCATCATTGCTCAGTCAGTTATTTAGGTGAAGGTTTATTTGAAGACATCAATAATTATAAATTCGCGTGGTAATTTTGTTTATGTCGACAAAAAGTTAACAACGATTATAAAGTCTATTCAATAACTTTGCTCATCATAGAGAACATTCACAAGATAATAAGCCTAAATGTCATCAGATTAGCGTTTCAATTCTAAGTCTTCTTGTCATTTTTATAATGAATACACTAATTTGTTTGAAGACCTTGGTCTAACAAAACAGCTTAAATACTTGAATTGTTGGATTTGATTCTAATTGGTTCGGATCTTCGAAGTCTTAAAGTATGAATATTGAAATCAAATTTGTACATATATGTAAATGGACACTGGAGAGTGTCAATCACAAGTAGATGCATAAAAAGTGAATATTTGAAGACAAATTGATTAGATTGGTGATCACAAACTGGAATTTTCGAGCATGGCCGGCACAAATCACTAGTCCATTAAGGCTTTTCATACTATACTTCTACTCGTATTCAATAAAACTGACAAAAGAACTGGAGCGTTCCGATACGTCTGAACTGAATGCGCCCTTAGGTACGAGTCAACGTTAAAGCTTGGGAGAAGCACTCGACGGAGTGACCGCTGCGGGTACAAACATTGCTGGGCACTAAGGTCAATAGCGAACAAATAGAAACCCGTCGTGTTGACAGTCGTTACATCGCGCCCAGGTGACATAATATACAGTTTGAGGTAATGCACTTGTATCTGTTTACTCACTTATTTCGTATAATTTGCGAAACTGTCAATATGGGGAGGTGGAATGCAGTGACAACTATAAATATTAAGTACGTCAGGGTGTCAAAGTACCAGTCGCCTTTGACTTGTCTAATCCTCAACATACAACAAAAATGAAATTCCTAGTAAGTTTCTTTAAAATAGTTTAAAAGCTTTAAACTTGACAGTGATCCGAGTTCAGTGACCTCATCAATCAAGAAATGTGTGTTCGTAATGAAAATGCTAATTTGGGTTGTTCTAGTCTATAAATTAGAGATAGAAGTTGTTCTATAAATTATTCAAATTGATGAGATAAGAACCGCGTAATAGGTCAAGTGTAAGCTCTTAAAACTATATAATAATATGATTATTTAAATCATTACCTTGCTGCAGTCTTCTGCTGCAAATAAGTCTCCTCCAGATAAAGGATGTTTCCGTAGTCATCATCTGTCACCAAACTCGACAGATAGGTTAAATGATGAAACACTGGGGAACGCTGCTTAGAAATAGGGTAGTGCCATTATAGACAGGTAGATTACTTTAATATCATAAATATTAAGCAATTTTTTATTTGACAGGTGCTGGTGTCGATGTTGGTCACGGTGGCGTTGGCTGTTCCGCAAGCGCCTACAGAGCCCATTCCCATCCTTCGCCAGGACAGCCAGGTTAATGGCGACGGCTCATACCAGTACTCCTTCGAAACCGGCAACGGCATCAGCGCAGATCAAAAGGGGGAGCTGAAGAAAGTGGGGGACGTGGAAGCTGTGGAGGTGCAAGGGCAGTTCCAGTACCCCGGTGACAACGGCAACATCCAGCTGACGTATACTGCTGACGAGAACGGCTACCACCCCCAGGGAGACCACCTGCCCACGCCTCCCCCCATTCCGGCCGCCATCCAGCGCGCCCTCGCCTACATCGCGACTGCACCACCTCAGACTGAAAACCCTCAGTAAAACAATACTGAATTCATATTTTACTCAACTAGGAATCTCATCTTATTTCTTTTCTATTTTTATACCAAAGGATTCTTTATTTAGAACTGATATGAAAATTATGATAAATAAAACATCATAAAGTTTTTATAATTATTTTCATTTTCTCTTACCAGAGGTAGGTGTCGTGTTTGACATCTTAATTTTTACATACAATTCAAATACTACCACCACTATGAGTTTTCATTGGAATATCGTAGACATAATAATTAATAATGTAGAAAACCTAGTCCTAATGCAAGTAATTGGATAGTGAACATTCTGCAAATAACCGGCAAATTAATAATTTACCCGTAAATTTCAATCTTTGCCGTTAAATAGAGTCTGCCATCAGTTATTATAAAAAAAAATTGTTATATTCGAAAGAGGTTGGGTTAAGGAATCGCTTTGTCCCATTTTCCCTCGCTCTTTACCCAATTAAGTGTAAATAAATTAAAACCACTTTCCCACAGATGCCTACGTCATAAAAAGAAAACACCTTCCAAGTTTAAGTTCCCAGGTGATCGTGAATTACTAACGCACAGACAAAACAAAGTAAGGTTTATTTCATGATTTTTAGTTGTGTTAAAGCGTTGTGAACTTAATTATTAATAGGAACTTAGTTGTTGTTAAAAGTAAATGAGAGTGTGGATAAATTACTTGTTCTCGCCAGAAGGCCCAGCGAGACTTCTCGGCGAGATTTCTCGCCGTGGGTCTGGATGTAATATACTCAAGTATCACGTTAGCCCTACACACATTCGATCGACCAATTGCAGTTCTGCCTTCCAACTCCTAACCGCTAAGGAGTACTGTAGCTTCATCATCAGCACAGTAGCATCAGATGTTGATTCAAGCATACCTCACAAGCAACATTTTGCCCTACATACTAATAAATAGTTTCCATCGACCAATTGCAGTTCTGCCTTCCAACTCCTAACCGTTAAGGAGTACTGTAGCATCATCATCAGGACAGCAGCATCAAATGTTGACACCCTGAAGCATATACCTGAGTAAGACATGATTACGTAACAAAAACACCATACGAGTCATACAATTTTCGGTGGTTGCCCTCGATTTCTCCTGGATTCCATCATTAGATCCTGGACTGGTGAAAATGGGACCACCTCAGAACTGAACTCTATCAAACAAAAAAAAAAATTTTGAAATCCGTTCATAATTGAAGAAATTATCGGTAAACATACATAAAAAAAAATATTATACAAACAGACGAATTGAGAACGTACTCCTTTTTTGAAGTCGGTTAAAGATGGAAAACTCAAAAAAAAATCATATAGGTAGTAAAAATGGAAATATTAACGGAAGTTATCAATATTATGAGTTTGATGATTACGTATCTTTAGAGAAGTTTACCTATCTGTAAAAATCCTTAATTTGTACAACGGGTATGATATGAAATTATTCCCGTGGCAACAACTTTAAATTTTAATGCCAGCTTTTAACATTAGTTCATCAATTCTTATATATTGGTCAATTACACAAGAATATATTTTCGTAAAGTTAAAAGTAGCCATAGTCTTGCCCACAGTTACATCTATATCTATAAAACTCAAAGGTGACTGACTGACTGACATAGTGATCTATCAACGCACAGCCCAAACCACTGGACGGATCGGGCTGAAATTTGGTATGCAGGTAGATGTTATAACGTAGGCATCCGCTAAGAAAGGATTTTGATTAATTCAACCCCCAAGGGGGTAAAATAGGGGATGAACGGTAGTATGAAACTTTGTCAATTTAAAACCTATCGGGCTGATATTTTTCATACATAAAGCTACTATGACGTAGGCATTGCCTAAGCAATCATATTTATAAATTCTAACCCCCAAGGGGGTAAAATAGGGGATGAACGTTAGTATGAAACTTTGTCATTTTTGACCCGATCGATCGGCTTGAGACTTTGCATTCTAAAAGATAATAAGACGTAGGCATCCCCTTTTAAAGAATTTTTGAAAAATCCAGCCCTAACGGGAAAAATAGGTGATAAAGAAACCGAAATCCACGCGGACGAAGTCGCGGGCGCCCGCTAGTCACAAATATATGTCCGTAAATTGTATTAAAAACCCTGATATGATATGAAATTCGATGTTATTTTGTGTGTAAAACGAGTAACATATTATACGCAGATCCATTCATAATTGGGAGTGTTGAATAAATTAATATTGTATATTTATATACATCTGGTTCTTCCATACCATGGGCCCACCCATTTAAAATTTTGAGTTATCTGAATATTATTTTCTGAGTTTAAAAGTCAGGCTGATGAGAAATCAGGCTGGTAACGCAATATAGCAAAGGGTGCTGTTTTGAATTCAGCTTGATTCCAGATAGATAAATAATTCCAGGCATGTTAATGCTCAAAAGTTAATAATACAAAATGTACGTACCTAAGTATGTGTTTTTAAATAATATTTCGTCTAATATTATATATTATTTCTATTTGCAAACCATCCTAATTCAAAATTGTGAGTAGATGGAATAGAAGTCATAATGGCCTAAATACTACAGATTTAAACTGTTAAATACATCCTCGCCATACTTCGACCCGCTCTAAAATTGGCTCTTTAATAAGAGCGACAGTCGCAACTTAGGTAGACAGCCACCCGTTTCAAGGATTAAATGTGTTTAGCTAAGTAAAAAGTAATCGTTACTGTTGTGGAAGAAACAAGAGAATGCCAGTTTTATTTTAAAGAAGACTGATGATGATATCACTGCTATATTATAAGAGATACTTAATGAATTTTATACTTCCTCAGTGGTGTAGTAGTTACAGCGCTGTGCTCATAAACCTCGGAAGTCGTGGGTTCAGGTCCCGCGGGGAACACTTTGGCTAGGACACTCATGCTTGAACTTGATTGTCCGATAAGAATGATGATTCCGTGCGCCAGTTCCGTATACGGATGATCCAATTAATGGTCTGGTTTTCCTTGTAAAGGTTGCGGAGGTCACACGACAGTCGCTCTATTGTAATAACCAGACTGGTCAATTCGGGATCATAGTCGTAGCTTACCCTTGGCTCCGAAGGCAATGGCCCCAGATGAAACCGGGAGAGGCGCTAGGACGATGATAATGACTTAATGAATATCCACAATACCTTTTTGATAAGGCCAGAAAATATGATCTAGTTTTGTTGTTATTCAAGAATTCGATGATAAGTGCGATAAGGTAAGAAGGGATCAAGGAATGAAATGTGTATTTATTTTAATGTAGGTATATGGTTTTATTGATAATCACACATTATAACAATGTACTTTGGTATAAAAATATAAAAAAAGATTCAAGTATGCGTTGTTGGGTGGCAACTTACGAGGGCTAGTTACGCCAGAACTCGTATTAACAAAAATAACAATTATGTGAGCTCAAGTAATGTTTTACTGAGGGTTTTCTGCCTGAGGCGGTGCGGTCGCGAGGTATGCCAGAGCTCGCTGGATGTCCGCCGGGATGGGGGGAGGAGTGGGGAGGTGGTCTCCCTGGGGGTGGTAGCCATTCTCATCAGCAGTATACGTCAGCTGGATGTTGCCGTTGTCACCGGGGTACTGGAACTGCCCTTGCACCTCCACAGCTTCCACGTCCCCAACTTTCTTCAGCTCCCCCTTCTGGTCAGTGCTGATACCATTGCCGGTCTCGAAGGAGTATTGGTAGGAGCCGTCGCCGTTGATTTGACTTTCTTGGCGGACGATGGGGACAGGCTCTGTTGGTCCCTGAGGGGCGGCCAGCGCTAGGGCCAGGGTCATGGAAAACAGCACCTGCGAATAAAAACAGTTTGAGTAACTTCTAAAAGCGATAAACTAGTTAAAACAGAATTTCCTTAAGCCATAAATCAAATCATATCAAATTGAAGTCTTAAAGGCTACATTGTTAAATTGACCAAAAAGAACAAATACTCGTTGATACAAAACTTGATTTGAACTACTATATAAATGCTACAAAAACTGTAGAAATGCTTTTTTCCAATTTTTTTATAAACTTACGATTAGTTTCATTTTATTGTTGAATGGTTGATAAGACGGCTAAGAATGCAAGTCAACTGCTACTTATGCATCCTGACAGGCATGTTCAATATTTATAGTTAACACTTAAACCACCTCTCAATACTACATTTGAGATTTCGCAAAATGTATGAAATAACTATGTAAACATCAGCTATCTGAATAGGCAAACTGCACAATACCTATCCTTAGAATTGATAAAAGTATAGTAGGTAAAACGGTGATCATAACATTTAGAATGAAATAGAAAGTTGTAATTTTTGAAATTTTGCCATTCTCTTGAAAGTGGGAAATGAATTGTAGCAAACCAAAATTTGTTTGCACTTGGCATGTGCTAACAACAGGAATCTTGTATCATAAGATTTTCTGTCCAATCAATTGCATATGATAAAGATAGCAAATATGGTCGGAAATAACAAAGATCAAGGCCGTTCAATGTCTCAATCGTAATGAATAAATCGTATATTACAAATGTAACTTCGATCATGAATAACTTTTGGAATCATTATTAATTATTATTAAATACAAAAAATTATAACATTTTTGGGATGTTATGAATAGATATGGGTTCAGTGACATCTAAGACATCTAAAGATCTATTCTACGTTGACATGACATACTTAATGGAAATCTAGATAATGCTTATGTCTGCAAATACAGCAAGCCTATTACCAAAGTGATTCACATACGTTGCGCTTCTACCGAAGTTCTACCATCTTCTGTTACAACAAGAATAACCGAATCAAATTTGTAAATTACCGTATTACGAACAATCGCAAAGTCCATCCTAATGAGATGTCATTAGGTACAAAATCGTGTGAAAATATATATATGTGTTCTAGTACTTTCATTGATTTACATGAGAATCAAAACTTTATTCTGTTACCCTGGTCACTATACAATCGTCTTAGGGGCAGAAGCATCATCTAAGATGTATTTAAGTAATTCAAATATGCTTTACTACATATATTAATAGCTTCAAATATTATAAGATAGAGCGTGGTGGAGGTCGAACCCATGACCTCTGGTTACCAAAATGTAAGAGGTCATGGGCCATGGGTTTGATTCCCTGCAAAATAATATCTATCTGAAGACGTTGATGCCACATTCACAGAAAAAATACAAATTAATATTAATTATTATTCATATTATAATTTATAATACGTTGGTATTTTTTTTAAACAAATAAATATAAATACAAATTAATATTAATTATTATTCATGTTTTAATTTATATTACGTTTGTATTTTTTAAGTAATTATTATCCAACATCATAATTATGTTATGCAGATATAACACCCCAAAACAGACAAAAAAATATTGACAGACAGAATATAAGTATATTTCAGAATTTAATTAAATTAATCATAAAAAGTTTTTCAGTTGACTTAAATACCCACCATGTTGTTACAACATGCATTTATACTACACTGTATAATTATTTCATTCGTTATACAAAAAGTGCCTTATTATATCCAATTAGAAGAATGAAATGCTGAAAACTTGTTTCAGTTTTTCGTGTATCCCGTTTTTTGGGGGCAGTCTACGGGTTATGCAGGACTCCAGATCTCGAAAGGAAACTACCTTTGAAAGCTTTTACCATAGCATCCAAAACTGCACGCCAACTAAGCTTTGGAGTGAATTACAGTTTAACAATATATGTATATCGGTAACAAACTACTGGCGACCTTCAAGAAATGTTTACTCTTAACGACGTGTTCAATGTTCATTGTGCCTCTGATGTTGCAAATGTTCATGGGTGGTAGCTGATAGCTTCCTAACAGTTCATCATGATTTGTTCGGTTTTTAAATTTTTAAACATATATTTATATGCCTAGATAAAAATGAGAGAAGTTACTAGAAACTGAGGTTGGTACTTAATAATGAGATTCTGGTAAGCAAGAGTGGACATTTAGGATCCGGAGGAAATCGATTAGTTTAGGGGGTTCTAGTGGAACAGAATAGTGGGACCACATGGAAACGCCCAATTATATTATTGATGAAATATGTCTGGGTCCTTCAAGTTTTATTAAGTCCAGACCAGAATGTGATTGAAGTTATAATATATAGGTTGTCTCGGTATAACTTAATTATCATATAAATACGTATTTGTCGGTATGCACATTTTATATCACATCTTCATGTTTTTTAATGAGGAACAATTATATCAGATAAAGAATCCAGTCCAGTCTACCAGTAGTTACAATGCTAGTTTACGTTCAAGATTATATTAAAGCCCTGATGACGCATACACCAATCATCCAAAGAGTAATTCAAGATCTCCTGATAAGACCGCTATGTACTGACTGCCAGGGCGAATGTCAATGCGATTGTCAATGCGTTATGAAACATGATAAACGATACTTTAAGTATGTTTTCTGGCGACATAGATATTACGAAAAGAAATAGCAAAATATATGCTAGTCCAGCAAGACAATATAGAGGTGGAAAAATTTATCTAAGCCGTTTAATATTTCAATTGATAACATTTGACTAGGACAAAAATGTTTAATGGAGCGTAACGTAATCAATAGCATTCGAATATAACCATAAAATATACAAATACAATCATGTACGAGCCATTTAGTCAGCAATAATAGTTTTAATAAAACTTTATGAAGTGTTTGATGAGCAGTGACTGATTTATATTTACGATGTTACACATGGGAAAGCGTTTAAATTGTGTATTGTATAACAAGGAATTATTAACTTTAATCTTTTTGTGAGCATCACAGCAATTTGTTTACTTTATGCATATAACTCTTATTTTATAATTGAATTTTAAAAGTGTACGCTTTTGGAAACTTTTGATGAATTAAATCACTATATTCCTACAAAGCTTTCATCACTCAACTCCAAAGACTTGAATCTATCTTAGTATTCTTCTTTCATTACTCAGAGTTGTCATCACTTTGTGAAATGAAAAATACAAGATCGATATTCACCATCATAGACAAACTAACGTGCCGATTCTTTACGATGTTTTTTTTTTCACGGGGAAGCTGGAATGAATTCCACTCATTGATTTTTATAAACTTGAAGTGCGTGATTCATCATCATCAGCCTAGCGCAGTCCACTGCTGCGTGATTACCCGGATTCAAACCGCCGACCCCACATATGTGAAGCGGCTTTCTTTACCACTAGGATACGAAGCGTTCGAAAGATCTGATACAAGGCACTCTTTTTTTTTCGTTTAGCCAATTTTAACCTTTACATAAACTGACTGACGTAGGTACCGAGTTTTTGTGCGACTATTAACAAAAACCAAACGATATAGGTAATTGATACAACTCAGCATACTGTAACTGTTATCAGTGTTTGTATAATGAACGCTACTTTTTGGTATCTGTAAAAAGGCCAGTCGCCACTCAGCCATGAAACTGAAACATGCTTGATGTTCCTTTTTTCATTCCTATTCGTTAAATCTACACTTTAACTAAATACATATTTGTAAAAAATCAAGTATGCATTAATTTTCAAATAAAATAATTCTTAAACAATATATGTATGTAATACATAAAAGCAAACAATAACCATTTAGAAAACATGTGTGACAAGGCTATTTATACAAATAGCCTTGTCAAACTAGTTTCATCGTAAAAATCTACTTAAAATTAACAATATAATATGTATATATCTGAGATATAATTGCGTAAAATAATTAAAAGATGCCGTGTCACTTTAAAACATGGAAAATTCCATATTAATTTAGTAATATTTGTTTCTCAACAGATTAGACGGTCAATAGACATTTTTTTAAACAAAGCCTAACCGGTTTTATACCTGTCGAAAATGATTAGGATTTAATATAATGAAAACTATATAGGTTACGCTCGTAAGTACATCAGATACTGTTCCTTGCAAGAATGTTCTAATCATTAATAAGTATTTATAGTTTTGTATTGGAAGTAAAGCATTATTTGTGATTTTTTTGTAAATCTTTTTAGAGAAAACAATTATCTTTAACCTTAGGGGATGACCCTGTTCGGAGTATTAATTTCAGTAAAGTTTAAATCAGATCAATTCATTCAAATTTTAAAATAAATTTATATTGACGAGTCAAGTTGTCCTATTTGTATAAGTTTGGCCCTATTTATCACCCTTACAGGGAAATGAAAAAAAAACATATTGGATGACCAAGTCATACAACGAGCACGTCTACCAAGTTTCAGGCCTACGTCATCATTTGATCTTAAGATTAATACAAAAGAACCTATTGCATTCTTAAAGATGAACCATATGTTTAAATAGTAGATAACAATAATTTTGTCATTAAAAAATTGTTAACCTTAACACTGATGGTCCATTGTCTATAAGTAGATAAAAAATAATTGTCTAGTAACCGTAGTAGCATGGTTATTACCGTGGACGAAGGTTATAAACATTTGTTAAACCATCCCGTTAAATGAATAAAGGTAAGACTTCTAATAATCGATTAAAATATGATGTTGTCGACATCACAAACGCATGACTACAGTAGGCCCGCACATATTTTATCGAATTTATTCTGACGTGCCAAATGGTGCAATACCTCCCAGTGGTGGTAGGCGGCGCAGTGACCCATCCGTATATATACCGATATGGCACCGTTAGAAAACATTGTCTAGTGCCTTCACCGACAAACAAACACAACAAATATGAAGACCATTGTAAGTGTCAGTGATAGTGTATAGACATTTGCATCGATAAAGTGTAGTGCAAACTTAAGCTTTCTAAAAGTTTTTGTTATTGTTAGCAGTGCTTAAAAGTTCAAAAGTAAAAGTGTTTCTAACAATTACATCGTTTGAGGAATAATTTGGAAACTTGCTTTTTCAGGTATTCTTGGGTTTCTTGGCTCTCGCCACCGCCGCTCCCCAGGCCCCGACGGAGCCCATCCCGATCCTCCGCCAGGAGAGCGAGGTGAACCCGGACGGCTCCTACTCGTGGGCCTACGAGACCGGCAACGGCATCGTCGCCGAGGAGAAGGGAGCCCTGAAGAACATCGGAGCCGAGGAGCCCGCTCTGGAGGTGCAAGGCCAGTTCCAGTACCCCAGCGACGACGGATCCAACATCCAGCTGACGTACGTGGCCAACGAGAACGGATACCAGCCCCAGGGCGCCCACCTGCCCACGCCGCCGCCAGTGCCTGAGGCCATCCAGCGCGCGCTCGCCTACCTCGCCACCGCTCCTCCTCAGCCCGAGAACAGAAGGCGCTAAGAAACAATCCTGTCTCAAATTACCGCTAGGTAAATCGACAGCCAGCCATATTCACTATGTGAAATAGGTTAAACAACAAAACATATTCCTTACTAATATTAATGACTATCCTGTTAAGGAATATTTATTTATATTTTTTACAACAAATTTTGTACATATTTTTATACGTGATGTAAATACATTTTGTGATAAATATCGTGTATTATTCATATCCACCGTTTAATGATCCTAATAATGTGAAATGTACCTATGTTTTGTTTCCGTGAGAGAAGTTAACCTTACATTGTATTCTAGTAAAACTGTAAAATTGCCTGCAATTTGCTCCAGGCAATTGAAACATACTTAATTTAAGTAGAATATTGCAATCACTCGCAATAAGGTATTGCGGAGTACACTGCGCGAGCTTAGTGAGGGAGGTCAATCAGCTATTAGCCATGGGCGACTGTCGGTCAAAGTGTAAAGGGCACTCGAGGCAGAGCCAGTTATAGCTTTCAATCATCCTAATTACCCTACAATTTACAATACTCAGGGTCTATTTTGAGAATTCAAGGTCTGACTCATAATATTTCGAAAGCAACAGAAAGATTAATAAAAGACTCATTAAATTCAACTTAATATGATTATGTCGATCTGGGGTATTCGTTAGCCTACCCCGCAAGGCACTGGACCCGCGGGGTCAGTCGCGCACGGCGTTTTTTGAATTGGCCGACTGACCCCGTCACACGTACCACGGGGTCAGTTGGGGTATAACTATTTTCGACGACGTCGACTGACCCCGCAAAATATTATTTATGACTTCGTCTACTCATAGGAACAAAACAAAACGTACAGGTCAGTAGAAAACTGTTAAAGGTTTATTGAACACAAGTATAATTCTAAGAGCTTTTATGCTCAAATCATATATACATACATGTAATAAGAGTAAATAACTAAACAATTAAATAAAATCACGTTGCGAGTGAAATAATTTAAACAGATTTAGAATAATTTGCAGATAATTTTAACTAAGCTTATCAGTGAAATAAAACTAATTTGAAACACATGACGTTTTTAGTAAACCTAAGAAAAATTAATCTGATTTCATGGCTCAGGCGGGAATCGAACACAGCGCCTCTTGCGATCCGGGCAAGCGCTCTGACCACTAAGCTACCGAGACCGTTAGTAGACCTGACGAATTTTTCCTTGTTATTTGCTTAACGCAAAGCGGCGTTATCTCTTCAATGTTATAGTAGGTACCTCGGTATATCAAGTTTTAGTAAAAAAAATTGCTAAATGATCACGTAAAAACATTTTGAGATTTTTATGTACTTTAGGAGATAAACGTAATTCATTGTTTGTATGAAACTCTATAGATTAGGTCTACACGTTGGGAAGTAAAGACACAATATTGGTTATTAAAGAAATAAAGAAAGAAAGAGAGAAATACGTTAATTGAGTTTACATGAAATTAAAATAATAATAATAACAAACTCAAAATTCAAAGAACTCAAACAAAATTTAACACGAAAAAAAAAAAATACGCTTATTCATCTAATAATCAAAATTCGCATTCCCTATCACCCTGTATTATATTATAACTAGCGGCCGCCCGCGACTCCGTCCGCGTGGATTTCGATTTCCAATATCCTATGTGTTATTCTGATGTATAAGCTATATTGTGGTAAAGTTTCATTCAAAACCATTTAGTAGTTTTCACGTGAAATAGTAACAAACATCCATACATCCATACATCCACACATACAATCTTTAGCCTTTATAATAGTAAGTAGGATTTGTGTGCGCATTTTGCAAACACCAAGACATTAGGATAATGTATTTTAAATCACAGTGTTCTATAAATTAGTCAAACATACGCGTAAATATATCAAATGAAATAATTCCCATATAAAAAAAATCATAGCTCTTGTTTAAATTTAAATATGTTAAATACCTTTTCGAAGCACTTTAGTTCGGAACCGTAAACAAAAATAAAAATAATTGGTTCTTTGGAAATTTATTTATTGACCGGGGTCAGTCGACGTAGTCGAAAATAGTTATACCCCAACTGACCCCGTGGTACGTGTAACGGGGTCAGTCGGCCAATTCAAAAAACGCCGTGCGCGACTGACCCCGCGGGTCCAGTGCCTTGCGGGGTAGGTTAATCAATACCCCGTCGATCTAATCAAACGTTATTCGAGTAAAAACAGATGAAATATCAGTTCTTTATGAAATATTTTGTTCTATTACGTATGAAGTCACAAAAAATAACATAGAATTCTACATTTATTTTCACATTAGGAATCGTCTTTGATTTCGTAATCTGCCATGTCATTTACTTTAAGTGAATAATATTAGCATAGGTTAAGAGTTAAAAGCTCTTAAACAATGATGATAGGAGGACAACTTATTTTTAATTAGTGTTTCCAATGGCTTGGATAAAAATGTGATATTTTTATCAAAGCCATTGTGAACACTGATCTCTTTATTGGGAATCCGATACACTGAATATCGGATTCCCAATAAAGCGTTAAAAATGTTCTGCAATTAGAGATTAAGCTTAAAACTGTAAAGGACTATCTATATTTTTTTCCTTAAAAATTGTGAGTGATTCACGGGGTCAAGGCAAATATGCAAGTTGCATTGCCGACACACGCCCACGTAGGTATTCCAAGTAATTTACGAGTACCACAACAACAGGCGTCGCATCGTTGAGCAACTCCGGTGTTTAATTATAACCATAACCAATATTTGATAGATTTTAGGAAATTAAATAAAACAAAAAAACATGAAAATAACTGGTTAAGTGTAGTTTAATCTAAGGATTTATTTACATCACGGAAAATATTTAAAGTAATGGTTTATAATTGATTGTGATCTGTATTATTTCAAGAATGTTTTATGTAATATAGTTATTATAAATATAATAGTTTTTTAAAGGTCCATCCAATCTCAATTATTTGCGGTCTGAACCAAACGCATGCCATTGTATAATGAAAATCAATGATAAAATACATTTTCTGATATGTTTTTAAATTTAGATGGCCAAGTGATTTAAAAAAAAGATGAACATAAAACTTTTATGGATTAAACTGACTGAACCTAGACCATGTAAGGCAGTTAGTGACATAAGCGTTTACATATAAAATTATAAACTCTTGCGTATTTGTCGCTCCAGCGGATAACTCTGTGACCCCGGCGACCCGTGAAGTTAATAATAATAGTCGTTGACATTTAGACGTAGAAACTAGTTTCGTGAAGATGGATCCAAAATTTACGACAGATGAGGATTTAACCGCCGGGATTCCAGACTCACGTTGTTACAGTCAAGGTCAGCTAGGAACTTGAACTAGCTAATACAGGGCGATTCAAAATAAATTGTAAGAAAATGTCTACTAAATGAAATTTACTTTCTTCTACACATCAGCCATTTAACTCGAAGAATAAATTGAAACGATAAATATTGCATAAAAATCGGAAAAAAAAAAATTATAACTGCATATTGACATTGATAATTTCAAACCTAACACATTGATTTCTCAAAAAGTACTTTTAGACTGTAGCTTTGGAACTGAGCTACCTACAAGAAAAATATTAGTTCCGTTTAGAAGTAGTAATAATTCTATTATGGCTGCTTAACAGCGTACACAGCGTGTGTGCACTGTTAAGTAGCCATATTTGAAAATCTTTTAAAAACTCAGATTTAATGTTGCTTAGTTTTTTAAAATCAAAATATACATTTTCATATTCATAAATGAAATGGGAAAAATAAAACAAACAACATGTAGCAATAACCGGTACTGTCTCCCATGAATGGAGATCCTTGGGCATTGTGAAAATAACTTACAATAATATTGAGACTGCGACTGTATCACAATGTTAGAAAATACGTAATGATAAGAGTTTCATCATACTCCTAATGTTTATCCTGTATCTGTGCGGAGTCCACTTTGACCATGATCCAGGATTTGGCGAGTCTGGTTTTTACAGTGAAGCGACTGCCTACGTAATGCTAAAAAAAGATTGATACTCCTAAATTTAACACAAAACATTTAAAACAACTTATTAAAAAATACAAATATTTTGCATGCATGCCAATTAACGGTATGTGTATACCTTTAGTAAGGTACACATACCTTTAATTCCTAGTAGGCTTAAGAATTAAAGTAAATGTGCGGCAAGCACTTAGACAATGTACTTAGATACTCATTATATTATTTACAACTTTTTAATTTTAAGATCTAACGTTCAAAATGGAATATGGAAAAAATGCATTTTCGCTTATTTATAAATAATAAATAAATAAATAATAAATATTTCACAACATCACATAGATTGATCTGACCCCGTGTTAAGTAGCTTAAGCACTTGTGTTACAGACATCAGAATCAACAGTGGTATTACAAATATACTTAAATAGATACATATAACACCCAGACCAGGACAAACAGACATGTTCATGCACACAAATGTTTGTCCTGTGCGGGGATCGAACCCGCGACCTCTTGCGTATTAACCTGAAAGCGAAAACCTGAAATTTATAACCTGAAAGTGAATTTGAAGTATAAAATCAAAATAGAGTTGTAATTAAAATATGTGGTACCTACAGAACCCGGAGAAGATTTTTATACATAAAATTTTCGATTCATTTTCTCGCCAGCATGTTGATTTGTGACATGTCAAGTAATGGATTCATCGCTAGCCGATTATCCGAGAAATTGATATCGTGCGTGACAAGGCCACCATTTTTGTGTCATCGACTTATTCATGATACGATTAGGCTATTTTTTCGCACCAGGCTTTTTCACATATAAATATGCCAAACAGATTAGTTAAGGTACCAATTTGTTCTGGAAGCTGAACAGAGACAGATCTCAATATGAAATTCTTGGTGAGTGTAGAAATTTGACTGTTGCCAAGTACAAATAAACAATACAAATATTATTTGTTATCGATCAAAGTTTATCGTATCTCGATACAAAATATGTCAGTAATTTCATTATAAATGTTCACTACTTTGTTCTTTCTCCAATGTCATGTAGTGTTATGATGCAGAAAATAAATGTTTTTAATTACTGCCTTTAACTCATATACGAGTAATCATAAGATGATTGCACTAAAACTATCTAATACAGTGAATAGCATTGCAACTGTTTGTGTGGTTCGATACACTGTTTTCAGTAGTGGTTGCGCTTCCTCCCCCTCATTACAATGTACACAATTAGGTTCGAAATCTCTGTATGAAACGAATCACAATATTGAGCTTACTTTTGTATTATTCCAGGTATTATCCGTATTGGTGTGCGCGGCGAACGCTGCCACTTTCGGCCGCGTCAACAGCCCCTTCCAGTCCAAGGCTTTCGCGTCTGCCTCCGTGTTCCCCAGCTACAACGAGCAGGCCTTCGTAGCCCCAGTGGCGCCAGTTCCCGTCGTCAAGGCTGTGCCAGTCGTCTCCAGGGTCAGGACTGAAGTCGGAAAGGATGTTGAAGCCGTCATCTTGAAATCGGAGTCTGAAGTTAACCCAGATGGCTTCTCTTACGCGTGAGTTGGGATTTCTTCATTAATTAATGTCAGAAGTTTGGCAATTCATTTATAAGGCTACAGAATGCGTTATCAGAATACGAGTTTCCCACGTCCTATAACTTGGATTCCTTTAAGCGAAACATGAAGATGTATCTTGTGGACCGGTAAGGCGATGCCAATGGCAAGCTAACGCTTTGGTACCCCACCCGTTGTCATGGCAATTAGGTCTCGTCTTGTGCTTACTATCAGGCAGAGTGGAGCCAATAAATCGAGCTAATGTAAACAAAGGAATTGTAGTTTATTAATGCATTAAAAATTTAATTAGTACTGATTGAATGTTTTTATTACAGTTACGAATCTTCCAACGGTATCGGTGCCCAAGCCAGCGGAGTCCTGAAGAGGGTTGACAACAACGACGTCTTGGTTAGTATAAAATTTTTGTAATTTTATTGTTGAAGTTCAAGGGAGTGTTAGTTACCTAGCGTTTAGACTCCTTATCAGATTAGAACCAATGCAATTAGTGATATTGTTTTATACTACTTAAAGAAGACAGAATGTTAATGCCTCGGTGGTGAAGCAGTTATGAACTGGGCTGTGATATAGAGGTTTGGGTTCTAGTCCCGGAGCGGGCAAAATTTGTGTCGGTATTTCCGAACAGAGACCGGGTTTGTGGTCACCAATATGCATATGGCAAGCGTGGTGATTAAGCCAAAACCCATCTTTATTAAAATATCACGATTTCAAATGATGGAAGCCTTTGTCATCATCATCATCAGCCTATCGCCGTCCAGTGCTGGACATAAGCTTCTTCTACCCTTTGACATGCATTTGGACAATAATACGCTGATGATTTACTTCTTATAGAAGACTACACTACGCTGTTCTATTTATACAGGAGGTCCGCGGTAGCTACAACTACATCAACGCTGACGGTGAGCCCGTGAACGTGGCCTACATCGCCAACGAGAACGGATACCAGCCCGATGTGAGTACTCGTCACTACTGATTACAAAGCATAATGACAAAGCTGTAAGAGCGTTTACTCTGGTATAATATTTTAAACTATGAAAACGTAAAATCCCGACATATAGTAATATGTAATTTGACAACATTATAGCGGGACTGAACGCTATATTCTTTTTTATAAAGTTCCTACTTGAGTACCTACTGCTTGGCGTTGGAAATAGAAAATCCACCTTCATAATCAGAATACAATGAAAACAAACAAATGACATTCAAAAAAATAAAACTGACTCTGGTTATGCGGTTAGAAACAAAACCAAGCGTGTTCTGACTACCCCTGCCTACAAAACCAAGGGTCGCAGGTTCGAATCCCGCTAGGGTCAAATGTTTGTGTGATGAAAGTTGTCTTGCAGGTCATGCTTGTTTACAATGTTTTCCTAGCATCCATAAAGCTTAGTTTGGAGCTAGGCAATTGATGTGTCAGTCCACGGAAGTTCTTAACATTTTTTCCATTTAAAGTGAAAGTTATCAATATTTACATTATGTGTTGTTTTCAGGGCGCCATCTTGCCTACCCCCCACCCCATCCCCGTGGCCATCGCCCGCGCTCTCGAGTACATCGCGACCCACCCCCAGAAGGACGAATACGCCGTCAGGAAGAACTAAACTATCACCCACTTAACTTAATTAACTAGCTTTAATTAATTAATATAAATTTAATTAAACTGATCAAATTTATATTAGTTTTCGACCTACGCTAACGATAAATGGATGACGATTAGAAAAGTACTAGAAGAGGAAGTTAAGCAAAAATAGTTTGTTGCATTTATGTGTGTAATAAAATATTGAAAGTGCCATATTTTGTTGTTTGATTTCATGCAAAAACACTGTCTTTTTCACTCAATACGCCCGCCCCTAATATAACGAATCTTAATTTTAACTAACTTCAATAATAAATATGAACTCTTTTGCTCAAATTTCGATTAGTGCTAATGCTAGACGTATGATGATTAGAAAAGTACCTATTCAAATAAATAAATATGCGGCAATCACAGAACAAAATTTTGAATGAAATTTATTGCCGAATATTGAAATGACGTAGACTTATTTTACAGCACTTATAATTAAGATCAGTACTATAAAAGAAAAGCTCTACTGGCAAAGCAAGTTTTTAGATTTTTCAATAAAATAATAATAGCGTAAACCAATGTGTTCATTAATACGATCTTGTAAATAGCCATTGATCATCAAAGTGACAAATTGTACAAGAAATAAGTTGCGTTAACGCGTTGAAGTCTTTTCACAGAATAAAATATTCCTTGTATTGTTGATCTGTTTGTAGTTATAGATATGATAACTAAGTATTTAAGTAATAGCTCAATGTGTATTTATAGAATTTATGAAAATACTTATTAGAATCCATGCTTTTGATAGAAGGATAATCATCAAAGAAATGAGTCTGATAATACGATCATACAATATAGGGTTAAACTGGAATGATTGGCGACTGAAATCTCTTTATACAATAATAATAATATGGCCAAATGTTTTTTGGTAAGGATTGTAGGTAATTTATAAAATAACACATCCAATCGTGATTTTAATTTCACTCTTATACATTTAGAGACAAGTAAGTGCATAATTACTTCTTTTAGCTATATAGCGCCTTAAGCAAATCAAGTTGGCAAACACGCATTGGTGTGTTAATTTGCCATGCTTTCGTGAATGTGTGATGTAACGAAGGAGAAGACGTAGTCAGAATTCTAAAATAATTGTCAAAAGTAATTTTAACACTGATGAAGAAAAGTGTACCATGATTGCTATATACTTCATTATTTTTAATTTATAGTTTATAGAAGTTAAAATTATAACCGTTAAGACGAAAGTTCTGACCAACCAATATGGTATACCGCTGTTTCAAGTTGGTTTATTTCCTCAATAATAAACTAAAAATTAAAATTATATTCTAAAATTTTCTCTGTTTTAATGAATAATCCATCAATCCTTATATAAGTCATACTCGTATGCAAAAATTATAAAAGTAAAATACACAATACATTCATACAAAAGACGTCAGCCACATACTCCTCATACATCATTCTAGACACTCGGACATCGAATTTACGATTTTGGACTAAGCATTCCGGAAAAAACCTTTTGTTACGATTTTATACATTACAACAAGCGATTCGCCCTGGCTTCTTACGAATGCAATGCTGATAGGTACTACGAGTAAATACACGTGAAAGGTTCTCTTGAATCATTCTGTCTTAAAAAGAAAAGGTTTCGTTATTTTAAAGATTTATGCATGCCTAGGTGCACAGAAAATAAAGCGTTTTCTTTGTTTACTATGTTGTGATAAGTTAAGCGATAAAACATTATGTGTTGAACTAAACGCCTTACACATTGCTCACCTTTAATTTTCTTTAACGAATGTACATTTTTACTTTGTAGGATTTACTAAAGGCGTTTATCAGTATGCTTTACAATTTTCGTAAAAGAAAGTAAAACCTTATAGAAGTCGTTATTTAGTAATTTTGTATACAAGCTGTTGCCGGTATAGTACTTATTTTATTAACTTTGTACTTTTTATGACAATAGGATGGTACAAAAAACTTGCGAAATTTATTTCACTACTGTTTGCATGTATAAAATAATTCTCCGCTTGTGTAAAGCGGAGAATTATTTATTTTTTAATTCAATTTTAGAAATGAAAACATACAAACACAAAAAAGAAACCCAAGGCTTTTATGATATAAACAAAAGCCTAAAAAAACATTAGCTTATGATTGCCAAAGCGATGTCTTTGCTCGGCTTAACATAAAAGGGCGCAAAACTTGAATATAACATTTTAATACATTTAAATCTGTGCAGTATATAAATATGCATTGATAATGAACAATATTTGCTTTATTTTGTAAGAGAGCTAAACATTTTTTTTGAGCTGTGATCTAACATGAAAAATTGTATTTAAAAAAATGCTTTCAATTTAATTTATAGCAATACAAACTCAATTAACAATTTCTTCTAAGCTATTGGCTATGACAAATTGAAAAGCAAACTAAATTCTCACGTTTTAAATGTTGCTGCAAAGAATAATATTAATGATTCCATTGATAAGCTCGTAAATGTTTATTTACTAATGATTTTTATTACACCACTTCGGTGTCATTGAACAGACGATGAGTTTGCAAAATAAAAACTTAAGGCTGTGCATACGGCACACTAGGGCCTTCAATCGTTTTTCATTATTTGTAAAAGAATAAAGATATTTAGATAGAAAAACGCTCTGTAGTGCACTAAAGAAAAACATTTATGATTTTTTGAAATCTGCTTTAAATAATTTTCTTACGTAAAGATGGCCATAATCATGAATATTGGTAAAAATCGCCGCTTATAGCAAAATTTTAGATTATGACAACTTAATGTTAGTAGATTAACTTTTATAAAATAATAAATGTTTTTTTTTGTGCACTACAGAGAGTTATTTAATCTTAATATCTTAAATATATTACAATTGAAGCAAAACAATTAACGGCGCTAGTATGCGGCCTGCACGCCCTCATGCGTTAAATGTTGAAGACTTTAAATATTATATGAGTTTTGGTTGACTAATTGGGCTTTTATGTCAAGACTTGCGTTCAAATACTAAGCTTTATATTTAAGGATAATGTTACTTATTGTAATTCATTATATTTTTTCTACAATCCATTACTGAACAATTTACCAGTATAAGATGAAAAATATTTAATTGGATTGTTTTATGAATTAAAGTCTTAGTAGGCATGTTATTCTTTAAGCCTCAAATAATGCATTAACTAATTTTAATATGTAATTAATAAATATTTGAACGTTTATTCACAACTACTGCATGGTAGTTTATTGAACGATTGAGCTTAAGAAGTGGAAGAAGTTCTCGAAAGATGGGAGCGGTGGCCATGCATTTAACCAAGCTAGGCAAAGCTGTTGTTTATGCAGAAAGTTGATCCCACTTGTCAGCTTCAAATGTATTATAACAGCCAGCAACTCAAAACTCTTACATTGGAAGGTGGATTAAATGATAAATCATACCAATATCATAAATGTAAGTTTGTTTGTTTCGATGCTTGATTATTATACCAAGCTGGTCAAAATAATCGACACTAATATTATAAAGTGGAAAGATTTGTATTTTTGTATGTAACGAATAAACTCAAGAACTACTAGACTGATTTGAATTATTTTTTTCACTGTTGGCTAGCTACACTATCCCCGGTTAATATAGGGTACTTTTGATCCCGATACGGGAAGAAGTTCCTTCGGTACCCGTGGGAAGCTGGGGCGGACCGCTAGTTAAAAATAAAAATTTAAAAGCTGTTAGTCCACGTCCTTGAACCTTATATACTTATATTATGCATACCAAGGAATTTGATGACATAACTGCGAACTACACAAGGGGGTGTCAACATTTACAATTTTGACGCTAGGTTAAAAGATTTTCGTATTTTTGAAAGGCGGTCCTATAAATAATGCAACATTGAACTTTAAAACTTTTTTATTTTTATTATATTTATATACTTTGACTGAAGCGTGTAACTTATATTATAATAATTTATGCACTTAATTGACATTTTATTTAGTGTTATAGCGAACTCATGTCAACAAAATAACACATGGTCATAAATGTCCATTAGTATGCCAAATTGTGGTTAGAAATGACTATACCTACCTATTCTAACGACATCTAAATTCCTCAAATCGGTTTTAGTAGTGTAAATCTGGTTAGACCAAAGTTTAGAAAAAATGAAATATCATATATCATATATTTGAATTAAATCCATAAAAAACAGCGAATCTACAAATTGAATCAATGAATCATCATTATCGTCGTCATGATGATAATGAAAGAATGATTTTTTATACCGTTTTTGAAGAACTTTTAGGATCTGCAAAGTATTAACCTAACTATGTACATCCCATATATTCGTTTCTCAATTGCAATAGTCACCAGATCCAAATTAAGTCAATTCGATAAAGATGAGTTTCGCAGCGCTCTATATTCTAAAAACCCAATTCCAAAAATGAATCATTTGTGTTGAGATTCTTACCCGGATCCAATTTATTTATACATGCGTATTTATTGGGCCAACCAAGATAAGGATACCAGTTTTGTTATATCCATACCAATGAAACAGATGAGAGTTACTCTGTTTGTGTGTTACTCAATCACGCGTATTCTATTAAAGATTTTTTTTTTATTTTGACTGTTGAACTTCTTGTTCGGACCAGTACCACTTCAACCATTCTGATGTTACGTGATCGGGGGTATGTTCTAAATCCGAAACGCATACGAATTCAAAAACTGTAATATTCCATCGGGTTACTGTAGATTCATCGGGTCCTACTTAGCTTGTTTCTTGTCATGTGACAGGTTTGCGCATGAGTGCACTCCGGAATAAAAGGTTCACCAGTCAAAATGAAAAAGCTGCTTTATTTTCAATGACAAACGAATTTCGTTGTTTGGTTTTTACGTTTCATATTCTTCAGATTCTACCGTCCTGTAGTAGCCAAATGGTTGTTAAGGTAGGTAAATTGTCCTGCTAGATATAAAACTAGTATGCGAATGTCATGTTGTTTTTACGAAGACCAATATGGACAAAAATCTAGCATTTTACGAAGAGCATGTGATATAGGTAATGTATGTGATTGATGACTTTCATTTAATTCCCAAAAACTGTAATATTCCATCGGGTTACTGTAGATTCATCGGGTCCTACATAGCTTGTTTCTTGTCATGTGACAGGTTTGCGCATGAGTGCACTCCGGAATAAAAGGTTCACCAGTCAAAATGAAAAAGCTGCTTTATTTTCAATGACAAACGAATTTCGTTGTTTGGTTTTTACGTTACATATTCTTCAGATTCTACCGTCCTGTAGTAGCCAAATGGTTGTTAAGGTAAATTGTCCTGCTAGATATAAAACTAGTATGCGAATGTCATGTTGTTTTTACGAAGACCAATATGGACAAAAATCTAGCATTTTACGAAGAGCATGTGATATAGGTAATGTATGTGATTGATGACTTTCATTTAATTCCCAAAGTATTGACTAGCCCTTTAGTTAAGCCACTACAAATGTATACATCTCGCTTGGTCTACAGTCATTTAAAGACAAACTGCTGGGAAACGAACAATGTAATACACTGCATTGGTTTCGTTCCCGCTGTCTGTACCTACGGATATGTTGTATGTTTACTTCGATTTTTAAAGAACGCAATGTATTTGTATTTTTAATAATCAAGCTATTTAAGGGCTAGGGCTAGGGTATGTTATTGGTCATGCAAAATATGTTTGAAAATACTGATCGCTTTGCTATGTACGAGCATCTATGTGCATTGGTCTATCTATAGCTGACAAACATTTATTTTTGTTAACAAGTACATAAACTTTAAAAAAAGTGCTATTCATTATTAATATTCTTATTAAACTTGGTCGCGAGGGACTTTACGAGTTCGCTAATTTCACACACACGAGTAAGTATCAAACGTCGGAAGCGGTGACGAACATTGGTATTCTTGTGATGCTTCACAAGGCCGATAGTGATTAAAGATTAATCTGGCGCGAATATTTAATTGAAAAACTGGTATTTTTGTTTGCCAACACATACTAATGATAATCTTGATTTATTGTTACGCTATGACCATTATAAATTATACTAAAGAGGTTCAAAGGTAAGGTGAAAAGTAAAGTTAACAGTCATAGGTGTTTAGTTATGTTCAACATAATGCGTTCATATATTATGTAGGTGTAAATGGTTATTCCCGTATTACGATTATGACTTAGTTCGAGGATGTCGACTAAACAAGTGTAATAAAGATGACATGTTAATTTGTTTTTCTACTGAAAATTTGCATGTTACAACTTAAAGTTGCAATCATAACATTTGTAGTTTATGTTCGCTTGATAATTTTATCTTGCCAGTTTGGATGCGGCTACCATATTCTTGAAATGCCAGATGGTATTGATTCGCAATAGGATGATCTTAATGTAGGTGAGGGCAAATGGTGCTGGATTATGATTATTGTTGCAGGGGACGATAATATGCAAACATCGTTGAAATTATTTGTAAATAAGTGGTAAATGGGATACTTAGCACGATCATTTATAAGTTGATTTGTGTTGATTTTAACAGTTCCTTCGTTTCAACGTAGCACAGTGGCAAGTGTTCAAAGATCTCCAAGTTTGGCAGAAATGTTTAAAAAAGCATATTTATAACTTAAAATATCCATTTTGTAATCTTTCTAGTTAGCACTTGTGTTAGTCAGTATCAAAATTACCTGTGTTGTTCTCTTGTTTGCAGTTTGCTTGTATATGATTAAGCACGTCAATGTAAAAAGATGTGATAATTATACATGAAATTAACACTGCTTAACTATTTATAGTAATTAGTAACTATTTAATAATCTACGCTACTGATAAGCAGCATCATAGATTTAGATATTATGCCGACATTGACACCTCTGAGATCTTAATAATTACGAACATACCTACATATGCAATGATGACTATGTACGTAGTAGTACATAGTCCAGTATAAGAAGCAGATCCTACCAAGTGGCATACAATTGTGGAACGTAAGCAATATTGTGTAGGTAACATAGCTTTGAGTCTGTGTGACTCCCTTAAAACGGACACTCATGGCGATTACATATTTTCTGGTAAGTTTAGTATGAAGATAACGCTATAAAATCACTTAAAATAAAATACGTGTTAATAAAATGACATATTTGTAAAATAATTTTAAAATAGTCATCTCACAATGTTGATGCATTTGTTTTTTTAAGATCAAAATTAAATAATTTTGAGTTATCTTAATAAATTGTGTTGAAAGTTATTGATAGATTCGTGATATGATAATGAATGCATTCTATAATGTATACGAGTGTCTTATCAGTATTTTTAAATTATTTAACAACAAAGGGCCTATGCTTTTAATGAATAGTTATGGTAAAATCTTCTAATCTTATTTTGTATATGAAATTAAGGAAAACGAATATTTTAATTATACATACTTGATTTGCAAGCAAATGTCTTCATTCATTGAAGATAAACAATACTATATATTTAATGCTTTGTAATAAAATAAACAAGTATACTCGTAGGTTCAAATATAAATGCGGCTATAAAAAGAGTCATAAGTTTAAAACAAACGTCGTTGGGGTCATACATAATTCATCAAGCACGTTAAGATGGCGGTGCTCCAAATGTTCACTAATATGACATAAATACCAACAAAAAAACTGTAATTAACATAGAAAACATGATCAAATAACATTTAACTGTGGAAATATGGTAACCTTGGTAACCAACTCGGGCCACGTCTTTGTATTGTACTAGGTATATGTATATGTTTATTGGTTGGTCGGGTCATCTATTATACAACAGTGACAATCGGTCATATAATTAATTAGCCACAAAAAAGATTCTCAAACTGTCCTATTAGTTTCAGATAATTTTTGAAGTAAATCTACGTACATATATGATAGGCGAACGCAATAGCCTTTTAATTTTCTTATGGGACAAAGAAATGCAAGCTCCATGAAACATCAATCGATAACATATAGCCACAAAAAAATCCTTTTTAAAACTAAAAAAAACATTACAAGTCTGATACTATATTAAATGTACTATATTGTATTTATGATTGTTTTGTGGGTAATAAGCACTCGAAGTAAAAATAGTACATTAATTGATGTTACGTCTATTATTTTAATTTTATTATTTAGAATATATGTACATCTGATTGTTTTTGGTAAATATAGCAGTATAGTTAAGATCACTCGCTTCACTGTTGCAGTGCATTCGTTAACTGTCTCCGTGGTGCAGTGGTTAGAGCGCTGTGCTCAAAAACCTCGGAGAACGGGGGTTCAAATCTCGTGGGAAACACTTTTACTTTGTGTTGGTTTTTCCAGTTTGGTTAGAAAATTGGAGGCTTGTTTGTATCACCTGATCGTCTGAGAAGAATGATGATTCCTTGCTTCAGAAGCCACATTAATATAGCCGTTGGTCTCGACTATGATCCAAATAGTATGGTTTCCCTTGTAAGGGACGGACAGACGACAGTCGCTCCATTGTAATAACCAGGCTGGCCAATGAAGAAACATTGTCGCAGCGTACCCTGGGTTTCGAGGCAATGGCCAAGGATGCAACCGGGGGAGGCGCTAGGGTGATTATGATGATGAGTGTAGCTCGCTTACCTGATTGCAGACTGCTTAGCTTGCAAGTGCCAGCACCCATGGACTAAGTAGCACTAAACAGACCAAATATCTACGAGTATGTGCCTACAATTTACTATCTATCTTCTTTTTGATCGTTTTTATTTGTGATTATTTTTACTTGATAGTTTTGTAATTTGAATAAAAATAACATTTGTGGCTTCAATTTTATATTTATTAATTTAATGAGTATGGTTGTGTGCTTTTAAATCAAATCAGCCTTTAAATAAGTAGTAGCTCAAGGGTGAGCCTTAAATAGCCTGTTGAATACAGACTGCGTTTAAGAAAATGTAAAAAAAAAATGTAGTAAAATAAAGTTAAACGTCACAATACCCTTGCAGCCGTTTTCGACCATGGCGGCCGGTCTAACGACCAGCCAGGTACGCAGGATATATCATAATACATTTAATCATAATCTCAATAAGCTATATTATAGTAATAAGTGAGAGCGCAAGCACAGGTGCACTCCCTATTTCCTCACTCTTATAGTTCAGTGGGACAGCAATCTGATTCGATCGTAGAAAGATCGTAGAGGGACCATCTGTTTAACGTGCTTTCCGAAACACGAAGAAGCTCGAGATGAGTTTTTTCGGTCACCCATCCGATGACTACCCTAGGACCCTACGGGAAAGTGAGAGAAAGAGGGTAGATGCCCTGGAAATGTGGTGCTGGCGAAGAATGCTTGGGGTATCGTGGACCGAACACCGCACCAACGTCTCCATACTCCAAGAACTCGGCATCAGGCAGCGTCTATCCTCCATCGTCCAGGCTCGCATTCTCACATTCTTTGGGCACGTTTCTAGACGTGGAGACGTATCCATAGAGCGACTGGTGGTGCAGGGTAGGGTGGAGGGTACCAGAGCGCGAGGAAGGTCGCCCATGAGGTGGACAGACCAAATTAAGGCGGCAATGAAGGGCCCGTTGCACGAGTGCGCAAGACGAGCAGCCGCCAGGGAGGAGTGGAGGCGAGCCGTCAAACGTGTCACAAAGGGGGACTCACAATGATGACCACGACCGCTCTGTCAAGAGTGTCACGATTGAGAAGAAGAATCCGATGACTGGCCTCTTTGAGAGTTGCTTTACTTTTAAATCGCATGCCGAGCGCGCTGACAACTGCACCATCGAGCTCCTCACGTTAAACGTCCGTATAAAATGAAATACATAATATATTAAACACATATTAATCAATGCATGTTCTATTTATCAAAATTAATATCGGCAATTTGTAGGTACCTTCTAATATCATAATTTATAAAAGTACGGGTTAAAGTAAAAAAAAGTACAGACAAAAGAAAAATGGGTTCCTTGACCCCATCATTATCACAGGTTTAACTAAATGAATAACGTGTAAAATGCAAATAGTGTTAATCGTAGGTGTTGCACAGATTAATCTTCTAAGTGTTCATAGCTGCTTATCTGTAATCGAACACCCAATTAATTTAAAGGCGTGATGGTCGGGTGATGTCACAATGTTAGATTTTTTTCTATTGTATTTATAGGAATAACGTTTAGTTTGAAATATGACCACCCATTACTTGCCATTGAAGTGTCAGCCGGATAACATTATCACGATGATATGAAGATTGAGAACCGCTGGGCTATGAATAAATAGTCGAATATTCACATTATAAATGAGATGAGCGGGATAGAAGTCAAAATACTTCGAATTAATATAAAAAGGTATAAATAGGCTTTGATCTGTGAAAAAGCACATTCAGTTAGTATTGCTTGACAGGAACGGAAATGCGGGGTGTTCTGGTGAGTGCTACGGTCGCCGTGGATCGGATGAATCATGATATTAAATTTAAATAACAACAAATAGAATTAAGTGACGATCAGTATTTTATGGATTTTATAACCTATTTCGTTAAGTTATGAATTAATAAATGTCGTATAGAACATTTAATGAACACATTTGAAGGTGACGAAGTTTGTTGATTGTTTTTCATAGTGTTTGTTTTTTATTACAGATTATATGTTTGGCGCTCTCGGTCGCTTATGCGGCTGAGTTTACCACGTAAGTACTTCAGCAATAATTTAGATGGAAAACACTACAATTAGTAATTCTTGAAATTCGTGTTAGTTCAAACACTTCTTTTGATGGTGATAGTGACGAATAAATGCGTCAGTAGTACTGTAGAATCCTCGTTGTTTGGATATTTTACGGCTCACCAACACTACAACACGCGTACGAAGTACAGTCCCGCCCGCTCCGTTCTCCCGCCGGACGGAATGTCATTCTGACACGTGACGTAAGCGCCTGAGACAACCAACACTATACAGCCAATACACTACATCCCTTTCTTGATTTAATTTAGTTTTATTAAAACGAATGTACTTACTTCATTATAATCATGACACAGTTTTATCTATGTGGAAAGTTTACTACTAGTTACATTATTTTTATTGCTTATTAATCAAATCAAATCTTAATTTACGCATTAAGAGGTCAACCAAAATTTTACACCATTGTGGTGCCTGAAGTGGGATTAAGTTGCAAGATTCCTTTCTTCGTCGTCGATTTAATTTCAATCTTACCACACGCTCCATTCGCCCTGAATAAGTGCCCTATATTCCTTCTACGGACTTGACCAGTTTCATCGTTTCGGACTTGGATAACTCCGCTTCATTATTTCCACTGTATGCGTTTCAGGATTGTAGTCCTAGCATAATTTATTCTGTCTATCCATTTTACTTTTTCTGTTCTTAATATAAACTTTATCACCTAGTACCTACTAGATCACTTTCTTCTGCCTTTCTTTTCCTATCTCCATAATCCTTTCCTCTTTCTTTCCTTTCTTTATCCCTGTCCTTGACCGCAGAGTCTTTTGATATCCTTTCCATTGTATCACTCACTACAGGAATTTTATCTCTAAATCTTAAATTTTCTTCCGGTGACAGAATGTGGTGTGCTATTGTACATAGTTAGATAGTCTAGTCTAGTAAACTTTCCTTCCAATCTTTATTTTCAGCTATGCTTATTTTTTAACCGCTTTAATATATCGCGATTTTGTCTTTCGACCTCTCCCTTTTGTTGTGGCCAGTATGGGATTGTATTGAAAAAAGGTGATGTTTCTTTCTGTTAAAAATGTTGAATTCTTCCATTATCCGCTGTTATTAAAGTTGAATTTCCTAAACGACTAAATATTTCTTTGAGATTTGCCACAATTTCGGTAGGGGTGATTTTCCTACAAATCTTAACTTCTTTATATCTGCTGTAAGTCTACTACAGCAACCAGATGGTCACCGCTAGGGAGGGGCCCATCAAATCAATCGCAATGTCAATCCAAGAACCGTCAGGCATTTCTCGTCGTTTCATAGGATTTGAGGCATGTAGTGCAGATACAAGAGTGCATCCTTTACACGCTTTTACAATGTTTTCGGCATCCTTGTTACATTTAAGCCACCAAACTTTTGTTCGAAGTTTTGCCTTCATCGATACAATGCGGAGATTTATAATGAGTCTGCGATATTGGTCTTACCCGATTGTTAAACTACTTTGTAGCTATACGACTGTACTATAACCCATATCTCTGTCCTATTACATGTTTTGAACTTGATTCAAATATAACCTCCGACGGTTTGTGGTCTGTTATAAGTTCGAATCTTCTGCCATAGAGGAAAATGTGAAAATGCTCTACTGTCCATACACGGGCTAATGCCTCTATCTCAGTCTGGCAGTAGCGGCGTTTACCATCAGTCCGAGTCTTGTGACCATATTCAATAATCCTGGGGTTGTCTTCAGAATCAGTTTGGACTAGCACTCCACCCAGGCCCACCGGGCTAGCGTCTGCTATGACCATCGTACGATCGTTTACATCGTAGTAACCTAAGGTAGGTATATTTGTCATGATATCCTTCATTCAATGAATTGAAACATCGCTGATTTTCTGGTCGCCAATGATGTGTAATATTTTTTTGATCTCCATTTTTATTTCGAAGAAGTGCTTTCAGAGTTTCGTTATTGTCGCATAATTGGGGATCCATTTGCTGACGAAATTAATCAGGCCTAAGAAGCTTCGTAAATATCCGGCAGTTTTTGGCCCTCTAAATTCTTTTATCGTAGAAACGTACTTTTCCAACGGTCTCACGCCTTCTGCTGACACTCATGTCCCAAAAACCTCACTTTACTCATCCCGACAGAACATTTGTCTTCTCTTACTAATACATTATTCTCTTTCAGAACTGACATCACTTTCTTTACTCGAGCATCATGCTCCTGCCTGTGTTTCCCGTAAATCAAGATGTCATAATTTACCACTCCTTCACAACCTACAAGCATGTGCTCTAATGTTTTATGAAAGATTTCCTACCTAAATAGGCCTTTATTATTGGTTATGAGGGTGGTTATATGTCTTGAAGCCATTTTATGAAATGCGTCTTTTATGTCCAATTTTGTGAAAACTTGCATTTTTCATCTTTCGGTATTAATTTGTCCATTGTCGGCAATGGGTGATTTTCTCGTACAGCTTTATAAGATCGACGCATGTCTTCACAAAGACGTATTTCTATTTATCCCCACAAACTTTGAGACATGGTAATCAATTGAATGGTTCAGATAAATAGGTGTTATCTGCTTTGCACATCAATTTAATGATTGAATTATTTATCCCCACAAACTTTGAGACATGGTAATCAATTGAATGATTCTGATAAATAGGTGTTATCTCCTTTGCACATCAATTTAATGATTGGATTATTTATATCCACAAACTTTAAGACATGGTAATCAATTGAATGGTTCAGATTGATCCCTCCAATCTACTTATCAATTTAATGATTCAGATTGATGCCTCCAATCTGCTTATCAATTCAATGATTCAGATTGATACCTCCAATCTGCTTAACAATTCAATGATTCAGATTGATTCCTCCAATCTGCTTATCAATTTAATGATTCAGATTGATGCCTCCAATCTGCTTATCAATTCAATGATTCAGATTGATCCCTCCAATCTGCTTAACAATTCAATGATTCAGATTGATTCCTCCAATCTGCTTATCAATTTAATGATTCAGATTGATCCCTCCAATCTGCTTAACAATTCAATGATTCAGATTGATTCCTCCAATCTGCTTATCAATTTAATGATTCAGATTGATCCCTCCAATCTGCTTATCAATGCAATGATTCAGATTGATTCCTCCAATCTGCTTATCAATTTAATGATTCAGATTGATTCCTCCAATCTGCTTATCAATTTAATGATTCAGATTTTCATCTGCTCTTATATTTATTTTCATTTAATCAACATGTATATAAGTGTGTACTTTTAAAATGGAGTATGTACACTGGGTTCTACAATGTAGTTGTACTTTAAATTTTGTTTTTCCAGTTTTTGGTTGGATGGCCTGGGTCTCAGTAGTCATGCTCACTATAATGTTCATGTGTATTTAATATTTATAATTCTGTACCTGAAAGAGGTAACCTTATGGCATAGTACTAGTAAAAGTACAAGTATGTAAACTTGACAAAATTAAATATTGTAACAAAACTTGGCGATTGAAAAGAGCAACTATCGAGTTTCTTGCCGCTTCTTCTCGGTAGATGTCTGCATTCCGAAGTCGGTGGTAGATTCAATGTGTTGTTTTTATAATATTGACGATTCATAAGTGCTTTTCTGAGGCCTATTTGAATAAAGTATATTTTGAGTTTGAGTTTGAGCTTGAGTGCGGTATGGGAATCGAACCTGCACCTTCATGCACAAGCGGCCGTTTCGTTTCCAGCGACGTCATTGGATTATAATTGTTAATAATGCAACAAAACTAAAATACAAATAAATATTTTTAATTTAAACGTAATCGTTTATTTTCTAATACGAAATAGGTATTTCATGCCCAGCATCTAGCATAATCCAATTAAATAACGTGATTACTGTCGCCAGGTATTTCAAATATACACACATAACTTTTGTAGTAAACGGCCCAAAGAAGGAAAATAGAAAAGTTAATTTCTTAAACATCTCTTCTTCTTCTTCATTCGAGTGCTAGAGCCTGTTTTACTACATGGTCTTCAGGGCGTCTCATGACATGACCGAACCATCGCAGGCGGCTTTCAGTAAGTTTTCTGCAATAGGCGCAACCTTAAAACTTACTCTAATGTGCTCGTTTCGCACTTTATCAAGTCGAGTTACACCTGCAGCCCATCTAAGCATCTTCATCTTACTGACGTGCATTTTCTGTTCATGGGCTTCCTTTATAGCCCAACATAAATTATTATTTTGATAATCCAGTTTAAAATAATTCTAACTTCACAATGATACATGTAACTAAACAACGTTTGTCAAAACAGCCTTTGCACAAAGTATGTACTTTGCCTTACTACATTGGCTTTATTTTTAAATAGCAAAATACTGTTAAAATTAAATGTTAAAATTATTGTTTAACATTTATCAAGTCAGTAACTATACTCATAATTTTGATGTTTTATTATTTACCATCAAACCTTTAAAGAATCGGTGTTAATAAACAACATAATTAACTGTACCGCTCAGAAGTCCGAGCCGCACTCGAAAACCGACACACATTCCCCTCGACCCGGGACGGGAATCGAACCCAGACCACGACCCGGTATCTATACTATTAGGTCAACACAGTGAGGTGAATGTTCCAATCGTTTCCTTTTGTACGCCTCAATGCCAAGTTATTGACCTACGTTAAAGTTTGTAGGTACAAGGGACTACCCGAACGCTGGAATGTTATTGTTAGAATTTGCGCTCGAACTGCATCAATTTCTTTGTGCGGTACATATAAATTACGCGTTTCAAATGTTTCTTTTTCGTTTCTTCTTGAAATACATGACCATTTAACGTTCAACATTTAATTTATACACAATCTTACTAGTATACTGAGAGATACATGAAAAATCGTGGTTTTCGAGATCACTGTTTTTTCCTTTATTTTTTCCCTTTTTTTTTAGTAAGTAGTATAATGTACCTTTCTCCTCGTCGCCACATGTAGAATCCTCGTTGTTTGGATATTTTACGGCTCACCAACACTACAACACGCGTACGAAGTACAGTCCCGCCCGCTCCGTTCTCCCGCCGGACGGAATGTCATTCTGACACGTGACGTAAGCGCCTGAGACAACCAACACTATACAGCCAATACACTACAAGTACCATTAATGGTATTGAATTACAAGTACCTGTCAAAATTTTCTTCTGTTGCATCTATCCTTACCAAGCTACTTAACAATGCCTAGTGGTAGGGAAGTTTGAAAAAAATACCGGTATAAAACCTACCCTACCGGTAGCGATGCTGGGATTAAAATGCTGTTCCAAACTTCCCTACCAGTTGGCAAACTTGTGTATTCTCTGGATTTGATTTCTGTCAACTTATCCAAGGTGGGTAGGGATAGATGGAACAGAGGAATATTAAAGTGCTTGAGATGGTAATTTTGTTACTAAATCACATGAAAAAGTTGTTACGCAGTACTCCATATTAATCACTTTTTGGTGTGCTTAGGTTTAAGCCCTTGGAGTACACGCAAGCGAAACGTACGCTTTACTTTATACTTATCTCTTTTGATATCTGCTCAGGTTCAGGCCCTTGAGGTACACTCAAGCGCCTAGACGCGTGTTCGCTTCAGCCACAGCGTCCGCTGGCGGAGCGTACGACCCCGGCCGCTACAGCGCCGGCAAGTACGACGGCTCCGGCCGCTACGACCCCGGCCGCGACAACTCCGGCCGCTACGTGCCCGACGGCTCTGGCGCTTACAAGTACGTAGCATACAGTTAATGGAAGATTCCTGTAGTAAATACAAGCGCCTAGACGCGTGTTCGCTTCAGCCACAGCGTCCGCCGGCGGAGCGTACGACCCCGGCCGCTACAGCGCCGGCAAGTACGACGGCTCCGGCCGCTACGACCCCGGCCGCGACAACTCCGGCCGCTACGTGCCCGACGGCTCCGGCGCTTACAAGTACGTAGGATACGATTAATTGAAGGTTCCTGTGGTACATGCAAGAGCCTGGTCACGTGATTGCCTCGACCGCAGCGTCCGCCGCCGGAGCATACGACCCCAGCCGCTACAGCGCCGGCCGCGACAACTCCGGCCGCTATGTGCCTGACGGCTCTGGCGCTTACAAGTACGTATACGATTAATGGACGGTTCCTGTGGTACATACAAGCGCCTGGTCACGTGATTGCCTCGGAAACCATGTCCGAAGCGTACGACCCCGGGCGCTATACCGGCAAGTACAACAACTGCGGCCGGTACCACTCCAGCCGCAATAACTCCGGCAATAATAATTGCTGGCTTCTGAAGTACTTTAACCGTAGTTTATTTGCTCTTTAATGTTATATAAAGAATGGATAAACTACGGTTAAATTACGAGAGCGCGAAAAAAAGGGTTAAATTACGACAGAAATCCGACCCTAAGGACAGAAGTATTATTATGCGACTAATCGCACAATAAGACATTGCGAAATTACATTTTCGCTTAATGCCTAATTCGATAAAGGGATTCTTCGTACGAGGGATTAAGCAAAGAAGCTAATTATAAAATAAGACTCAAAGCTGCAAAATATGGTATTGTGCATGGTGTAACAATTTTATGATATCTTAGGATTCAGGGTTAAGGTTTAAGGTATCTAAAGGTTATATTTTTTTACAGCGGAGACCGTGGTGACCGCGGCTCGGCTGGCGGTTTCTACTCTGGTTCCTCCGACGCCGGCGGCCCCGGAGGCCCCGGAGGATTCTACAAGGGATCGTCCGACAAGGGAGGTCCCGGCGGACCCGGCGGAGCGTACAAGCCTGACAACAACGGCAACTCCAAGTGAGTATTCATTCAAAACTTTAGGTTTAGGTTGCCGGGGAATATTTCGCACTTAGCTTTCAAGGTGGGCTACTGTGCGTGATAGAAATGTTAAATCATTCAAAATCTTTATGGAGCATTCATGTAAACACAGGGTAGAGTTAAGTTAAATGAACCTGCTTACCCCTACTGTTATTTATTTATTTATCATGTTATGTATTTTTTTATAACTGTTTATAACTACGATACGTATTTTTTGGTTAGGTCTAGTTAAAAGTTTTGAGATTTCTTTTGTCTTTAATATGACAAAAGCTTGCATTTATAGTATTTTTTTAAATCCAGTTGGTTGCAAGAACATTTCAAACCACAGGCTTGGTAAAAAAGCAAAGAAAACTCATATCAAACACAAGAATACATCATCCGAGGAACTATGGCAGCACATCTCGTAATGATACCATATTATATTAGGAGTACATAGTATTCTTTAATGCCTCTAAAAATGATAAGTAGCTTATGACGTGTAGTCCACAGTTGTCAGCCAAACCAAGACTCGTTAATTCATAACAGACTTAAAAATATGATTTAAATAAACTCAAACGCCAGTTTTGACCAAAGAGATGTGATTGAGCATTAATATATGGCATATTAATGTGTAATTATGTATTTTTAATGACGCATCGTCTAAAGTTCCATGATGATATATATTTTTTTATTCTGGAAAAAGTTTTAACTTTGTGGAAATTTAATGGAATGAGCCGTTCGTCTGGGAATACCTTCATCTTACAGAAAACCACAGAAACAAGTTTTTTTTCATAACTGTTGTGCTATGTTTCTGCTGGTGAGTAAGGTTGCCAGAACTCAGTTGGGGAGGCTGTGAGAGGTTTAAGGCAGGCACCGCATCTGCCACTCTTGTACGGTGGTTGATGTCCTTAGACAGGGGTGATCTCTTACCACAAGGTGACCTTGTTCGTTTTCCTCCCTATCACGTGAAAAAAATATGTGAATGCTTCCAAAAGTAAACATTTTAAAATGTATATTTTATAGCGGCAACCGTGGCTCGGCCGGCGGTGCCTACTCCGGTAGCGCAAGCAGGGGTGGCGCTGGAGGCGCTGCCAGCGGCGCGGCGGGCAGCGGCGTGGTCTCGGCATTACTCGGAGGAGCATCTGGTGCTGGCTTGGGAGCCGGCAAGGCCTCAGCCTCCGCCTCCGCCTCGAGCGGCTTCGGCAAGGGCTTCGGCGCGGGCAAGTACAGTGGCAGCAGCGGCAGCAGCAGCAGCGGCGCCGCCACCGGCCAGGGCAACTACGACTACAAATACGGCCTCATCCGTTACGAGAACGACTACATCCCTGAGGGATACCATTACTTGTACGAGACTGAGAACAAGATCCTCGCCGAGGAAGCCGGAAAGCTCGAGAAGATTGACAACGAGCACGAGGGCATCAGGGTGAAGGGATTCTACGAGTTCGTAGCTCCTGATGGCATCACCTACAGAGTGGACTACACCGCTGACGAGAACGGATTTGTCGCCACCGGCGCTCATTTGCCTTGATTTAATTAAGATAAAAACTAGTCGTACCCTTTAATGACGCTAGCGTAGCATAAATATACCAATGGTCCCGTTTAATGGAGATAGCGTCTGTAAATAACATTAATGTACTTTTATGCTTATGCTTAGTACTACAACAATGCCAATAATGATGTAGGATAATACGATCCGTGCAATAGTAGTTGTAAATAAATAAAAGAATGAAACTATTACTTAGTATTTTTAATTTTTCAATTATAATTGCCCAGAACATCACATTTTCACATCACATCAGTCACATCGCTATTTTTATTTAATTTAGTTGAAAACTGACATCCTTCTGCCAGCAATCTTGATTTATTAGGCCTGATTTAAAGATGCAAGAGTTAATACGCTTAGCTAACTTATTGGTATATTTGAAATTAAACTTCCATTAATTATTTTCCATTGTAAGATAATAAATTAGGTAAGCATAAATTAATAATAAAGGTCAAATTGTTACTCTAAATAGCCACGCCTAAATAGTTCTGAATTAGAATAAAACACCAAAATGTCACTGAGGCCAAAGTGGCATCAGTTAATTTTAATCTTAAATGGTTTGAAAAGACGGGATGTATTATAATATTATGCAGATTTACGCACGTCTGCTTAATAGGTTAATGTAATAAGATACCTTATTGACATATTTTTTTAATGTCACTTCCTTGAAACTCCAATAATAAATAAGCCAGTCGTATGTAGATGTCTTGTCCATCTTATTATCTAAATGTCACAAAACTTGGGCGATGGGTATTAATTATTCATCAGTATAATTTATTTACTGGTCTCAATAAATCACTCCTACATTCTATATTATAGCAGGTACAAGTATTTTTATGAAAACAGGTGAAACGTCATGGTTTAAACTTTATAAAAAACCGGCCAAGAGCGTGTCGGACACGCCCATGAAAGGGTTCCGTAGCTAAAAGATAGCCCGACCGCTTAAGACAACATTCAGTAAGGGCAACTGCACGTCATAAGTTGGTCGAGTTGTATAAAAATAACTATGTATGATACAGAGTTCGCTATAGTTTTCGTTGAAAGTACTTACTTGGAGGTATACAGGACATTTTTTTCAGAATTATTGTAATAGTATTTCAAAAGTTAAAGGGGGGGGGACGCTCTAATTTTAACTTTGTATTAATATATCTCGAGACTGGGGTGTTTGATCCACATGGTTTCAAGGCGAGTTTTATTGTATTTAAAAATACCTGTTTAACGATACCCTACACGATGGGTTAAGTCGATTTTTTTTTTAGAATTAACGATTTATGACGATTGACGAGAGATGACGATTAATGATTATTTTTCGATAATTTAAAAAAACAATTCTTGAATTATCACTATACATCTCTCCACCAATTTTCGTGGCAATCGGTTCAGAAACGGCGGAGAACGAACCAGGACAGACAGACAGACAGACAGACATGACGAAACTATAAGGGTTCCGTTTTTGCCATTTGGCTACGGAACCCTAAAAATGAAGCCATTTATGGGGTTATAGAAGGAAAACCCAAAATAACATGTGAATTATTGCAAATTAACTGAAATTTAAGTTTACTAATTAATTTAAATATTTACTTTATTTAAAAATGCTTGAAATTTTTTTTTCGTTTCACACACTCTTACTCACTCCTTTTTTTCATAACTCGAAAATCTCTGCATTTGGATCGAATAACACTTTGCAGCGAGTTTAATATTTACAACAAATCAATTTCTGAGGAATTATCACTATTTTTAGTAAGATGATATTATATGAACGTAAGAGATTTAATCTCTGCGCAAGGACATGAACAACCTCACAAGGGTCCCTTACTGAGCACTGAGGACCTTGCTCGCCAGCAGAAACATGGCGAAACAGTTACGAAGTGCTTCTTTGATGCGGTCATCTTTAAGGTGGTGTTTTTTTTAAAAAAAACTTGTAAAAGAAAATCTTTATTAATATCACAGAATAACAGCATCAAAACAATTGCTAAAATAAAATTCTCATTAATTTTTCACAGTTCCAACTACAAACTCTTAGTTTATTAAAAAAAAACATCTTCACGAGCACACATCTCACAAAACATATTTTTCATCCAGAATCTGTCACCTATTCCAAGATTTACATAAGTGGTCAATATTCAAATACAATAATTTCTTAAGAATGCATTTTATTTGCAATATATATAATTATCAAATGAATGTTACAGATGAATGATTAGGATTATTGCCATTACGAAGATATTGTGAATGAATTTATTATTTTAGCTACCGTACAATTTTTATTTTACATATTTAAATTAGTTATTACTTCAAGCATATAGTGGTAGAAAAGAAAAAGGTCTTGCCTCAATGAAAAAACATGTCTGTGAATCTTTTGTAGCATTGTTTATTTTTTTTTATTCTGTGTTCAAATGTGTCCAATGTTATGTTCATGTACCGAAGTGGGCGACAGAAATATTGTAAAGTAGGTAGTTCTTCTACTAGCTGCATGTCTTTGCAATTTTCATCTACATACTTAAAAAGGTAGGTACATTGATGACACGTGTACGGGTGTTATTAGAAATCAAATATGCGTATTAATTGTATTAATCTTTAGCTTCTACTTTGAAACAATTGCCGTCCAATTTTTAATGAATGTCACAATTATATTTTTCATTGACACAGATAATTTGCTACTTTGTTTTTTTCAGTGGTGCAGCCAATCAAATGCGGATAGTGAATTAACATAATATAGTACTATTACGTATTAAAATGGAATTCAATTTAATTGTCATTTTTAAATCTAATTAAGTTTGGTGATTGATAAATAGGGTATGACCGTATTAATTGTCACAAATTAATTTCATTCAAAAACTATTATCACAGCGCTTTATATCTTAATTATAAGTTGTGAATGCATAAGGATGTTGTAAAATATTGAGAAAACTACGTCCGCTTGCGTGAACTTCTAGGAACTTGGCTGTCAGGACAAGAATTTCCTGTGTCATCTCAATTTAGATGTAAATAAAATAAGGCGTATGGAATGCAGTGCCTACGTATATTGTTGCATTTGAAGCTTCATTTTTGTTTTATGCAAATCGATATGTGATGCGAATCCGTGTGCATTCCATATGAGAGTTACGACTCTCCTGCAGGCGGTCGTCTCGGGCTCATTCGGTACCGCACGGGAACGGGAAAATATATTCAGTGCAAGTTTGTGATCAACAACGGGTTACAGTCCGGACGACCACTGTCCATGTCCAATCTATGCTAATTCGTATTGACCTCGTCACAATTTGTTAGAAGGTGGATATACTTTGGGGTAAGTTTGTGATTTTTGTTTTCGGATGTGAATTTGTTTCTTCGGCACTTCTTCTCAGCAGGCCATTCACATCGAAGTGCTAGTAGGGTAAAAAAAATTACGTGCAAAAGAATTTCGTTGTAAATCTAATTGCTGAAAAAATATCTTTATCTTTATCTTTATTCAGAAGACGAATAGTTTGATATGATGGATATCGATTGTAAAGAATTAAAAAATAAAAGTATAATATAAATGTTAAAAAATAATTGTTGAAGCAAATTCTGTCATTTAATATGCCTCATCTTTTTAATTTCAGATACAAAGCATATTTTGCAAAGACACAACTGAGAGTGACTTGTGTGATTTTTTGAAACGTTGTACATTCATAAAAAATAAATATGAAGAACCCAGCTAGAGTGAGTATCACTTATATACTTTTTGTTACTAATATTCGAACCATTGTGCACGCAGTTGATGTGAATACTAAGTGATTAGAATGAATTAAGTGATCGCCGTTTTATAGATTTGTCGTGTGCAAAAAATGTAGGCAGGCTCGTCGTCTTGTTCGTAGTAGGCACAGTATAATGCATAATTATGCTAACGACATTTGATCTGGTATTAAAATTTGGTAAATAAATTATCATTATTTAAATCAAACTTCTATTAAATATAAAATTCAAGCTCATTAAAGCCAAAATATTAAGATGAGTTAAAAATATATGCTACCGGTGCAATCGAGAAATTTAGGTTCTACGTATTATATGTAGTTTAGTTTACAAGCAATTTACTGAATTTGTGTAAATTAATGCTTGTGCGAAGTTAATATTGTTATTTAAATACGCAGGGCATTTTTCATTACACGGAAGCCGTCTACGTATTTTAACTTTTTTTGGCAAATATTATTTTGCTTTTTAATCGAAAAAAAATTGGATACATTTGAGGCTCCTTGATAAAATACCTTGATATCATTAGTAACCTTGATATAATTAGTAGATTTATGAAAACAATTATAAAATAATTTGTGACATCGTCTTATTTTGACCAGCAGTGGACTGTGATAGGCTGATGATGATGATGATGATGTTTTTTTATTTATGAAGTAGGTAAGTAGGTTCATTTTTTCAATAAAAACATAATACGAGGAATACATTAATATTTTGATTCAATCAATCAATCAGTCTATTTCCGTCCACTGCTGAACGTCGGCCTCCCGCAAAGTGCGCCAGCCATCCCGGTCCTGTGCGATCTGCATCCACGCCATTCCCGCCAATGTTTTGTTTATGCATTATTAATTTGAATGCTTGAAATTATAATATTATAAAGCTGAAGAATTTGTTTGTTTGTTTGTTTAATCTCAAAAACTACTAGTTTGAATTGAACAATTTATTTTTCGGCCTCGTTGGCGGGCGCTACTAAAAAATATTTCACAAACGCCTCGTTGAACTACATAATATGTAGTTGTTGAAATATCTTTCACAGTTTAATCCGAGATAAAGCAAAACGTGTTGATTTTCAATCGAAATTGGGATCATCAATATGCTTTTCGCAAAATTTGATTTCCTTTTTACAACCCAGGCCATATTAAGGAGATTTTTTTTTGTGATTTCTTCCTCACCGTAATGAGTCATAAAAATTCACCAAGGAATCAAAAGCAATAAAAATCTGACCCGATATTACGATAAGATAACGGTAAAGATTACGTAGTATTAATTTAATCACTTCTCTGACCAAACGGTGTTGGGACGAACTTGAGTAGGGTTGAAAATAACAAAAAAAATTGCGCTATCCGGGTATTGATCCCAAGACCGAGAAGTTTTGGTATAGATAACGCAAAGTATTTAGTGTAACAACAAAATAAATTAAAAATGTATGTAAAATAACAAGCACCTACTTCAAGCTAACATAAAAATTTTAGAAACCGATGATACGATAGAAGCTTCGTGTCGGTTGAACTTATGCGACAGTAATTGTAAAGGTGAAGCAACTTTCGGTTGGGTCAGTACCCGGTGTGTGGTTTCAAAGTAAGGATTTTGCAAACTATAGCATAATATGATTTTCAATACGCATGCTTTCACTTTAAATTACTCACCTGCATATTATTGCGTTTCACAGTGTTTGAAATTATTAAAACAAGCTTATTTTGTTTATTAAAGTTCCGTTATGCACCAACAACTACCTACACTGTTATAGTTACTCGAGTATTCATAATGTGCATAGTTTTGTAAAATTTGCTATTTTTTAGGTTTTATTAAGGTATAAATTGGATCAAATCATAGGAAATGTTCTTTTGCATAATTTAAGCATCAAATTTATAGTATCAAAGTCAGTTTTCAGCAAAATAATTAGGTTATTACAATGCTTGGGGCTACAATATGATTACAAACTTGAGAATAACATTATTGTGTAAAATACCTTTATGAATTTCCTTAATCCTTTGCTTTTATTACAAAATGACATCATCTTTTTACAGTTTCTTACGACAAAGAATTTCTTTTGGGTACGTCGACAAGTCGTAAAAGCATTTTACTTTTTTTTTGTTATTAGTTATGAGTTCGAAGTAAAGGAATTCGATATTTTATATGAAGCCGGACATGACCCTTGTTGGGGTTTACTGAGGTCGTTGACTTCGGCTTTCATTATTGTTGTCGAAAAATGTAGCATATTGCAATTTGTTTATTAGTGTCCTTAACTTTGATTACTTAGTACCCAGAGCCACATAATTCTTTCTTATGCAAAGGCTTTCCTTAATCTTATTTTGTTTTATTTTTTTAGTATTTAACAGTGTTGCTGCTGATTGCGATACGATGCGCGGCATGGGATGATGGAAAGTACAGTCCGAAAAAATATAACATTTATGACGACGGCAAATACTACAGGCCTCCTGATGAAGGGAAGTACATTCCTGGTGATGAAGGAAAGTACACTTATATTTATCACAACACTTTATATCCAGCTTTTCCTTACATTCACGAAGAAGGTCCTTGGGGAAAGGATAATAATGATCGGGGGCCCAATGGTGGATTTGGACCCAATGGTGGCTTTGGACCCAATGGTGGCTTTGGACCCAATGGTGGCTTTGGACCCAATGGTGGCTATGGACCCGATGGTCCTGATGAATCACAGAGGATTCAATATATTGGCCGTAGAATATATGCTGAGAAATATCCATATCTACATAAGGAAATAGAGGCTCTGGTAGACAAATACGTGTCTACTGTCGGAAATGGAGAAATCCCAGATGGAAGCGCGAATCATTACAGCCGAGTGCATGCAGACAAGGAGACAGCTATGAAGTGTCAATATTTATCTCCAGACGATAATGAAAAGCCATTGGATGATAATGAGTTCGTTACACAGTAAGTGTTATAAGAACCTACTTTCTATTATACTATTTAAAGATTTGAAGTCTAGGTTTACATTTGACAATGTACTATACATTAAAATAAACAAACAGGAAACAAGCATACAAAGGTGAATCGCTGAAGCAGAGATTCATAAAATTTGTTTAAAATGTATAATGATTGTTAAGTATTTAGCCATGTAATCGCATTAAGTTTTTAGCTTGTAATGATAACATTAAAGTGGTTTTAAATAAATAAATTAATTAATTTAAAGTTGTCAGGGATGAGACCTAGCCAGTGGTGTCTACAAGTTTTGATTTAGAGTCCGATTCAGGCCAAGAAATAATAATGCGATTAATATTGTTTCTTCATGAATGATATAATGTTTACATAAATTTTAACTTAAATCCTTATTTTTTTCAGATTTGCGCCTCGTTTGGAGTTGAACAATTTCGAAAAGTTGGGAAGTTACTACGGATTTAAAGGATCAAAAATTTTGAGTTCAGACAAAAATGATATAAAAAGAAAAATAAAATTAGAATATGAAATATTCGTCAGAGTCGTAGAAATTAATGAATGATTTTTGTAAAATGTATTTTCATGTTAAATCAAATATGATTCATATTTATCACATCTAACTTATTGTATCAAAATAATTTATAATATAATAAGTGTAGCACAATTTCAACTGAATAAAAAATGTCAACTAGTAAAATAATTAGTGTATCATTATTGAAATGCGGAAAGAACACTTAACTTTTAGATTCACACTCCGGAGCATGTAACTAACACTTGGTATACATAGGTTTAATGGGTCGTCTTTGAACTCTTTCATTGTCAAAACATAGTTGGAGCTGCTACTTTTCATTTATCGAGGTAATTATAATATCACCTTATAGCTCATGTATATTCATAACAGGGTCTTATTAAAGTGTGTATAATGCAAATATTAACATCATGGATGGCTCTATTTCAATCCTACCAATAATATGACGGTTACAGAGAGTTATTGTATGATGGTTTTCTCTGAAATGTATTATAATAACACTATTGTGTCGCTAAGGTAACAAATGGTTGAAAACTATCAAAAACTCGTATTTATAACAATTCAGAGTAGTGTGTGGGAGATTCAACAAATAAGACCAAAAAGGTTACATAACCATTCAATAGGTGCTTAAGCCAAAAAAGTTTGGATTAAGTATGATCTTAGATCTTATTAGATAATGTATGCAGATGAGTAGGCAACTAGAGCAAGGTTGTAATTGTTTTTGTGCCCTATTTGGTGGAACCAATTTATTAAAAATGGTAATGTGGGCTGATTAATAAATTTATCAAAAGTGATCTATATTTTTATCACGAATTAAATACCTTCCTGTTTCAGGTACATACATTAGTAACTTTGTTGCTATTTGATATTCTTTGACAGGGATGCTTAAAAGTTAAGAACCCAGGATCATAAACGCTTGTCGCAATTACATTATAAAAATTGTTTTAATGATTAAATAAAACTGCATCAGACCTTTACAAAATTATTTTCTAAAATTTCTTAGGGACGAAGGATTTATCCCACCAACTTAAATTCGATTGCGAAATAAATCTAACAGGATTAATTTTTAGACTTCAAAGTTCAGCTAAAATGACCTTCAAAATTCACGTTTTGAATTATTGCTTTTTATGTTTCATCACATTCTTAGGAAACAACAAAGAGTATTAAATTAACATACTTTTAAAATGAATCACATGTTTCATAAAGTATTTCATTACATATCTATACTAATATATAAAGCTGAAGAGTTTGTTTGTTTGTTTGTTTGAACGCGCTAATCACAGGAACTACTGGACCGATTTGAAAAATTCTTTTTGTGTTGGATAGTCCATTTGACGAGGAAGGTTTTAGGCTATTGGAAATCGAAATCCACACGGACGAAGTCGCGGGCGGCCGCTAGTTACTAATAAAAGGTTTTGATCATGTTATTGAATAACTATCATTGTTATTCCTATGAAACTTTTTTCATTTGCTGCCGGATGAAATGATCACTTTGAAACTTTTATGTACGATATTGCTATTATTAGGTTCACATAAGAAAGTTGCACAGTTTTTGTGCTCAAGAATATTAATAATTTGCCTCTAACATATTATTTTATAGGGCATAATTTGACATATTTTTTAGTTGACAATAATGTTCAAATTCATGATTTCAAAATCAAAATGCCATTAGTGTCAAATTAACATTAATGAAGTGCCAAAATTCACACTCAAAGTCGACAGAGTATTGTTTTGTAATGTTTTAGAATTATGGATGAGCCTGTTGACGGAAGGACGATGTAAGGCTGTCCACTTGAATGATCTAATTCTTGCCATGGGCGCGGTCGTTCGAGCGATATATCACTAGACGATCCAAATAAGTCGCTTTGAATGCCAGCTTAACAAATAAAATTTACATTTTCTGCAATTCGGTTGAATATGTTCTTGCAATAAATACTCCATTTTCGATTTTGACGACTGTATAAAAAGCATCGGCAGGCCTTCGAGTCTATCATTCGATCTGATAGTGAAAACCATGAAGTCAGCTGTGGTGAGTTGGAAAAATGTTTTGGAAAATGATTGAGATTGTGTTTCGTCAGGCGTTGGGAGTGATGAGTGTGTGTTTTTGTGTAGATTGCAGTTTTGGCGTTTGCTGCCCTAAGCTTCAGCCGTGCTGAAGATGACGGCAAGTACCGCCCAGAACGATACGGCAGCGACGACGGCAGCTACAGGCGAGGGAACGAAGGGCTCTACTATGGCAAAAATGACGGCACGTACAAGAGCCTGAGCGCGAGAAACGGCAACTTTAATTCGATCTTCTCCACGGTGCAACCAGTTTACGTTAAGGCATACAATCCTTACCAGCAACTTTTGACTCCCTTCGTTAAATATGGTGCTGAAAGCAAGTAAGTATGCTAGATTTGGTAATTTTATTTATTAATTTTGAGTTTGCAGTTTTTGTGAATGAACCGTATTAAAAACTTTTTAAGTCTAAATATTTGTATCGTTTGGACAATTAATATAAAACAAAACTTTTTTTTTACATTTGCCACGGGCTTAATAAATTAAAATAAATATAGTTTGACCATAGGGGATGTATATAATATAAAAAATAAACATCATTTCCAAAAAAAAGTTACAACAATAATATGCTGGCAATTTAATTCAATTTATAATCACTTGTCTCTACAGTTTCGACCAAGATCCATTCGGGACGTCGCTGGCTAGCGTAACCTACAGGCCTCCAGTGGTTCCAGTAGTATCGACTGTCAGTCCCTTCGTGTACTCCACGCCCAAACCCGTCGTGTACACCGCCGCGCCTGTCTCCCCCATCGTCTACGCCGCATCCACGCCCAAGCCATTTGTTTACTCTGCATCGACGGCCAAGCCCGTAGTCGTGGCGTCAGCTGCCAATGTCAACTACCCAGTGTACGCCAAAGCCTACGGGAACGAATACTACGCCAGAATTTTGAGACAGGACCAAGATGTCGATGTGAATTCCTACCGCTACTCATATGAAACTGAAAATGGAATTAACGCAGCCGAAACTGGTGTAGTCGACACCAATGTGAACGGAGGAGGCACCAGAGCCTCGGGATTCTATGAGTACATTGGCGACGATGGAGTTAAATACAGAGTCGATTACACGGCTGACGAAAACGGTTTCCACCCCAGTGGAGCACATTTACCTTAACCGAAAAATAAAAACGATGTTCTGACTACACTGGCTATTATGTTAATGTATTATTAAATTTAGTTTTATAAAAATGAAAGGCTTTTATTTTTGTGTTTGAACCTTAACTGTCAATTTCGAATTTTTAAAAATAAAAACAGGTCTAAGAAATACCCACAGGTAACTGACAGTAATATGGCAAAATATCTTTCCAACCGCAATCACTTAACTGACTTAACTACTAATTTTTTTTTATCCCTTTCATAACACCTTCTTTTAAAATATTTTTGGTTTTATGCCCTTACCTGGACATTTTACTGCGCCCTGAGTCTCGTTATAAAGCTATAAACGTAACTCACGTGCATAAAAATAAGATTGTATTTGAGCCAGCTAAGTGCATACTTAAAAAAACCTTTTATTGTGGTATGTAGAAATTATTCAAGGGCCACTGATAAGATTAGAGGATAATTTTATTTATGGATTCGAGGAAAAAAAAATTCTGTTAGTATTGTGAATTCACATGCACTAATTACAACATTATATTATGAATATTATTTATGTACGAATTACTTTCGAGTCAATGCTGATTTGAAACTCCCTAGCCGGTTTGTCCCGCTTCTCAATGTTGACTCGGGACATACTAGATGCGTAGCTACGAAACTCGTAGTATTTAAAAGGCAACACATAAGCGACCCTTCTGGAGGCGTCGGTGTCAAGGGGCGGTTATGAACACTTACCATTAAAGAAATATGATAATGCTGAAAAAGAAAAACCATACGCGTAATCTAGTACTCAATCAGACATGTACACTCATAAAAATAAAACTGGCTACAATGGGGTTGGCATGTCTTTACAGACAAAGCCCGCAGAAAAAGAAAAAGAAAAAAAAACACTCATAAAAATAAAACAGATGGAGTTCATGCGCATGAACATATATTTGTTGTCTGGAGTGTTGCTAGCAGTCATTTATTTCAAACCTAAGATGGGTAAAAACGACAATTCCCATTATACGTTCCCGAGTATAATCGGAAGTTAGCTAAAAAATAGAAGTTCAGTTAAATGATGTAAATTATTCAAATAAATAACGATTGGTGAACAATAAAATAGTACGTGTTGCTGAAGTAAAATCAAATTAATAGGATAATCCCTCCACCGCTTAAATCATTAACTTCTGATAAATAAATTTACTTTTTTTATCTTTTTGTTTTTTTTTACACGTACACTTTTTTTATACATTCGGGCACAAAAAATAAACTGTAAAGAAAAAGACATTGTTTAAGCTTACTCACTAGGTACGTTATTTTAAATTTTTAAATAAATAAAAATGATGAATGAAATTTTAATGTTTGCATTTCACGATAAAGTTAAAGAGAAATGCCAGGTTTTCTAAGACTGTCTTTTTTTTTTCAAATTTTCTACTGCAGTTTTGAACAGTTTAGTTTGTGCACCATTTTTTAAGAGAGTTGGTTGGAAATGAAAATCAAGTCAACTATTTTAATTCTAGCTTTTTGTAGGTATAAGTTTATACAATAATAATGAAAATGAAATCAGTTTCACAATAATAATGAACTAAAAAGGACGTTTTTTCTCTAAAAAGTATTATTTTTACATAGAACGCCTATGAAAATTTCCGGCCTAAATGAAATGAATTCCTTCCGGCCTAAATGAAATGAATAAAAAATATGTTGGCATGTGAATTAAAAAATAGGGATTCTTAATAACAGTTCCATAAGTTTTACTCTAAAATCTTACGAGTTTGTAAGGGATTTGGCGGATCTCCTTTAATTACAACAACGTGCAGGTTTTATTACAGCAAAAAACTCGCGCTTTGTTCATATTGTACGTTTATTGCAGTAACTGTAATTGTAATGTCAAAATAAAGTCACAGCATAGATTAAAATAAAGCTGCGGTCTGAAATCAAAATGTTCAAATCTGCCCCTGTGCTAAGAACCTCTCTCCCATTATTTTTCCAACATTATTGGTAGCTGAAGTATTTAAACAAAATTAACGTTACATTATTTAAACTTATGAAAAATACCTACGTACAAACGATTATATTAACCAAATTATAGGCATATATATAAATTATTACGGATTGACCAATACAAAAAAACTGTGACATTATTTTGATTGACGAGGCGTATTTTAGTTTCTAAGGTTACTAAGCGCTTTGAAGCGACTGTCGCTTTACATTACAGGGCCACTGTTCGGTCGGGATGAAGTACGGCGTGGGCATATCTAACGACTCAAACGTATGATTAAAGGTATAGAGAACGGACATAAACGCAATCAGTTCTGAGCGGATATTAAGTACTACGTACAAACTAAAACACAACATAAGTTCATGCTAATTCTTGAACTATAAAGACTGATTCTGGTCATCTTAAATGTCGCATCTTTATTAATAAATCAATTAATGCAAATACATAACGATATCAATGTCGCGTTGCGAAAATTTGCTTTCGAGACGGTATAAAAGTTCTAAAACAGTTTTGCACTGCATCAGTTTGTGTCTAACTGAGCTATCTAGTCAACACATATTCATTAAACATGAAATTCCTGGTGAGTGTAATGCAATTCCCATCAATATACCATATTTAAAGTAAAGCTGTGAAAATATGTAGTTTTTCACTTTTTTAACATCTCCACTATATATTTGTAGAAAGACCCTGACATATGGGTGAAATTTCCTTATATTTTTTTTTATCACAAGCAATCAGTGAATGCTCGTCCAATGCTAAACGCATGATTTCCCGAAGACCGCTTACACTATCCTAGTCCTTTGTGATCTGAATCAAGCACACAACTGTCGCCTTTATTAGTCAGTCCATTGTTCCGAAAGATGCCTACACTACGAGTTGATACGTGGAAATCACTAATATACTATAATTCAGCCTGAGTGGAGAGTCTTTATACTATTATTATAGACTGATGATGAAGATGAACCACTATCCTTAATTAATTACGGTAATATCACTTGCTAATTCTTCACCATAATTTCAGCTCGTAATCGCCGCCGTCCTGGCCGTGTCATCGGCTCAGTTCAGAGGATTCGGAGCCCCCAGCAAGTTCGCTCAGCCAGCCCGCCCCGCCCCCGCCCCAGCCAGCTACAACCCCCGCCCCGCCGTCGCCAGGTCTTCAAGCAGTGATGAAGCCGCCAACATCGTGCGTTACGACAGCGATGTAGGCCCCGACGGATCCTACAACTACAAGTAAGCAATTATATTTTACGCAGTTCCTTAGTTGCTACTAGATTTTTGAAAACAAGGTGACCCTAAAGTAGCTCTTGAGTGAACGCACATAGTAGTAAATTGGTAATTCAGAGTTAAAAATTAAGGTGAAACCAGAAGAATGAATTCAAAACTTGAATATCAATAATAAGTTGATAATAATCATCCTCTCGCCTCTCCCGGTTACATCTTCGGCCGTCGTGTCAAATCCCAGGGTGCTCTACAACTATGATCCTGAATCGGCAAGCGTGGTTATAAATAAAGACAAAATGATCTAATTTACTTATGTAAATATTTGCAGCTTCGAGACCGACAACGGCATCGCTGCCCAAGCCCAAGGCACACCCCGTGACTTTGGAGGCAACCCTCCCCTAGTGCCCGTCGTAGCCCAAGGATCCTTCTCCTGGACTTCTCCCGAGGGCGAGCCCATCTCCATCAGCTACGTCGCCGATGAGAACGGATACCAACCTCAGGTATTGTAATCGTGTCCACTATTAATATCATTTAACAAGTAAATAAAGGTTACTACAAATTACAAAGGATTTACAACCCTAGTAATAAACAAGTTCCAAGTCAAATACTTAGATTGCTATAAAGTAAGGTGGTTCATGGATGGATGGGAGTAAAAAGACATACTTAAATACTTTTATACTAAGTGAAAAGTATAATTTGAATTGATTTTTGGAATATGTGTGGATTTTACATTGTATTAATTGAATATTTATTAATATTTTATTTTATTTTCAGGGCTCTGCTCTCCCCACCCCTCCCCCAGTGCCTGAACAAATCGCTCGTGCTCTTCAGTACATCGCCAAATACCAGAAGTGAATAAAATAATTAAAACTTATTAAAAAAACTTTTATTGAATATATACTTTTACCGTAAAAACTGTATCCTCCTAAGGCACAAAAAGAAGCAGCACCTTTTCCTGTTGCCAGTCATAACAAACAATACACAAAATCTAACGACTCACACAAACAACATAAAGCGAACAACCAAAAGCATCACCACCGTTTCACTTTTAACTCGTAGAACCGGGAAGTCCTGGAAAACGGCTGAGGGATATCGCACTTTCATGGGTAAGAACGTCGAAAAAGTCGCCATAGCATTCTACAAGACCATGGCAAGATGTAGGGTCTACATCACGGCTGGCTACTCTACGGCAGCACCCGAAAATATTGTATTAGGGGCAAAACCTTTAACGAACTCCCAGAGGTGAAATTCGAAAAGCAAAAAGGTAGCATAGTGAGAAAGCATGACCAAGCATTTGCATGTTCTACAATGAGCTAAATATCACAGAGTTCGAGAACACCTGCAATGTGCTGTTTCCAAGAATAAAGAGTTTTTACCCAAACCTATCGAAATATGTGTTAGATTATAAACAGAAAATAATTAAAAATTAAAAGAAAATGGGTTTCAACTTAGTGTAAAAAGTGTAAAAAATATAACTTGCCTATTATTTTATTTCATTAAACTGATAAAGTTGGTTATTGTAAATTATTCCTAATGATCTGCGGGAAGTTACTACGAATTTTGGACTGGACTATTAAATGGATAAAAACAAGTAATTGGGTATGACGAATTAAGTGTTTCTAGCAACCGTACGATGAATTTGCCACATCTTCTGAAGAATGCAAGTGCGCTCAAGGACTGGTTTTAAAATTATGGATGACTTTTGCACGAAAAGTAAAGTATTTTATAATGATGAGTAGAGTAAGTTGTTCCCCAGATTTGAATTTTCTAAAAGAAATTATTGCATTTTTGTAGATCAGCTCATTACAAAATATCGGGTCTAGGATATTTTTTACCAGAGGTAAAGTACATATGTATGCGTAGACACGGAGTCGAGTTCTGATTATTTGCCAAAATGTCAAGGGGTTTGGAAAATACATCAAATATAAAATTAATCGTCTAAAAAGATCTAAGGTCTTTTTCCATAAGGAGATTTTCCGTTATACTAGCTCCATCTGAAACAAACACAAAGACGACATGGTTTATTTATTTGGAACAAGAACATATTGCATTGTTAATATAAACAACAACAAGAAATTGTTCATATATCTCGAAAAATATTCTTAAACTGTAGTTTTTAAAGTCGTAAGAAAAAAAAAAAAGATAATTGGGTTAATTACTGTTTCTTAAAAATCTACTTTTGAATTTACGCAAAAATTAAAAAGGCACCGTTACAAAAAAAATATAATTTAAAAGATATGCGCTTTTCTTCATCTATTAGTATACATGTTAAGCCGATTTGGTGACTTGGATAATCGGATAATATTAACATATTGGTACGGTTCACACAAATTATTCACTGTCAATGTGTTACTTAATTTGTTTTGAAGGACGAGACGGATCAAAGTGTTACATTGTCATATTAAATGGCGATCAATTCAAGAATCATACATTTGTGATGAGTCTGACATTTGCTACGACATTTAGTATTGGCTTTATTGTACGAGTATGTAACTACCATAAAAGGTCGTTTGACAAGCAAAAAAATCACGAATCATTCTCAAGATATCGGTTTTTTAAATGAGATTATAGGTATTGGTTAACACAGATTATGATTGATACTATGTAATAAGATAGATACTATTGTCAAGAGTTTACCAAGAGTCAGGTTGTGAAATTCGTTGCTGAAGTTTCTACGAATGCCGTGAAACAAAAATGTAAAGGAATAATCAATTAATACATTGAAAGATTAAGTCTTGAGGGTACTTTAAAAGTAGTAGTTTAGTAGTAATCGTGGCGGTTTGTATATTTCCAACACATATTTTTCAAACAGAATCAATTACGATCTTAAAACTTTGGAGAAAAAGAACAATTGAGGATCATTTTATGGTAATCGTAATAGATAAGATGGCTTATGAAACGGGGTATTCATTAACCTACCCCGCAAAGCACTGGACCCGCGGGGTCAGTCGCGCACGGCGTTTTTTGAATTGGCCGACTGACCCCGTTACACGTACCACGGGGTCAGTTGGGGTATAACTATTTTCGACTACGTCGACTGACCCCGGTCAATAAATAAATTTCCAAAGAACCAATTATTTTTATTTTTGTTTACGGTTCCGAACTAAAGTGCTTCGAAAAGGTATTTAACATATTTTAATTTAAACAAGAGCTATGGTTTTTTTTATACGGGAATTATTTATTTGATATATTTACGCGTATGTTTGACTAATTTATAGAACACTGTGATTTAAAAAACATTATCCTAATGTCTTGGTGTTTGCAAAATGCGCACACAAATCCTACTTACTATTATAAAGGCTAAAGTTTGTATGTGTGGATGTATGGATGTATGGATGTATGGATGTATGGATGTATGGATGTATGGATGTATGGATGTTTGTTACTATTTCACGTAAAAACTACTGAATGGTTTTGAATGAAACTTTACCACAATATAGCTTATACATCAGAATAACACATAGGATATTGGAAATCGAAATCCACGCGGACGGAGTCGCGGGCGGCCGCTAGTTATACTATAATACAGGGTGATAGGGAATGCGAATTTTGATTAGATGAATAAGCGTATGTTTTTTTTTTCGTGTTAAATTTTGTTTGAGTTCTTTGAATTTTGAGTTTGTTATTATTATTATTATTTTAATTTCATGTAAACTCAATTAACGTATTTCTCTCTTTCTTTCTTTATTTCTTTAATAACCAATATTGTGTCTTTACTTCCCAACGTGTAGACCTAATCTATAGAGTTTCATACAAACACTAAATTACGTTTATCTCCTAAAGTACATAAAAATCTCAAAATGTTTTTACGTGATCATTTAGTAATTTTTTTTACTAAAACTTGATATACCGAGGTACCTACTATAACATTGAAGAGATAACGCAGCTTTGCGTTAAGCAAATAACAAGGAAAAATTCGTCAGGTCTACTAACGGTCTCGGTAGCTTAGTGGTCAGAGCGCTTGCCCGGATTGCAAGAGGCGCTGTGTTCGATTCCCGCCTGAGCCATGAGATCAGATTAATTTTTCTTAGGTTTACTAAAAACGTCGTGTGTTTCAAATTAGTTTTATTTCACTGATAAGCTTAGTTAAAATTATCTGCAAATTATTCTAAATCTGTTTAAATTATTTCACTCGCAACGTGATTTTATTTAATTGTTTAGTTATTTACTCTTATTACATGTATGTATATAGGATTTGAGCATAAAAGCTCTTAGAATTATAGTTGTGTTCAATAAACCTTTAACAGTTTTCTACTGACCTGTACGTTTTGTTTGTTCCTATGAGTAGACGAAGTTATAAATAATATTTTGCGGGGTCAGTCGACGTAGTCGAAAATAGTAATACCCCAACTGACCCCATGGTACGTGTGACGGGGTCAGTCGGCCAATTCAAAAAACGCCGTGCGCGACTGACCCCGCGGGTCCAGTGCCTTGCGGGGTAGGCTAACGAATACCCCAATGAAACTACAAAACACCAAATACATTTCAGATGTGGGCGAAGTTATTTTATTTGGACCGCTGTTTCACGGTAATTAGATACTTATATTACGCGTAGGTATATGCAACGACTAGTTGATCTCAATTGAAAAACTTAAAATCCTTACTATTTTTTATGCGAATGTAACTCTGTCTGTCTATTACTCTTTCCTGCTTAAACCTTCTAACCGATTTTTGGTGAAATGTTGCACAGACAATACGCGGGCCCGCAAGTATTAGATTTGTAAAAGCACATAAGATTTACTTCTATAAGTTAAGTTTTACCATTTGTCATTGAAAAATCCATGAAATTATGATTAATATTCAGAAATTCAGATCGCCATTGAATTGGCTAATTTTAAGATTTATCGATTTGTCATAAGGTTTTCAACGGATCTCACCAATTTCTTGGATAGCTTGAGTGCTATATGGGATGGAGTAGAGTAGAAATATGTTTTATATCTTAATTTAAACTGTTTAATATGTACTCAATAATGATTTATTGTAACTTAGAGTTACTTACGTTGGCCAAAGATAATACTTGTGGATTTATTTGTTATTGATAATAAATGAACCTTATTTCTTAAGAAACCTTAATCTACACTGACGAGTTGCGGGCACATGTTCGAGTATTCTTGTCGTGGATTCAAATCTTCCCTACAATGTATGGCCATATCATAGAACTGGAACATGGAATATGGAATCTTGCAAAAAACGGAAATTAATTGACATTTTTTTTCATGATAATGTCAGACGGTACAAGCAAATCGCGCAGCTACGACGAAGCTTCTTTGTTCGTCGTCATGTAATTGTGAATTATTTTTTCGAAGTAAATATTTATTTTATAAAACAATGTAAAGTTTACATACGCCACTTTAAAAAATCCAACCAACCTTATTACATAATATAATTTCGTGTTATACGTGTTCATTAGTAAGTGTCGGCCATATGTGGCTGACACGGCCTGATAAGACTCGAAAACATGCTGAAATAAAGCTTCATACAAACTGTATCGTTAATTGATACTTTAGCTAATAGTCCAGGAATTTTCGATTTTATCTGCGGAATAATTCCTAGTGAGCTGAATTTTTGTATATACCTTTATTATGATATTGTAATGATGATGTGAAAAATCGACATTGATATCGTGCCGGCTAGGCAGTATTGAATCCAATAATTGAAGATTAATTGATTATGAACAACATTAGTACTCAAAATATAACCTGTATTCTCTCTTAAATATAATATGAATATTATAGTCTTAACACTAATTCTAAATGATAAATGGATCTCAAACGACCTTATGAAATGTTATGGTCAATACCATAGATAGGCCAAGTGTTATTTTATAATATGTCTTAGAAGCGGCATCAAATTATTTAAATGTTATTGCAATTCGCGTCTAAAAGTGGGTGGTTCTATGGGCGATATATAAAGCAAGCGCGCATTTTTTTCCCGCATTCTAACTAGTTCATCCAAGCTTACCAAACAATCCAAAATGAAATTCGCCGTAAGTCGATATTCGAATATATAAAATGAATATTCGATCAATTAATATTTGTTATAAATTAAACCTAAAAATTTGGAATCCTCCGAAACTGATTAAAATCAGATCTCATAATTTTAAAATTAAGCATTTCACATAATCAGTCGAATTCCTGCTAATTAGGTGGGATTCGACTGTGTATATGGCATCTTAAAAATATACCTTCCTGATAATTTTTTATTAGTTCCTAGATTTTTGATGATTTTCAACTGGTCAAGTTTATAACCGAATTGAGAGCCTCCCCCGCAGTAGAAGGTAATGAGCACATACTTTGTCTTCCAGGTCGTCGTATTGGCCTGCGTGGTGGTTGCCGCGAACGCTCAGTTCGCTCGGTCCAACGCCTACGCCAGTTTCCAGAACCAGTACCGCAAGCCGGAGGTGTACAGGCCTGCGCCGGCGCCGGTGGCCCGTGTGGCCGCGCCAGCTGTCAGGAGCGACGCCCGCAACGCTCAAATCCTTAAGGCCGGTACCGACATCAACCCTGACGGCAGCTACAGCTACTAGTAAGATATTTTATATGTATTTAATAGCCAGCCTAGAAACCTAAGTCTGAAGAAGTCTTCTGCTAACTTAAACCTAAAAAGAATCTAACAATCAACGTTTATCTCAATCATCTTATTATTTTTTTAAAATATAAAATTAATCAATCTTATTATGGAACAGTCAAAAAATTCTCTATTAGAAGTAATTTTTAGTCATTCAATGAAGAAACAAAACACTCTTTTTTATGTCTCGTATTTTCCTGAAAGATACCGCTTTATTCTAGTAACTAACTTAAAATAAAACTTAAATGTGAGTCCCACTTTAATTGAATAACAAAATAATCTTCCTTGCAGCTACGAAACCGACAACGGCATCGCCGCTCAGGAGCAGGGTACTCCCCGCAACTTCGGTGGAAACCCCCCAGTCGTTCCCGATGTAGCCCAGGGCTCCTTCTCCTGGACCTCTCCCGAAGGCGAGGTGGTCTCCATCACCTACGTCGCTGATGAGAACGGCTACCAGCCCCAGGTAAGAAATGAATTATACAATAAGCATTCTATTGACGAGAAACTGGAGAAGAACCTCCAACTTGCAGAAGACCACGGAAGAATTACTCGTACAGTCATAAGCACTAACATGTATAAAAGCACATTCAAATATGAACTTTAGGTACTACTTTGACATAAGAGTCGATGTGTATACATGTTAATGCTCATGACTGTACCTCCACCTTAAAGAACACCACAGTGAAATAGCACTTCATAATTGTTGTGCTATGTTTCTGTTGGTCTCCAGAGCACAGTCATCGCATCAGTCAAACTTGTGAAATTGTTGATGTCCATGACCCTCTTAATTGTTTGCCTCCCTCTTGCATAAAAAAATACTTATTCTTTATTTTTCGTTCCAGGGTAATGCCATCCCCACCCCCCCTCCAGTGCCAGCCCAGATCGCCCGCGCCCTCGAGTACATCGCCAGAAACGCTCCCAGACAGTAAACCCAACTATAAGCTGATGAACGAGTTAGATATTAAATAACGTCATTGTATTATTGTGATAATTTGTTACCTGTCATAAGTGCTCATTCTCGAGCAAAATGCGTGAGAGTGTTGACAAATAAAACTTTTACTCGTTATTCCTTGTTTAAGTTTATTCCCTCTTCTTGGATAGCATGATGATGATAATGATGATTTTCCATTCTTCTTAACTAACAAGACCAGTAAAAAAAGTGATTTTTTACATTACGACCATAATGATGAGTGGACGACTGTAGGTGAAATGCAATGAATGAAAGGACAATTTCTTGTTAAATAGCCAGTAGCTACCTAGACGAATACTTCGCCAAGCAGTTACTTGACAAAATTCTAAATGTGGATAATTCTGTAATAGGTCTTCTGGAGATTAAATGATATGAAGGTCATATTTCAAACAATCGAAACGTTTAAGATTTTTACGATTACGATTGAAATTCTATGATCAGATTTAAGTATTTGTGTCTCATATTTATTAATATCCTTAACTTCATATTCAATAAGCAATTTTCAAGGATTTTGTAAAAAAAATCAAATACTTTCGTAATGTATGTGTGTGATTAATTATAGTCCAGACAAATTAGGCCTTTGTTGCTTTTTAGGTGAAAACCTGTACGTAAACGGAAACATAATCTAAAGTTTGTGTGCTAATTTGATGGCTACATTATTAATAATAAATTACGATAGGCCAAATTTTATTTTCATGACAGAGAGCAATCAACTCATATCGAAAGATCATTACTAAAAATATCGATTTATTTGCAAATTATTACATTGTAATTTTTTATATTTGAATAATGTATAGCAACCGTTTTATGAATTATTTCCGTCTAATATTGATAAATTAATGCAGCATGATGGCGTAAAAAATAAAATCATCCGTCATCCCAATAATAATTAGTTCATTTGAAATTGAAGTTCTAACGAGTAAATCTCAAAATTTGTTTGATCCTTATGATCATCTTCTTACAATGGTTAATTTTGTGGCCTGAATTGTAAGGGAATAAAAGAAAATAAAGACGAATAAGTTATTCGACTTAATTGAATAAGCCCATCAAACTACTATATCGTGCCAGGTATTTGCTTAATTATGAAAGACTAGCGGCCGCCCGCGACTCCGTCCGCGTGGATTTCGATTTCCGTAATATTTTTTTTACGACCTCACATTAGAAACCTCAAAAATTGTAGCCTATGTGTTATTCTGATGTATTATATTGTGGTAAAGTTTCATTCAAATCCATTCAGTAGTTTTTACGTGAAAGAGTAACAAACATCCATACATCCATACTTACAATCTTTCGCCTTTATAATAGTAGTAGGATATTATGACTACAACAAGAAGACTTATAAGGCGTTGTCTACTCCTTTCTACGATCATCGACGACACATCAGCCGTTGCCTTTGTTTTGTTTTGAAAAGGCATTGTTACCATGACGGCGATTATCCATCAAGGTGGTTATAAAATAAAATATGAAACAAAACTAATCTGCAATAACTTGTTCTTCATGTTATTGATGTGATGTAGATGTAAATGCTTTTAATTTCCGTTAATTGGTAAACCTACTATTAAATTTTAATATCAAAATTAATCATTCAGTTGTATGGAATGCCATAATATTCACCTAAATATCAAAGCTGAATTGAGTCATCTCTACAAAAAACTCATTATCATACAAAAAATCTTACAAAGATTAAATACATTCCCGTTATGTCTTGCACTTTGTTTTTTCTTCTGTTTTTGTGCTCAAAGAAGTGGTCCTAATTTATTACGGTAGTCGAAGATTGTTCAATGAAGCTAGATTGTCAAGGACAGTGATTCAAACGATCCACATTCTGCAAAAACAATGACGCAATAGGTTCCATCTTGAATTACGAACAAAGCTACCATTTGTTTCTTCTTATATCTCTATAGACTTGTTATTTCAGAGATGTAATTATAATAATTGATTTGTTGGCACTCTTTAGATCAAGTAATACGATTTAATTACACTTTTCTTTCTTTGCCAAATATTTTATTTATTTTATTATTGAAACACAACGTGGTAAATCACGCATATACCATTTAATTTTATGAATTATTATTGGTTGATCGCTATTTCACTCGTGTCTTCGAGCAATTAAAGCCATTAACATTTAGATATTTTCTAGATTACAAGACTATTATCCTTACTACAGCCTTAATCACAGATGTTATAATTTAATCGAGAAATAAAGAGAATCATTCCAAAGGTTTAATCATGCTACACAAGTGCACTTCTTCTTAGCAGGCCATTATATTGAAGTGCTGCCAGGAACAAATATGTCGTTCAAAAAATTTTTTATGAAAAATTAATGACTTGTGTTACGTTTATCTCATTATTAAAAGAAGAGAGGGGGCATGCGGAGACATTGTCAACAGAAGCTTGGGATAGTATTAATCCCACATTGCGTTTCACCTGCCCAGGTCACATATCTTTGTTGAAGTAAAGCGACGAGGAATCCCCGCTTGCGCAGTGTATAGCTAGCGGCAGGGAGAAGAAGGTGGTTTAGTGGGTAGTTGCGGTGATACTTGTCATGGAGTCCCACATACAAAACACAGTACCTATGCAAAAATGCGTTTCCCTTCTTACCAAAAAAGAAAAAGCGCGTATCTTAAAAATCCGCATGGTTTGGTTATGCTTAATGATTTTAGCACGTTACCCCAAAAAAATAAGTTTTGCATCTGTTGCCGGTGCCCAAAAGGTAGATCTAAAGAGAGAATAAGGACTCTCTCTTTTTTTTTGAAAAATCAAAGTTCACTAAGTTCTCTCATGCTAATAGGAGATTTAAAAGACCGCTTAGGGTCAAAGTGCACCTAAGGTCAACTCAGTCGGAGACGATAAATAGAAGGTGCCGGTATAAGCTATTTCGCAAACAATTGGCTCCTCCCTCTTTTATTCATGTATAGGTATGTTAGATTAATTTATTGATTTTATTGTTATTGATTCTTTGTTTCGACAAACGGAAGGCCAATTGATTTTTCAATGTCTTATTCGTTCAAGATGAACTTGGCGTGTTGATTTCGAAATATCATAAGCTATCGATAAGCTTTAAACAAAAGGTTTTATTGTTAAAGTGGTCGACGGATTTAAGCGTATAAATTTTGACATCGATGGTTTTTAATTTATCTGATTTAAGTAGCTATTTGATTGTAAATGCCATCATAAATTGAGAACTAGACGAGTCGCGTCTCCTGGTTGGGCGTCCTTGGTTTTTATAGGTGTCGCATCGGTCGGTGGAATATGCTGCCCACGCGATTGCGTTGCCCATCCACGTCAGTTACGCAACCAGAAATACCATAAACAACATGTTTTAAAGATCAATCTATATGTAACTAATTCAATCTTACTGATTTCTTCCAAATTGATATCTTTTGACACCCGATTTCATTCATTGATTCGCTTAATTCAATGACAGGCTTTGGAAGAAAACAATATGGCCTTATAATTTCAAATTATTTTGAAATGCCTTGGCTTATTCGATTTTTGCATATTTATGTATTAGTAAAAGTCCATTCAAAATATTGTAGCCTCTGTATTTTAACTGTGATTCGTGAAATTAAGACCACGACGTAGAAAGGAAATGAAAGGATTTCCATCGACTTACTTAAAGTAAATTTAGAACAAGGAAAGAGCACATAGCGTATAGGGGAGTTACAAAGGCCAGCTTTAAGGAGTAGGGTTTTCAGCGCCATAAAAATCTTCATTTGCTGTGAGTTTAAGGCTCGTATTAATAAATCGCACTCAACTCTGACCTCGATCTTGATTGCGAACTTGTAATGTCATTCTCATATAAAACAGCAACTCAATTTCGCGCTCAAGTTCGATCTCAGAGTTGAGTACGATTTATTAATACGAGCCTAATATGTTTCACGTCCTTACTGCGTGCTACAGCAGACCAACGATCAAGTAAAACATCCGTATAAATTGTCTTTACATACATTATGTATTTATGCAGATTCTTTCTTCTCAAATATTATTTTGATTGTTCCTCTCAACAGCCTTAAGATGTTGAAAAAACTTATTTAAAAATGCTGATAATCCATATTCATTAACATCATAATTTTTTTTCATTGTCACAGTATATTTATGCTCTCTGGTGAAACTATTTAAATGTAAATATTTTGATTTTTCACCTATTTTTGCAATACACTAACTAGATTTTAGCAAAGCTGTACTGGAAGGACATCATAATGGATAAATTTTTATTCTTGCATTAGGAATGATTTTTTAATAAATATATTGATATTTTTGTTATGTCTCTTTATTTTTAACTGTTCACAATTGGCAATACTTAGTTCCTAATGAGGACACATACATAACTTGTCATACATACACATGTACTTTTTTAATGCTCAGGTTGGCGTCATTTGCTTTTTTAAGCAAAAAAGCAAAACATACATCATCATTTGTTTTATGTTTCGAATATATCGATGCCTAACGGCCAAAATGTCCTAAGCGCCATTTTTTACGAAATCGACTTATATACATCGTTGGAATTGTCTTTTTTTTCTGCGTCGTTCTGTCCAGGTTATGTCGCTCTACGATGTACTTTTTGTCGGTTAGGCGGTTGGTAAATTAAGCATAAGAGTCTTAATTTTACGTCTTAAACGACTAATATTATAGTGATTTTTTCAATATGGCGGTTAGATAATATAATATTTCGAAATAGTTACTTAGACGATTTGGATTGAAAAATATAAATAACAAAAATGTCGCTTAGTACATTCGGGCCGCCATTTTCAAACATAAGTTATGGCGCTTAGGATGATTTGTCATTATGTATTACATATTTCTTATACTATTTTTCTCCCAAAATACATAGTCCAATCGATGGGTATTGGTGTCCCTGGTCACAGACTTTTGCTGGTACAAATTATCTGCGACACCCTGTATATTAAGTATTTCGCTAACACTAAGTCTGTATCGTCAATCACTACTTATGTTGGCTTAATGTCGGTTAAGCAATTTTAATAAAAATAAAGATTCAGTTAAGTCGCTTAGGCGAACAGGAGATTTTTTGGTAAAGGAGGTTACGACATTTAGCCTGTAAAAAAATAAAGCCAATTGGGCGTAAGCGACAAAAAACACTCTTAAATGAATGATTTGTAATACTTTAATGAATTCACTTTGAAGAGAAATGTCTTTTATATCTACAACTAAAATTTGGAATCTTAGGAAGCAAAACCCAAGTACTTATGATTTTTTTTCTAAATTTTGCAACTTTAAACCTCTCTCCTGTAAAGTTTGTGAAGTGGCGGTAAGCCCTTTTTGGCCGTTAGGCATCGATATGTATTATTGCATAGATAGGTATAAAGGCCAATTTGAGACGTGAATAATGTAAGAATAGATTTAGCAAACGCTAATCAAAAGACGTCAAAAATATATAATAATACAGAGCTGTGGCCGGTTAACAATTTGGTCAGCTAGTAAATCACAGGAATTTGCAATATCTATCTCGATATGCATAATCTCGCAATTAATATGGATTGATGATACATTATTGGAATTGGTTAATCAAGTAAATACCATGTGAAATAGATATGAGAAGTTCCCAATATAATTATAAGGCTACAGCTATTAATAATTAATAATTTATTAAATTCGTATTTTTTTTTCATTATTTTACTCTACCGGGTCGGACATTTAACTAGCAGGTACATTCATACATACAGGTTGGGTTTAGACCTATTGGTTTATTATTTTATGTACTTAAATTTCAATCAAGAGGTAAATAGCACATGTTCAATAAATGCAGGGGATTTGTTCGTTTACACTCACTCTAAGGCGATGAAAACAGTGGGCAAAATGGGACACAACCATGATACAGATACAGGGACATAAACATGATAGTTTTTTTAAAATACAATTTTAATACGGCTGCTTGGTTATCTTAAGGCTTAGTGAGGTTGCATTATTATATTTTTTAAGAAATAATATATGAAAACTATGCAATAACCCATTTATTGCAACGAACCAAGGCACAGCGTCAGCTAGGGACGTCGGAGGCGTGCGCATCACCGACTCGTGAAGTTATGCGGCGGACCCAACGCGACCTTAGCATTTAATCCTGCTAACATTAACTATTTAATTTATACACTGACTACACGTATATCTTCTTTGAGTTAGACAATACGACTATGTTACTTTTTATTCTTCTTGCCAACGGAGATGACTGATCCCAAAACTAAGAAATTCCAACAAGGAAACATAATAAGCCCGACCTTTAAATTGGGCTGTGGTACATATCCGCTTCTTTCATATTAAAAAAATAAGAAAACACACTGGACATGGGCAAATTGCATTGAGTTAAATTAATTGAACCAAAAACGGCCTATTTAAGGAAATTGATCAGAATGCAATATTTCGAAACCGAACTACTCATTTACTATTATCGAGTTTTGTTTATTAAATTATCGCGATCAAACATAAGGTCAGAAGAAGATTTCATTTGAAATTGTTAATAAATAACTTGTGATTGTTATTTATATATTCTGTCCATTGACAAGATGTTTTAATATTGAACTGGATTGCAAGGTGTTACGGAATCTGGTGTTTCGTCAAGTTTTGCCAATAGGCTGTCAAAAAATCTGTTGCTACAGCCTACAATTACTTGCTTACCTAAATTTTAGTTTTTACAAAATTACAACAAAGCATAATTATATATAGGTACAAGTTGTCGCTTTAGCTTTTGACCTATTGTTTGACCTATGTTCAATTTCAGCATAGATAAACGGGATAATTTATCCTTATTACTTCTTCTTTTCGTGTCGATGGCAAAACAAACTAAGATAAAAGAAGGGGAAGCTGAAAAGATTTAAGTTGAGAAGACGTTTTCTTAATATGATTTACGACGATTAATTTGTTATAACGAAGATAATGAGATTAAAGAAGCTTCTAAAGCGTTTGTTCTTTTTAACTCCAAGACCCTCGATCCCACATTTTTGGGAAATCCTTACTAATATTATACATCGAAAAGTGAGTTTGTTTGTTCCGCTTTCACGCCGTAACTACAAAACCGATTGCTTTGAAATTTTGCAGACTTAAAGTTAGAAGTCGGGATTAAATAAGAGGGTACTTTTTATCCCGAAATTAAACATAAAAATGCTCTTTTATTACAACAAGAATATAAATTATTTGAGAAAAAACTCAATAGGTAGGTGTGTTTTTTTTTAAATTTTAACATCTAATGAGCAGGACAATTATTATGTGGGAAAAAGAACAATGTTTTTTTCATTATAAGAAAAGTGACATTACTTGGACATTTCAGATGGCTACAATCATTCGTACCTATGTAGATTCGAAGAGTCCGCATTCCATTCCTAGGCTTGGCTTTTTAGCTCATCGTAAAACATTTTGAAGCACTTTAAACTTTTACGAGTTTATGTAAATAGCGCAGTTTCAAACCTTTAAAGATTTAATTTCTTACATTACCAATACAATTGCTGACGAAATACAATTATATTATTTTTTCGTAAAAGAACAATTGGTTGCATATACCTTACCCATAATAATAAATCTAACCATAATTAATTATTATACATATATATTATGCTTGTATAATGTATAACGTTAAATTCACATCGCAATTGATAGTTTTGCCTTTAATTCCTTATCAAACTCTTAAAAAACAAAAAGACAAAAAGTAAATCAGTAAAATAGCTAAATGTAGAATCACGAATAAAGTTCGTGTCATTTCATGAATAAAATTAATTTATCTGATGTTGTTTTCATAAGCGATTAGGCCATAAAAATATGACGACGTGTAAAATAAAATAATGATGTCTATAAAAAAATCGTAAACTCTAATTCAAAGGTTAATAAAACCGTTATTTCACATTACAATAAAAAGATATCGAACAAAATTCGTGTCACAGATAACATAATATGTAGAACCCGTGTTTAATGTCTAAGGGATGTGAATAATAGACGTGAGTTTTTTTTCCAGCCAAGCTTCGAATCCCGGTGTTCATAAAACATTTGTTTTGTCATATGGATAAATTGATGTTAAAACCCTTAGTAGGTAGTGATAAAGACACTAATGGACAAACAACAAGAATAACTTATAATAAGAATTTTTTGCAATTTATTAAAAAATAAATGTGACTGTTGGTTTGGATGTTTGTCCGTCAATCACGATGAAACTCTTCTTCTCAATCGTGACACTCTTGACAGAGCGGTCGTGGTCATCATTGTGAGTCCCCCTTTGTGACACGTTTGACGGCTCGCCTCCACTCCTCCCTGGCGGCTGCTCGTCTTTCGCACTCGTGCAACGGGCCCTTCATTGCCGCTTTAATTTGGTCTGTCTACCTCATGGGCGACCTTCCTCGCGCTCTGGTACCCTCCACCCTACCCTGCACCACCAGTCGCTCTATGGATACGTACGATGAAACTACTGAACAGTTTTTGATGGGTATGGATGAACTAACTTAGGTGTTATGATACTTATTATCCCAATTATATGCTCCCATGGGATAAAACAGTAATCTTGACAACGCTTTATAACAAAACTTCAATTCTAGAAATAGCTAAAAGATTTTTTTTTATTATATCAACTATTTGGTTTATAATATATCTGAACAGAAACAATAAAAGGTTAAAAGATGCTTTGCCTGATATGGGCTAATTGCACTTGCAATGTGTAAATGTATTAGTGGCAAACACATTCAATCAAATGAAAGGGAGAATGAATTCCTTGTTAATCAGCGTTATTATTAGACCATATAAAGATATACCTACCGGTGTTTGAAATGTTTCATCAGTAGTAAGCAAACCAGCACTTAGTCGTATATAGGTGAATAGGGCAAGCCACAGTGGAATTAAATGACAACCAGTGATGTAATGATGTGTGCAGATAAATATAACTCTAAGAAATATACTACTAATTGTTGTCTACATGATCTTAAAACAAGACACATTTACTTAGTTAATTTACATAAAGTGAACATTTTAAAGGCTTTAATTTAAGTCAATTAATGACAAATAATTCCCCATTCATATGGATTTCTTAATCAATTCAGGGTTGTTTAAAAAGGAAATTGAAACATCATTATCTTTTTTTGCGTTAACGTTTCTTGCGCTTCTATGTGCTTAGTTCATAAATTCCTTAGGTAGTGGTCAGTGAGTAGATAAAGTTAGTATTTGTTTGATTGTTTTCGGACAATCTTCTATTTCTTTACTGGTGTTGTCAGTGTCTGTTAAATGATCGTCTCCGGCGCCAGCGCATGTCAAAGTTCAGGGGTCAGTTTTCTTCCACACACATCACTGCTACCTTTGAGGACCTTAGTTAAGAAACTCCGTGAGATTAAATACATTTCTGTTTATCATTTATCTAGATTACTAGTTTTTGCAGTTTTATCACAGGCAATTTTTTTGCAAAAGGAAGCTTAAAGCTATTGTATTGCGTTATGAGGCAGTTTTTCTAAATGACTTATTTCAGTATAGATTGTAATGATACCTACTTCTACTTAACTTTGAAAATATTATTTCTGTCAGTCATAAAATTACGTATTCAGATTTGGCAATTCTAATACGACACAAAGTTTTGCGGGGATTCTAGCCAATAGCGTGAGTGTCATACGAAGAAACAAAAATGAACGAATGCCATTGGTCGATTAATCTAGTACATCCATGTAACCTTTGAGTTGTGTCGTATTATAATGTTAATGCCACACGGTCGCATAGCTCGCAGTACTCGCCTCACCGTCCAACAGAGGTGATGCACTTTGGGCACCCGCTCCTTGCGCACTTGGCCTAGTCCACTTTGAGCACCTATTTTAGTTTTTGGCAGGTCTATTGATATTTTGGATCATATATTTTTTTAAACGAACACACCTTCTAGCTCCAAACTAAGCTCAAAGCTTGAACTATGGATGATAGGAAACGGACAGACATACATACTTAAATATGTTCTTTTATAAGCATCCATGACTCGAGTACAAATGCCGATGTTCTTTACACAAACATTTGCCCTAGCGGGATTGGAACCCGCGACCCTTTGTAGCCAGGGTCTCTAGTCACTAGATCAACTAGCCCGTCAATAGGTTCTCTGAGTAGACTAGCCAACGTGCTCAATATGCAGAAGCTCGACTATTAAGTGCGCAAAGTGGACAACCTCGTCCAACAGCAGTCGCACAAAATGTCAGCGTACTGTTAAATATCGTGCGTGTGCTCTCATGGCTTGTCTCTTCCATAATCGCATATAAATATCATCATCTGATTCATGGCACGCCATTATTGCTCGTTAATGTCTGGCATGCTTTATTCCTTATTGAACACGATGTTTTACTACCGTCACTTATGCGGCAACAATTGGATCATGAATTAAACAAATTGTACTGAGATTATTTAATTTTTTATTGAAAGCTTTGTTTTAATAAGTCATGCTTATAAAACACCTAATAGATAAGGAATTGATTCTAAAAAATCAAATTCATTCAATGAATATTTCTTTTTTTTTCAAAAGATAAAATCTGTATTCACATCAATAATTAATTAAAATGTTAATTTGAGTGGTTAAGATAATGTTCTACGCCAATTAGATAATATGTTGACAATGTTATTATCACATTTAAGTGTGAATATTTGCATTAATCTGTTTAACTATTTTCTGTTAGACACGCGTTGATTTGTCGAGGGTTTGAAATAAATCTCAGATAATTAAGTAAGCAGAATCATATTATTTAAAAAACTATCGGAGTGTCGTGTAGGCGGTCATTGCAGTAATAGCAATGTTCTATTGAAAGATATTTATTATACGGTGTCATCGGTTGATGACCTGCCATTTGGTATAATCTTATTAATCGTATTCTGTCAGCAATTTCAGAAAAACAATAATAATAATACCCTCCTAGCCTAATTCGGCCACGGCGGCCAATTTTACGATTAGCCACTGGGATATATTATAGTCCACAAGCGCATGCGCAAGCACAGGTGCACTCCCTATTCCCTCACTCCCATAATTCGGTGGGACAGCAATCTGACACGACCGTAGAGAGATCAGGCGCAGGACCAACGGCTTAACGTGCTTTCCGAGGCACGGGGGTGTAATTACACCGCCAACTTCCAAACTCCGGACTGTGTCTGTGTTATCACATCATGAAAACATAGACACAATTTCATCGGTCCGACCCGGGATTCGAACCCAGGGCCTCCGGCGCGGCCGCCGCATTAAAGTGCGACACACTAGCCACTGCGCCACGGAGGCAGTCAAAAACAATAGTTTTCTTTTGAAACGAATGCCCAATATAAAATGGAACCAGTCCTGATTTTTTTAATTTCTATATGCAGATAGAAGAATTTAGGGGAGACCTTTGCCCAGCAGTGGGACAATGAAGGTTGATAAAAAGAAATGTAGTCAGGCAATGCAGGCCCATAGGTATACATTTACCATATCAGCTAACAAATAATAAAATAAATTACTGTTCAAGTTTGACGGAGCTTCCATAAAGTCACTATATTATAACTATGGAATCCTTAACAACGTGATAGTGCCGGCACTACAAGACTTCGTAGACTGGTACAAGTGTGCGAAACGGTTTCACACAAAAGATCCTTGTAATCGCCCATCTACTAATGAGATTAACCTCTGCGGTGGAATTTCGCATAGGCGCTTACTATAATTGCCTTTTGTGTACGAAAACAATACTGTAATAGTTTTATTGTCTAAGATATGGACCGATGACCTGTTAAAGGAATCGAAGCTACTAAGTGCTCTTGCGAAATATATTAAATACGTTTATTTAAACTAATAAGCTAACAATAATCTACACACAGAATGAATATATCAGGTATTTTAATGTACGAGACTTATGTATATTATAATGTTTATTAGTTGTTAAGTATTGATTGTAAAATTATGTTTTATCTTGGTTATTCATATCCGTGACCGTAAACTGTGGTCATTTTCTATGGAATATTCTATATAAGTTTTAAAAGCTCTTTTGCATGTGATATGTAAGTATATTTTTTTGAAAAATCATTATACGTATTAATACCAGCGTACCAACAGAGTCATACTTCAAATGCTTATATGGCTACTTGGGCGTTTCAAAAGTAGTCAAAAGATGTCTAATATAAAAATACACGCGTCTATAAATCCCTTTATAAGGTTAAATGGAAACTAAATGTAGCCATAGTCAAGAGAATATTGCAAGTATTTACTTATAGTTAGTTGGCATAATGAATGCAGTGTGCTCATTACCGCTAATTACAAAGACATGAATAAATAGAAAAACAATCATCAGATTGACATGCAATGTTGCCGAATCATTGCGCTGTCAGTTACCTAAGGCGGAATATATGCGAACAATTTAAAAGTTTTTTCTTTGGGATAAAGCGTCTATGGAGAGAATATTGAGTCATATTTGTGAGATAAAGGTGCAATTGCATGAAAGTCACTATTTGATTAACCAGTTGGATAATATGACTATTTGTATGCTGACAAAAAACAAAGTTATGTAGATTCAATAAACCTGCTACTACCATTACTTGTTCCTAGTTTCTTAAATATCTAATCAAATAAATATGGATTTCTTGTTATGAGACTAATAAATGGATTTTGTTGCCTGTTCGTTCAGCCTATGTTTTTGTTGAACTCTGACTTTTCAACATAAGACTGGTACTTAATGGCATGTAGAAATAAACATATTGGCTAAGTTTTATTAAACCGAATAGCGTCATAACATTTCGTTATGATTTACAGTGATAGACTGCTTGTGTATTCTTGCTCCATTCAAATCTCACAGAAAAAATGGAGATTTAACCAGCCTTACAAAAGATGTAATTAGATAATATAAAGTATTTAATGGGAATATAAATGTACTTTAATTTCTTGGAGTACGCATTACAAATACGCATAAATTGTCCGATGTACATATATGGATTTAAGAGCCATACCTACCTTAATAAGTATGATCCTACGCAGCTCTTCTACTTGACAACGAAATTGCGGTCAAACACAATGAAAACTTCAAGAATAGTAATTGTATGTGTACCATTATAGAGGTAGGTAACGTAAAATCTGATTTCCGCCTATGGAACCAATAGAAAATTAGAAAACAGTTTGAATTTTCTGGTCCTCGCGTCTCTCTGATTATAACTCAGTTTGTCAATGGTTCAATTAAAATGTTTACATCTCTCTTTAAATTATCAGTTGCAAAATTCAATTGAAGACATCAGTGCTAGTTTCATTCATAATAAATAACACCTGTAATGAATTAAGTTAAAATTGGAGTAAATTGGTGATAAAAAATGTATATGAATGAGAAGATTGATGAATAACTAATTGCCACATTGATCGTTATATCAGCAGCATATAGAGGTCATTAAGGTAGCGTTTAGTGAGTTACAAGTTGTTTTAAGTTGTAAAGAATTAAAGACTCGAGATGATCAAGTGCGTCGTAAATAAAGTTAAACTTAAAAGATTTATAAGTAATAGCCCATTATGATTTCGGTTCTATAGGTTGTTTGTTAGACTCAGAACCTTAACCTAATATGATGCATATTTGGTTTAAAACTTAAGTAAACCTTTTGTTTTGTTAAATGTTTCGGTTGAATCGGTTGAGTATGATTGCCGTCCGACTTAGCGTTCCTAATGGTTAAGTATACGGTTACTTTATTCGAGGCCGCGGGTTCTCTTTCCACATAGTACAATAATTTATCTGCGTACAGGATCATATTATCGTTTTGTCTTCTTTAGTGATAATTTACTCAATTATATTTTACTAAATACAAAAATCGATAATAAATAAATAACAATTTGTGCGTTTAAAATGTTTGAAGATTAATATTTCCCAAGAAGCATAATTTTATAATAAAAGGTATGGTATTTCGTGGTTTACGTTAAAGTCAGTAGTCGCAGAATATTTTGCATATTTGACGAAGTTGAATTTAACATCTATTTAGTCTAAATTTGAATTTTGACTGAGGTGTTGCAAAACATAATTTTACGATACTGAAACTTACTTACATATGCAGTTTAAGGTAAAACCTGTGTTTAAACGGATGTGTGATGAACTTCACGATAGTTTTGATATTAAATTTAAGTACAAATTTACATAAACGCATTCGCATTGGCCAGTGACGTGTTTGAAACGCACTCAGAGTGCATTTGACTTAGTTAAGAAACACACTAGGCTATAAATACGCCGCGGAAGTTCAGCAGCAATTCATTTTCTAAACAAGATTTGCGTCGTAATTTCGGAATGGGGTGTCATCTTCCATTAAAATACATACGTTGCAGGCGCATTCATGCCGAACATCGGTCGCGTTTTTTCGGCTAGGTGTGATTCTACACATAAACTGCGCATATCGTTTAACCACGAGTAAGATGGTCGTTTACAAGACTTTTGTTATTATATTGTACCATGAAAGATATTATGTTGCAGGAATGGGCTGCATTGAGTAACTTCTTATGAATGCTGATATTTGTTCTCGGAACCAGTGCTTGGCCTGGATAAGTTAACAGGTTATTTTAAACAAAACGGTTTACCTGTAGATGGAAATTAACCGAAAAAATACTTTTAAATGTCATAGATGCTTTGGAGAAAGGATTATGGATGAGAAGACTGAGGGACATCATTATGTACCCAAAAAGAAAATAGGGGTTATAATTTATGTGCAGGTATCACCGTTATTATTTAGTAAACATGCATCGGAAACGGCCACTGTACTTAACCAACAAAATGTTACATTAGCGGAAATAAAAAGTACAATTCAGCAAATTCTATTTGTTGTAAAAAACTTCGTCGTATTGATGGTACTCTGTTTTTTCTGTTCCGTGATGGTACTCATGCTGCCAAAGTCAATTAAAGCATATTAGCAATTTTTTTCATACGGTGGCCATATTTTTCTTGTATCTAAATGTATGTAGTAGTCATTTTCAAATGAAAATATGGGCAATGGCATAGGTAATCCTAGTCAGGCTAGATCATTTTTTACTGCTAGTAACATTTTACCGATCATCGTGTGGTAATTCCAGTTCCAGGTGCAATAAACAAAATTTGTAGCAAAAATTACAAATTAATATATAACAAAGACGACTTCCAAAGAGAACATGACAGATATCGGTTCCAAGTGTGACAAAGCCGGCGTTAATTCAATTGCATTTTCTCACTAGGCCTAAGTCCGCCCCTGTGCGATGCAAGCTCCCCGGCTGCATGCATCGGCTAGACAAATCCGCGTCTCTATAAAAGGGACAGGTGATTACAGCTGCGGGTAGAGCCTGGCTGACGCGCCGACGCCGCCACATGGGATACTGACCTGCACCCTTCAACCCGTGACGTCAGAACATGATCATGGTATGTACCTTGTAGTTTCTTATCGTTTGTAAACGTGTGATACAGTGTGTAAAATGTTAATGAAGTTAGTGCGCAGTGAAAACGGTTATGTTGTGCCATTGTTAGAGTATTTTTTTACTTTCGTTACCAGATAAATTAATTATTTGATATTTGTTAAAAATAAGCTTGTTTATTGAATTTAAATATAAAGAAGGCAACAGTGAGCATGTTTAAATAATTGAATATAGAATGCCTCTCTTACTGTAATATAACCATTGATGCCTCAATAGGAGAGGAATAAAATTATTTGTTATAGTTGGGATTATATGAAAATCAGCAGAAGAAATTTTCATTCTCATAAAATAAGCAACTAAGCGATTAGGGGTGTGCAAAGAAGGATTGCATCGTAAAACTACTTTAAATTTAAACATATACCTATGAGCTGGAGCAACCCACAGATCTCTTCAATTTACCCAAATTAAAACTGATCATTGCTGCATTGACTCCTTTCAAAGATTACAAGACCATTTTTGTATATGAAATGGGCGTACCCTACAAAATATATTATCCAGTCCTAGAATATTTAATTCTAGCAACATCCGTTTCTCAATTGCCTCCTCATAATTATTATAAAGAAGACGGTCCGCCACCACTCGATTTCACAAATATCATAATTTAAAGTCTTCCAATACTAAACACTATTTCAAAAGGTCACAATAACTTATATACTTTATTAATAGTTGTCTTTATAAAATTGCGATCCTTTATTTTATAATTATTATACAAAAATACGCCAGTTACAAAGATCGTTTAAATTAATATTAATATAATAAAACCATATAAAATCAGTCATCAGTGTCAGTTCGTATCAAAAATGGTATTTGCCATATCTCAACCTCGATTTATGCACAATTATTATTTAAATTTTGCATCATTGAGATATAAAAATTATTCAATCATAACGTTCTGTGCAAGTTACTATAATATATTGAAGGTGTGAATGTAAGAGATCAGTCGTGCATTTATTTGTAATAAACATGTCGATAAAGTTGTATTTCCAACTTTGATTTTGTATTAATGTATTCACTTACGACCATATAGAGGTCCAATAAATAAAATGGACCAAGGATGATACAACTAAAACAGAAGTGACCAATAAATATCAATGACAACAACATGGACAAGAAACATCTCTTGATGTTTTGAACAATTCCATTCTTAAAACATATGTGAGGGTCTTACTTTTAGAATATAATGATTGTACGAAAATTGTGATTTGATACTAACGGTATCAAAAATTGAAAGAATAAATCTCAGGTCCTGGTAAAGAAAAGCTATTTACGCAAATCAGTTGGGCTAAATTTTGGACTTAACATTTTTGGTATAAAGGGAATGTTTGGTTGTGAATAACGTTACTGGGCAACTACTGGTAATTTGAACCTTTAATAAAATTAGCATAAAGCCGCATCCTGCCGAGAATGGATAAGAAAATGTCTAAATCTCGCAATCGACATTCCTTTTTCATTCAAATGCCATTGAAATTAAAGATGTTCAACTTGAGGCATGTTTCAAACAAGCTAATTCAACATCGAACTTGCCGGCACCAAATAAGGGCTCCTAGGTCTTTAAAGTTTTCTTCCATCGATAAAAAATTGAAAGGTAACATCATTTGTCTGACCCGATTTTAGAGTTCTGGGCTAAATGCGCATAAACGGGACATACGCTGGATATCAGAAAAACAAAATACCTATAAAAATAATCAATTTAGATCTTCAAAGTAAATCTTCTTCATTAATCTTTCTTGTAGTACTGTTTGATGAACATCATGGAATGTTGATGAATTTTGTTTTTGTTACAACTAACCAGCTTCTTAATTATATATTTGTTGAATCATTTGTCAAAATATTAATAGCAAAAGTAATGAGCACTATGATTTTAATATTTCGGAAGTTAAGAAGTTAATAATGTTTTCTTAGGTTTACGCGAGTGAAACAAAAAACATTTAAACGGATAGAATCGCGGTATAATTTTTAAACATCATGTTTAAAGGATAACACGACGTTTCGGCTCCTTTTCAGATGAACTTTACATTCCATGATCACGGTTTCTGAAAAGGAGCCGAAATGACGGGTTTTCCTGTAAACACGTAGTTTTTAAATTATACCGCGATTCTGTCCGTTTAAAAGTAGTTTTATTTAATTTTGATTAATATTAAACTACCAAAAAGAAACACATCGATGTGATGAAACGCGAACATCACTATTTACAGCCAGTTTTTAAGGACACCAATAGAGTCAGTGCATAGGGCATAGGTTCGTCGCAGGGCCTCTTATGCAACCTCTCGTGCATTTATTGCATCCACAATACCTAACCTTTGCCGACAGTTTACCCAGTGACAAGCGTGCCATCCAATGCCCCGTGTTACCTTCAAAGTGTTTATTCATTTATATTCTGCAATGTAAATAATATATCTTATAAGAAACTTCATTTGCTTCTCAACGTACCTTTTGCAGGTACTTTTGATATTTATAGTTCAATAATACAATCAATAATTATAAGTACCACCTATTTCATATTATATGTCTTACTTTGTACAAGTTCTTTTTACCTCCATAGAAAGCATATATGCAGATTTTCTAGAAGGGTTCTAGCTTTTCGTTAAGCTATACTACAGTTAAGAAAATAGCGCCGATTTGAAAAACAGAATAAGATATTTTAAAAATTTATAAAAAAACTAGCGGCCGCCCGCGACTCCGTCCGCGTGGATTTCTTTTTTTCGAAATAAAAAGTAGCCTATGTTCTGTCTCAGGGTCTAAAGATTGTCTGTACCAAATTTCATCAAAATCGGTTGCGAGGTTTAAGCGGGAAAGCGTAACAGACAGACAGACAGACAGACAGACAGAGTTACTTTCGCATTTATAATATTAGTTGGGATAATGTGTTGGAAGTTGATTTGTCTAATATGGTTGCTGTGGTATATATTATTCGACTGCAAAATTAGGCAAGATTATGTCATTTCAATTAGGCAATACAAGATTTTAATTTTAGTCAGCCTCCTCTTTGGATACATTTAAATATGAAAAGAATATATCTAACTCTTCGATTTCATAGTGTTTTACAGCAGGTAATAAAATAATATATTAGCATTAACTGGTAGCCAATGCTGAATTGCTATCATTTAGTTAAATGAACACAAAAAGATTTATTATCATAATGTAGGTAATCATTTTAATAATTTATTTATTTATTCCAATTATAGGTCATCAATATAATTGTATTTGGAAGGATAATATTATTTGTTAAAACTATGCAATTGTACTTTATATTGTTTAACAAATCCATAAAAATATAAAATAAAGCATGAATAAAATTTTCCAGAATAATTGTACCCTAATCTAAATAAAGGTAATTAATATGTGTTATAAACGCATAATTATATCTAATTGACGAAGAGATCTAAGCTACCTGTCAGGATCCAGCTGATTCTTGGTTCGGGTATGAGGTTAGGTATTTAGGGTACAAAATGCCTTAAAAGTTTAATAAACTAAAAATTACACACCTTAAATATTTTTTTGGAAAAAGAGAATACGTCCCTGTTCGTTTTTAAGCGTGCGAGCGTAAATTAGAAGCATATCTTTTGTTTTTGCCCCAAGTACATTGTCTTTTTGTGGCGATTCACGAATTCCGCGACATATTCCCACAACTCAATACTAAATATTGCGTAATGGACGTCACATCGCTAGCATCTGCATACCTATGTACTAAGTACCCAAGTTTTCAAAACATGCTTGCATAAATGCAAATAGCACCCGTTAATAGTTACACTCATGATGAATCCTAAACATGCTACTTAATTGATTACCCAACTTAAATACTCAATTTCATCATCAATTCAACTTCGAATTACAGTTTGGAAACCCTTAGAAATATTTTTAATTTGTGATATGTTTGAGAGGTGAGAACCGTATAAGGAATAATCTATATCCCTTAACATTCCATTTCTACTCTCATTATTCTGTAATACGACAGTCAAAGATTTAAAAAAACATGCCAACTTTTCACCACAGTAAAAAAAAAATTTTTTTAACACTCTTTCAATAGCCCGTTATTAAAATGTGATCTAAATAAATTGTTCAAAATGTTTTGTTAGTTAACGACTTTAAGCCAAGGTGATGTGAAAATCATTCATGGTTTTATTTTAGAATAATAGATGATATCTTATACATATTAAAAACGAAATGTTAGTCCATAAATTCGGTTATAAAACGACATTTGTAATAGTTTTCATAGTATTTTGCAAGAATATAGGGTTTACAAAATAGTGTTATATACAAACTTGATTTAAATAAGGTTTTGACAAATGGAAAAGAAGCATTTTGAGCAGCGCTTGGCAAAACAGAACAAGGGAATATGTAGATTTAGCTTCTATGCCAGTTTTGTTTATTCAAGGAAAATAATAGAGTCTGAGTGGAGAAACCAAATATTAATAAAAAAGAAGAAACATTAGAGCACAATTCAAATATAATGTAAGAGTAAATAAAATGTCCTTTGTAAATGTTTACATTTTATGACATAATAAAAAAGTAAAATATTTTATTGACACTGATAAATAATTCCAAGCTTTTCTTATTCAAATCGGCGCAGTCGTAAAGAAGTTCAGCTGTATTTTTTAGTACGATGACTGATTGAATAACAAATTATTTCGATCTTTAAAAACGTAATTAAAACGATGCTAGTATTTTTTTTAATAAGAAAAACTCAATAAGTTTTAACTGAAAAAAATTAAGGTTAACAAACTAGACACATCATTCATCTTCTTCGCCTATTCGTATCCGAAACTTTAGTTAGAGGAAACAGTACTACTCGCAAACTCTCCATATTCACAAAAGGAACACAGTGTTACATTGGCCTATCACTTGCTCTTTTGTCAACAGATTCTGAATAAAGAGGTAACGATTAGGATGCTCTTTAAACTGTTTATATCAGCTCGAAGTAGAATTTTCGGCAGGATGTGGTAGGGTAAATACTTAAACACTAAATACATTACATAACATAACTTTTATGCAACAGAAGGTCTTGTTAAATGATGGTTCAAAGAACAATATGCGACGTCGCCTCTTAATTATTAGCTGACAATATCGGTTACATAATGATAATGAACAGTGATCCATAACAACTTAAGTATATCTAGCCACTCGCGTGTCCGATGATACAATGAGTATCGAAGCTAAGGTCATGTTACGGTATTATTACTCGTATATTGCTTTGTGATAACAAAACTTTCTTTATACGAGTATTTTAGACTAAGTATACCTTGAAGTATGTTTATCGGTGAGAAAGTAATATCATCTCGTTTAAAATTGCACGAGCGAGTTGTCCAAATTTTCAAAGTAATACGAGCATTATATAATACCTGACTTTCTACGAGTACGTGTAGTTGTCACAGGAAATATCTTTCACACAATGTACAGAATAAATTGAGGAAAACGGAATCAGCGCACATTCCAATTTTATGACTCTCCTTTTATCAGTAACGAAGGAGATTTAATCTTTTACTTTTGTATACTGACGTGAGAAGATTCATAAAATTACATGTAATATTTCTATTGGTTCTTTTCTATTTTTTTTTCTTTTGCAGTACCTGTCCGTTTACAAAACGTTGTTGAACATTAAAATCTTCTTTCCTAGCATTTATCCCGCTTCTGTGCGGGGTCCGCTTGAGACCATGATCCAGGATTTGGCGAGTCTGGTTATTACAGTGAAGCGACTGCTAACAGACCTTCGTAACCCATAGAGGAGAATCAAACAGATTGGATCATGGTTACACATTCCGATCTAACTGAACTAAAATCAGAAACTATCTGAATGTGCAGGTTTCCTCACGTTGTTTTCCTTCACCGCCGAGCAAATGGCACAAATCCACTCATAGATTTCAAAAAATCCAATGGTGCGGGCCCGGATTCGAACCACGGACCTCACGTATTTTAGGAGCGGTCCGTACCACTAGGCCACCATTGCTTGTTAAACATAAAATTAGTATAAAAAAATACATTACGTTTTCTTCGCCTACAAGTGAAATTAAATCCATAGCCCCAATGATTTTGTACCACAATATTATAATATTAATGGTTGATTTGATTTTTCAATACTGGCAACTGGCAAGGAATTTTTTGTAAAAGGAATTAATTATTTGTGCCAACTTTGTCGGCGATATTCACTCCAATCTGAAATTAGGGAACTGAAGATTGTTTAAGAAACTGACATTCAAGGAAGATGGTTAGGAATGCGCACAGCGTTGTAGTCCACTTTGATCACCTAGTTTCGATAACTTGAACTCATGGCCTAGTCCGCTTTGAGCACCTATTCACCGAATTATATATATCTTTGAATTGAACATTTTATTAAATGGTCAATTTGATCTGATCGTTAAATCGTCTTCATTTCTTAGGGACGGAAAACTTGTATGATTGTTTTAGGTACAGGTTATTTTTTGTTACATTATTGGGTGAATGCAAGAATAATAATTATAATTATTATTCTGAAATGTAGATGATTTAACGATCTGCTCAAAGATAAGTACTAAGTTAAGTATTAAGTTAGTCTTGGCCATTCCATGAAATGTTCAATTCAACGATATGGCCACGACATATACATAAGCTTGCCAGAAATGTCAAATAGGCCTGTCAAAAACTTCATTAGGTGCTCAAAGGTAGGCCAGGCGCTTAAATTGCGGATGCACAAAAATGGGTGGTCAAAGTGGACTACCACCGCGCATCTCGTGTGATCGGTGAAGGCCAGTGCGAATAGACACATGCGTCTGTGTTTGTTCGTGGACACAATTAGCGGGTGTTTGTTTACCTGCAGTTGCGTGCATGACCTAAATTGCCTGAAGATGCTTAGGCTAATGCGGTATTTGGATACGGCAAAAAGTTTGGGTTGTGTCAATGAAGTTGATTGATAAAGCCCGCTAACCATCGATTGGGTAGCGATAAATCCATTATATGAAGTAACAAAAAAATTTCTGCCCCACTGGGCTTTCAAGCTTAAGGAGCTCATTATATGGAAATCGTTCTGGATGCGGCTGTTAATTTTGACACTTATGCATGGCCTTTTAATATTGAACGATTATTTGAAATATCGTACAATTTCACGAACACCATATTATATATTTTTTGTGTATGTTTTATTTATTTTATAAATGTATGAAGTTTTGTTAATAGTAGGTCTTCACATTTAGTAGTGGACATTTTATCTGTTTTCATTCACTACGTAGGGTGACCTCAACTATGTCCCGAGAGGGAATCTCAAATGGCATGACATTTAGTCGATGTTATTTCAGTCATTTGACCTGCACACAGAGCCATAATCATTGTAACAATCAAGTCTTGGAAGGGAGGATAAATATGCTATTGCACTTTTTGAACTCTGAGTTTAGAATTATAAAAAGTAAGTGAATAGATGAAGAATTTTATACTAATAACATATTTTTCATAGGACAACTCAAACAAATATTGTGCATAACCTTAATAATTATAGGTACAACTCAATTCTCTTTATTTTCAACAAAAGGATGAAAATAGAGAATAACAAGGGTCCACATTAACTGCTTCTACAGATGTATGAGGCATATCATAGTTCACATTAACCTGTTCTACATATATACATAGTAGATATGAAAAAAAGCAATTGGAACCCACCACATTTTGCTAGCCAAATAAGTTGTTGTAATGATCACGAATAAGAAAGGAATCAGTTTCAAACTCCCGTCCATTCCAATTTAAAAATACTTAGGTATAAGGTAAAAAAAAGTCATTGGTCACGGTCAAGAATAATAAAAATGTGTATCTAATACTTATTAAGAAGCACATAATCATATCACAATGTAATGACAAGATTTCATGAAGTATTACTTTGATGCTTCTTTACAAATGCCTGGCAAAAGTATCTTGTTATGATCAACTATAGCGAAATCTGGCGCTGTTAATTCTCACAGGCGCTTTGTGCTGTGGTTAACGAACAGAGAATTAGAATATCTTTTGTTCAATAAGTCAAATACAGATGAATTACACAGTTAACATAAAAATCATTATAAAAATGTTCTGCAAAAAAATCACCTCAGTGAAAAATGGTGGAAATTTTCCGTTAGCACGTTATTTACATCTACCTCTAGCGAGATCATTATGAACGCCTACAGAACTAAGGATACTCGTAAAATCTTTGCTGTTTCTAGTAACAATAGAGAAAGTCTAATAACTAACTGATACCTAAAGCATTGTCATTGATTTTTCTGTTTGGTATTCAAGCGTTTTATAATCCTTTTCAGAAAGTGATATTAATTTTTGGAGTGGTGGCGCTAGTGAGCACTGCGCCACAAGGACCTTCGGAGAAAGTGATTGCTATTCTCAATCAGGACTTCGACCAACAACCAGATGGCGCCTACAAATACAGGTAATTTACACGATCAGATCATTCAATTCTTGGTCAAATTATTATCAACAACAATATGTATATCCACCTCAAGTAAGCTCAAGTAAGCTTATTTGAAATATTGAATGTTGAATATGAAGTTCTACTAAAATATGATAATCGATTGAATTAAGTACAACCTCCAATAAAACTCATAATAAGCTCAATAATGAGTAGACAAAACAAAAGACTAAACAATAGTTAAGTCTATGTATCAGTGTCAGTGTGTATTGAAGCAGCTCATTATCTATTTTATAGACGTTAAGCATTCTAGATTATTCGATAGATGAATCGATATGGTCGAGTCATTATTACTGTAATTTTTATGACGATTCATAGCTTATTTGAATTGAGAATATTTTGATTTTGATTTCATTTGATTCCAGTTACGAAACAGAGAATGGGATCAAAGCCGAGGAAACAGGGTCGGTGAAGAAGGCCAGCGGTCCTGATGCCACAGACGTCATCGTAGCCCAGGGCGGGTTCAGCTACACTGCGCCGGATGGAACCGTCATCAACTTGAACTACATAGCTGACGACGAGAACGGCTTCAAGCCTGAGGCAAGTTTGATAGCTTTATCTGTTTACTAGCGACCCGCCCCGACTTCGCGCGGGTGCAACTAAGTTTATAAGTGTTTCTCTACTATATTATGCATGTATTATCTACGCAAAGGAATTTGTAAACCGCATCAAAATCTGTTGCGTAGTTTCAAAGATTTCTTTGTTTTATACTATGTATTGAAATAACTTTGAATGACAACAATTATTCTTCCGTTTAGAAAGAAAGTGGAAAAGAAATAATTTTAATGACATTTTTTTTACCTTAACCCCTCGAACGGAGGGTTTGGGGTTTTAGAACCAAAATATGCTCTTGGGGAATTGAGGAATTACAGTGCAAACCTTCTTAATGTGTTGTAGTGTACCTTCTTAGTGGATGTTAATACGTTTCATAGCATTGCATATAACTTTTATGCCGGCGATAGCATGCTTAAGCACATATATGGTCGAGCAATCCCAGCACATTTTCCATTTAAATTTTGTTACGAAGCATTCTCCTGAGTACACTAACTATTACGAACTATTAAACGAACAAATAAAAGTCTACTTTGAGTCTCCTCTCGGCTACCTCGTGCATATTTTTATCACACAGTTTGCTAAGTAATAAAGCTCAAGGCTGTACAATGTCCTACTGAGCTAAACCGCGAACCTAGTGATGCGTCACTTACGTGACGTTTATATTGTATTCTTCTCAATCTTTGTCTACTGATTGCATTGTAAGATTTATTTACTTGTATAATATTACCATTAGAGTTGTAAAATGGTCAAGTTTGGTATTCAAATATACTTTTAGTAGGAATAGGCAATTTGAGACACTTCACAAAAAGAGAGAAGAACAAAATAATATGAATTCCACAAAAGTTTGCAAAGTCTCAGTTTCTCATCTTCCTACCTCAACTTTTGTAAACTTGTGGCAACAGGATGAAATTTTTTCGATGATATTCATATTGGCAAATTAAAATCATAAATATGTGTACTGTTTCAGGGAGCCCATTTGCCTACATCACCACCGATACCACCAGCAATCCAGAAAGCCTTGGACTATCTCGCGACGCTGCCGCCCCCACCACCAGGCAGGAACTGAACCCATCTCTCGTCGACCCTGCTCAATGACAACCAACCAAACGGAACTGGCAACTGAAAACCGCATACCGCTTTGAAAACAACACCAAAAACTTTATTAGCCTTAAATCAAACCCGATTTTTAATAAAAAAAAACATTGTTTGCAAAGCGGTAAATACTCAATAATCTTAATTAACAAAGCAATAAAAAAACAAATAAAAATGAACGCATACTACGACTGAACTGTGATAGATAATGATGATAGAACGAAAGGAATATGTTTGTAATATTTATTATTTATTAATAAAAGCATATTCAGTGCCAAAGATGCATTGCTGATAAATTGATGTTTGCTTCCAGGACCTTTCCGCTAAAATTGAGATACACTCATGTATGCCCCATGCACTTTTTAAAATACACTATAAATAATCGGCTGTAAACCCGAGTAAAACAAGCATATAATAGTTTAAATCAATAAAGCTACATACAGCGGTAATTGGTCAACGGCATTGTAGCGACATGAAAATTCGACATTGTTTTATGATTAGCTTGGCGCTAATTTTGCCATTCAAATGTCACGTATGTGTTAAAATGTTGATGTCATTTCCTATAAAGGATGTAAAAACAATGAGGGAAGACGTCTTATTCAGTTAATGATGGTATTCATTTTGTCAGTTCGTTATATTATTTAAAGGTCGAAGAAGTTATATTATTTACGATGGTCTGATAAGCACTGATTCAAGCTAAGGCTCGTATGAATAAATCGCACTCAACTCTTGAGATTGATCTTGGATATGTCATTCTGCTATAAAATAGCACCTCAAGTTCGCGCTCAAGTTCAATCTCAGAGTTGAGTGCGATTTATTAATACGAGCCTAAGTTCAGCAGTTGAGTTTGATTTGAGAAAAAAACTACATAGGTAACTAGGTAGACAATTGTCTTTAACTCAGCTTGCTCGTGAGGCAAGAAAAATAATACTGTTGTAAAACAAAAAGTTTGCAATTAAATTGACATTTAAATAGCATTTAAATATATAATGCTCATTCATATTCACCGAAGAGAGAATCAAACTTATTAGCACACATGTAAAAAGCAATATGTTTGTCCTTAACAACTACTTAATTGTTTGCCTAATTCAAAAGAAGCTATCATGCATGAGACATCAAGTTTTTTCCACGAATACATGAATTTAGCAGGAAAGCAAAAGTGATCCCAACGAACTGACATTCCACAAAGAAACCTGTTTGAAGTGAGCGTCGGCCCAAGGTCACCGATGAGAAGACGTTTGAATAGAAGGAAACATCAGTGAGACACATCGACAATGAACATAATATTTACCTTAGATCTTAGAATATTTAAAGAAGTTTGAATAAAAAAATACATAAAACTCATCATCATAAGAAAAAAATTATCACTTTTACAAAAAGACAGTAAAAAATTGTATAGATACCGCATGGTAGAAATTTTTACCTAAATTATTAATATGTATAAATACAACGGATATGTCAATTATTATTTTTAATTTAATATTTAATATTTCACAACATCACATACATTGATCTGACCCCGTGTTAAGTAGCTTAAGCACTTGTGTTACAGACATCAGAATCAACAGTGGTATTACAAATATACTTAAATAGATACATATATATACTTAAATAGATAGATACATATTACGACAATACATTACGGAATATTCGAACATAATGCTGCTAATTATAATTTCAATATAATCAAATTAAAATTGGAACATAAACTATGTATATTATATTATAATAAAATTTTCTTTACTGGGTCTTACCCAGACTATAATAGTAGAACGCACTAAGCGATGCGCCCGCGTGCATAGGAATAAGTTATTAATGCCTACATTAGCACCGTCAACAATAGGTCAGATAGATGTCTGCATAATATTCAAGAACGGTTGCGCTAGTCTAGCCGGTTTTCAAAATTATTGCATTCCTATAAAAACTTCTAAATTTAAATGTTCTATTTTTGCAACAGGACTGATATATATGTAGATACTAACAATAAATATACTTTCAAATCGGATTATTTTAACATTCCTTTCTTTATCCTGTTTCACTAACTTGATTTGATGCAATATTAATATTTTTATGCAAATAAATTGAGTGCGAAAATACGCCTTACCGCAGTGAAAGTTATATGAATCTACGTAAGATATTGTTTGCACCATCATTATTTCTGTGGTTTACATCAACAAGGTTAACAAATCTTACAAATGATGTAATAAAGGAATATCTCATAAGTCCGGAAGATGCTTCGAAATTAGTCGTGAAATACTTTAGTGCAGGGTATAAAGAATTTAAAGTTATGTTATTGGCTTCGGCTGAACTCAAAGTGCGTTCTCATTCATAAAGAGGCCACGATACAAAAGCTTACTTTCAACGTTCGAAATTCAAGTATGCTACTTCAAATTACGTCTAATGGATGTAGATAACGTTTTGTCTCGTAAAAGCATCGATTGATTTAGTTTCATTTAAAATTAACACAGAGGTTTTGAAGTCATCCCCAAAATTTTCGTATAGTTCGAATATTATGTCTGGCTGGCGGTTTATGCGTAAAGAAAAACAATAATAAATCAAACGATTTTTTTTTTAAATATAAGAGGACAATCGGACACCATTGTCATCTGGTCGTAAGTGGTCACCGCTGCCCATGAACGTCAAACAAGTCCCTAAGTGTCGCAGATGCGTTATTTATCAGCCAATGTTTTGTTTTACTATTTTTGATTTACACAAGAAGACGCTTCTATCTAAGATAATGTATGTAGTATGTTACAATTCTATAAACGTGTTTCTTGTGTTTTGTTTCTTTTGTCGATTGCATCTTGTCTCGATACGGATGTGGGACTGTTACAATCAGACAATATTTAATAAGAGTTATTTTAATAATTCCAACTATAATTCCCGGATTATAATGACCACTTTTATGGACAATATTTATTTAACACAATTTAAGCCGTATAGTGCTATTTCAAAGAAATGACTGAGTATGTACATTGAATGAAACCTTGACATTTAGAGGAAAAGCCAACAAACGTTTCGTATTCAAGTTTGTGTTTTCACGTTAGTATAATGTTTAATATGTATGAATAATATCAATCAATCAACGAAATGACGCCATAATTACGGAACCATCTGAGCTTTTTATGCCGTCATCAATTCTAGGTTTTTGTATGAGTTATTTACTAGTAACATTACCACTTATGATATAGGTACTTAATATTTAGCCCCTGCCTGGAATATCAATAAGTGCTCAAATGGAATTGGGCTATGTTCTCAATTTTCTTTTCAAAAATGGGGTGCTCAAAGTGGTCAATACTCTATTTATAAGACTCGGTTATTGTTTCTGGCGTTGTCTTGGTAGCTAAATATTTCAATGCTCTTGCTATGGCAGGTGGGATCGGGGGCGGTGTGGGTAAATGCGCACCCACTGGGCGATAGCCGTTTTCATCTGCTGTGTAAGTCAGGCTATAGTCTTTGCCGTCCTTGCCCTGGAATAAAAATTATAAAGTGAAGTAACATTAAGATGCATCAATGAAAAATAAACTTAACCTTATACTTATGTCAACTGTCACTGTTGGCTAAACAACTACACACATAGAATGTTTTTAAACCAAACACTTATCATTTTGTAAATGGATTTGCATAGTCTTTCAAAATTTTACAGTGATGATGATAATAATTGTCCCTCCACTCCACTTTGACAGTGTATTTCATATATTTGCTTAAATATATGTGTTAAAAGTAGTTATGACTTAGTTGAACAGGTCCTTAAGTATATGTATGTAGTTCGTTATTTATTTTGAGACTTTGTGAAGTTTTTGCGTTTCAGATCGAGTTATGACCAAAATTAGGTTGCTACAAAATAATTACCTAGGTACTTTTCAGTTCCCAGAGGAACATAAATATTTTTTTTGTATAAACAATTACTTACAATATAAGAAAAACTGCCTTCTACAGCTTCTCCGGCATTATTTAATTCACCTCTCTCGAAAGCTTTGGTACCATCGCCGCCTTCATAACTGTAACAATACGGACAAAAGATGCGTTATCGGCACATGATTTATGCATTATCTTGATAGTTAAAGATCGATTGTGCTTAACAATACCTGTAATGAAAGTCTCCTGAGTGAGAGAATACGTAGTTCTCAGACTGAACTATTGGAACAACAGGATCTGGTTCTTGAGTTCTCTTTGGAAACGTTCTCGTTGTGTTGTTTTCACTCATGCGATTTTCCTTGGGTGTGATTTTGTTTTCCTTTTTATTGTTACTTGTTGTGCCTCCTGTGTCTCTGTTTTCATCTCTTTGCTGTCTTATGGTCGGCTTATCTTTAACAGTGACTCGGTGCTTATGTCGCCTTGGAACGTGCTCGGGAGCAACATCATAAACTACAGCCACAGGAATAATTAATCCATCATGAGGCATGTCAATTCGTAGCTTGGAATGTTCATTTGTGATTATATCAGAAACAATTATTGAATGATCAGTTGTGGTACTTGATATAATTTCTTTCACTTCGGAGTTCATATTAATTGGAGTACTGACACTAGTAGTACTGCTAGTAGTAGTAGTAGTAGTTGTAATAGGAGAAGTCGTAGAAGTCATAGTAGTCGTAGAAGTCGTAGAAGTAATAACATTTGAACTTGGTTCACCTAAAGTTTCGTTGCTTTTTGGAAAACTTGTAGTAATTTGCACATCGGTTTTTCGGGTAATTTCTGTATTGGGCTTTGTTTTTGTATCGTCAACATTCATTGGAGTAGTTGAGACAGCTTCTGTTGTTTTGTCAGACGAATATTTTGCTTTTGACTCATTTGCTGCTTTTGTTGTCATTGGACTATTTGAAGTAGTTTTTCTTAATTCCTCATAGGTCTTTGTCAGAGGTTTGTTGGTGGCTGTGGAGGCTTTTCTTGATTTGCTAGAACTACTGCTACCTGATTTTGTACTTACATTTTTTTCAACCGATTTTTCTTTACGATTCCCATCTTCATAAATCACGGAAACTGGCACTGAGAAATATTCAGCCGATGGTGGGTGGTTATATTTATATGAACCTCTTGTTCTAGATATATCACGTTTCACATTTTTATCTAATATAACACCACAATTTGCATAGTTTACAAATAATAAAACTGGTATCAAAGTTATAAAAATCATTATTTAAATAAGCAAGAATAACTACAACATCACAAAGACGCGGCCAACATAATAATGAGGATGACTCAAACGTATTACTCGGTCTAAATTCGATTTTATATTCGTAATCAAAACACTAGTCTGACAAGATAAATTGATTATTTCTTATGTTAATTGTAAAAATATTTTCTTAGTCATGACATCAACGTTTGCATTGAACCAGGAAGTTATGTCCCAAAATTGTAGGGTATACATTTTGATACGTATAGAGTAGATACTTCGTTTTGCTTTGAAGAACAAATATTATTTATTTGGCTGAAAAGTACCTGTGATGGTTAACATTGCAACCGCTAAAGTCAAAGTACAATAAAAAAAATCTAAGTACCTACATATTAAACTCGTAATCATAAATCACTCTTTTGAGAGAATTTTATTCCTCAACAAAATCAGGAATTTGCAAGAATGACATTAATACTATTGAAATACATTATGTACGAGTACTTCGTGTAAATGTGGGGAGTATGAAAACTATTATTGATAAATTATAATTTTACTAAATTTTCCTTGGTTTTCGTAAAAATGACAGATATAGAAACTTAATAATCGTACCGAAATCGTTATCAAAATAATATCACCCATCCTTGCACAAAATACACATAAACATTTTGTACTTTTGTCTTGTGTTGTGATGATGTCGACCGCGAAATCTGGTTTTGTAATAAAAAATAAAATACCATTTTTAAGTGAATGCTAAGAAAATAAGTAATTTGTCACGTATTCAGAAACAAAAGTATTGTTATTTGTGTGCAGAAGGTAAAATATCATGCAAGTCTATTTGAAACAATAAGTAAATTTTCTTTCGTCGAAAAGAGTGAGGTAACATCGTGCGTCCACATTTCTTAACAGGTAACCGCACCGATATGGGATCTTAGATATAATAATAAAATACAACCATGTAAATTGTCAATACACGACTTAACGATGTTTCCTGTTACAACTGATCTAGTCAAGTGTTAAAAACCCTTTTGGAAAAATGAGTGTTATAAGAATCACTAGGAACACGCATAGACAGGCGTTTCAAGTCACAGTGTAAAAGTGTGTTAAAAAGGTGAAAATATTTATGCGTTAAAATTAAGTGACATAATAAAATTTTATTAAAATGCTGTAGAAGTGAAATAAAGTACGACGTAAACACGTTTTTCAATTTACAAATCACTATTATGACTAACGCTGATTAAAATTAATGCGTGTTGTGGACCTCGTTTTAAATGTCTAGGTTTAATAATGGTTGATCGTCACACAATAATGTCTCATTGTTGACACCTCACCGATTGTGCAATTTTCCGAAGAACACATCAACCAAGCGCTAAGGTTGAAGTATTTAGCGTCCACTAAGGCTCCACCGGAAGGCGGGGGGAGGGTAGTGTAAATAGATGAGCCTTACATATAGGTGGTCATGAAGTCTGGAGTGTCACTTATCAGTTTTTTTCTGGAGTGGAAGCAGTAAAGATGGTCATAAAAATTGTTTTGTTGTGTTCCGTGGCCGCCTGTGCGCTGGCAGCACCATCCCCTACAGGAGTAGTCCCATTGGAAAAACAACAACCCACAGTGATTCCCATACTATCACAATCCGAGGAATTAGAAGCTAATGGAACGTATAAGTTTAGGTATGTACAAGACTGCTACATTATTTTTAGGCCGCTTTATTATTGTAAATGATGTACCAAAAATTTCAAAATTAATTAATTTAAGCCAATCCTTATTATCACGAGAATCTAAAGAAAAATATGGTGTTTGGAATGAGTATCTTTTTGCATAATAAAATATATTTTTTAAATCAATTATTATTTTTCTCTTGCAAAAAATAAATGTCCAGTGTAACAATAAGCCAATAAAAATTAATATAATAACCCATTCCTAGCTATGAAACCGCCAACGGCATAAAGCGCGAAGAAACTTCCTACGACAAAATCTTGCCCAAGGCAGAAGGTCGCTCAAGAAGTGGAAGCAGTGAAAGCAGTGAGAGCGGGAGCGACGAGAGCAATGAAATCCACGTCCAGCAAGGATCCTACTCCTACACAGCGCCTGACGGCACTCTTATCACTGTCAGGTATAAAAAAAATATTTAAACAATGAAACCAGGAACTATCGTGTTTGAGTGTACTTTAAGCACAGATTTTATTGTGAAAGTTTATTTGTTCGGATATTTGTCCGTCCATGAAGATGGGACTACTGAACGGATTTTGATGAGTATACAGGCAGGGTATGGTCTGACTAAGGTGCTAGGATACTTGTCGACTGCCCTGCGGTCAGAGGGTATGCGCTGAGGCATTTTATTTTAATATTTTTATTTTGTTTTTTCCTGACAATAAAAATCAGGTTTCAATGCTCCCACGGAATAAAACGGGATTCTTGTTGATTCCACGCAGGTTAAGCCACTGGGCAAAAGGAAGTAACAAATAAATATCGATTTTCTTCGAAAAAGTGGAATTATGGAATAAGTGTTTTTTTAAGTTATATTATATTATATCTCCTTCAATATTTACCCTGTTTACTTTCAACCATTGTAAGGAAGTAATAATGTCGCAACAAAAAAGCTACAAGTTAATTCAAGGCACAGTTTGAAAATAATATGATAAATTTTATTAAAAATGCCACTGATTTAAAAAATATTATTATTATTCATTTCAGGTATATTGCTGATGAGAACGGCTTCAGAGTTTTTGGTGACCATCTCCCCAAAGCACCTGCTTTGACGCAACAAATTCAAGCACGCGCCAACAGCAAATCCGGCAGGAAACTTGAATCTGATAACGCTGAATCTGGATCAGCTCCAGCCGTTGCCACAGAAGAAAAAAATGCAAAGGATAAACCTGATGAGTCACCAGTAAAGTTGGAGTCCCGCATTGGATCCGATGCAAGTGCCGCGGAAGCGACAACTGCTGCTGCGGCCCCAGAAAAATCTGCAACTGAGGCGTTAGTCGCAAAAGAAGCTGTACCTACTACTGAACCTGCAGTAAAAACTGAATATAATACCAAATCAGCTCCTGAACAGTCCACTACAGAATATGCGTCGACAGTTGCTGCTGAAGCGGCTTCTACAGAAGCCAGTACTTCCCCTGCCTCGGAAGCTTCTACAACAGAATCGGCATCATCAACGGAATCTGCATCAACAACTGTTGCAGAATCAGCCAAACCTGAAGATGCTCCTGCATCAGCAACTGAGCAATCAACTACGGAAGGTGTATCAACAGTAGCAGCTGAGTCTTCTGGTGAAGTAGGATCAACTGTTGCCCCTGAAGCGGCTTCAACGGAAGCTCAATCTAGTCCTGAAATGACAACAACTGATGCGTCTAGTCCTACGACAGCCACATAAAGTGCCACTGATATCGGATAGAACGCTTCATTTGATATTTGTATATAGTCAAATATATTCGTTGAAAAATATACTCCAATGTTACGGGTGAACTGGATATTTCTAAGCATCTTGAAAGTAAAAAATGTGATATGTTTTTTTTTCTCTTGTAAAAAGTGAATGTTGACTTTTTTAAATTATACGTGTGTTTTCAAATACTAAAACTTGTTTCTGTTTCATCATCAAATACAAAAATTGGGTATAGGCTCCAAAAAGTAATTTAACAAATTTTAAATGATTTCTAGTTGCGTTGGGTGTTGTAATACACCAACAGCATTTTCAAAAACTAGCTTACTATATATTTTTATTGCCAGGCTAAATATCACTGTTTTGGTTTAACGAATTACTTTGATAGTCTTGAATTAAGTTACGTATAGAAAAATAATTGTCATACATCAACATTCATGATACAACCCCTGATTAATAAATAGTAACTGAGGATACAACTTTGCGACCATTTATACTAATATAATAAAGCTGAAGAGTTTGATGGTTGTTTGTTTGAACGAGCAAATCTCAGGACCTTATGGATCGATTTTAAAAAAATATTTTTGTATTGGATGGTCAATTTGATGAGGAAGGTCTTAGGCTTTATAGCCTATTGGTAATCAAAATTCACGCGGACGGAGTCGCGGGCGGCCACTTGTTATTTTATACTGTTGCCTTGACATTATTTAAGTCTTCCACGTGATGAGATATAATGAAAATACGTTTTTGACTAAAAAATAAGATCGAAAAAGTAATTGCATATTTTAACGGAATGATTTTTTTTAACATTAATGTATTACATAATTATTCCTCGACTTCAAGTTAGTGTATGTAAAATGATTGCCTATTGCCAATACTAAATGGGTCAAAAACGGTATTTACTAGTACATTTATGCAAAGACGACGTGACCTTTTATCATCATTCAGTCCATAAATAATGAAGTCATGTGCATTGTTCCAACTCATGCAGCTTCCTGCGAGCGTTTGTCAGAGAACGTATCTAGATCTATTTAAACTTTGCAATATTAATGAGTCTAAGAACTCCTAAAGTGGATTCTGTTGATTCCTACAATGTTTAGTTTAATTTTATACAATTAATTTAGTACAATTTAAGAGCGATTGTCATTTACTTTTATTTATAAACAAATTATAAGTAAATTTGCAATCAGTGAACTGGCCACCGCTGGTTTATTTATGCTCGTTGTATTCGAGTCATTTTCCTAATGTGGGTAATGTTAACAACAGTGCTTTCTCATTTTAGTACATCTAGTTATCAATTACATTAGATTATTACAGTCCTATTGGTAACAGGTGTACCAGTTAAGGATAAATTATTTTAATGGTAATTTGTATTAACTTTAATGACAAACATATTCCCTAGTTGCACTTCATATTTAAGCGTTTCGCCAGTACATATTATAACTTGTATTTAATTTCCAACGGCCTCTATCACCTACCCCATACAAACTGGAGCGCTATAAAGAATTGAGATGTCGTACTCGCATCTATTCAAATGTCAAGATCAGAATGCGTCCCCAACGCATAGTCGTGAAGACGATTGTTCCTCCTCTCACTTTTATTGGGAAACGGATGACGCGCACTAAGTTTAATACCTAGTCTTTACAGCCGTATATAATTGTTTTGGACACTTGGTTTTTGATATGAAACATTTATACGGTAGTCAGCAGTAAACGTAACAATCGGGTAAATGTTTTCCGGTTATTGTTGATTTCAACAGGCTTATCTATTACATCTGTTAAAATAATTAACAACCTAGATTTTATGAAGATTATTTTTAAACTTTTTAATTCCAAATGAACAACTATAAATTACCATTAATACAAATTTTATCTGGAGAACATTAAATTGGACATAAGAATGTTACCTATACCTGTGTAAAATTAAAAACGTTGATCTAACTCTGGGTCCACCCCGAAAATTCTACAACAACTTATATTATTTATCGAAGTTACGAGTATGTCTCCCATAATCTTAAACGATGCGGTATAAATATACGAACAAATGGCGCGATCGTGAATAAAGTATTATAATAGTAAGTAGTGATATTGACAACCAGCGAAGGTGAAAGGCTCATACATACAAGTTTACTATTGTAAGGCACTGTTGTCTGCGAACCTGACCTAGTACCTACACAAGCAAAAAGATGTGGCATTGTTTAACTGAAATGATAGTGTCATATCACGATTTTATTCTGATGAGAAAAATTATATTTTAACATCTAAATAATTACCTACTTAGATTAATCGATTAGCACTCACACTTTTCAGCAGATTATAATGATCCTCACGCTTTTACATTAATTCAATACACAGATATTTTAAAAAAGCGCTGGTCTATCCAATTATTGTTATGTAGGTAACTTAAATTGCTGTATTTATTTAGATGAATACGACGATAATGAAAAATCAAAAATATATTAATACAGCTAAATTTATAAGACATTTTCAGCCATAAACCTAAGAAAGAGGGATGCCGGAATAAGGCCAAGAAGTGCACACGATCTTCCATTTTATAAAAATAGCTAAAATATTCGTTCTTAATTATTCGCGCTATTCGTATGTCGCTAAAAGTTGGGGTTAATATAACAAAAATTAAAAGAAATTCAACTATTTATTAACCCCACCGGAATTGCGTCCTTTTGACAGATATGTGTAAACAAATCTATCTACGCTTGATCTACGCCCTATCAGCATTGAAGTAAAGCTCAAATTCGTGTGTATCGAGCCGACCCGCGGCGGGCTCGTGTGTGTTAAGAGTTGCCACTACAGAAATATAATTTCAGATAATCGATTATAAGAGAATATCGAATATTATTTAGGTGGTGGATCTTAGCTAAAATAGAAATAAAAATACCATTTACAATTTATCTACAGAAATGAGATGAGGTGAATAATTGGTTGCAATTTTTAAGATACCCGTACGATCCCGTACGATCGTGACATGAGGGGTAGCATGCCTAAAATAAAAAAAATATATATTTCAGTGTCATTATCCTATTTATCTTTTAAATATTTTATAATCTTAGTAAAATATTTTCATGAATCAATCAAACGTATATTTTAGGCTGCATTATTTTATAAAACGATATTAGAATCGAATAGATCTAAAATCGAATATCGATATTTTTTTACGCAATGGAAACACTAAATTAACTGCCAATTCAACTGTCAAAGTTCAAAATATCAAAAAGTAATTGTGTTTTTCTTGCATCAACAAAGTGATCGGTTTTATTTCGTGCGTTTAACTAAACAACTTCATCATGAATACTGACTCCGACGATCCGGGTTCAGCCGTAGCAGGTAAACAAATACTTTTTACAACCTTCAACAGCTAATATGGTGGAAATCGTAGATTGTATTACTGATATAATAAATATGAAAATAATAAATATGCATTTACCCAAAAACACTAACTTTTTTTAAACCCTTTCTTTCGCCAGTTAACTAATGACTATTTACTCTATATTTACATAGTACTTTCATATGTGTGCACTGTGGGCCTAACATTCTATGGCCAACCGGCGTCCCCCTTTAAGTGTTTGTTAAAGACCTACAACATTTGTTCTGATGTTTGAACCGTGTTTCTTCGCTGGTAGATTTGTGTTCTAGCCTGTGTTTTTATTAACATTATAATGGGTCACTTTCACATTTGGGGTACTGCTCTATTGTAAAGACTATTGAACATTTCTGTAATGTGCTGTCCTCTGGATCGCTCCCTGGATGAGATAGTGGCCCAAACGATACAATTAATGTATAACCTACTTGTGGAAACTTATTTGGCTAATTTGTTATTAATTTGGGTTGTTTAAATGTGTTGTAAACTGCTGTTTGTTTTCCTAATAAATAAAATAAAAATAAAATAAAATAAAATAAATCCATCATAAGCTTTCATTGGCAGTACATTTCGTTACAACAGACGAGTATGAAACAGGGCTGTCATAAGAGTATCTCTAGTTGAAGATGCTTTCAATCTAAGCGGTTATTAATTTACAACGCGTGGGCAAAACGGCTAGCTCATAGAAAGTTACAAAATTTTACTCAAGTGGGTTAAGAATATTGTTTTGTACAAAATGTATTACCTAAATGATAGACATTTGCTTATTGATTTTAAGTAGATAGTTTTTCTATAAAATTAAAATAAATAAGAAGAAGACATACCTGCATGAAACATTACCATCACTTGTTCTTAGTCATAATAATTTAATTGATGATACTTGGACAAAGTCTTTTAATATATTTTACTTTCAACAAACTTGTCATTAGTCATACACATGCTAATGATCTGTGTGTGTGTGTTAGTTGTTAAATGTTTAAACTCACGGGCATTTAAATTGTATGTGCTAATAATCCGATTCTAATCCTAGGCATATTTTACGAAATAAAAATCACAGAATCCTCTCATGATAACGAAATCTGTCTATCACAACCGATTATCACTTGTACTACTTTCACGGTCGAATGCAACACAACGCAACTTGTCCATCAATTCCTAATGCATTAAATGCTGGTATGTGCACTGCGACACAGTAAAGGGAGAATCAGTGATACTGTAGACGACTTATATTTGGAAAGGCGAACGATAAAAAACTTTAACTATTATTCGCAACAATTTAAATTACTAACTCACGAAAAAAAAAACAACAAACAGAATCTGCAATCAGTTGAAGTGTTAACAGGAGACTTTTTCTTTTAATATTTCTTACTAGCGGCCGCTAGCGACTCCGTCCGCATGGGTTCCAATACAAACGATTTTGTCAATTCGAACCAGTTGTTACTGAGATTAGCGCGTTCAAACCAATCTGGATCAGGAGTTACACGTGTTATTGTGAGTCAACCATGAAAGATAGACATATACTGTAAAGGGATATTTTTTAGGCAATTTTATGAACAATATTTCCGTCATACATGGTTTTTATGTAACTTTAACCATTAAAGCAGCACACGCGACAGAAGCTGAAAATATGGAGTAAATTCTCCCGTTTTCCCAATATTTCCCTTCACTACTCTACTCCAATTTATTGTAGCGTGATGAAAAGTAGATATATGCCCAGAAGTATAAAGAATAATTGTACCAAGTTTCGTCAAAATCCGTCCAGTAGTTTTTGTTTCTATAAGGAACATACAGACAGACAGACAGACAAAAATTTTACTGATTGCATTTTTGGCATCAGTATCGATCACTTATCACCCCCTGATAGTTATTTTTAAAATATATTTAATGTACAGAATTGACCTCTCTACAGATTTATTATAAGTATAGATATAAAGACATGAATAAAGTCAGTTGATCCATGATTTTTAAATACCTATGCGGGCATTGTTAACTTTGCATTAGCAAAGTTAACTTTCGTTAAAGTTACCTTACTGTTTCATACCGTGGTGCAGCTGAGATGAGCCACTTACGTAAGAGAGGTTACTGACACCGCGCGTGCCGGCCACATGGTGTTCTAACCTCCTACGCATTCGCGAATTCCGTTCCTTTGTTATATGGCAACGTACAGGATTTGAATTTGGAAGTATTCATGGCTCATTAGTGAGTGTAATGATTTTACTACAACGCATCGGTGTAAAGAGTGCTCGCTTAAAAAAAAAGATTTTATAATCGACTTTTGACTTTCTAATCTTACAAAATCGTTCTCGTGGGTGGTGAGTAATTGATATTATTAATTTATTTTTTGAGTCTTCTCGTTTTTTTATTATTATATTAACAGTGTTCATAACTCAGAACTTGTAAGTTGACCCTGTGAAACATCGCTGAACCTCAGAAACCCCGCACGAGAGATATTATTTGTATTTACTTGAACCACCTTTGATAAGTTAATGATTTTCAGTATTATTCAAGCACGCACAATTTAACTTCCTACTAAACTATTGTAATAAAGTTGTCGATGTGAGTGTTTCATTTAGGTTTTATGGATATCCACTTAGCTATGCTGATAACAAAGAAAGAGCAGCATCATTCATCATAGATTTAATATAAATTTCTTAAAGTTTTGTAATGCCAGCATAATACGAAAAGACAAGCATTTTTTTATTCATTTGATAAAACGATAATTAGCTTAATCTTACGACTCTAAACCTCAACGTCTTTATTATTGCTTCATCATGTTGCTAAAAGTTATTAATAAGAAATCTAATCGTTTAAGTGGTGATTGAATTCAACAAGCAAGATAGAAGCAGTAACTTGCGCTTAATATTTTGATTACTATGTTTTCAATTAAATGTCGAACTAAGATTATTTTCATGGTCAATAGCCGAACTAATTGATTATCAGCGTGATTCAAAAAGATTCTTTATTAAATTGCCATCCTAATTTTACAGGATGACCTCAATGTCCAGAATACTTTTTTTAAATACTGTCAAATATACCATAGCATGAAACATTCGGTGTGCGGATTCATCAAAGAAGGTGTGGCACATGAGTTACTGTTACACGTTCGCATGTTGTAGCGAGAGAAGCGCCTGCGCACCCTTTTGAACTCATTGCACAAGTCGCCTTGATAACTGATACTAACATGTTGCTACATTGACGTGTGGTCACTACGCCTACCGTTTATGTAATACAAATGGAACTGGAAAAAGCTTTTGGATGACCCGTTTATAATTAACTTATTGAACTTGTGACGGTTTCTATCACGGTTTTATGCAAGCATGAAGTCAGTCATCGTGAGTGTAGAAAGACATCAGGCTGAAAATACGCGCACGAAAGTCGGTGGCAATGCCGTTTCTATGAAATATATTACAGGCGTAGTCGCGCCCAAACTACGGTCCAGCTTTTCCGCCTAGTGTGTTTAGATACTTACAATATAAATGTTGATACAAGTAAAATAAGGATATAAGAAAAACAAATTTTCATCACATTCAACATCTTGGATGTGACTGGAATCCACAAAAATTCCAAATTCTACCAAAAAATATACATAGATGAGTTATTATATTTATAGTTATTATCATATTTTAAAATATCTTTTTCTAACAAAGCGTTCACACAAAACATGATATAGTAAAATTGTGTGCCTAACAAACAAGTTATAGGAAAGTCAATGTGAAGACATAATCGAACTGTCCATCGCTCTATTGAACCGAAACTTCATTAAGGAATCACAAGACTACAACTACAATAATTGATGATAGCAAACATGTTATAATTTGAAACAAATATGCTGGATAATTAAACCAGTGCTTTGACTATACATATAAATGAGTTCTTTTTTCAATTAGGATATTAGCTCAAAATATTTTATAACTAGAAAACGAGCGATGAAGGATAAATATTTAATTTCTCCTTCTTTCTCTAGTAGATAATTTATATGTGTGTAGCCTGGTCACGAAAAAGTTTTATAAGTATTATGATAACTACTTCTGTTAATTTTAACTAGTATACGAGTACATAGTTATATTTCTTATTCTGAATTTTACACTCAACACCTTTTGTACTTTTCTAACATGCATGACATACTACAATGCTGTGTTGAATACAAAATGAGAAAATATTGCAAGGGTTATTTATGAAATTTGGGTTTTATTTATGGGAAGTATTGCCAATGGTATAACATTTAAGAACATAATATGCGTTATTTAGTGTAGCTTCGATTATTTACTTTTGTAACATTTTAATCCTGAAGTTTACTTCATTTTACAATAAAAAATTTCGTAGTGATATTACAGCTTTTCCGTATATGAAGACTTGTAGAGATAATCTTTGATATTCTAATGAAAGTAGTTGAATAGCTAGTAAATTTTTGAATAGAATAAAGTGAATTTCCTTAATTTTAGTAAAACTCACGTTATGAAAATATTGTAGATGATCTGCGTTAAGTAAAAACATATAGTTGCTCGGTGAAATACCACCTTCAATGATTAAGTAATATTTTAAACCCGGTAAAATAGAACTCAGGAAATTCAAATAATGTATTACTTAACATATCATGATAGTACAAGTCATTATCCCGTGCAATACTTCTCGGCTCTCTATTCTACGATTCCTTTGATATCAATCTTGTCAATTGGTTCCGGTCTAATGAAAGACACACATCAGATATGACTGCGACAATAGGATAAAGGAATTTAATGGATTCTCGAACAATGCCTGCCATCCTACAATGTCATGATTTTGAGATATCGAAATTGAAATCGAACGAGAGCCAGACGGGCGCGGATCCGACGTGGCGGAGGATCGAGTATGAAAGTATGAAGGCAGAGCATCGCGCTGGTGGCAGGGGTGTCGTATATAAGTGTGCGCGGTACTACCACTCTGACATAGTTCACAGAATCCACGTGCCCTCACGTCGCACGTCACCTCACAAAACAACAATGAAGCTCTTGGTAAGTACAAGAAGCTCGAAATATTCCGAGTTCAATGCCATTTCTTTTCCTTAGTGAAGCTTTCCTCGTGTGTCGCTTGGGAATTTAACGCAAATCGTACTCGTAAATACCGCCAACAATTAGGTCAGCGTGACTTCGGTTACTCAACTTTGACATTTGGCTGGTATGACCTTATTTCTTTGGACCATCTTGCAAACTTATAAAAGCTTAAATGTTATTTTTGATATTTTCCCCTTTTTTATTAGAGAAACTATACATTTTCAATTAAGAAATATTCGAACGAATATAATGTCAAAGTTCAACTTTAGTGATACAATATGATTTTTCTATTGATTTATCTCTTGCTTTTTTTTTAAATATTGGTGTGTTCGTTTTCAAGGCAAATAAAACAACAATTAATATAAAATTCAATTAAGTACCTTAATTAGCATTCTTCAATTCTTAATTACTTGGGTATTCATAAATATATTTAAAATGTTAGTTATTATTTTTTATCTAATAAAAATATGTAGTACCTGTGTCAAAAATTTTTGCTCAATACGTAGTTGATTGGCGTATTGCTCTAAAATTACATTCTAACTGCCTTTTTATTGGCATAATGATCATACTTGTACTTGCTGTAACTGACTTTCATAATAACTATAATACCTACTAATTGCCAGATATAAAACATGCAAATTAATGAGAAAAACCAGCTATTACAGTAATTTGTGTTATTCAAACTGACAGGCAAACCCGTATACTAGATTTATGTGTCTTCTAGAAAACATTGATATTACATCAATTACAAAAGTTAAGTTATGGCCTCATGTTCTGTAGTTTTGTTTAGGAATTACACAACTTTTTGGGTCATGCGTCATGATAACTGACTGGCGCGTAGGTGCTATTGGGCTAAAGAGGTAACGTGAAGATATTGTGATATACCGAGATGCGAGTATGATATAATATAAGCTAATGCAATAGTATGTTTTGAAATGTAATATTTGAAATTAATTATAAGTGAAGATAGTTTTAAACTCTCTGTGTTGGTCTTGGCGTTTATATTTATCTATTTCAGTGTTTTGTCATTGCACTGAGCTAGCTAGTTCAGTGTCAAATCAATTTACGTAATGTCGAATATTTCTTCATTAATGAAAAGATTCCGTTGTAAATTTGAGATTTATAAAAAGTGTGCGTGTTTAAAAGTTCAGACGAAAAAGTTGCTTAGCGTAATACAACGCCTAAAGAAAGACAGAAAAACAAATACCACGAAACAGTTATTGTGTATCAACATTACACCAATTCGAGTTGCATGATCACTGTTTAATTCAGACTGCACCTATTACCGTACTTATCATTAGACGCTTACATAAAGCTCTAGTGTAATGTCAACATATCAAAGTAATCGATTTGTTTTCCGTTTATATAGGCATTAGTGGTCTCATTACCTAGTTTCTCAGGACGGTCTACTTTTACCTACCCGTTAGATCTGCTATTATTGCACTGCTTCCTACGGATATAAGCGAGTTATTACGTAAACACCATTGACTACAGGGCTAACGAACCGTGACCAAAACTAAAGTAGATCTCAATGAAAACAATGGCTTATTTGTAGACATGTGAGTGCCAATACCATGTTATGTCGGGGCCCGCTTTCGCCCAACCTGCGTGTCGAACGAGCCGGTTTCGCAAGATGCAGCCTATTGTATCCGCGTCATCTTATCTTACGACATAACGAATATGATTAAGCTCTTCTCTCTGAAATTATCCTCATTATTAATATGGAGTTGCGTCTAGGTCATCGTTGTTTATAGGCCGTGTTTCTGTTTCAGGTCGTGGTCTGCGCTGTGTTGTCTCTTACGGCAGCTCTTCCTCAGAGAAGAGTGTCGCTTAAACCGGAGCCGCAACAGATAGACGACCAGGAGCCGGCGGAGCAGAACTACAACACCTACCAGCCGCAGGCGCAGCCTGACTACAGGCAGCAGCAGGCCCAGCAGGACTACAGACAACAGCAACCCCAGGAGTTCAGACAAGCCAAGCCTGTAGATGATTTCAGACCCAAAGTACAGCTGGAGACCACTACGTTCATCCCCATCATCAGCTTTGACAAGGAACAGGGAACCGATGGCAGCTACAAGACGGCGTAAGTATTTTTATATGTTGACTTATGTACTTCAAAACTGATTTATGCAAAAATATTGTTTCTGTGTTGAATTTCAACTAATTATACATATCCACCTACATAACGCTGTATATGGAGAAAAGTTTCATCATTGTTTAATGTCTTTTAAAACTATGGCCTCGTTGGAAGTTACGCAAAGACACCAGAAGAAAATGTCATGGAATGTTCTAAAATTAGCATGATTTGTACGGTTAGGCGTGAAGACAATATTTAGGATATTTCTTACAAAATGAACTGTATTCACTTTGTTTTCATGCATAAGAATTTACGATTCGATAACAATGATTTCAGGTACAAGACCGGAAACAACATTGAGGCTGAGGAGCAAGGTTTCCTGAAGTCAGTTGGAGAGAACCACGACGCCCTCGTGCAGCACGGGTCCTACAGCTACACCGCTCCTGACGGTCAGGTCATCACCGTGGAGTACACCGCCGATGAGTTCGGGTTCAGGGTCAAGGGTGACCACATCCCCACCCCTCCTCCGGTGTCCCCCGAAATCCAGAAAGGCCTCGACCTCATCTACGCTGGAATTAAGGCTAACGAGGTGAGATTTATTCATTTATTCTAACAGCTTTGTTAGGATTCTCTTAAACATTTTGGATGTATCATTTCATACTTTTTATAGTCGTATAATGAAAAAATAAGTTTTGACAACAAATGATGCTTTGGTTTATGGAAGTTATAAAGTACAACTAACTTGATTTTGAATAATTAATTACGGGATTGTAGAAACTCTAAAACAAAATATTTTCGGTCAATGTTGTAAAGTATCAACCTATTAATATTTCACTGCATGGCAAAAGCGTCCATCATTTGAAATTATGTTTTTGTTACAAAAATGGGTTTAGGCTTAATCACCAACCGCTTGCCAAATGCGTGTTGGTGATAACAAAACCAGGCTATGTTCAGAAAAATCGTGACAAATCTTTCCCGACGACCAACCCAGGACCTCGAGACCATGGCCCGGTATTTTAACTACTAGTCCGTAGCGTCGAGGCGTTCTATGATCAATGATTTACATAAATGATAATGTCAATATTCCATATATGCCCGTCTTCACCAGACGTTATGCTTCCTTTTTGCACAATCTCGTTGTATAACTTCTTGCTCCATGCATCATTGGGATTGGGAATAAAAACGCGGAAGTTATTACACCGTAGGTTTACGATAGATCATTTGAATTAGCCAATTCGCCTTTCTACTTAGTTTGGGGCATTTTTCGCATTAATTGTAATTTCTGCCAAACAAACGTACATATCTCTTCATTATTAACACATACTAACTTGTTCCAAGAAGATTAACTATCCATTTAAATGATAAAGAAAAGAAAAAAATAAAGTTACGAAACACCACACTGCCTTTTAGCAACAAATTAATAAACAAACATTTCTTTAATTTCCAGGAACGTGCTGCTCTTGAGTCCAAGAACAACCCAGAAGCAGCGAGACAAAACGAAGAGAAAGCCGCTCTTGACTACAAGGGACTTTACTACCAGCAATAGAGTCATTGAGAGTGAAAAAAAGCCATCCAATTAGGTTAAAAACATTTTGATAGTTGGGTGCAGCAAAACATATCTTGTGAGCCGTTTAGCTGTTGCTGTTCCAAGTTTAGCGGGAAACTAAAGCCAGAAAGATTTTATTAGTATTAATTGGGATTCATGAACAAGAGGGATTAAGAGTTATTAAATACTTTTAATCACGAGGATATCCTGCAAAATTAGAAAATATACCGTATTATTTAGAAAAAGAAGCTTCATACATAATTCTCTTGAAATAATTAAATTAATAACTATCAAGCAGGCACTTAAATTGTGTAGGTACTATAGCATCATATGGAATCCCTTTTGATACTTGAAGATCGGAGAAATGTGTTCATTACGGCGACATCTAAAATTTTAGACTTAAAGAAGGTTCAAAAACCTGATTGTCGAACAAATACTCAAGGCGTCTCGGGTTAACGTAGTTCTAAAATAAAACCAGCCCATTTCACCTGGATGATGCCTATTAATTTTAACTGACTAGTGTAAGTAATAGTGTTATGATAACAGCGATAATTGTTATTTCTTATTTGCCAGCTGTCCGGACTGATGGATGTTATCGATTTGTTAGTCAGTGTAACGGAAAATTGTGATAATATGACGGAGGGATGTTTCATACTTATTTCTTTACTTTTGTATATACCTTATTAACTTATCTATACTTTTACAAAATAAAAATGTTATAATTTGTTTTGTGCTTTTATTTTGGATTTAAAGAAATGAGGAATAATGATATTAACGTCTTCTTTGTCTGTGTAGATACATATAGAATCAGTAATTATTTGGTCGATAGTTTAGACGTTATTTAGTATAAAAATGGCACGAACCTTTTTATATTCGATATCCTTCAAAACCAGGTCAGCAGTTTTTCTTTGTCTATTGTCTTTGTCATTGTATAAGAAATATGAGATTAGTGGAACATAAGGCAAGTAAAACTACATAGCTTTGGGGTTAATCTGTGTTGAATGAATAACCTGAACTAGGATATTTTTAAAATGCTTCTACTAATTTGTGTGGTCATATCTTGTAAAAAATGGCTTAGATTTCATGATTTTTTAACTACGTGGTGTAAATGTTTGTGAACCCGATAATACCAGTCGCAAACTTTCAGACTGATCAGGACCTTTTACTTTACATTATTAGACGAAATGATGTTCATTAATAGCTTTTACAATTAAATGACATTTGACTGAAACATTTAAAGAAGCCGCCTTATAATTTGTGTTCCGAAGAAATATTAATATGCACATAGTATAAATGTTGCCATCCTTAGTGTAGAAACACACTAAGCGGAAAAAACGTGTCCTTTCTTCCGAGTTCATTTTGTACATATCGTTCAAAGTACTAGCAACCAAACTGGCTGCTTAACCTATAGCCGTGTGTGGAACTCGGATAAAAAGCCCTACTAGCCACTGAACTCCGCCGGTTTCCCGTGAATATTAAGCTGCGAACCATGCGACTTGCAGCTTAATGTTCGACGCGTATCTTGAGGAGGCCTACGTCAAGAAGTGACGTTAAGACCGATGGTAGCATGAGAATGTGAATCGTCACCAATCGGACAACTCTGAATAATAATATGAGACGATGACAACTGAGTCAGGCTACTGCACTTCAAATCAGCTTTCAAAATATTAATCGACCACGTAATGACTGTTGAGATCTAGTCATTAAACTGTTATAATATGTATCTGTTTAGCTGTGCTAATATTGAGTTGTAATTTAAGTCTTCATGAATAAGTAGGTGATTAAATTTAATTTTTAAGTAATCACATAAAATAGCGGAATTTATTGTAATTGAATGTGTTGAATAGGATAATAAAATTGTTAGCATATTTCGTTTGATAGTTAAAGTTTACATAGATTTGGATAAGGGTCCATTCACCGCTTAATAACAACTCAGCAATAATGTTTTTCATACTACTGATATTGGTTATAGTGTCTTGATTGATTGAGTCCTCGCCGGTGTAAATGCAGAGAATTGGTATGAAGAATTTAAATTTTTTATAACCAGTATAACAATTTAGTCATACGATTTAGAATGTCTTTCCCGTTAAGTAAGGTAAATGTTAATTGTCTGCTATTCATAAACCTCTGTATATAGGAACATGAAGTAGTAGATTATCAAATGACTTGTTGCGACTACCCATACATTAGATCAAATGTTTGTCATAGCGGCTTTCCGAATGGAGTAAGTCATAAATATTAGTGCAAAAAATTAATCAGTAGCATTAATTAAACTTGCGTAAATCGAACAACCGAACAAACATGAGGTTCCGTGAAAATTACCGCGCGCTGACAGATACTGTGGACAGGCACATCCAATAAGGGGTGTTGTGAAACATACGCGCATCGCGACCAATGCTGACCCCTGTGAAGCCAGTTCTACGTGTGGCATTTGACGGAACCAATGAAATCCACAAATATCGTACTAAATTTATTTTAGTCTCCTAATGTGCCAGTTTTCCATTCGTAATGGAAGTTTGCGGTAATGAGATTTGATTAATTGAATATCGGTAGTTGAATGTTGAGTTTCATGTTTGCACTGGTATATGGTGTAAGGGTTCCTTATGCGTTCGTGTTTCTGTATTTTTTTTAACTTAAAAATATAATAAATAAGTAACAAAAATAATATTTATATTATCTCAGGGTAGGTGGCCACTCCCGAAGTTATGACGAATCTCCGACCCTAAGGAAGTAACGTCTTACTTGCGAGAGTCACGATGCTGCTGTAACTGTATCTGTCTCGAATTTAGGTATATGAGAAAGTTGAATAACTAACATGTTGCTGTAAATAAGAAATGTTTGTGTATAAAACCTTTCTTATTGTGTTGTGTGAGTAAGGAGTTCGCGTAATACATCTGTGGCGATTTGGACCTAAATTCAGTCCTCGTGTGCCGTACCATCCAAACAAGCAAATATATTTTAGAAATAAGCATCATGCTGGTCAATTCCTAGTTAGACTAAAACTAAAATAGGACCATACCTCTTCAGTTGCGGAGGGACATAGGTTCCCTGAGTGCCTTCTATCGCATTTACCATGGTGAGTGTTCTGAAGAACTGTTTTCCCTTATACCTCCCTGTTGTTATCCTCATTCCGTCAAAGAACCACGCGCACTGGTAAACGTTGCCATCCATTTACCGTAGCTACTGCAAACTCATGAGTTCGGCAATTCATTTCTTTGCCGAACCATAAGGCGATGGAATGCGTTGCCAGCGTGCGTGTTTCCTCCTTCCTCTAATATTGATTCCTTCAAGAGAAGCGTGAGGAAGAATCTTGCGGGCCAACGGATAGGATACCATTTTAGTACCTCATCCGTTGTCATGGCAATTAGGGCTCCTCTTTTGCTTACCATCAGGCAGGGAGGAGCTACTAACCGTGATAATATAAAAAAATATATGACGACCTACTGTCTGAGTTAAAAATACATTGAATTTTATTTTTTAATTCATAAAAAACTAAACAAAAAAAATGTATTAAATGTTTATAATTTTATGACACTTTGTTACACAAATAACAATTATTAAATATAAACGTTTGTACTTATACAGATTATTCACAAGTAAACATTAAAGTGATTGTCATGAGAAAAATGTGACATAGACACGATTTATGCACATTTAATTGATACGTGCTCATCAATCGATGTCAACCTTTGGTGAAGTATCCTTTTACGCCATAAATGGCACTGATGCCTTTTGTCCGACTAAAGACTTCAGATGGTCCACGATAGTGAATATACATGAGGAATCTTGTAGGTACACACAATTATACTTTCAAAGAATCGAACCAGGTGTGTTGAAGTTAAAAACTTACTCATAACTCAGAAAAATATATAAAAAAATAGTAAAAGCTTTGTAAAAAGATTTGATTTACAAAAAAATTGCCCTCAAAATAAAAAGGTTTTTTTAACAAAAAAATGCGAAAGCATGCAGTTACAAAGAGACATCAAAAAATATACTCTTTAAAATATCACTACCCACTATTATCTATAACCCTCTTAAAATATCGTCCGATTATTCGGTCGGTGGTTTTAAAACCACCCTTTCTTTTGAAGTCAGTCACTAAGTAGTGTAGGTACTCAAATAGTTCTCAGTTATAATCTCGTAGCGTCATCGCGTTTTATGATATAAAGATCTGCCCTTTAGTCGTGTTGACGTGAAAGCGCATTCAAGCGATCGCACAATCTCGCATTCAAACGAGCACTCGTAACATTAACTGCGAATGAAACTGACTGAAAAATCTGTAAGACAATTTAATAGTGATGCAGTTTGGCTGGCTTTGTGAATATCTTCAGGATACCAGTGTGTATAAAATTTCGGCCTAGAATAATAGTACTACCTCATCTGTATAAGTGCCGTAATAAGCAACTAAGAGACAATTCGGGGGGATGGACTGCAGCGTTCCCCTATGTGGTTACACACACACCACCACCACAGTACACCAGACGGTAACCACCGTCTGCTATACTGCAGTCACCGGCCTTTCCCACTACGGCGACTACGGGCATCACCCCCTATCAGAATAAGACCTATGCACGTCCAGCAGCGGACTGTGACAGGCATCCCCAGTCATCATTATTCTATAAAAAAAACACCGGCCAAGCGCGAAGTGAAAAACGAGGCTGTGACATACTGGAAGACAGACAGACAGCCATGAGGAATCTATAAGGTTTTAGTTTTTCATCCATTTGGCTACGGAACCCTGAAAAAGAAAATCTAAAAGCACTTCATCATCGAATGCAAAATATGTTTAATATAGGTTCTTAAACTATTGTGTCTTGGCTTGGTCGCCATTCGCAGTAAATTATATACGCAAAAGAAGTTTATACAGTAAGCTTGATGACGCCATTTGTGGCATGGTTTTTTAAATGTATTTACTTTTTATTTCTAGATACATTAACATTAAATAAAAAGATGTCCTTTCCTCAATCGCTATAAGGGAATTTAGGTGATGGTAACACAACAACATCTATGGCTATGCAGGTGTCTCAGAAAAACCTGTGCTTTGGCTTTATTTTAAAACAAAGCTTCGCAAAAAGGATTCTTAATTTTTTTCATTCTTTATTGTAATTAATATATGAAGCTGAACCCGCGAGTTCGTAACCACAACCTACTTAAAATTTTTTCGTCACCTGCAAGCAAAGTCACGAGTAGAAACGGGTTAACCGTCTTATCATTATCTGCACCACGTTGCATATTGTTTCCGCAAATGCAGTGCGTGTGAGAAATCTAATGAAAATTTCAAATCGTGGTTGAGTTATGTAGCATATTTTAAGGTAATTTGTAATCTTAATCCGATGCGGCTTACTTCTCAAAGTACTTCCACACAGGCAAAGTATTAATTAGTAAATTCACACGTAAATCTACAGCCTCAAAATAAACTAGTATGATAATGTTGATGGGAATCGGCCGATGGTCATCGGAATTTCGCAATCTAATAAAATAAAATAATTCCCTTCGAATTTCAATCTCTGTTAAGGCGATGGTTATAATGTGTTTAGCATTAGCTGCTGATTGTTTGGCATGCTTGGACGAACATATTTGTTGGGCGTGCTCGTGGCTACTAGGTAGTAGGTACTCACCTACCTCTTATATTAACCACTACTACAGGCGGAAGTGTTGCGGCTCAAGCATATAACCAGACAATTTCAAATAAGTCGAGAATGGGAATTAATATAAGAAATTAAGAGAGTTTGGTACCTTTGGTGGTGGTGGTAATACGAACATAGGCTGTTTATTAATAATTATTTCTTTAACATGATGTTGTTGATGATGATGCCTTGCCAGCCGATTTCGGCTACAGCTACCACTCTATGACAAATCAATATAAATACAAATATTGGGGGACTAGTTACGAATGTATGTATGGTAAGGACGGTAAAGGGCTAAAATAAAAGTCTGATACTAGGAGTAGCTGTGATATAGAAGATGATAGAGATTGTCTTCATAGCTTTGTAACATATACATAAGTATATTTTGCTGTTTAAATAATGTTCATTGGTCAATCTTGAGGGACTTGAACGACGGGCCTTCATCGCAAGGATCTGCAATCTTTAATGAATTCCATATGAACCCATACCTAAATATAACAATAATAATGAGAATTTTGAGAACCAAGCCTTAAATACAATTGGTAAAAGCCTCTATTAAAACTAAATATGCAATTATAGGCGTACTGCTTGTCACATGCATGAGTGCAATCCCGAGGAATATCGTGGCCCCCAATGTTAGAAAAATTCTGACACAAATGTTATGTTTCAGCAAATATTAGGGCACCCAGTTTCCATACATTGGCGAAGTGTCTATGAACGCACAAGGGTTTGCTCGTGGATTCATAGACAAATTGTGCAATGCATGAGAGTTCAGTTGTCCCACAACCCAGTCCTATGCATCGCTGCAGTGTGTGCGAGATGAATCGCCGGGATGCGCTTGCATCGGTACGAAGTTCATAGGTAAACAAGCCGGTATATAAACACCATGCAGTGTCACAGAGCACACACCTGCACCGCCTGCGCCTGTGGCTGCATCCTGCGACATCACTCTCCCACATTACGCAACCATGGTGAGGATAAACCTTCCATTCAAACATATTATTATTTATTTCCCGAAAAACGTATTACAATTTTTCGTTCTCACAGCACACTTAATTAGCCCTCTTAAAAAGTTCCGAAGTCGTGTAATTACAGGAATAACATTTAAATAGTTAGTAATAGGGAACTCTGACCTTTTAGTAGGTTTACGAAATAATTACATAGTCATTACTATTAAAGGTCCAATCCAGCGATTATTCATTGACGGTAACTTTGGAAGCTTTTTCATGGGTTTGTAAATTGGTTGTAAAATCGTTAATATATTCCTAAATGAATAATGAAATAACAACATGTAGTTAATTCCACTGTAATGGAGGGCGTTTTCAAAAGATCACAAAATTTTGTGAGCATCATCGTAATGAGATATCGACTTATCGCCCATAGTCTAAATATATTTTTCACAAAAAAAAGTAATCTGATTAACGTAACGCCAAATTTAAATATAATTGGGACCTTTTTAATTACCCAAATCCATTTGTGTTTATTATGTACTGTAATAAGTAATAATGCCCTCTGGCCGTATTCGGCCATGGCGGCCGATCTTTCGATCAACCAGGTACGCAGGATATATTATAGTAGGTATAGTGCACAAGTGAGTTCGCAAGCACAGGTGCACTCCCTATTCCTTCACTCCCATAATTCGGTGGGACAGCAATCTGACACGACCGTCAGATCAGGCGCAGGACCAACGGCTTAACGAGCCTTCCGAAGCACGGAGGAGCTCGAGATGAAATTTTTCGGTCACCCATCCGATGAATGGCATCTGCGAACGTTGCTTAACTTTAGCAACCGCAGGCCGAATGCGCTAACCACTGCTCCATCGAGCTCCTCGTTATGTACTGTATTAAAAGTACAAAGAGAGTAAAAATAGGTCATCAGGATAGACGACAGCTGTAAAAAAAATCTAAGATGAGGGTCAGTATCTGATTTGTGTGCTCATCCGCTTCTACAGATAGCTCTGCAGCAAGCCATGGGCACTTGAAGTAAGAGTATCGATAGTCTTGGTAGCTTAGGTTTCGCAATATATTAGGTCGTGGTGCTTGCTTTCCATGGTTGACTGTGATCTTTCCGTCGTATATCTTTTAACATCTCGGTTGCATCATTGGTGGTGCCTTCACGGCTTATAAAAGGGAGTCCCCTTTTATAAGCAAAATGAAAATAACATTGCTTTTGTAATATTCAGACTTTGAGAATATACTTACGTAAAGACTGCGTAAAACATGACATCTCTTAAATTTTAATTTCAAATAATATATAAAATTCTGTAAAGTTGCAGAAGTTCGATCAACCGGACTTATAACCGAGCTTCTGCCACAAGAGATTATCTATACATAAATAAGGAGTAACAATAAAACGCTCAAAGATTGCAGCATAGAAAGACGTCTGAAATAACTTAAACAAAGGCAATTCTCTGACATAAAACGTTTCGACACAACGATGAACCGCCCTACCATCCAATTATGCTTGAAATTTCTTCTGCTTTCATGCAAATTTATCAGTGTTAGGTAGCGCGGGTCAAAAGTCGTCACGCTCAACATTCGCAAAAGGCAGTGCATCTCGAACACAAATGAGATTGTTGTCAGGTCACGGATTCCATTCGTCCTTCGTTTCCGACTATGTTCTCTACACTCCCCCGTCACGTTCTGTCTGGGAATATATGACGTTTTAATAATAACATGTTCATTTATATACGAGTACATAACACTGAAGTGCAGACGTGAGAACTGATAATGCAAAAGATAACGTCTTTATGTCAGGACTCGTTTGAGATATGTAAGTTATTCGTTTTACGTTTACAGTCACATCGTAAAACACTTTTTGTTTAAATGCACAAATATGAGAAATCGTACAACGTAACGTGTGAAGTTGCAAGTATAAAATTGCTATGGCCATAAAAGCCTATTTTATTTTTATTATGTTTAACAAAGTATATATCTTCATTACTACATATTAATTTCCCAGTGTAAGCTTTTCAAATCTTAATATTATTGACACTTATTATACATAGTAGTAATAGTACCTATAATAAAATTAAATATTATGAATACGAGTGTTAATTTATAAATATCAAATAAGTCAGACCTCTGTCGCATTAGGATCTGTTTTAATCATGTACTATTTCTAAGAAATTCATGTTAATTCAAAATGTCATATTTAATTTGTTTTTGTACAAGTAAGAGGAAGGTATTAGTCACAGATGCATTTTGTGGCTGTTTCCTCGTGGTACCCCTATTTTGTCCACCTGGGGGTACCACGAGGAAATTGAATTCCTCGTGGTACCCCTATTGTGAAACGTCATAATCCAGGGGGACTACGAGGAAATCGATGTCCTCGTGGTACCCCTATTGTGAAACGTCATAAGCCAGGGGGACTACGAGGAAATCGATGTCCTCGTGGTACCTCTATTGTATATCAGCCATTGTAGAGGGACCATGAGGACATCGATGTCCTCCACCTTGTCCACCTATTGTTGAGCGATCCCACTGCTGGGTATAAGCCTCCTCAAAGGATCGCCATGCACGTCTGTCCTGTGTTAATCATAACCAGGAATTTTACGAACGACATTGCATGCAGGCAAAAAAAAGAAATGCCTGGTCTTCAGGCATAGTAGAAACCTCTTCTTCCAAAGAACGTATTCGAGCCTACCAAAAGCTGCCTATCCCAGTTGAATTTCTGGTTAGCAAGGGATAAACGATGTCTAAGGTATAACTATAATTTTTAAGTAAAGCTGTAGTTAGCTAGTTTTACCAGCAGCCATTCAGTGCTTAGAACTTTAAAAAAGTACCAGGATAACATAAAATTGCAAGAGGTGGCTACGAGCCTGAATGCTATCTATGAATCCAGCTGTTTCCTTGGTGGCTCTACTAATTTGTACCAGGACAACATAGGTTTGGAAGAGGTGAGAAGGTTATCAAGCGGAAAAATAAGTAACGAAGGTAAGTGATGTCACATTCATATATTAAAAAATAAAAATTGTAATAAATACATTTTCAGAGAGGTAGAACTTAGAGAAACTTCCACTTGAATGAGCCGCTCATCTAAAGAAAAGCCTGTAACCTGAAACATTATGTAACGGTAATGTGCGATAATTCTGTAAAAGTATACACCATAACCAATTAGTCTTTATTATTATTCATTTAAAATTATTATGATATATGAGTAACATTGAATGTCCTTTGGCAACAGTTATTTTTCTAGATCTTGAGGTAGGAATATTATGATTGTAGTTGGATTCCTTTGTTTGTCTTGGATTATTATTCATCAAAAGTTATGGCACACCATGTCCTTTATGTTTTCTGCAAAAAACAATAGTAAAATTAGTGACGAATTTATGAGGCTATTATGTAGAATCAATTGGATTTATTCACAAAAAGTAGCTTGCTTACCTTAGGTTGTCCTTGGTTATTATCTCTATTCTTAAAATGTTGGTTAAGTGATTTGCAAAGTAAGAACTTTGTTTTAATACGATATTAGTTGGTTCTTTTGATTCATCGATTTATATGAATAAATCAGTATTTGATTATTTCTATCTATTCTCTAGCTTCCATAGTCGCCAACTAAAAGTCATCATTTTAAAATGTCAGCCGCCTCGATAATAGGATAGAAGAAAAAGTTATTGCAAAACCATTATGTACAAAAAGGTGTTATCCAATCTTCAATACATATTTATTTACAACTAGCGGCCGCCCGCGACTCCGTCCGCGTAGATTTCGATTTTGAATAGCCTAAAACCTTCCTCGTCAAATGGACTATCCAACACAAAAATATTTTTTCAAATCGGTCCAGTAGTTCCTGAGATTAGCGCGTTCAAACAAACAAACATACAAACAAACTCTTCAGCTTTATATATTAGTAAGTATAGATAGAGATTAGTATAGATAATTTATTGATTTATTCACAAAGTAGGTACTAGGGCAACATAAATTTGAAAAAGTGGGTGCGTGGATGAAAACTACGGTTGCTTGTTTCTTTCGTTTTAAATCAAATAGTATGGAATATGATTACTTATTTACAATAATAATTGAACTCAAAAATAGTACTAGGAGAACATATGTTTGTAAGAGGTGGATTTGCGCCTCAAGTTCGCTCATAAACACTATGGTTGCTAAATTCTTTCTTTTTAATAACTTAATAACCAAAAAGTTATAATTTTAAAATGTCAGCTGCCTAGAAATTATTAATAATAACTAGCGGCCCGTCGCAGCTTCGCACGGGTAAACATATTAGAATAGTTTTTTCAAATTGGTACAGTAGTTTCGGAGCCTATTCGAGACAAACAATCAAACATTTCCTCTTTATAATATTAGAGATAATAAGAAAAAGTTCTGTCGCTATATACGTCATATCTATTAAAAAAGTACCAAGACTTCATAGATTTGTAGGAGGTGGCTGTATGCATGAAAAGTACGTGTGTCTGTTATCTTGCTCTAACACACGTGATTCACAATAAGGAGGAAAAGGATAGCGTATTGACATCATTAATCATAGTGTCTCATTTTTATTTTCCAGTTTCTTTTAACCTAAAAGTCCGAAAGAAAAACATTATTTGTAAACTAAGTATGTAAATGAAGTATTATGGTACATGTATTTCAATTAAATTTACCTTTTGAATTTTATGTATTTTAGTCATATTTGTTTTCATCATATTATGTTTATTTATTATATATTTTGTATAGATATAGAAAATAAATATTTAATGTATTTTTAAACTCTTTAAATTAATAAAACTAATATCTTTCGGACCGCTTTCATCTGACAGACGTTACAAGACAGATGGACCCGTTAATTTCAAATTAAAATGTCATTCGTTTGCTTGCAAAATAAATTATGAAATTTAAACAGTAAAATTTATAATATTTAATATTATTATAATATCGTATTAAAACAAAGTTCTTACTTTGCAAATCACTTAACCAACATTTTAAGAATAGAGATAATAACCAAGGACAACCTAAGGTAAGCAAGCTACTTTTTGTGAATAAATCCAATTGATTCTACATAATAGCCTCATAAATTCGTCACTAATTTTACTATTGTTTTTTTGCAGAAAACATAAAGGACATGGTGTGCCATAACTTTTGATGAATAATAATCCAAGACAAACAAAGGAATCCAACTACAATCATAATATTCCTACCTCAAGATCTAGAAAAATAACTGTTGCCAAAGGACATTCAATGTTACTCATATATCATAATAATTTTAAATGAATAATAATAAAGACTAATTGGTTATGGTGTATACTTTTACAGAATTATCGCACATTACCGTTACATAATGTTTCAGGTTACAGGCTTTTCTTTAGATGAGCGGCTCATTCAAGTGGAAGTTTCTCTAAGTTCTACCTCTCTGAAAATGTATTTATTACAATTTTTATTTTTTAATATATGAATGTGACATCACTTACCTTCGTTACTTATTTTTCCGCTTGATAACCTTCTCACCTCTTCCAAACCTATGTTGTCCTGGTACAAATTAGTAGAGCCACCAAGGAAACAGCTGGATTCATAGATAGCATTCAGGCTCGTAGCCACCTCTTGCAATTTTATGTTATCCTGGTACTTTTTTAAAGTTCTAAGCACTGAATGGCTGCTGGTAAAACTAGCTAACTACAGCTTTACTTAAAAATTATAGTTATACCTTAGACATCGTTTATCCCTTGCTAACCAGAAATTCAACTGGGATAGGCAGCTTTTGGTAGGCTCGAATACGTTCTTTGGAAGAAGAGGTTTCTACTATGCCTGAAGACCAGGCATTTCTTTTTTTTGCCTGCATGCAATGTCGTTCGTAAAATTCCTGGTTATGATTAACACAGGACAGACGTGCATGGCGATCCTTTGAGGAGGCTTATACCCAGCAGTGGGATCGCTCAACAATAGGTGGACAAGGTGGAGGACATCGATGTCCTCATGGTCCCTCTACAATGGCTGATATACAATAGAGGTACCACGAGGACATCGATTTCCTCGTAGTCCCCCTGGCTTATGACGTTTCACAATAGGGGTACCACGAGGACATCGATTTCCTCGTAGTCCCCCTGGATTATGACGTTTCACAATAGGGGTACCACGAGGAATTCAATTTCCTCGTGGTACCCCCAGGTGGACAAAATAGGGGTACCACGAGGAAACAGCCCATTTTGTAACTGTACGCAAAACATAGGCAATGAATGAAGTATGTATGTTGAATTGCAACAAAGACCATAAAGAAGGTATTTATACTCGTACGAGTAATTTGCAAATTGCAATACATTTCATAATTGAACATACAAAAACTTGTGGCTGTTTTGAAAACGTCTGTAGCGCGATCAAAGAAAATGCCAACCAACTAATCTAAGTATTGAATCTCCATTCCTTCCTTACTCTATTACCTAAATCAGATTGATTGAAATCAAATGCATTTCTAAGTGATTAAAAAGATAAGCAAGTGGCACATGATGACATGATTACGCGAATTGGCAAGATGGAGATGATTATGTGCAGCAGAGAACTGCGATAGGCCGATGATGAACATTAAAAATAAGGTTGTATAAATATTTTACTAACTTACATTATTTTAGTAAGTTGATTGTGGGATTTTTTATCCCATTGCAATTTTTGAACTAGAATTGTTTGTTAAAATTCGGCCCAAAAAATATAATATTACCGTGATTATACTGCCAAACAAACCTTTTATGTCCGAATCTCATCAGGGGTATTAATAACAATAACCTTAAACTAACATAAATAAATGATTCTTTTTAAGCTTCGGCAAAAACTAAAGTCAAAACCACTGAAAAGGCACGAGTAACGATCGTCGCATTGCAATGACGCAACCCGCAACTAATGCAGTGTAAACTCCGTCGAAACGCATTTGCATATATCTTAAATATTGTCACATAAATTACGCGTGAGGTGTGCGGTTTCGGCACGACTCTTTTATCGCCGTTGCATTGTTCGCAGACTGCAACCACTGCAACTTTCCCCTCTTCGACAGTGCATTTCCGCGAGTGCATTTCACGCACGCGCATTACTAAACGTTACGTAGAAATTAGAATAGTGTTACTGTTTAGTTATCGTACTGGAATACAATTATCTAAGTATGGTTGGTAGTTAGATAACTCATGGAAATTAATAAATTAAAGGTCGTTTTGTAACTCATGGAAATTAATAGATTAATGGTCGTTTCATAGAAAATTTTAATTTAGGTATGTGTTTGGAAACAGTGAAATCTGTAGGGGATAAAAAAAATATTTTGTAAAATACATATAAACAGGTCACACAAAAGGCACCAAAATGGTACATAATTAAAAAAAAATAGGACAATGTTAAGCTGCAGAAGTGCCTAAAACATTTTGATTTGATAAGTCAGTAAGGTTTATTTAGCGGTATTGTGGTTCTTTGCCGGCTTATTTTATATAGGCGCTGAAAATATTTTTTTTAAAGAAATAAATCTAACAATTAATTCTTTGATTGTTTGACTTTCTCATAAAAAGTAAATCATATTTTAATCAGACTGGCCAAGCCGTATATTGAAATTTATTCCTAGTCAAGACTTTTAATTCATTCCCTTTGTATTTGTTATATGTATAAATTGTATTTGTAGGGATATGAACTTGTTCTGATAGATGAGACGTTCTTTCAGCAATATGTTAAAATTCAATATCAATTTAAAATAAAATATATTTAATTATTGTACGATCTTGCTTGATGTTTATTTAAAGATGTTCATGACAAAACGCCTTGAATTAACATCAAGCAAAGTCAAAATACATTTTCATGGCCGGAGATTTATTTGTAGTCCAAAATCTGGTTAACAGTGCCGTGCATGCCTATATTTAACACTTGAAAATAAAACACTCTTATAATACATAGCTTTACTTGATAAGTTTAGTGAACTGATGTGTCTACTTGTAGATAACCTACCTAGGTACCTGGAGATTTTATTTAGATAGTGTTGACATCAGACTGTGAGGTATTTTATTTTATTATGGATGTCATTCATAATTATTAACACTTTATTTATCTTTACCTTCATTTGGTTTTCAGATCTCAATCATATTCATGTCGGTAGTGGCGGCAACAATGGCCGCGCAAGGGCAGCCGCCGCCTGGTGACCAGATCCCAATAATCAGATTTGAAACAGATGGACCAAACGTCGACGGAACGTACAAATGGCTGTAAGTCAATAATCCCAACTAATATTATAAATGCGAAAGTAACTCTGTCTGTCTGTCTGTCTGTCTGTCTGTCTGTCTGTCTGTTACGCTTTCCCGCTTAAACCTCGCAACCGATTTTGATGAAATTTGGTACAGACAATCTTTAGACCCTGAGACAGAACATAGGCTACTTTTTGACCCATTCCAACCCCCCACTTCCCCGAAATGAGGGGGTGGAAGTTTGTATGGAAAATCTAAACTACTTGAGTTAGACGCTTGAAATTTGGCATGCAGGTCTCTTAGTAAACTTGATGCTTAGTTGCAAAAGGATATTGCAAAATTCCCACGGAAACGGGAGTTAGCGGGAAAAAACATTCGTTTAATGAAAACCGACATCCACGCGGACGAAGTCGCGGGCGGCCGCTAGTATTCTATATATCTTTTTATCACCTAATGTTTTGGTACTATTGTTGTGGTTTTCAACAGCTTGGATGAGAATTTCCTGGATAATTTCAATAAATGCAAACTTTTAATTATGTAAATACGAATGAAACTTAAATGCTATTTAGGTACCTACTGTTTTGATTTTATACGCAGACTTCAACAAATAAAAAACTTCTAACATAAATAGGTTTTACCCGAGGCCTTGGCCGCGTTATCAAAATTACTGTTTTAACCTCTGGGAAAATTATATCGGGGAATTCGGGACCCAATCATCATTTTTTTTTTAATGCGGGGTATGCGTTACGTACCATAAACTAGTTCTGGGGGAGTGGACGGACAAGGTCGTGTGTGGGACGGGACTCCCGGTACTTTAAGGTAGCACTGCTCCTGGCACTGTGCCCCAGGAGCTTAACCCACTCGACTGCATTGGTGGATTAAAATTATTTAACGGGACTAAACGCGATATTTATTTTGTAGTATATGTATACTATTTACTGCTTGACGTTTCGGCTGCGTTACAACAGCCGTGGTCGCGGCGGTCAGCAGGAAGTCGAGCAATACGTTGAACACCTGAACTCCATACACACAAAAGTAAAGTTTACCTACGAGATGGAACAGAATAGATCCATTGCTTTCCTAGACATGAAGATAGAAGTGAGAAGTGATGGCACACTGGCACACTCTGTGTACCGGAAACCCACGCATACTGACAGGTATCTACATGCGACTTCTCATCATCATCCGCGGCACCTTCAGTCCGTTATTGCGTCACTGACAAACAGAGCCCATATGCTCTGTGACCCTGAACACCTTCAAGCTGAATTAGCGCATGTTCAGGAGGTACTACAACGTAACGGATATGGGGTGTCAAGAACAATGAGGAGGTGCAAAGAGAAGGCAAGATGTCCTGAGGTGAGACGGCAGGCTATGTTTTTACCATATTTAAAAGGTGTAACGGATAAGATTGGAACAGTACTTAAGAGATTCTCCATCAAGACTGTATATACTCCGTTATGCAAGATGTCAAAACTATTGCGATCACCTAAGGATAAGATACCATATCAGACATCAGGTGTTTATAAAATCGATTGTAGCTGTGGTAGTGCTTACATAGGCCAGACTAAGCGGGCAATAGCTGATCGAGTCAAGGAACACATTGCCGCAGTGAAAAATCGACAAACGAGTAAATCTGCGCTTGCTGAACATCTACTTGACATGGGACCAAATCACTGGATGGAGTTACATGAGCCGAAAATCCTCTCCACTGAACGCCATTACCATTCTAGGATGGTACGAGAGGCAATAGAAATTAAGAAATACAATAATTTCAACAGGGATGACGGGTTTAAATTAGCATCAGCGTGGAATCCAGTGATTAGCAGGTGTCAACCGAGATTTTCTTCGTCAAGACCAAAACCTGATACTGTTAGTGTTTTGTGCCGTGAAAATGTGGGTGACAATTTAATAAGTGACGAGTTGGGGGTATCAGAAGAAAATTCACAACGGCGCCCGAGCAGACGACGCCCCGCTTCATCAGTCCGCTTGCGACCACGGCTGTTGTAACGCAGCCGAAACGTCAAGCAGTAAGTAGTATACATGTAATAGGTTGTTTAGTTAATGAAACAATAGTTCCGTATGTTGCTCTGTGAAGAGAAATTTATTGTGAGCATGACAATCATAATTACACTTTATTTTACACTTACGCTAAGAATAATAACTTATTTACATACCTGTGAAGAGAAACAACACTATAAGCTATTGCTTCTTATATTATTTCATCCACAATCACAAATACAATTATATAAAATAAATCTCACGCGAGCGTTATGATTTGACAGCATGACAGAGCAAAGATTCCTAATTTTAAAGAGAGCTGTCACCATCGACAAAACCATAGACATGAAATGAAGTTCAAAAACGGAGCTTCATTTACATCTCCCCCCTCCCATTTATGCAAAACTCCTACTGGACTGGTACTGGTATCAGTTTTGTAATGTGAAACAAGTTTGATTCTATTTTTTTATATCCTGTATCTATTCTATAAATTGAGTTTGATAGTTTTTCTAATATTTTATAAGGTCCAATTTTTAATTCGTCTAATTTTTTTCTATTTAACCTGTTTCCATTTTCCACATATACAAAATCTCCTACATTAAATTGGTTTATTATTCTTTTTTTATCAAATTGTTTTTTATTGTAATTGTGTGAGTTTATAGTTCTTTTTAAAGCTATTTCCCTATCTCTTAATAATTCATATTGTGTTTTATGTTGTTTCAACTCATTTGGTAAAATATCAATAGCCTTTCCTTCCATTAAGTAAGTTGGGGAAAATCCTGTTACTGAGTGTTCGGTTTCATTATATTTTTGGGTGCATCTATGTGCGATAGTTGTCCAAGCTATTTTATCATTTGTTTCATTTATTGTACATCTTATCTTGTTACCTAATGTTTGATTCAACCGTTCATTCAAGCCGTTTGAGAATGGTGCGTTTACTGCAGTGAAAATAATAGGTATATTCTCGTTTCTTAAAAAACTTTTAAATTCTTTAGAATTTATACCTGGATATTGGTCTGATAAAACCTTTCCAATTTTATTTTCAGGAATAACTTTTTTTATGAGTTTTATGAAATCATCCGCGTTTTGGGTTTTAGATGTTAATATGTAGGCATATCTGGTAAAATGGTCTACCAGAAGATGTAGATAAGTTTTAGTTGATCGGGAGCCACCAAACCCACCGATAGTATCTATAGAGACGATTTCAAACGGGTAAGTAGCAGGACCGAGATGAGACATCAAGCCATATTTCAATTTAGTTCTAGATTTATTTTTTATGCATATTTCACAATTATCACAAATCTTTTTGATATTAGAAGTTAAATTCTTTGCTATAAATAATGGTTTAATTTTATTTTCTGTTTGCTTCACTCCTATATGGCAATAATTATAATGTACATTTTTTATAACTTTTTTACTAAATTCCTCAGTAAGTATAATTTTGGTTTTCTTTCCTATTCTTTTTAAGTATATATTATTTTTTAATATTAGTTTATTTTCATTTAATTTAATTTCGTCATTGTTCTTTTGGTCGTTTTGAATATCACTTAGTTTAATAAAATTAACGACTTTTAAAATTTCTTCTTGATTTACATGTGATTCTAACACTGGGTTTCTACTTAGACTGTCTGCTTCTAAATTGTTCTTTCCTGGTGAATATATTACATCAAAATTAAACTGTGATAAGTAGTATGTGAGATCTCCTAGTTCTTCATCTGTTCTAGCCTTAATATTTAATTTTTCGAGGGGTTTATGGTCTGTAAACACTTTGAATTTTTTTCCTATGAGCCAATGTTGCCAATATTTTACCGCCTCTTTTATTGCTAAGCATTCCAAGTAAATTGCTTTTTTCCGTTTCTGACAGTCATTTAATTTCCTCGAAAAATACGCACATGGCCGCTCTTCACCATCATCCTGTGGTTGTTTCAAAATGGCCCCCAAACCTTGTATACTAGCGTCTGTATAGATATGAATAGGGAGATTAGGATCAAATATTTCTAAAATAGGCTTTGAACAAAGTAGGTTTTTTATTGTATCAAAAGATTTTTGACAGCCTTCCGTCCATATGAATGTTTGGTCTTTTCTTAACAAATTGTGTAAAGGATCTAATATAATTGATATGTTTTGTATATATTTTCCATAAAAGTTTATTTTGCCTAAAAACTGTCTGACATTTTTCTTTGTTTTTGGAACTGGAAATTCTTTTATAGCTATCAAATTATCCTTTAGTGGAGTAACGGTATTATTTTTTATTATGTGGCCCAAATATTTGACAGAATCCTGTGCAAACTTACATTTAGAAAATTTCAGTCTAAAACCTTCTTTTGAAATAGCTTCTAATAACTGTGTTAAGTGGTTGATGTGATCATCAAATGTCTGCGAAAATACCAAAATGTCATCGATGAAGTTGACAGTAAAACTAGACAAGTTATGTTTCCTAATAATGCTACTTAATACCCTCTGAAAAATTGCAGGAGATGTTTTTAAACCAAATGGTAAACATGTCCATTGAAAATGATTTTCTTGGGTAATAAATGCTGTTTTTTTTCTATCTTCTATTTTTAACGGAATGGCCCAAAATGCAGAATTTATATCTAATGTTGAAAAATATTTACAATTCCTAGTTTTTGTCATTAAATCCTCTATGAGTGGAAATGGTTGTGCTTGCGGTACCACAATTTTGTTCAAATCGCGGAAATCTATGCAAAGTCTGGATCTTCTCCCATCTTCTTTTTTATAGGCTAAAGTTACAGGAGCAGCAAAAGGACTATACGATTCTTCAATTAATTTTTTTTCTAATAATTTTGATATTTGTTGTTCTATTTCTTTCCTATCTTCAAAGTTACATCTATATGGTCTTTTACTACAATATGTATCTACCAGTAAATCTATATGAGCTTCATAGCCTTTTACTGAGCCTACATCATATTTATCCTTTGCAAAGAGTGATTTATATTTTGTAACCAATTCATCTATTTTTGACCTTTGTTGAATATCCAAGCGATCAACTGAAATGTTAAAGTTATCAATTTCTATGTGTTCATTAAAGTTGACCTTGAAGTTATCATTCATAACTAAATTAACATCTTGTGTTTTTTGTTTTTCAATAATATTACCAATTATATAGCTTGGAATTTTATTATTTTTTCGACTTATTTTGTTGTTTAACTTTTGTTTTATTTGAAGATTTTCATTTTGAATTAGTCTAAAAGATTTTATGCAATCTAATCCAATAAGAAAATCATAATCAAAATCATGTTCATCTACCACAAAAACATTTACTTTTTTTTTTATTTGAAAAATCCTTATTTTTAATGTTACCATTCCTATAGATTTTTTTACACCATTAATCGTTTTTAAATTCGTTTGATTATCATTGTTAGTAGGAGTTTGACGATTTTTTAAGGATAATAATTTTGAACTTATCAAACTTACATTCGATCCAGAATCATAAACCCCTAATGTTTCTATGGAATCATTAATTATTAATTTTATTTTGATTAATGGTGGAATTATTAGTTTTTTGAATCTACTTCATTTAAACTCATTTCCAATTCAGAATGGTTAACACTTCTAATTGGATCTTTTCTAGAATATGCACTATCTTTATTTTTAAACCAGCAAATGGATTCTGAGTGATAACGATTTCCTTTATTTTCTTTTTCACAGATTTTGCATGGTTGGGGTTTTAAATTACTTTGTTTAATTTTCCTATCGACATACACTTCTTTTTTAATTGAACTCCTATTTACTGTTTTAAAAGTTAAATGTTCTAAACCCCTTATGGTATTAAATAAATCTTCAGTTTCTTTTATTTTACTTCTATCAATTTCATCAGCTATAAAATTAGGTAGCCCAGTTACAATTAAATTAATTAAAGTTGGTTTATCTATAGATTTGTTAACTTCTAATAGAAGCCTCTCCTTTTTTAAAGCATATTCAAGTAAGGAGCCCTGCATATATTTAAATTGAAATGCATACCTTATTGGTGTCCAGCCTCTGCTAACATATGTCTCACAAAAGTTATTTTTCCAAATATCCCATTTAGAATCGATTGTATGTTTAATTAGCATCGAACCATACCAATCTTGACATGTGTCGTCCAAAAATAAACGAAATACTTGAATTTTATGAATATCTTCAGTTATACCAGCGCGAGTACATTCAGCTTCGAAGATAACCATCCATTGTGTGACACTAGATGTCTTTTGCGTAAATTTATCCAGTACCATTTTTTCTGATACCTTTTTTAAATTAAACTGTTTATGTTCCTTCTTCAGGTCAGCAAAATTTTCCAAAATCCTTGAAAGAGCTTCTGTCGAAGTTTCGCCTGTCCTACTTTGCGATTTTGGTGTAATTTCCTCTAGTAGGTATCCTTTGAACTGCATATTTCCATCTTCATCCATATATGTGTCACATAACTCTTTTGTCAATGCAATCCATACCTGACGGTTTTCGTGTCTTTTTTGCAGTGTCGCCTTAACTTTTTGAAAAGTTTGTGTTTTCACTAATGCCTCATGTAATTTCACCGGTTGGTATTTTTCCGGAATTAAGAAAGTATTTTTGTCAGCATCCATTATTGAGGTTATGCACAAGACATTTGTCTTTGGGTCTTCGCCCGATTTTACAACGAATTCAAATTTCAACTTTTCCATTCTTACAGCAGCTATCGAAAGTGTTGTTTTGTAATAGGTTGTTTAGTTAATGAAACAATAGTTCCGTATGTTGCTCTGTGAAGAGAAATTTATTGTGAGCATGACAATCATAATTACACTTTATTTTACACTTACGCTAAGAATAATAACTTATTTACATACCTGTGAAGAGAAACAACACTATAAGCTATTGCTTCTTATATTATTTCATCCACAATCACAAATACAATTATATAAAATAAATCTCACGCGAGCGTTATGATTTGACAGCATGACAGAGCAAAGATTCCTAATTTTAAAGAGAGCTGTCACCATCGACAAAACCATAGACATGAAATGAAGTTCAAAAACGGAGCTTCATTTACATACATATACTACAAAATAAATATCGCGTTTAGTCCCGTTAAATAATTTTAATGTTATAATGCAACGCGAAAGTCTAAAATCTTGCATTGGTGGATGTTCACGAAGACAACCCATACCCTGCCTGTATACCAAATTTTATTAAAATCCTTTCAGAAATTCAGCTTGATTGACCGACAAACATACAAACAAAGAATCTTTCACATTTACATAATTATATTAAGTTGATACAACCTAAAATCTTCGACGTTTGATTTCCAGGTATGAGACAGGGAACGAAATAAACGCTGAAGAATCGGGTTACGTGAAGAACTTCGGCAAAGGGGAGGGTGAAGAGGTGCAGGTCGCTGAAGGCAAGTTCAGTTACAAGTCGCCAGAGGGCCAGCTCATTGCTCTCACGTACATTGCTGATGAGAATGGATTCCAACCTCAGGTACGGCTTTAAACATTATTAACTATTTATCAAATAAAGATTATTAAATTCAGTACTTGTCTGCATTCGAAATTAATTATGAAACTAAATGTTTTTTTTATAGTAATTAAAAAAAAATTATCGTTATGCTATAGTTACTGTCGCTTTTAACAAATTATTACAGTTAATCGGAACTTAAAAGTATTGTATGATAAGACTTTAAACTTCCGCGTTGCATTACTATTAACTAATACATATTTGAACGGAACTAAACGCGATATTATACTTAAGTACGCTTGACGTTTCGGCTGCGATGCTGCAGCCATCGTACTTTACTTGTGACCATGGCTACAGCATCGCAGCCGAAATGGTTAAAAGTATTGATTTGACAATGCGAACTTGTGACGTCATAGCTCAGTAGTTCATGCAGTTTAAAGCTCACGTTTTGGCGTTTATTTTAAGTGAGTGATTCTACCTGTCAGGCAATCACCGTTTTTTCGAAAACTAAGTGGAACGCCTAGTTCTTTGCCGCGGTCTCGAGGTCCAGTGTTCGATTCCCACGTTTGGCAAAATTTTGTGTCAGTTTTTCTGAAGTGGTCCCTAATTTGTAATCACTAGTTTGGCAAGCGTGGTGATTAAGTGAAAAGCTATCTTTGTTACGCAAAAACCAATTTCAAATGATGGAACCCTTTGCCTTGCAGTGGAACATTAAATAGGCTAATTCTTGTACTTTAGTTATATTGATTCTGTTTAAATTCAAATGTTCTTATAATAATCTAGATAATTAGCTTACTACTCAGTTATTTTCGGTTTGGCCATATTGCCTATTGATCTTTGACCTCAGTCGTGATCTGGGATGCAGTAATTACTTAACAATAATATTTCACGGAACAAACATACAACGATCTTTGCTGAGATCGCGTTCAATTATAATAAAAAAAAAAACTACAATGTAATAACCATAAACAGAACCATTTTGATTTGGAACTATGATTTATTTCAAACAGGTTTAAAGTCTTTGTTACTAAATTGCGCAACGTTTATATTATTATAGTCGCGAACAGTACTCGTATTTTTTAAGTAAAGTAGCTAAAATTATTAATTTGAAGATAAGTTTTTACTGATTATCACATTTCTAAGTCTTTTTGAAGATGATCTAGAATAAACGTTACAAGAGGACAGGTACCAAATAAAAGAAACAAAAATTGTTGTCAGCGCCCTCATTGTTTCACGTTCTTAAGGGTTCGAAGATCATAATGACAACCTAAATATGAGTTGAATTAACTTAAACTTATATGACTTTTTTGTAGTTAGGTGTCAGCTTTACCGTCTTAAAGCATCTATTAAGGTTTTTACAAACTGAATAATAATTCTATTCTAATAATTCAGATTGTGAAACCTTAGATGATACAAAAAACATGTGAAGGACCACATTTGTAAACTTTGATCTATTTTACGATTAGAATTTCCACAATGATATACACAAAACCGGTTAATTCTTAATCTAAATCTTATTAATTGATTCAGATACTTTAATCGCATATCTATGTTAATACGTTGCTTAGAATTATTAATGATGCTCGCTTTGTGTCAAAATATCCTCGGACGGAACATTCGGTCTAAACCTAGCCAGACAATACCAATGAAATCAGCATTGACCTAAAAAAATTAAGAAGCAACATTATTGTAAACAATCGGCGGCCCGCGACTCCTTCCGCGTGGATTTAGGTGTCCTCAAACATAATGGTACAATATACATAGCACACAGCTTAAAGCCTTCCTCGGCTTAAAGGACTTTCAAATACAAATTTTTTTTTCAATTCGAACCAGAAATTCCTGAGATTCGCGTTTTCAAACAAATTAATAATCAAACTCTTCATCTTGTATTAGTAACATGTATTAGAAACATTGGTATAGGTATTTTTGACATTTCATTAATGCAATCTTAACTTAGAACTTGTCCACCTAAATATAATGAAACACAAAACTCTCATACATTTAATCTAGACATTTATCTTATAATCTGGCGAGGACTATTGTTTTATTTTGTAACTTAGCATGATGTTTAGAGAGAATTGTACCAATGTCGTGAGTCATTTTTTTCTGTATTGTCTTACAAACTTTTAAAAATATTCAAATTTTGCATCTACATCACAACGTTTGGTCAATATCCGTAATATAGTGCAGTCTTATGTCTGCAAATATATATATCGAGGATTGCAATAATAGTGTCTGTTACAAGTTTTTATTGTGGGTTTCAATCTTTAGGATAGCTCTAGGGTATTGATGACCTAATAAATACTTATGTAGGTGAACTTTGTGGCACGCCTTAAAAAACAAGAATTGTTTAAATGTCACCAGAGGAACGGGCAATGCTTTACCCACGCATTATGAGTTACCAAGAAAGATGTCTCATTGTAAATGCACCTAACACTATTGTGAAGATTGATTGACACCTTTAGGCAATACGATTACATAAAATGCCAGATCTAACTAGGTGTGTCCTCATATTAGGTTGGATTTGTCAATTCACAAGATACATTCAAGGAGATTATTTGGCGAACACAAATGATTCAAATGCTCTTGTATTTCAAAATATTTAGATGAAACCCCGGCGTTTCGACTTTTCAAGAGCCGTGATCACGGAAGCCTCCTTTTTGGAAGTTTTATTTCGTGAATTGTTATTAATTTGTTACCTTAAAAAATACATCTATGAGTATTTGTGACAATCGATTTTGGGTTACTACTTGCAGGACTTGGTGTACCCAAATTGTATTCTAAATATCTCTGGCCCCAGACTTTCATCATGAGGTATTATATGTTAGTTAAAAATAGGGTTATAAAGGTTTTCAAGCGAAAATAAATGTTATGCAGTAAGCACTAACAAATAAACTTAAAATTCTATCTAAGGATTATAACTAGAAAATAAAAGAAATATCAATTTGTTTAAGGATAATAATTTGTAGTCGAAACATACATTTTGTCGATGAAACTATGATTTGTTGTAATATTAATACAAATGTTTCTTAAAACGAGGTAAAGTGGAAGCGGTCCTGACATATATCGCAAATAACACAGAGATTATATCCGATAGAGTCTGAATCATTTGTGTTGCGTAAAGCGTTAAGGAAGATTTGCAAGCAAGTTAAGTCTGGTACGCGTTAGCCAATGTATGAACGAAATGTCGCCGCAAAATATCAACTGATGACCCATGACCTGGTCTCGACACATGGGAACCTATTTTCTTTTCATAATTTAATTGACATTGCTACGATCAAAATCAATCGGTCCATCCCAATACAAGAAGCATTCGTTACACCAGAGAAATTTTGACTGACAAACAGGTGGCTGGTTACGTAATCTAAACATCTTATTAGAATCAGAGAGCCATATATCACTTCACTTGTGACAAAAATGCTAATTTCTACCAATTAGTTTTTGAAATATATGTGAGGCGTGGCATCTTAACAGCTAATTTGTGATCAGTGCGTGAAATGTAGGCCTTAATGTGGAATATACATATTTTAAAAGTAGGCCATCAGCTTTTGCTCGGTTTGACGGAAAATTGTGTCTTTACATACCGTAACGTAATTTCTTTAAGGTAGTTTATCTTTTGAGGGAGTTTTTATAATTCACAGTCTTAATTAATTACGGAAAATTTTAAATAGTTTCGAGGTTTGTTGTTTGAACGTGCTTATCTCAGGAACTACTGGACCGCTTTGAAAAAATATTTTTGTGATGGATTGTTCATTTTACAGGGAAGGCTTTAGGCTATTGGAAATCGAAATCCACGCGGACTGAGTCGCGGGCGGCCGCTAGTTATATAATATGTTCGATATCAATATTTTACTAATTTTCCAGGGGGAACACCTGCCGACACCACCACCCATTCCACCAGCGATTCAGAAGGCGTTGGATTACCTGAAGACTCTTCCTCCTACAGCCGCAGGAGCCTCCTCTAACATCCAGCCTCAATATCAAGCCGCTCCTTTCAAACCTCGGGGAAGATTTTAAAATTAGGTTTTTAAAATATTACATTAAGCGTCGCCATTCGGAGAAACAGAAGAAAGTGCCACATTTCTGTATAGCGAGTAATATTAGGTATATTCTACTCTATACATATTTTAAAAATACGGACAGGTTGATAGTGATGGATGTATGTATGTTTTATACATAGGTAAAATGTGTAAGATAGGTTTGTAGACTGAATTATTTTAAAACTTGGATCTAATAAACTCATTTTAATCTTTAAGTTCTTGGGAGAAATTTGAAATTTATACTGATTAAAAAAAAACTTTGTTGTATGCTGTATCATTCTTTTCATTTCAATATTTCGATTAACTAAATAAAATACTAATGAACACTGATTATGAATTTTGTTCCCGCACACAAGTGTTAATTTTGAGCCGAATCGGTTTGGAGGACTATATTTTTGAAAATAACAAAATTTCTATGTAGATTTCCATAGATATATTCATAAGTTATAGTTCATAAGTTTTCAATAAAAATATTGTATATCCTCTAAAGTTTATTAATTTTTGGCAGTTACCTCAAAACGCTTATTTCAAGTCACTTAAAAAAAAATTAGGCTTTCTTGTACTGGTAGAATACAAAAGCTACAATGTCAATAGAACCAAAAGTTTACATATTATTTATTTACTCATATATTTTTGTGTCTCGATTTAAGTTGCTAGTACTTCATACTTCATACTTATAGTATAAAAGGTCTTCAGGGTTCAAACAATATTGATTGTGCGCATATTAATTGCAATTTAACGTGCACTTTATGAAGGTACAAAGACAATAATCTTGATGCTTATTACAAAATACGGACAATTTGTACATATTTATAGCCACAATATCTTCGCTAACTTGCCATGTACGTTTCCTAATCCAAATTCATACAAAGGTGAACGATAGGTGCTAAACCACAAATGCCAACCATTATGTTCCGCAATGCATATACAGCAAAAAACGTGAACCTAATCGTCTCGAAAGATTGATTAAATTGCCATCAATTTAATTTCAAGAGGTAAAATAACAATAAAGACGCAAAAAAAGGATTTCGTTTTTATGGGGATTAAATTCAATCCAACTTTCGTCAACATTATTTATTCACAAAGGTTGTGGTTCAGGGTGAAAACTACATTGTTTCTGTCTTAAAGAGTATTGGTTTCTCGCATTTTTGAGGTGAAATATATATGCACTATTCAAATGCTTTGTAGGTTAATTAAAAGTATCTGTAGAGATATGCAGTGTCTTAAAATAACATAATATTTACCTATATATAGATTATCGTCTTTTTTAAAATCAAAATCAAAATATACTTTATTCAAATAGGCTTCAGAAAAGCACTTATGAATCGTCAAATTGATCAAACATCAAAGACTGACAGTTAATTGTTTCATATACTCGTACTTCAATATAACACGTAGTATTAGATAATAACATAATGAGGTAACAATTGCCATGTAAACTATGGAGGAATCGTCTGGAGTTAGCGAAACAGATCCATGCCTTTGACCGTTTAAGGAAGCCTTTATAACCAATCATTAGTACAAATTATCACATGTTATGCACATCTTAGAGATACAAGCTAAATCTCGTTTGATTGCAGTTACTCATCAGTTGGAATCACGGCAAACTATTATTTTATATAAGCAGAGGTTTTACCTAGTCACGTCTTAAGACTATGCTTGCAACAATACTCGTATTATCAAGGTTGAAATTTTTATTCAAATAATAAAATTAACCCGTAACAAAATAAACGCCCATGAGAACAAAAGATATTACTTATTTGGTAAATTGAATTAAGTTAATAGCACTTTAATATTTCTGTAATGCCTTGGTCGTTTATACAATGTGCTCTATAATGCGGTCATCATTCATGATCATCTGTAAAGGAACAGCGAAAAGGTCAGGAGTAAACAAACAGTACATTTATTGGAAATACAAAAGTCCTCCTTATCAATTTGTAGATTTGAAGGTCACATTAAACAATGCGGATATAGTTTTCAAAGATGAATATGTAAGAAATATTACTATTGTGCCGTGTGTTGTGGCTCGTAGGAAGCGAATAAGGACTATTCGGGGGAAACGTCTGCTGATCAACCCCCCGGAGCATACTCCTCTGTATCTTTCCGTTGCCACCAACAAGAGATCATTAGCTAATAATGCATTTTGCAGTGATAGTATTTGTTTTATGCGAAAATTGAGAGAGTCCGAAATAATGCTTTTAAAAGTTCTTTTACTCTTCCCTGAAGGGTTCGGAAAGTAAGAGCGTTGTTTTTCGTTTTATATAGTCATGAAAGGAAATGCATGGCCACGTCTTCACATGACAATGATTAAATCGTCTGAAATAGACGTATAGGCCGATGATGATGTTTTTCGTTTTAGACATCTACTTGAGAACGCACATACGCACATACGCACATAACATATTTTGAAAATTACATACCCTGTACAATCATTAGCATCAACATGTATACCAACACATTAAAATATGAACCATACTGCTTTGACATAAGAGTCGATGTGTATGTAATGTGTATACATGTTGGTGCTCATGACTGTACTATAAATGTTGCCACACTTGACTATTTGTAATGTGTTATTTCGTTTCGTTCTATTATCCTAGATCTTTGTTTTTGTGTAGCTAGTGTATTACATTGCAACTAAAATATTTTGACATTAATTGTTTATACTTACAAATAGTAATCAAAGTAATTAATGCTAAGATTTTTCATACAACACCGCTAATAAATTCACACGACAATTCAAATCTGAACAATGCAGAATGGTATGTGACATGTTCTGAGATAATCATCAGAGTAATTAAAGTTAAAAATACTTATCTTTGAGGTATCTTGATACGCGGTATGTACTCAAGCATTTTTATGCTACTTACTAATTACACGACATCATATTTTGATTAATGAATGTCTTTTACCTAATTGTATGAGTACTTTTAGCTTTTCCGCGAAAATAAGTCGACGAGTACTATATAGTAGGTGCATCTGATGGACTGGAGCTTTCAAGGTTTAGATAACATTTGTCTTAGTCATGGTGAAAGATAATTTACCATGTAAAGCCTGATAAAAATAAGATGAAGAAATTTTGACCAATGCGCTTAAGACATTATTTGGTTGATTAACGTTTTATATAGCATAATTTTGTTTTAAGTGCTGTACCTAGGACGTTGCAGTATTTAACTCTAAATTGATCCTTATTTTCGGATGGTGTATTGAAACCTCAGATTTCTTGTAAAAATCAATAAAGCCCAAGTTACAGAATTTAAAATATTAACAAGTTACTTTTCTACAGAAAGATGTAAACATGTATGAAGTGCTGTTTGACGTTGCAACAGACAAAATGCGTGCTAATGGACTGACTACACAGGATGCCGAAGACTACGCGAAGTGTAGAAGGAGTAGGAAGGCGAACTCTGGACTCCGATGGCCAAAGATGCGACCGGGATAAGCGCTAGGATGATGATAATGTATGAGGTACCTAGGACTACCACGCTTTCGGGATGATTTGTAAATCACACAATACTTATTTGAAATCAGGGTTTTGTCTCAATCTCACTGAATCATGAACTCAGAAAGTCTATGATCAGGGGTGCGTCATGAAGGAAAATATCTAATGAAAATAAGTCTAGACCGCGTAATCAACCTATAAAACTAATAAACCAATAATGATATGCCAGGCTATCGGACTAAGTGAGATCAAATCAAAATTCAAATATACCAATAGAATATTTTATCGCCAGCTTAGTTACACTTAAGTGTTTACATTTGTAAATATCTTTAGATCGCACAACAGATGGATAAATTATTGTTGTTCTCATCCAAGCCGCCTACGTAGGAAAATACTTGCACTAAAGATCATCTGAATAAGCAATCTTATAATAAGCCGGTGAGTACTGTAATTAATCATATCTCCCACAAAATCCTATAGATCCATTGATGTCAAAATGTACAATAAGGAACATAATTGTGGGACTATGCAAGTATCTGGCCCTATCAATGTTATAGGAACGGAATCTTGTATAGTATCACTATTGCAGTTTGATGAGTAAAGTTGTACAAGGCTTACATAATGGGTCAGTTATTTATTAACATGGGTGCACATTTGTTATTTAGTGTCACGTACCTTGACTGCTGTAATTAAATGGACTCACAAGTAATTATTTACCTGAAGAGGTAATGTAACTTTGAAAATGACAAATGCAATCACAATCAATTATAAAATTTTATCTTTAATGCACGTGCTTATTTTGAACACCTAATTGAATTACCAACTTTTACACGTGGGTTAAGTCAAAAGAGGTCGTGGATTCAGTTCTCTCGCAGGCAATTCTTGCTTTTCTATTCCGGACTTACTTATAATGAATATAATGGTAGCTAGTTTTAGTATCCCAAAATGCAGTCATCCAGTATAAAGTTCATGAACTGAATTATTAAATTGGTAATCATGATTCTTATCAATCCTTTCAAGATTATGAGTATAGCCATTGTGTAAAAAAGGTTATGTAAAAATGTTGTTCCTAATTGGAATGTATTGTAGGCAACTGAGAATCGGTACTAAATTAAGTGTTGCCGGCAGGCAAGTTAAGACTGATTGGCAATTTGAATCTTCACGGTTAGTGTGTTTATAGCTATCTGAGAAGGTTACTACGAATGATCACTCGAATTTCGCATCAGAATCATTCTGGTGCTGTTCAGTTATATGATATGCCCATATTGTGTTAAAGTCAAGAGCAACATCTCTATTATCATTATAGTTCTTATCTTAATGTCTGGCATCGATATCAATATAGCTTATAAAAACGATTCAGCGTCGTTTATACATATATCTGTTTTGTTACAAAAGCTCAAACATTTGAGACAAGATGGATGTTTAAGAAAATGAATAAATGACATGCAATAATGTGTCTACTTGTCGCTAGCTCGCTAATTCGCGTTGTGATTGATTATGTCTATCAGTCTACAGCACTCAATGTTTATAAGAGAATTTTTTTTTTTATAATTATATTTTTGAGTTTAGCCCCGCTTATATGCATTTCTGTTCAATATTCTAAGATTGCAAAAAAATATTTTTCAAGAGAAAAAATATTTTAAGAGAAAAATTAATTATTTCAAGAGAAAAATTATTTTAACGACAAGACAATCTATGGGCCAGGTCCTTAAAACGAATATCTGGTTTCAATGATAATGTATTTTATAAAGTCGTGTTAAAATCTGCAGAATTTAGTCACCCAAACAAATATCAGCGGCCACTTCAGCCACAGGGATATTTCATCAGGAAACGAGCTCATTATGCTGCCATAACCCAGTTAGCGCCTTTTAATCGTCGAACCTATAATTTCAAGTGTGCTGGTTCCCACATTAACATAGCCAGGGCTATAATGGCGGCAGTTCGTACCACCAACTATCAACTTTGAAATTCCAAGTCCACCAATGGAGTAGAATTAATCGTATTTACTTTAATACTGTAAGAAGTTGTGACTACGTTTTATTAGATCATCCACAGGTAACTGTCTACTGGCTGAAAAGTATAAACTATGTATAAAACTAAATTTAAAAAAAAAAACTTCTCCAGTGGTAATGCAAGGTGAGTTTGAATCATTTACTCAATACTGTGAGTTAGACCATAGGTTACTTTACACAACGCTCACAATACATCTGAATGTTTAGATAAAATCTAATAATAAAAATAAATAGTCATATTGTCAAGTCACGTTATGTGCGATAATTTTTATAGCTTTCATTATTCCTTGTACTGACGACAAACTTTAGTGATTATCCTGTAATTACCGGAGGTTAGTCAACTCGAGCCAAAAATGTTCATTCTGCAGGATAGATTTCTATAAAATTAAACGTACTGGTTTTCCAATGGCAGTTTTAATGCACGTAATTGTTATGTTTTAGGCAACCGTTGGGTCTCATGACATCGCTACCATCACATTCTGTCAAATACTAAAATTATTTTGATGATGATTATTTTATTGTGTATTAGCAATGTGTTCACAATATTAATTGATCCGGCGAGCTTCCATTACGTTGAATAATGTTAAATCATTAAAAGTAAGATTTACAACTGCTTATTCTATAAATAATGTATTTTAAATTTCATTTCATGGTGTGGTATGCATGTAAATACAGTCAAAATATTATCTTCTTTTTAATACATTACATATCTGACCTTTTCTGACTAGATCTTAAGAACTTTCGTTGAAGGTATCAGATCAAAAGGAGTACCTACCTCACAAGAAATGCTTAAATTCAAACAAAATAAACAAGCGTTTGTCTAATTATGTATAATGAGTAGGTACTCATTATAATTATAATTTAAGATTAAATAAGAATTCACAGCTGTGAACGAAAAGAGTAGGATGTTTATACAGTGATGACCGCACTAAAAAAATATTTTACTACTCGGAATTGAAATGATGAGATAACTAATTCCTTGTTTAGAAATTAATAAAATTATCTGTTTTTAAGGGCTTTTTTATTTCATATGCAGATTGTAATGGTTTTTATTTTGTTTTTTTACGTTGTTTTTCATAATCTAACTTGGCTTCTATTTAAACAAATGACTACATTTTCAACAAACCCACGCATTGGATCATATATAGGCACCGTGCAGAAACTATAGAGGGCGCTAAAATCCCGATTTTTTTTCTATGGTTTGACAGTAAAATTTGACATTTACCTTGGTCAGTTCGAATTCGAGTCACTAGATGGCAGAATAAGGCACGGTGTTTTCCGTGGTTTGACAGTAGAATTACCGACATTGAGATTGACATTTAGCTTGTTCAGTTCGAATATGAGTCACAAGATGGCAGAGTCATCGCTACGCACGGTGCCTATAGTGGTTCATTTGCAAAAACAAAGACCAATTATCTTTCTATTTTTTCGGAACTCTTATTTAAGGTCAAATCACATTATGCCATTAGGCGTAAGGCCTAAATTAATGATGCCACTTTAATAATGCCTTGTGAACTAGTGTGAATCGAAAAATGTGGAACGAAGTATTATAATTTTTAGGCGGCACCATATAGCACAACAAAAATTTAAGAGAGGCATACAAGATTTAACTTACAAGTTACGCAGAGATTACGGGCTAATTATTTTAATTTCTTATTCTGTTATTATGTTAACGGATGGTAAATTTATTCTATGTATGATCAATTATGCCATAAACAATGGTGTTAATTGTGTTTTACGTAAGTTTGCTTTTAATTCTACCAGATTTACAGAAGATCTTCTTTGATTATGTAATTCTTACTACATAAACGAGATAAATAATTGAGAACTACCATTACATACCTGAATTCCGAAGGTACACAGTCAGATTCCTTAAAATAAAAAAAAATAAAAACTAGCTATGGTACGAGTAAGTTTTAAATACCTGCCAAAACAACATTCTTACCCCAAAATTTAATGTAATTTCAATCATTTACTATTAAAATATTATTGTTTTAATTACGAAATAAATACTTATTAACATACTATCCAACAAACGGTTTGCATTCTACCTCATTGATTGTGGCATATCAGTAATTATAATATTAGCCTGTAATAGTATCTAATGTAAAATCGCATATGATTATTATCGCTAGTGTACTCACATTAGCTACGGATTGTCACTCCAACGAATTTAGTTCAATATCCTTTATGCGTCGTATGCATATAGTTGAAGCCTAGCATTTTAACCTTATGACTATGCATTTAGTACTGTTACACAATATACACTTTGACGAAGTACATAGCAAGTTTAGGACAAAGTTTTTAAGTATAAGAAATAAGCTTAAAGACACTGAAATTAATTTTAAAGTATATGTTTAAGATTTCGTGTTGCTATTTGTTACACGAGAATTTATTTATTTATTAACATTTTGAAAAGGAATCTTAATTGCTGTTTTGATGAGAAAAAGTTTAAAATATGTTCAATTTATTTTTAAAATGAAGGGTTACAATATTAGACAGTTTCAAAACACAGAAATCAAGGGGTGTAGATGGAATGAGCTGTAGTGATCACTTAATACTAGAGAGCGTGTAGATAAATAAACTGCAAAAATAATGCTATATTTTTTTAACAATATGCTTAACTTTTTATCATAATAAGACCTAGTATTTTTTGTCTAGTAATATTGTGTACCAGTACGCATGCAATCAATGGATATTTCGTACAAATCCAATAATGTCTGAGATGCGGGTCCGTAATATTAACACATTAACTCTCACACCCTGTTATAACATTTATTGTGTCTAATGGTTTCTCATTACACAAAGTTATTTAAAGGTTACAAGAAACATAATATTACTGTTTATTTTGCCCACCTTCAATTTAATATCAAAATGTACGCAGAGTCAATCATAAACGTAAAATTAACCTATCAAAAAGAAAATAGAAATTAAATGTTGGTATACTTTAGCTAATTTACGCTCGATAACAACCCATAGTTTTAAGTTAAGTGCCATTTTAGTATAATATGAAGTATTACCTAAGTTTATTTTTATCTTTTCCCAAAACCGAAATCTAAAAATAAATAAAAATAATTCTAACCAGTACAGGCTTCTAGGCATCCGTTTTATTGATTGAACAACTTATAGTAGCAAATGAATTTCTGTGAATCCATAACAATAAAACATTTTGAACTATCCAAAATGTATTCTTGTGATTCGAGATTTAACCTCGATAGTGTTTCATTTACAGGTAAGTCCCTTCTATCCCCTAAAATCAAGGCTTGTTTTCAAGGTTTCATCGAAACATGTGTTCCCACACTTTAAGTGTAAGTAAAAACGGATATTACTCTTTTGGCTTGACACTTGCGGTCGTAAATTAAAGTCAAGTGAAGATACATAACATAATTGAATTATTAGTGCGGGCAGGTAATACGACGGCCTGCCTCCGTCGCTTTGATGTCAGCCTGCGTCTGCGTACTCCAATTTCATGTGTTGCACCGTCGCTACTTCGTATAAAAGCCGCTGCCGCCAATCTGAAAAATCATTCCCGCCTTACACATCCACCGAAGATCATCAGCTCCTCCTTAACAAACATAACAATGAAATCGGTGAGTGAAGTGGTGCAACAATAATTCGTTTTGCAATAAGACTGTACATTCAACAGTTTAATTACAAATTTATCGATTGAAGTGATTTGGTAAAATTACAGGAAAATAAAATTCAAAATACTATTTTGTTAAATTAGGTTAATCATAATTTATTCGGTTCAGAATGTGAAGAGTAATGTTATATACATATTTTGGTCTACATTATTCAAAAATCCCGTTAAATTTTATATCTTCGAGTATAATTGACTTATTGTTTGTTAGTTAACTAATTTGCATGTGTGAATTATGCTCTTAGTTTATTTTTGTATTTAAAATTATAAATTAACATAAAACCGTTTAATAAATACAGTCGATGACAGCTCAAACAATGACAAGTCTTCAACTACGAGTAACTAATAATGTTGTAATCCATTGTATGCACAAGATTGGCTACCGGTTGTCACCTCGCCGTCAATGGCTTCCCACTCCCGCCCTGTTCATGATCGTGGAACAATGGCGATGCTACGATACGTCCAACAAAGGACGGCGTACAAAATCTTGTACCATTTTCCCACATAAATTAGTTTTTGACTACTGTTTGGAACAATGTGGCATTTTAGTTGCAATGTTGATCCTTGCAGTTAGGTTTTTATACTTCGACAACAATAATTTGAATTTTTAATTTTTTAAACACAAGGCGGCAACAACAACAATTGCCATTTTACACAGATCAGAAATTCCATTTAAATTCATGCGTTCCGCTTAATAAAAATTAATTGATACACTGGCTTTACGGGCTTGAAGTTTAAAAGGCAGACAAAGTATCTACGTTAGTGATCGATCACCTACCCACTTTTTGCCCGGTTCGATTTCAAGTACATCGTAAAGACCAAGATCTCTTGTATACAGGAGTAAGAGATGATGAAGCCGATATTTTAATTTAGAACGAATCAAAAAGCAGGGAAAAGTGTCACATTAGCCCAATTTTTTTCTAGGGTAATGTTTTACTCTTACGTAGATCTTGGGTTAAGGGTCAATATAATTTATGGTGATCTTTGAGCTACACCAACGAAGGTTAACAAGACTATCAGCTCCAATAAATATACATTTTCATCATTGTGTTACTGCCGGTTACGAAAAAAGATGGATCATTATTGCTTACTCCAGTCATCACGTTTCGATATGTGGGCATAAAAATGTAAATGACCTGACATTTCGTGTGCTGCGATCTATAAGTGTCAGATTAGGCAATACAGTGAAAATTATTAGAAGATTTATTGCTTTTAACTTGAAGACTCTTGAGCTTTAAATTATTTAAGACACAATTATGTGTCATGCGAGTTAAGACGGATTAGCTCATTTCTACATAAAACGAGACCGTTTTACCAATTCGATTGATAAGGTCAGTTATTTTTGATAGAGTCAATGGTGATAATGGTAAATTAATAGAAGGAATGAGTGCTATTCACAGTAAAATTTAGTAAAGACACACGCACATACAATTTATTAAAGACTATATAAATCGAATTGTAGTTGAATTTCCTAGATTTTCCTATATTACTTATTATTTATTTCTTACAGTTTGTAGTCCTATCTGCGTTGGTGGCGATGGCTTGCGCCGCCCCTCAGTTCCAGTACCAGCCCCAGCAGCAGTACCGAGGACAGGAGATTCCCATCATCAAACAATCGCAAGAAGTCAACTTCGACGGTTCATACCAATATAGGTAAATAATTACAAAAGTATTGCTTTATCCTGCTATTTGCGGTTGATCGTAAACTGATTCCTACATTTTAAAGTAGACCACTGCTGCCTATTAGCTTACGGATTTTTTTCGCATTACAAATAAATTTAGACAGTAAATCGGCCAACAGGATCTATCATAAGATTAGAATTTTAGCAGGTCAACTAATTTTATCAAAGACTTTGGAGAAATATTGAAATGCAATTATTATGATACTATTAGACAATTTTATATATTGTATTTAAATTCAAGTTATTGTACAATATTAAGTAGCCTACCTACTTAATTTTCACATTTGCCTGATGCAGGTACATGACAGTTAAATCCATTAGGTATTACATTATTAATATTTAAACCCAAACCCAAAAGTTTTAGCCACAAAGTGTAAAGTCACATAAATTACTTTAATTGTTAAGTATTCCAAAATTCTTATCCTTACGGATAATGGTCCGATCGGCCATATGTACGTATGTACATGTCATTATTTCTTAATCTGTGTCATCGGCAACATAAACCTTTAATGTATTGTCTTTAAAAAGCTCCGCGGATGAATAAACTTAATTTGTAACACAAGAAGACAAATCAGACGACGCATGTCGCATTAAGTTATTGATGTATGTAGCTGACTCAAATGCTGCACCAGAATTTCTCAGTTCAGAAGGACAATCATCAATATTGAAATTTTAGTTTCGTAACAAGGAATGGAACAGTAAAGACACATTATAAGAAAAATACAACGGGTGCTTAAAACTAAAAATTAATTTTCATTGTAAGATTTATTCAACTTTCTACAATCAAATTATTTGGCAGGCGTGGTGATTAAGCCAAAACCCATCTTTGTGGCGAATCACGATTTCCGATGAAGGAGGCTTTTTTTACCGTAGTGTGACATTAAGGCTATATACATGTTATAACTAGACGAAAAATAGCCATACTTGTTCTTAGGTAGATTAGTTTCCTTCCCACAACTCACTATCCAGATTCGTACTAGTATGTTATGAAACTGACTGAGCAAGGTGAGATCATATACGGGAATTCTTAAAGTGTCAAGAATATTAAGCGCAAAATTTGTAGGAGTCATCAGTGCCGCTCGCCGAGCCCTAGTTGCACAACAAATTGGCTCAGGTGCAATACATGAATTAGCATTGTGATTCACCTATATTATCTTATAGGCCCGGTGTTGATCAAGAAACCTGACATTTGATATTTAAAGTTTATTTTCCTTTAAGGAAATTGCAGCAAATTTAAAATTAGTATAAAAACATTCACTTAACTTAATAATGTTTAATTTGAAAGTATTTGGGTTTGTGGTTTATTCGAAGGTGAATAATATTTTTCTACGAATAGTAATTCAATGTTACATCTAGCTGAACCGACAACCAACTTTCTACCGTCTAGCATTTAAACATATTTTTTATAGTCATTCTGCAATTCGGGTCGTAGTGGATACATACACTCAGCAAATGTTAAATCGACACCAGCCAGCTATTCTTTAGTTATTGTTACCTAACTAAGATAGTCAGGCTGGGTTTTGTCTCATATTCAGAGATATAAATTAGCAGACATGCAAATGATGAATGTCACATTTATTTTAGCAATGTGCTGAAAAGTGTTTAAATGGAACGTGGCGCAATGTACATAGCTAGATGCAGAAAACAAAAGATTCCCAAGAGCAACAGATCGACAATGCATCATTGCACGACCCAAAAACGTTTTGGCTGAACCCCTCATTAGATTTGATCTTTGCGGGCGTGTGGAAGTCCGCCCCAAGCCGTATAAGAACCTCGTTTGTTATACACCTACGTTATTTGCGGAACCTTTTGCTTGCGATAAGAGGAGCAATATCTGCTTGCGTCACACAGATTCGATCAAAATAAACGACCGAAACAATAGGCGTTACGGTTGCATAAACGAAGAACAATAAAATTAATTGGTGTGTCACTAGCCACAACAAAACGATTAAATCTAACTTGATAAAGATGACTTTACACATACACATTACGAGGACACGTAATATATTATAATTCATATTATAATTCAATTGTAAATATTAGTAATAGTAAATAATAGATCAGTATGTTAATACTGATCTAGCGGCCTAAATTAAAAAACTGTAGATGTATTTTGTCTATTTTTATGTGATTTATAATGACTACCAATATTCGACCCCTTTAAAGCTAATATAAAACACAAAGCAACTCAGGAATCAAATAGGCTTCATTAGGTTTCGCCATCAAGCGCCAATCAATAAAATCTTAATATTATTATCATAGCGCCTGTCACGCGTTCATTTAGGGGCCTACGTTTGACAATGTGTAGGAAGATGATGATAAATAAATCTTTTACACACACAATTTAAGAACTTATATTAAAATCTTTCTTATAGCTACGAGACTGGAAATGGCATCGCCGCCCAAGAGCAGGGATACCTCAAGAACGCTGGTGTGAAGGATGCCGAGGCTCAAGTTGCCCAGGGCTCCTTCGCTTACACATCTCCCGAGGGTCTTCCCATTTCGATCACCTACATTGCTGATGAAAACGGTACGTACCGGATACCTAGTATTATCTAATTACCAAGGACGTTATTATATGTGCATAAGGGTGAGACTCCACCAAAAGTAAGATGTGTGCTGTGTCGTAAGTAGCCAATAGGATTTCAAGCTGTGATGTGTTCACGTGTTAAGGCCGAAATCACATTGGCCGCTTACGACATATCTTATTAGCTTTGGTGGAGTCTCACCCTAACTCGGTGTTTGCATGACTTCAGAAGCATTTGTGCTAGACGATGAGTTAGTCAAAAATATTAATTTTAATCGAATGCAAGATGCACATCTTTGTTGATACTTGTTATTTAAAAAGACGATAAATGACTGTGTTAGTTCATTTACAAATAAAAGGATGTCGCGAATTGACGAATCCGTATTGATTATATTACAACAGCCTTTGTATAGCATGTATACTCAACTCTGTTTTTTATTAATCTGTTCAAAATTTAGGATGATAAATGATCTCGATTATTGATAAATTATTATTGGGCTTACTGAACTAAATAAGTGATTGAATATTGACTAGTACTTAATGAACATAGTAGCAAGCAATTTGAGTACCATAATCATGTCTGTAATTATATGTCATTCAAAATGCTTTTTGTGCCTCTGATATTATGCAAACTATTTATTGAACGCAATAAATCAAACTTGTCCCAGATTATTCGATAGGTCATCGCGACGAGCACATATAGAGGTGTCATGGTCTTATATTTTGCATGGCTTCAAGTCTCTTTCCTATAAAGATATTATGTTGAGCTGAAATTAATTTCATGCTCAACACCTTTATCATTTCATGCTCATGCTTTATGAATAACGGCTGTCGGTACGAGTCAAGTTTAAATATCGATATAAAATCGATAAACATTATAATTTCGGGTTCTTCTTAAAATATGTTATTATTTATGTTAACTTCACAATAATTTATGCAATTGATCAATTAACGCATGAAAATAACGTTTTCCATATTTCTACGTTTCCAGATTGAGAATGAATTTGATTTTTCATGTTTTTAAAAATAACAATATTTAGATTTTTTCAATCATATCACAATTAGTTGCACTTTTAGTATCATTTTTAGTTATAGATTTGTATGTAATTGAGTATCAAAGTTCCTAATTAATTTATTAAATTCCACAGGTTTCCGTGCCGAGGGCGCCCACCTCCCCACTCCTCCCCCCATCCCCGAGGCCATCGCCCGCGCCCTGCAGTACATCCAGTCGCAGCCCCAGCAGCCGCAGTACCAGCAGCCGCAGCAGTACCAGCCCTTCCGCGGCTAAATACCATAACTCAACACTCAGAAATATATCGTGATAAAAGAAAAAACATGTACTGATCAGCCGCACTTCGCAGCTCAGCGGAGGGTAGGGGTTAAAAAGGCAGGCAACGCATCAGCGACCATTGTGAGGTTGTTGATGTCCATGGGCGGCGGTCATCTTAGCATCGATGACCATATTACTCGTATGCCCACCTCATACAAACAAAATATTGATGGTAGTTAATGTGCAATAATAGCGCTAATGGCTTTGGATATATAAGGGAGATCCAAAGTCCCAATTGTTTTATTTAATATCGCGAATGTTGTCTGTATTCGAGGAATAAATGAAAAGGAAGTGCTAAAATTGTACCTGCTAATCGTTAAAAACGCCTAAGCTTTTATCTCTATCGCGATATATTTCTGGGCTCAAAACGAAGACGCGTGTCCTACCCGGACAAAATAATACTCGATCAGAAGCATGCAACTGATGTGGATGCATTAATATAAGTGTCATAAGAGTTTGTTACTGTGATTTATTGTAATTATAGGAATAATATGAGATTAATAAAGACAAATTTTATGTGAATAGTTTTTCTTTTGTTTGGGAGCCCATTAAATGTTTACACAAATAAAAAGTATATTTTGATGTGAAGAGTGCAAAAACATGTCTGTAACATTATTATAATGGATCTATAGACCATGTTACTTTTGGCTCAAAGGTAGGAATGGAGCTACTTACTGAAACCCACCAAGTTGAGTGTTCTGTGCTGGGGAATGCTAGGTACTTAGATTTATCCATGGGGAAACCCAAAAAAGAACACATCCTGGGAAGAACGCAGGAGGTCTTCATTTATCTATCCATTATTATCCGCGTTCAGTATTATTGTGCTTTCTTTGTAATTTATAGGAGAAAATAATAACTAAATTCCTAAAATTAGCAATTTATGGTTATGTCAATCATCTGGCATAACTTTGGCAAGAAATGAATCTGAATAATCTGTCTTGATACATATACATACAAAATATACTTTATTTATAGGCCTCAGTGAGGCACTTATAAATCGGCAATGATATCACAATATAATTAATATACCACCGACTTCGGACCGCACCCATATATTCAACATAATAAATATTGAATGTAAGTTAAGTTGGCTGTTAATTTTTTTATAATAGTTTTTTTTTACATCTTCCCGTCACCAAAACCATATTCACTTAGTGAATAAGTGACCTTAAGTTTGACTGGTGGATTATGCCTATTAAGCCCGCAGTTTATACCCATATTTTGTTTGCCATGCAAAGAGGGATGCCGGAATAAGGCCAAGAAGTGCACACGATCTTCCATTTTATAAAAATAGCTAAAATATTCGTTCTTAATTATTCGCGCTATTCGTATGTCGCTAAAAGTTGGGGTTAATATAACAAAAATTAAAAGAAATTCAACTATTTATTAACCCCACCGGAATTGCGTCCTTTTGACGGATATGTGTAAACAAATCTATCTACGCTTGATCTACGCCCTATCAGCATTGAAGTAAAGCTCAAATTCGTGTGTATCGAGCCGACCCGCGGCGGGCTCGTGTGTGTTAAGAGTTGCCACTACAGAAATATAATTTCAGATAATCGATTATAAGAGAATATCGAATATTATTTAGGTGGTGGATCTTAGCTAAAATAGAAATAAAAATACCATTTACAATTTATCTACAGAAATGAGATGAGGTGAATAATTGGTTGCAATTTTTAAGATACCCGTACGATCGTGACATGAGGGGTAGCATGCCTAAAATAAAAAATATATATATTTCAGTGTCATTATCCTATTTATCTTTTAAATATTTTATAATCTTAGTAAAATATTTTCATGAATCAATCAAACGGGTTGTTGTTCATTCGTCACAAAGTAAATTCGTCACGAAAAAAATTATGTGTAAATTCGTCACAGTTGAACATTTTCTAGATTTAATAATTTTGGTTGTTGTAAGTTCGTCACATTCATATATTCAGTACAGACAGCAGAAAAATCAAACAAGAAGTAGTATAAAAACATTATTTATTTTTCATCAACATATCACTTCTTTCAATTTAACCTTCCATCTACTTAAAAAATACAGTTTAAATTGGCTGATTTGCCAAGTTATATAAATAATTAAATCACAGTAATCATTACCTACATGTCTTTAAATTCAAACTTAAATCTACATAAAAATCACAGTTTTAAAGTGGCTGATTTGCCAAGTTATAATTTTTTTTTAAATCACAGTTATCATTACCTACATATCTTTAAATTCAAACTTACATCTACATCAAAATCACAGTTTTAAAGTCGCTGATTTGCCAAGTTTGAATTGTTAAGTTTTTAGATGTCTCTTGACCGATACGGTTAGTAAAAGCAAGCGAGCGAGAAAGAGAAATGAAGGCTTTCTGTTAGTTCCTTCTTTTAAATTTAATTAAATCACTACATAGTATAAAACAAAGTCGCTTTTTCTGTCATGTTGTCCCTATGAACGCTTAAATCTTTAAAACTACGCAACGGATTTTGATGCGGTTTTTTTAAATAGATAGAGTAACTCATGAGGAAGGTTTTTATGTATAAATAGTGGACAAGTACCACGGGCGAAGCCGGGGCGGGCCGCTAGTAATATATAATATTAAATGCAATCTGTATTCAAAAACAAAAGCGCTCAAATCCGAAAAGTTTGCTTGCTATCGCTACTTTATGCAAAAAATATTAAAAATGAAAAATTGTGACGAATTTACAACAACCCTTACCTACTTTTTGCAAATTTTTGATGCATGTGACGAATTAACTTTGAATGTATGGAGTTTTCAAAAACGGGACGAATTTACTTTGTGACGAATGAACAACAACCCAATCAAACGTATATTTTAGGCTGCATTATTTTATTAAACTATATTAGAATCGAATAGATCTAAAATCGAATATCGATATTTTTTTACGCAATGGAAACACTAAATTAACTGCCAATTCAACTGTCGAAGTTCAAAATATCAAAAAGTAATTGTGTTTTTTTTGCATCAACAAAGTGATCGGTTTTATTTCGTGCGTTTAACTAAACAACTTCATCATGAATACTGACTCCGACGATCCGGGTTCAGCCGTAGCAGGTAAACAAATACTTTTTACAACATTCAACAGCTAATATGGTGGAAATCGTAGATTGTATTACTGATGGAAAATAATTATGCATTTACCCAAAAACACTGACTTTTTTTAAACCCTTCCTTTCGCCAGTCAACTAATGACTATTTACTCTACATTTCCATAGTACTTTCATATGTGTGCACTGTTGGCCTAAACTTCTATGGCCAACCGGCGTCCCCCTTTGATTGCAGTGATTTTTGTAGGTAATGAAGATTCTCAGAGAATAAACGAGTATAAATCCCAAAGGAGTTTTATACAGATAGTGATACAGATAGTGATCTTGCATTGAAACAATTGAAAGCTACATACGAAAGCTTTGCTGCAAATTATAAAATGAAAACATGAATTATTTAATTGAGGTTATTAAAATAGCGAATTAGGTATATAATATAACACAATTTAGTAAGTAGGTAGATAATAGTATCGCATTGATGACCTGAATAAGACTGCTGAATAGCTCTATATAAGAATAAAAATTCTCCGTTTCCTCCAACTTTGTATTCTAAAGAGTTGTTTAAAAAACTTTGTCAAAATGAACACATGCTACCTATCTTGGGAAGGAGCTCAATCAACCAGTATTATGATTCCCTCCGTGAGTAGGCATTGCTTATTTACACGGGCGCTGATGTTCACCTGATTTTCTAATGACCCTCTTGCTCATTTACTCAGAATTGTTTCTGTCGAATAAAGCTTAAATTAAGTTTCTTTTTTTTTAAATCGCTCTGTCAACAAGGCCATCTATCTCAAAACGCATAAAACTTGTAAAAGATCTCGCACCAACATCGATGTCCAGATAACGTAATGGTTGTTTAGTTCAGACTTGGCATTACAGATGGCGCTGTATGAATAAAAATTACTACACATATTAATATAAACAGTATTATGGACATATGTAGCAGCATGTGTTTTTATGTTTATTTTTGCTTACAGAGAGTTATTTAATATGTAAACTTAAATTCATTACAATTAAAGAAAAACGATTGGCGGAGCTAGTGTGCGGTCTGCACGCCCTTCAAAGTCTGAAGTCCAACCCGATAGATCTCAACCTGTCCGTCTCATCAAAGTTGCAAAAGTGCACTTGCAATTTTGGTGCAGGAAGCAAAATAAATGGGTAGGTACATTTTGTGTCGTGCATCAAGGTACATTATGAATCATGTACCTTGCTGGACGAAGGCTTCTCCCAGGTGGTGATGGATCAGTACGCTGAGCAGGCGGGTTGATACCGCAGAATGAGGAACAGTCGTTACGCAGTGGAATGCTGCTGGCCATCTTCTGACGCCCGCATCATTATGAACGTACCGATGTGTGTTTTTAAAAAGAAAAATAAAATAATGTTCGCTTATTACTTGTCTGGTAGGCTGCTTAATTTTCGGCTGGATGCCGACCGGCGCGTAGAAAAGTTCAAGGATATTACAAGTATAAAATTTGAAAAAAAAAGTTTCTCATGATGCCCATTATGGTTTATCCCATTTTCACTTAAGCAGTTGTCGAAGTATGGACCATCGATACTTCAATTTAAGCTCTTAGTATGGGAACACTAGGCTGAAATTATGCGACCAAAAAGTTCGGCGGCAATGAATTTTCTATACAAAATTAGATGTGATTTTGACACAGTAGTGTGTCATCTTAAGCCGATAGTTAAGCACTACAAGTCAACAAAATAAGCTATGTAAACAAGTTTTTAATAATAGGTTTATACCAAAACAAAACCAGTCAAGGTTGCTTTAGCAATTATTTTTACCTAAGCTCAACTCGAGAACGGATCAAACGCAGACGTTCAGTGAATTTGAAGACGGACTTACGGATATTATCAGAAAAAGGTGAGTGACACTCATAAGATTTTATATAAAAAGTAATAATAGTATTAAATGTTTGAACTGCACTTGTAGTGTTGACCTGAAAAATTACATATTTATAAAGCCTGACCGTTAATTTGATTCTTTACTCGTAAGTTTGCGCGGTTTGAATTTACGAATGCAAATATTATGTAAATAAATTTGTACACAAAATAGCAGCGTTTTCTTTCAAAGTTAACACATAATTGTTTTTTTTTATAACTTGGAATCTTAATACCGAGCTAATTTAATATTGTATCCTGAAAAAAATGTGTAGTAACAACATTGATATACAAATACAAGATGCACTGTCAGTCAACAAAAGTAGCAATCAATTCTGGTACCAGAAACTCGGCAAATCTATGTGTCAAACTATGAACATTATTTTTTGCAAATTAAACCTTATACAGATTAGTTAAGATTGTTTACACAAGGTAGTGTTTAAAGTTGCGATGACGCGGTTGACGCAAGATTTTTTGAAACAAGAGCATTCTGAACTTATTTTTTGGGGATGTTTTTGAGACGCTGATTGTGTATCTTGGGTTTTGTTTATCACTGAGTAACAAGGACATTATGTAACTTGACGTTGAAAAGTGAGAGCGAGTACTCATAGCGGGTGTTGGTCATTTCTTTCTATCACATCACTTTAGCAAATTTTGTTCTTGTATCTTCTTTGTTTAATAATAATTATCAAGTTTAACGTTAGAAGGGACTGTTGTATTTACTGAAGGATTTTTAACGATAAAAGAGTTTGCGTAGCCATCGTATTCAACCAACAGTGGCTTTGGGCCAGTTGGCGGGAAAAGTTACTAAAGTTTACTACTTAGCTGTTCGTTTTTAGATGCGGAACATCATCACAACATTATTAATAACGTTTTCATTGGTACAAACTGTCTGTTTAGCGTCACAAAAGAACAAAAATGCCAACACTGAGAAATTACAGCGAATAATCATTCGGTGAGAATTGCAGCAAACCTTGTTTTTCTCGTTATTTAATGTTTTATTCAAATGTTATTTAAATGTAATACGTATATAAAATTATGTTATCATTCACGTTTTCAGCGCTACTCGTCCGTTTTTAGAGCGAGAGGAATCTGGGAAATTAAGCCCTAATAGCCCGAAACACTCTCCAAATGGTTATTTTTATCTTGATAAAGGAGATAAGAAATATAAAATTTCATACGTAGTACAAGAAGACGGGTATGAGTCAGATAGCAATTCCGATAATAATTCAACAGAAGATAATACAAATATTATTACAACAACCCCAAAAGTAAGTACAAGTGCACAGAATAAGAGATATCATAGTCCATATCAGCTGAGATGGTCTCTGCGACAGGTATATAATACTTCATAAGCAAAATTAAAGATTTTCTTTTAAACCGTCAACTGCCACCGGGATCATCTTAGGTGAAATGGACTACAGTACTACTCGTTCTACTAGGAATTTAGTGAGTAGCTAAAAATAAATTGTGTCTTTTAGGTTCAAGCTGAACCTTCACTGGAGTCAAATACCTCAAAACCTTTGAGGCTGAAATATGACGGTGATGAGGATGAAGATAATGAGTCAGATGAAAAAAAAGATGGTGACCACTATTATGTAGACATTGGATCAAGGCCTTATGTAAGCATAAATTTTCATAATGGCTCGAAGCAGTACTTCAAGTTAGTGGTAACTCAAAGCACTACTTCAAGTTAGTGGTAACTTGAAGTACTGCTTTGAGTTATTATTGCAACCATGCACCACATCTCTTGACTTCTATGACTGGGAAACAGGAAGTTTTTATGACTACGTTTTAACTCAAATTTATTTTATTTACAATTCACTTCTATAGAACACCATCTTTGCATATTATTTAGCCAGAACCTTCACAATGGAGAAGCCCCGGAAGCAACGAAAGCCCTTCATATAACTCAAGAAATCAATACTCTGGGCCATACGGGCCTGCTAATTCCGGACTGGACAATACACAACCGAACGGAATTTCTGTAAGAAATATTCTACAGTATTATTGCAGTAGATTTACTTTTTGTAAAATTAGTAAGATGTACTTACTTTTACCTAGATCTTTGTTGACCTTCCACTCAAATCTAACTCACTCGTCAGGGGTAGTACCTTATAAAAGACCGCAGTGCAATAACACTTCTTAACTGTTGTGATATGTTTATTTTGCTGAGCAAGGTCTGCAGAGCTCAGTTGGGGAGTTTTAAATGCAGGCGACGCACCTGCGACCCTTGCGTGAGGCGGTAATTATTACCATGGCCCTTTGATACTTAATGTTATTTAATTTTGTGTCTTAGTCAGGACCAAACGATTCCGGAAGTCAAAGGTGGCCGATAAAACCTTCGGATTCCGGGTCAGGCTACCCGGGAAGTGCTGTAAGTATATTGATTTTTAAATGAATCTAATATAAGGCTTTAAGCCAAACTCAGTTTTTATTTAATTGTAAGAAAAAATAAGATATTTAGATGGAAAAACGCTCTGTAGTGCACTAAAGAATAACATCTATGATTTTTTGAAATCTGCTTTATATACTTTTCTTACGTGAAGATGGCTATAATCTTGAATATTGCTAAAAGTGGCCACTCTTAGCAATCATTTAGATTATGACAACCAATGTAATAAAAGTCACTTTTATAAATTTAAAATGTAATTATGAAGTGCACTACAGAGAGTTGTTTAATCTTTATCATAAGTTCATTACAATTAAATAAAAACGATTGTCGGCGCTAGTGTGCGGTCTGCACGCCATTAAATATTCATGTCTTACGCTTACAAAGTGATTAACTAAAAACATTATGTTTACTACTGTTGAGTTCTAATAATATTTTGGGGACGTAGGTTCGATCCAATACTACATACAAGTTATTGATTTCATTTCTAAAATAATTAAATATTTTTCATTGTAGTTTTGTGTTTTAATGTTTTTAGTATGGACCTAACGATTCCGGTAGTCAAAGGCCGCTCGGATCTTCAAATTCCGGCTCAGGCTACTCGGGAAGTTCTGTAAGAAAACAATTATTTAAATAGAATGAATCTACGTAAAAACCCTCAAAGATTCATGTTTTACGCTCACAAAGTTATAAACTAAAACAGTATTTTTACTGTTTATTATTTCTAATATTGTGTGGGCCTAGGATGTATAAACTACTCCTTACAGCAATAATTTTTCTTTATCATAAAAATAAAAGACCTATTTTGTTTTGTACCTACTCCATTATATATATTTTTTTGTGTTTTGTGTTTCTTAGTATGGGCCTAATGATTCCGGCAGTCAAAGATGGCCGCTTGGTTCTTCAAGTTCCGGCTCAGGCTTCCCCGGAAGTTCTGTAAGTAAACCATAAGTAAACTTATATTTAATGAGGAATAAATACTTAAGATATTAATCTATTTAAAATCCTGAAAGATTACAAAGTTATTGACAAAATTATTTCTTCTACTGCTTATGAATTTTTTTAACGGTGCACGCGGTCATCACGTCACTAGCTGTATTTAGTGTAATGACATCATAATGCATCATCATAAAAAAAAACAACTTCATATTTATGAAATAATAATAAAACTAAATTTTGGCTGGTATATGAAACGCTACAATTTCAAAGTCTTAGTTAAGATTGATTTAAGAAAATGTTATTTTTAGTTTAGGAATGGACAACCAGGCTATAATGACGACACGAGGTCATCCTATCCGCGACCATACCCGGTGAGTAAACAAATTTTTTTCTACCTGAATTAGCGACTACAAACCAATAACCAAAATCTATTCGATTGAAAAAATTAAATGCTGATTAGTTATTGCATGCTAATTGTGTAGGTGCATTTTGTCTGCTATATACGTTTTAATTGTAAATCACCTGGAGGGACTGGATGGAATCTTATACAGAACTAGCGACCGCCCACGACTTCGTCCGTGTGGTTTGCGGTTTCATTCAAAATTCGTCACCTATTTTTTTCCCAAGGGGTTGAATTTATCAAAATTCTTTCTTTGCGGTTGCCTACGCCATAACATATAGGCCTAAAAAGTAAAAGAAATCAGTTCGGACTGAGTTAAAAGATATACTGCGATCAGTAGATTTGTAATGATCGCAAGAAAATGTATTTTCATGTTTGGTCCATGGAAGCAAGAAAACTAGCAAATCCCGTACAAAAATGCAGAAGCGAAGAACGTCTAGAGTGAAAACATTGGCCTAAACCTGCCTCACTTCAGTACGGACTAAGCTTACAGGTAGACTGCAATAGCAAATACCGTTTGTAATGCTCCCAAGAATATAATTAACTTGTATGGTTAATGGACGCGAGAAAAAAAAGAAGCCAATTTTATGCAATGCCTTTTCAGCCCTATCCGTTTAGAGTTTGGGCTGAGCGTTGATAGATCTTTATGTCAGCAAGCCACCCTTTGCGTTATAATATTACTCAAATAAAATACATTTAATTTGAATCATACCCGAAAGTATGTCTTTTATCATCAAACAACGTCTCTTAGGGTTTTTGTTCATGAGCTTCAGTTGTAATATACCGTCAGCCCATATTGCTTATTTTTGGCCTTTTTATAAAAATAGATAAATCATTTACTTTTGTATTTTTAGGAGCCGTATGACCGTTACAGGCAACCGAGTATTGGCGTTCCTAAATTCTATGTAAGTAAACCCAAAGTTATAATTATGTAGGTCCGAAAATATGCTGAACAGAATAAAATTTGGTTTGACGAAGGAAGAAACGCAACTCGTGATATGTATTATGTTGTGTTGTGTTATGAACATTCACGGACTTGTAAAAACAGTTAGGACTCCGCACCGCGGTACTAAGACGTGAAGCATACGTGAAGCCAAAAATAGTTGCTGCATGTGTGTGCGTTACGTCAATGCCTCCGGCAAAATCAAACTGATTTTTAGGGTTCCGTAGCTAAAATGGCAAAAAAACGGAACCCTTATAGATTCGTCATGTCTGTCTGTCTTTCTGTCTGTCTGTCTGTCTGTCTGTCTGTCTGTCCGCCAGTCTGTCACAGCCACTTTACTCCGAAACTATAAGTACTATACTGTTGAAACTTGGTGAGTAGATGTATTCTGTGAACCGCAACAAGGTTTTCACACAAAAATAGAAAGAAAATAAAAAAAGCGGGGGGTCCCCATAGTCAGAACTGAAACTCGAAATATTTTTTTTCATTGAACATATACGTGTGGGGTATCTATGAATAGGTCTTAAAAAATTATGTTAAGGTTTCTAATATCACTTTTTTCTAAAGTGAATACTTTGCGTGACAGACCCTTCCAAAGTGGAAAAAAGTGTGTACCCCCCCTCTAACTTCTAAAATAAGAGGATGATAAAACTGAAATAAATATATGATGTACATTACCATAAAAACTACCAACAAAAATTGGTTCGAACGAAATCTATTCAGTAGTTTTTTTAATACGACAAAAATAGAATTTGTACGGAACCCTCAGTGCGGGAGTCCGACTCGCACTTGGCCAATTTTATTCATCTTTTTATATAGAGTAATATAACAATTTTTTGGATCTTTTGCCATTATATTCACATTTTGGCCCACGATGTTTGATTTCCTTTTCCCTCTTCTTTAAGATCCTATAAAAATTGTGCCTTGGTAAATATATTTTTTCTTCTATGTTTAGGTAATACCCGTACCCTTAGGATCCGGTACACCAGGTTTTCTTGTAAGTAACCATATCTCATAGTTTTTGTTATAAAATTTTCTTTAAGATAAAATTTGTTTGTCGTAGCTGAAATCTTGAGAACAATATCTTAAAATCCTTGTCAACCACTTAATGACTGTAAGTTTACCAGTGACAGAACTGACAGATCATCTTAATCGTTTTATTTTAGTTAAGTTCATGGAATTCGATTTGTCGATGTCATTTTTTAAATGGTAATCACATAATTACTTGGTTTTCAGATTCTTCCTGAAAACCTTCCAGCAGTGAGTATTTTTATTTTTAATCTCAGTACATGAAAAAAGTTTTATTATAATTGGATAAAAAAAATTACCCCAATTTTAAAGTCAACTGAGTGAGTGCTTAAATTATTTACTATAGTTTAGGTATTTAGTTTTTAAAAATCCTTATCCTCTAATTAAACGCAATCAAACCATCAGAAACTGTAAAGCGTCTTCTTTTTTTTTTTTGTGATCTTATGTATCCCTATTGCCAGAATGTTACAAAATTAGCTAAACCATCCTCCAAGCGTATCTGAACATTTATTATACTATGCATTAATATCAAACTTTTTGAATTTAAAAAGGGTCCTTAACATAATGAGATCTTTAAACTTTGCACGATTATTACTATGTCTAAGTTTTTTTTTCTTGTATTCAAGTTTCAAGGAGGACAAACTGGAGCGGGCTTAGGATCACCATGTTTTCCTGTAAGTATAGAAAATCTTATGATAATTATTTATATGATACTTATTGGAATATAAACAAGTTTTTTTTTAAATTAATTTAGGAAAGTAGCGACTAATACCCATTTGGAAAGAATTCAATGATAAATTCGAAACACTATACTTACTAAAAGGTATAGTCCGAGCCATAAATATTAATCTAGAAAATGTTTTTATAAAACTAGGTAGTCCACTTTCAGGGCCGAATTATATTTTTGTCGGCCTATTTTCTATTGTTGACATGGACTATACCAGTTGCGGGTGCCAAACAGGTGTATTCAAAGAACATCGTCCGTTGTCTGCTGGACATGAACCTCATCAAAGTCTTTGCTTCCATCATAATGTATTATTTAAAATTTTGCTTTTTTAGAATTCATATTGTGATGTTGGGAAGCCGGGCGCGCAGGCAATACCGAGCAGTGGTTATGGTTCTCCAATTGCTCCTGCTGTAAGTGTACATAAATCATGTTATTTGTCTAACCAAGTCTCTGTTGATAGATTTTAACAAACAATTTTGGCCTGTTGTACTTTCAAAATAATTAACATTATAACTTTTTAAGGGCGTACAGACAGCACACTAGCGTGGTCGTTTTTCTTTAATTAAAAAAAAAGATATTTAGATAGAAAAGACCCCTCTAGTGCACTAAAGAATAACATCTATGATTTTTTGCTTTAAATACTTTTCTTCTGAAAAATGGCCATAATCTTGCATATTGCTATAATTGGCCACTTTTAGTATTATTTTAGATTATGGTGAACAATTTAATAAAAGTCACTTATGTACTTATGTACTACTCATAAAACCATCAAAGTTATTCTTTAATGCATTACAGTGAGTAATTAATCCTTATATCTTAAATTCATTACAATTAAATAAAATGTATTGGTGGCGCTAGTGTGCTGTCTGCACGCCATTGAACATGAGTGTCTTATAACGAACAGCTAATTTCACCAGGAGCAAACTACACTTGAGAACATGTTTTTGTTATGATCGTTCTTACATATGTACATTATTATCTTATATTTATTCTTTGTGGCAACCTAAGGTTTTATACTAAGTATAATTAATTGGTCAGAATAACAATAAGATGCGCTTCCTCTCTTCCAGACCACATTTTGCGAGACAAAAAGGGTCGATCTTATGTAATAACAACTTTTTGCTTTACAATTAATTGATATCATTATCTGATTATTTTGATAAGGTGTTTTTAAATTGATTTTGTATTGGTACATATAAAGACTTCTCTTATTATAATTTATTTTATAAATTCTAACTAAGCAATTTTTCTTCGCTAGTCATAAAAATGTACGAAATTTACATACGTATAGAATCTAAACTGCTCCATTAATTTTATCTATGTATAATAGAAAGCAAAAAAAAATACTTCATTAAGGAATTAAAATTAAATCGCTCACTAAGCATGACAAATTGCCTGAGTAAAGTCTGAGTCAGTATTACCCAAACGTTTTTAACTTATTATCCCAACTAATATTATAAATGCGAAAGTAACTCTGTCTGTCTGTCTGTCTGTCTGTCTGTCTGTCTGTTACGCTTTCCCGCTTAAACCTCGCAACCGATTTTGATGAAATTTGGTACAGACAATCTTTAGACCCTGAGACAGAACATAGGCTACTTTTTGACCCATTCCAACCCCCCACTTCCCTGAAATGGGGGGGTGGAAGTTTGTATGGAAAATCTAAACTACTTGAGTTAGACGCTTGAAATTTGGCATGCAGGTCCCTTAGTAAACTTGATGCTTAATTGCAAAAGGATATTGCGAAATTCCCACGGGAACGGGAATCAGCGGGAAAAAACATTCGTATAATGAAAACCGACATCCACGCGGACGATGTCGCGGGCGGCCGCTAGTTATAGATATAAATTCAAGGGGATGCAAATACTCCAATTTAAAATGCTGTTGTTTGATTAATGTTAACTTATTTATGATTGTTCATATTATTATCTAGTCATGTGCCCAGCCCCCTTGCCGTACGAACACAAGAATCTTTTCGAGTCGTCCAGGGCAACAAGTGGCCCCAGTGAGTTAAATTTCAATTTCTATGGCAATTTATTTATTATTTTGACTATTTCCATTGTCGTAATGAAAACAATTGATTTTGATTGAAAGGTACTATAACGTTTTGTCAACCAATGACATTTTATAGTGGAAACGTTGAAGTATAAGTTTCCTAGTAAAGACATATATACATATTTAACATGATTACTATTTCATTTACTTTGTACATACAACTTCTTCTTAGACTTCTTGAGACTTTGCGGGTAAAGTAGGTAAAAAGTATATATTCTTTCAGTTTACAATTAGTATAACATTCAACAACAAATTAATCAATTAACATTTGCCTATACAAACAGCTTTTTGTGCCTTCAAATCGAATTAAATTGCGCTTGATAGTTAGACATAAGTGAATACTTATGTCTAACTATCAAGCGCAATTTTCATCTGTTTCTTTTATATTTGGCACTTGTTTTGTGTAATTATAATAATGTAATTAAAAATAACTAATCCTGAAATTAGAAAGACCTACAATTCCAGTCTAGACCTACATACAGGCAATATAAAGCTTGTTTTTTTGTTTTTGCTATTTGGTAATACTGTTCGATAGAATAGATTTTGGAGTTGAATAGCCTTCTGAGTAAAATAATGCGATGCAGTTAATATAATAGTTAGCTTAAAAATCACATGTCTTTAACATAATATGATTTACCCTATGTATGTTCTTAATGTTATTTAAGGGTTGGAGCGTGTTTTATAGTTTTTTGATAAATCAGTATCCAATTATTCTTGCTTGCTGATACAGTAACTAAATTATCATTAAGCAAATGTTAGAAAAATATGATGTGTCGAGTGGCGTTATGCTAAATAATAAATATGACATATTTTGTTTCCAGCATGGCTTTGATGTAATTAATGGACTACTCGCAGGCTGACAGAAAAATAAGAATAAAAAGAACTCGTTATCCAAAATTAAAAGACATAGCTAAAAACTTGTTTTATTTCTATACCAAAATAACAAAGTTACTCCGTTGTTATCATGAATTTATACGGTTGTATCTTCGTCGAGGAAGATCGTTCGGAAGAAGGTTAAAAAGAAAATTATATGATATTTATTATGAAATATAATCAACCTGAGAAAATGAAACGTTGATGTTTCCTGGTCCTCATGATCTGGATCGAGTCCAGATCGATGTTTAAGAAACATTATTGTTTTTTTACACATTGAGTTAAAAATATTTTTTTAACCTTTATGAAGTTAGTTTTCATTTACAAATGAACTGGTTCTGCAATCCAATAGTAATCATCTTGTTATATTCATAATTTGATTGCATTAACAATGCCAGTGTTAAACGAGCATGATTTTTACCAACCGACCAAAGGTTTGGTTATGTAACCAATAGCAATCGTAGGTTGCATCCAAGCTCGGCTCTGGCTTGGATGTGTCATCTGTCATTACACAACCCTGGTCATCGTGATCAGCTTTCGCCATATTTAAAGCGGACGATAAATCAATATGCCAGCACGATATTGGAATTTTTGAAAACAATGCGTCTGAACTTGTCTTGTTACATAACTATGCTGACATTGCCTTTATTTTAGTATAAGGAGGTCAACTTACAAAACACATCACGTTTTCTTACTTTTGATTATTACAATAGTTTGACCGATTTTATAGGCAGGCCGGTCAATTCAGGATCAAAGTTGCAGCGTGCCCTGGGCTCCGAGGCAGAGGCCGCAGATACAATCAGGAGAGGCGCTAGGATGATGATGACAAATAGTTTGACCGATTTCTTGTTACAGTCAGGAATTAATGTTACTGTGACTGTATTGCACTGCTAGTCCCATACAGGGGCTCACGTCCGTCATAACAAAATCAGATACAAATAACGAGATTTTCTAATTTAAGTAAATAGGTCGGAGATTACTATTTTCCAATATGATTGCTTGCTAAACACCTGCATTTTACACAACATCAGTTTCATTTAGGAATATTACCATCAGTATTTGTGAATACTGTTGCACCTACGACTATATCAAGTGAACAAGTGACTATATCGAGGCTAATTTGAGAAATTTGACGTCTGCTTAAAATAAATTACGATGTCAATGACTCAGACTGGTCCTTGTCGAGGCATTGTTAAATATGGAATGAAGTCCAGGCATGACATTCTTGAAGAACTGGATATATAGTGTGGGCAGCGGTCCCGATCCGCAGTCCGCTTAGATATCCATTGGTGAAGAACATTGACAATTATGGTGAGTGGAACAACCGGTTACGGATTATAATAAGGCTACCATGTGTGAGGCGCGTGCAAAAGTTATAAAATTTTGGGATAAAACTTAACAAATCGTATCAAGAATAATACTAGTGAAACTGAAATTTATTGAAAACTGTATTTTTGCCATGGCCAGATTCTGCGTTTAAAACTCAAGTTTAAAACTACATAATCTTCAATGACAAATGAGTAAAAGTGTTTTTTTACAATGTTTAATTTTATTCGTGATATGAAATAAAATAAATGTTTATATTTTATCTGCAGGTGAAAATTCTCCAGCAAATGTTGGCTGTTTTTATTGTGGTTCTACTGTATCTCCACCCAACTTACAGTGGCATTCAAAAGTTTTCTTACAACAATAACGGATTTGGAGCTTACAGTTTTGAGTAAGTACAAAATATATCATAATTGTATTACGGAAACATAGACCAAAAAAAGTTCGGGAAAAAATAGAAATACATATTTTCTAGGGTATTGTTGTTTATTTTTTGACTCGTTTCTAATATAATATTTTATGTTACAGGTATGCAACTTCTGATGGTACCTATAGACGAGAAGAAGGTGGCAACAGTCCAGGAACGAATAGTTTGGTCATTAAAGGGGAATTCGGATATATAGACCCTACAGGAAAGTTGCATTCGGTACATTTTATTGCAGATGAAAACGGTTACCAACCATTAACCAAAGAAGAGATGAGGTTTAATGATAGAAACATAATCTAATAAATTTAATATTTTATGCTGGTACTATTTTAATTATTCCTTGACAATACGTAACTTTTTTGAATTATTTGTAGGAAATGCCACAAGAAGGTGGCGGCACTTTATCTCTTTAATAATCCTATGTACCTTTGACTAGTAGGTAATTGTATGGAGTTTCTTTTTTATTTGTAATAGATTTAACCAGTTCAGCCAAAAAGAAATTTAAATTACCATCTTAATATCATATTTTGTGAGTTCCGGGAAATATAGTTGGGGAGCTCAAGGTTATATAGGTTGTCAAACTTATACTATCAGTAAACTGACGCGGTATTTTTACATAATTATAATTATGCCAAGTGAGTCTTTACTATGTATCATGTTACGCATTTGATCTGCTTAATTTTATTCATGGTCACATTTAAAACGACCCGGGTCGTTGAACAGATAAATAGCGCAATCTCACGCGCGGTTCACTTCACACCATAACGTTACATACAGTCCAGTAGACTAAACTTCTATCAGGTAATACAAAGTCATTAATAATAACAAAAAGTCAAGTAACAAATGGTCATGCATCCATTAATATGAAAGCGAAAGGTCATTCCAGTGAGTGACCTAACTGACTTACTCACCGATAACGAAATCTTAGAAGCTGCTACAGTTGGGGCTAGAAGGTCCAAAGTTTGAGAGGAGCATTCTTCTTAAAACATAATGTATGTGCTTGACTTTTAAAAATACTAATGATCGGAGGATTATCTAATAAATCTTTACATTATATTTCTTTAATTTATAAACATACGAGTACAACGATATTATTATGGTGTTAAATAAAATCATAATATCGCGCCATCCCGCCACCGCAGGGTCCCGGAAGAAGGAGCATGCCCATGAAGTGCTGACATGTGTACGAATGGTCTCACTACACTGGATGCCCAAGACCGTGCGAATTGGATTAGAAGCTGCAGGAAAACGAACCCTGGACTCCGAAGCCAAGGGCCGAGGAAGCCATCGAGACGACCGTTAGGATGATGATGATCATAATGCTACTTGCAAATAAAAGCCATTCAAAAATAACTACTCGTAATAAAATAGTATACCATAGACTTACAGTTATGTATTTTTAACGAGTTTATAAATCGATTTCAAAATGGTACAAAACCCATAACAATATTCTGATTGAACTCTGTCAGTAATGGTTTCTTATTCATAAAACTACCAAACCAAAGCAGCCCGATAAAATATAATGTTGAAAATCAGTTATTTAGTTTATTGTATCGTAAGTTGTCGCTTCCTAAGTAAAAGTGCCAGTTGCACCACTCCTAAACAAGTACCTGATAAGATATCTGATAGCTGGTTTTAATTTTTATAGCAACCAATAGTCAGCAGATATCTTAGCATTAACTTATAGAGGAGTAGGTATTATAACCGGCCCAAGTTATAATCTATTCTAGAAAGTATTCTGATATGAAATTCCTTTGTTATTTCAGAGCCTTATCAAAGGCGGACAAAGCGTTATCTATACATAGTAAGTGAAGTTTAATTATGTCAAAAACTTTTTTGATTTCTTTTTTTATTAAATATTAGCTGCCCGCCCCGGCTTCGCCCGTGGTACTTACTTACATGTATCATACATACAAACCTTCCTTAAAAATCTTTCTATCAATTAACAAAAACCTCGTCAAAATCCGTTGCGTAGTTTTAAAGATCTAAGCATACATACGGACATACAGCGAAAGCGACTTTGTTTTATACTATGTATTGATTGATGATTGTAAATTACAGTGAAGACGTTGAACTGAGGCGAATATTCCCTAGGGAATTTCCACAAGACACAGTTCGAAGAAGTGGGTCAATGGATCCTGAAGTATGATATTTATAATAAAGAATAAAATTATATTTCTTTCCTCTATAAGCGAATTTATAAATGTTGTATATTTGTAGCATTTAGGAAGATATACGGAGTTAAAAAGATATTTCAAATATCCAAAAGCTCAACTAAATAGCCACTTCGAAGAACTTGAATGCTATGAGGAAAAGAAACAAAAGGTAAAAAAATATTCGTACTTAGGTGCAGTCGTATTATTTTCTGGGGTCGGAACTATTTTTATCAAATGTTTTTTATCATAATAATATGTTTCAAGCAGCAAGCTTACATAGACCAGTCCATATTTTGGCAAGAGTTAATTGGACCAGACCCAGTTATTGATACGATGTATGATTTAAAGATGGAGACCGTATTAACTGTTCTGTTTGCAAGCTTCTGTCTTGCAATCAAATGCTTGCCACTAATGTTTTTGTGAAGTTTTGCATCTCTGTGACATTATTCATAGTGGTTTAACGTAGCAAGTTCTGAAAGAATGTCCTGTCGTCTAGTCTAGGCTACATTTCATAAAACTTGTTAGTCTATCGTCATTGGAAGTTGAATGGAAGTAGATAGTCCCACAGACCCCCACCTATGCAGCGGCACATGCGTAACGCATTTTATTCCATTATAAATAAAAAAACTTGTGTGTGACTTGAAAGCTCGTTGACCGCTCTGACATAAAAAAAAATATCTCAAAATTCCTTGCAGCTTTGTCGAATAGACATGGACCGATACTCGCCAGAAGAAGACAATTACTACATGTCTCCCAAGCAGGAGAGCCCCGTGGACCGCCGGCGCGTCTACTGCTTGCTGCTGCTTTGCTTCACGGAAGACGAGCTCGACAGGGTCACTGCCTCCTTCTAAATACATTATTTAATTAAATATTAGAAATTTATCCTTTACAATAGTCTCTTAAGCTATATACTCACTTTTTTAGTTATCAAAACAGATAAAACCATCTCCATTATGCAGGGGTTAACCTACTGAAGCCTGGGATTCGATACCCCGGCTGTGCAGATACTGTTAAATGGGTGTAATTGGTGCAGCTGAAATTAATTTACAGTAATTTGAAATAAGAAAAAATATTCTTTAGATCACTTGCTTCTTTATTTTTTTCTCGGTAACCTTTACCGTTTTAGGGTGGTAAAACATTTCCTTTAATTGACTTTACTGGCATTTTAAAATTTCCTTCAGGCTAAGTTAGTTATTGGACGCGTATGCTGTACATTGCACTAGTATGCAAAAGCTTTGTTAATTAATTTGATTTTCTAATAGGAAATACATTGCCACACAAGAGAGAGTATGTTATACAATGCCCTATAATTTGGACCTTCAAGTTAAAACACGATTAATTTTTAAAGCCTTGACAATTTAATTTCACAGCATATGTAAGCAAAGTTACATCATGAACCGATGTCTCTGATTTGTTCTCGTAACTATTCACACGTTCAATTGTTTCCGCCCAATTGATGTTTTATAGAAACTACATTGACATAACCTTTAAGAGTTACAAGTGAGGTTACACTCTGATAAGTTTGTATTGGAAACAAATGCTACAAGTATTCAAAACAATATTCATTTATTTTATTTATTTATTTATTTAAGGAAGACCAAGATTTACCCAAACTTATCTATGTTTTATTTTATTAACTAAAATAGTATTTAGGCCTTTTATGCTCATACAGGTCATCAAAAACTAAAGAAAGGTTCATTAAAAAACCTCCATGCAAAAGAAAACTACAGATATTTTTGAGATAGATTTGAATTGAAGTGTTATAACTCCCGGGTACTTTTATTTTAAAATTTCCCATTATTTATTACCTGTGCTTGCTCACGTTTAAAAACAAAGTAGAGAGACAAAGGCTTAAGTACGCAATTGGCAAAAACACATATTTTGATGTTATTGTCCTCAACTTCGCGCACAATATGAAAAAGATTGTAGGTAGGTAAACTTTATTCATCCCAGTCTTACTCTTTGTCATAGAGATGTATCATATATTTATTAGTCAGTTGCATCTAATGTAATATTAATGTGTTACTATAATATACAATTTCAACGAGTGCTCTGATACTGTTTGAAAAAAGTTTATGCTGATTTATCACGTACGTTTTAAGTAGGTGGGACACTAAAGGTTGGTTTGTAACCCTGTGTAAAAGTTTGCATCACAACAAACGGCTGAGTTTTATTGATATGTGAATTTTATCGTGATGTTATAATTAGTAATGCATAGCGGAAGGCTGTTTAATAGATATATAGTGACATGCGTCTCGGGTCGTTTCAATAACTGTGTCCAATTTTTTGATAGGAACTTAACGTGCGTGTTTTATTAGTATTTAAAGTGAAATCTGTTGTTAACAGTGTAACAAAAATAATGCTAAAATGGCTCATATAAACAAACTTGCTTATTTTTAAATATGTATACGTTATAGAAGATAACTGTTTTCGATCCGAATGCGTTTTCCCTAGTTACGTCCACCAGTCTACGTACATTGCGTTCCCAGTTATTTAACCTCAGTCTGATCACTAATTAACAACACAAAGTGATTAAAATCATTGATAAAAAAAAATTACATGTTTAGGAGTGTATACCGAAAAAGTGACCCGCCAGAGGTAAAATAACTGTAAACACGATGTAGTCTAGCAAATTCTTTTATAATATCAATGTCAGCATCATCAAGCTTCCCGTCTCGTTGCGTCAATGGACAGCTGTGAACTATTGACATTCACCTATTCTCGGTAAGAGCAAGATGTAATTTAATAACCGGTTCGATGCGAATGCTTGTAAGCGATTAACATTTTTGAATATATTTATTAAATTAACCTTTTTGTTTCTGAAGAAAACCTCTGCCTAGAATAATCAAAATACTCAAACTATTGTGTACTTATTCCTTTTCACTTAAAAGTGTTTAATTTATGCGTAATATATGTATGAAGTATCAGTAAAAAGCATCTGTTTGTAATATGGTCAAAGGTCAATCGTATTACTCATATATCACCCCAACAGTTTAGTAACTCTTGCAATAATTTAATTTGTATAATTTGATTGCAAGATTTTTATTAATTTGCGTTAGCTGAATCTCGTGCAATCATCACACCACATTGTTTAAACCCCTATAAATAATTACAAATTTTAAGGGTCCTGAAAGCCCCATCAAAATGAATATGTAATTAATTACAAAAGGGCCTTCTGGGACCGCGGTCCCGGTCCCATATAAGCAACCCGACTCATCCCCTGTCTTCAAAATGGAGGAAGGTCCGTAAAATTTTCTATGGAGTACAATAAAGATGACATAAGATAATAGTAAGAAGTAAGTCAGTGATTTAAGTTGTGGCTCATTTAAAAGCCATATTAAATTGTCCTTTCTTGTATGTATTCGATAAGTTTTCATCTTCATAAGTGTTTCTATTCCAAGTGGTTAAAGATTTTACTTAATAGTTATAATCTATCACCATGATGTGTCCAGCGAAACCAATTTGTAAATACTCAAGCAACAATAATTATCATGTTTCTTGTAACTCAAATTGTTATACAAATAAGCTTTGAAATCAGAAACACAAAGCTTGTTACGTAAGTTCGATGACATCTTATCTTATGTCATTAGGTAACCTTGTACCCATGAATGTTAATTATTCATAGCGGCGGGATTAATAAAAGCCTGTCGTGATGTTTTTCAAATATTGACCTAAAATGGTGGCGTTTATTGCAAGGAAAGCGATGGGTGTCGGAGGTCAGAGTCTCGCGTCGTCGTCGGTTCAACACTCTGTTAGGGCTGCCAGTCACAATGATAAAATCACGCAAAACAATAACACTTTATTGAGGTAAATAAACATAAAAATAAAATTATTGCATACACTTGTAGATGCATTCGTCCTTTTTTTTATCTTTTCTTCTTTGCTTTTAAAGACATCGGTAGAATCGCATGATACATGATTTTGCATAGGAAAAAGTTTTCAAAATGTGGAATGGTATAATATAAACAGCATAATTACGTATGAACCTACTTACATTGTAGATTTTCGCTACGTATTTAGTTAAACACTACATGCCATTTTATAACACAGCTTTTAGTACCTATCCAAAGATACCATTGCCTGAACATGTACAACCAAAGCTGTTTGTACATCACTGAATTGAATGATTTGATGATTCATAAAGATAAATCGAACCAGACAGTTGACAACCATATGTCGCATTCGTGACGTAAGGTTGGGAACGAAGCTGCAACCAGCTATTGTGGCTATAAATCTAATGTATTCACTGAATTTTGTAACTCTACGAAATAAGCAATAGCTTATCTACAAAACATCTATCTTGATGCAGTTGGTTACGTCCACGTGTTTTCTGTGACATCATTTGTCGATTGTTTTGAAGACTGCCATTATTGAGATCAACAAAAATGTATCGTTAAAATCTTTTTTAAACATTTTAATGAGTATTATATTATTTATAATATTTTAAAGTTAGGAAGTACCAAAGTACCACCAAACAAACTCACTCGTGCATAATGTTCTATACTAAACATAGCTACAAGTACATTTATTGTTTTTAATAAAAACTATCCGTATTATTACATGCTTTTCGGTTATCCAATCCAATCAACCAATTAAGGCAGGACATGTTGATGGAGTGCACTAATGAGTGCGTAAGCAGTTGTACTTTCCCTGTTTACAGGCTGTCTGCTCGACTAGAGATCTGGCGTAGGAACATTGGCTAAACGTAACGTTAAAATAGTGTAGTCAGAAAAAAACAGACGAACATTTTTGTTGTGATCAAGTGCGAACCTGGGAACTCTTTTAAAGAGTCGCTCTTAATTGCAACGAAGCCATAGTGCCACGGAGACAGTAGAAACTATTTAATTGTAGTACCTATAATAGCACTACCAAACTGTGTATTTTAAATTAATTTTGTAATAAGTGTGAAACTATAGCCTACTAAAGATTAGAATCAAAACTCTTAATTAAGTTAGACTATACTGTGAACACTGAAAAATATTCGTTTATTGTCTTCCAAAGGCTGACGATTCTGTGAGAAAATTCTCAACTAGACACTCATCAGAAATCAATTGGACACAAAATAATCCAGCACAAAATGTGAAACCTTGACCTTTTCGCATGATTGTTAACTTCGCGGTTAGCATTATACTATTATTAACATACAAAACGTGAGGTGTATCAATAATGTTCTTTAAAATGAACCCCATAAGAGTAATTTTAATACACATTGAAGGCAATAAAATGCCTCATCTTCCTAATAACTTCAAGTTATTGAAGATGCTAAAGGCCAAGTTGTGCATCTAGTCTGATTGATATTCCCACAACCTTATAAGAATGTATAAGCCTTAAGATGTTTGTAAATATTATTTCCGGAATTGAATGCTCATAATTTGACCTCGACACCGCTGCATTTTAACATGTTTGTCTTATTACGTAATTCATAATTATTATATTATTCTAGGCTATACCCTAGCTTCGCACGGCTGCAATTTAAATAAACAGTGTTTCTTTACAATTATATGCATGTATTATTTACAAAAACCTTCCACTAGAATCACTCTAATAAAACCGCATGAAAATCGGTTGCGTAGCTTCAAGATTTAAGATACATAGGGATAGACAAAAGAATGCGACTTTTTAGAAAATCAAAAGCGAAAATACATTTTTGTATTCAATCACATACAATGAAATGCATATTAATATGGAGAATCTTACATGAGATAAAAAAACCGATATAGAGACCTGCATAACATCCATGCATATCACTTTTTAAAAGAGGTAATAAATTACTTTTCAAGTCAGTCTCGTCTTGCATTTGTTTTTTGAAGCGCAGACAATATGTATACGGAGAAACTAGTTCAAAATGTTGTCAATGTATTACATAAACAGTCTTTGTTCAATCGCTCCACCCTATCAATGTCCACTCATTTGAAAAGAAAGTATACGTAATGCTTAATTGCGAAATCATTGTTTGATCTGTCACTTTTTGTGAGAAACCAACCGTGTAATATTGGAACAAAAGCAACCTCATCAATCATGTAAAGCAAAATATCTCCCATACATAATATGCATAGATTTTTGAATTGAATAGACTTCTGTTCGTAATTATTAAAAGCTACCAATGTGCATTCATAACTCTTTTTAAACAAGCTTATCAATAATTGTGTTCGTTCGTATCTGTTACATTAGAACTTTTGTAAGAATAATAATTGTCCTATTGAATATGACCATCGTTTTAGTTAATTTATTAAAATACCGCCTGTCATTTTACACCCACGTAAATCATCTAAGTCATACAAGTATTTAAGTAATAATGTATTGTCCGCTTAGAAAAGGTTATTATCGACTTTTGAAATGCCTATTAACATTGACATTTATACTGTGATTATATTACTTACGAAAAATTGCATGGGGTCAAGTCGGATGTTTACAAACACATACGTTTGTCGTTTGTTTGTGTGCCTGTCGTTACGTTCACTTCTGTACGCCAGATGCAGCGTCCGCCCCGGTGTAATGAGAGTCCGCGGGCCCAACCGTAGTGTTGCAACCATGTATTAGAAGAAATATATAAGACAACCGCATGGATACGTAATCATTCCACAAACTAACAGATCTTTCGCGAGGACAGTCGCAAGTAAAAAAGGAATAGCAAAAATGAAACTGGTCAGTACTTAAGTGAAGCTAACAACTGTTAAGTGTTTGTGAATAGTGTTATGATAAGAGTGTGGAGGCGGAACTGTGTAATGAGTTCAAGGTCTTGTTTCAGTTCATTGTCCTCTCCTTGGTCGCGGTAGCGCTCGCCGCTCCCCAGGTGAACCCCCACGACGTCCAAATCCTTCGATACGACATTAACAACGGTGGTCTCGACGCCTATAGTTTCGCGTATGTTTTTTCCGTTATTGTTTCATGTTCGAGAAAATATACTCGTATGCTGAGAGTTAGTAACCAATTATTTATTTTTAGATGGGAGCTGTCAGATGGAAGCAAGCATGAGGAGCAAGGACAACTAAAGAACCAGGGTGCGGAAAATGAAGGCATCGCTGTGCAGGGCCAGTACTCGTGGGTGGGCCCCGACGGCGTGACCTACTTGGTGAGGTACATCGCTGACGAGAACGGGTTCCAGCCGACCATCGAGCAGGGTCCAGGCGGAGCCGTTCCTGCGGGTGTCGTCGCCTCCCTGTTGGGTTAATTATTTTTTTAGAGAAATGTTAGGAATTTGTAAATAGCATTCAATTATGGGACTGTATATAATATTTATATACTGCTTCATTAGGATAATAAACAAATTAAATCAATATTTATAAACGATGTTTAATTTGTCACCCGTTTCATATTTTAAAAAAAAAACATTTAATTTAAAAAAATATTGACTGCATACAGGCAGACTAAAATCAATACAAAACCATAATATACAAAAATTCAACACATTTCAGAAATAATTAAATTTATCGTAATCCTCTTAAACGTGGATAAGATGGAATTGAAAAGATCAGATTTTAATTGCCTCTTCGAACCATATCGTTATAAATATGAGACAAATAGGAACTAAGATCTCTTTAATTTGTTAAAGCATACAACACTCACTACACAATATGCCTAACTAGTAAAATGTTATTAATAATTTGTTACTGACGATAAAAAAAAATAGCCACCTTTGCAGGAAAATTAAATACTCGTACTTTCGGCCTATATCACATTCAAAGTGTAACTTTTCATAATATTCACTAATGATTAAAAATCACACCAGCCGTTCTTCTTGATACTTATTTTCTAATCCAAATCTTTAATTAGCACCAAAGACATTTTATTCTCAAATAAAAATTATATAATAGAAATGATAATTGATAAAAAGACTACCTACATAAAATATTTGCCACTCAGAACTATTAAAATTTTGGTCCAACATAAAGGGCATTGCCTAAAATAGGCGTCCTATTTTTCTCGAGCTCACCAACCAAGCATGGTAATTTACATTTTTGAGGGCATCACAAACGAAAAAAAAAAATTAGAACATCCGCAAAATTTATGTTATACAATTTTGATAATAAGTGCTAACATCATTGGAACATAGAACCGGAGATAATTGCAAAAAGGCCGATTTTTCGAGATCTTTCACCTCGAATAACTTACCACGCAGACACGAGATAATGTGAGATGAGACTTTTGAGACAACTTTAAGAACTCCAAAATGAAGCTGTAAACGAGTTTTCAGCTTATTATCTCAAATTCTAAGATTAACCCCTTTTTTGCCTTATGTGACTGGACTACAATGTCTTTTGGGCCTATTCAAGAGCATCATCAGCCTGTTTCAGTTTGGTATGTAATAAAAAGTGGCCGCCGGCAACTCTGTCCGCGTGGATTACGGTTTCCGCACACATACCCGTAGTGTTATACTATAGCTTAAACGAAATATCCAACACCAAAATAAATTCATAATTCTAACCAGTAGTTTCTGAGATTTTTGCGTTCAAACAAACAAACATACTCTTTAGCTTTATTATATAAGTACACCTTTAGATTAGAAGACACATGCACCAATTACCTCTTTCAAACAGCACCAAATCGGCAATATCTTTTTATTAATCAAAACAGGCGGTAACATTTTAACAACGTTGATAAAATGAGAGTCATAAAACTGTTCACTGCCTTTTGATCCGTAAAATGTATAACTACCATTTTCTTTGTATAAAAAGTATGAACTTGTAGGCAGTATCATACACAGAAAGTGGTATTCAAGGTGAAGGGATAGGTATCACTGAATTCAATCTGAAGACGATCTTTATTAATATTTCGTCATTGGTCGTTCTTAAACGGCTATATGTAGTAAGATTTCATACGATTTAAGATTTACAATATATTTAATATCGACATGCCCGAAGCCCTTAAGATCACAGACACAATCTAAGTTAAATTTAAAACATTCGTAAAGCCAAAGCCAACTCACATGGGAAAAATACAAAATTTGTCATATGCAAGACAGCTGGTCGTGTCTTATCAGTGTAATACAATTACTACACTTGTCCTGATCCACAAGCAAAGTAGTGGAGAGGGGGCGAAGCTTACAGGACGAATAGAGCAAATTGGCCAATGCAGAAAATGCAAAATTTTGTAGGCGTTAATTTTGACTTTTTAACATCTGATATTTATTACATTATATATAGCAGTATATTTTGGTACACCCTATATATAAGTATATTAATAAATAAAATGAAAACAAAAGCACGGAGCTTTCGAAGCACGGAATTATCATTCTCATTGAACAATTAGGTTACAACAACGCCTTACCTATAATGTAGTACATTACACACGTTTAGTCCCGTTACCTAAAATTAGTGTTAAAATGCAACTCGAAAGTCAAACTGACAAAACTACACAAAGTGCAAGTGTTCACGGCGGTATTTGAACCCACGACCTCCGAGGCTCTTATTTATTTATTTATTTATAAAACTTTATTGACCACACAAAAAGCAGGTACAAAAGGCGGACTTAACGCTGAAAGCGTTCTCTGCCAGTCAACCTTTAGGAAAAACGAAATGTTAATCGCGGCAAAGAGTAAATTAGAAAATAATTTTAAAAATACATTAAACCAAACATAAGATTATCTAATAATAAACATACACAAATACAAACTTATATTATAAAAGAATAAATACATAAACATACATACATATAATATTGATGATGATGTCCTCAATAATGAATCAGATAAAGGGAATAAAACTCAATACTGTGGTATTGAGTTTTCAGGCTTTCAACAGAAACTCACGTACCTTCCTTTTAAATGCAAACTTACTTGGAGCTTTCCTAATACTGTCAGGGAGACTATTCCAGAGTCGTATAGAGTTAAGAGTAAAGGAGTCGGACATAAAGCCCGTACGAAAGAGGGGAGTAGAGAGCGCTAATGAGTCAGCAGATCGAAGTTGACGGTCATGAGAATCACAGAGAAATTGAAATTTACTTTTCAAATAATCGGGAGATTTAGGGTTAAAAAGAATAGAAAAGAGTGTACAGAGCAGTCTTAGCTGCCTGCGCTGACGTATAGTGAGCCAATTAAGTTCAGACCGGTAAGAAGACACATGATCAAATTTACGGAGACAGAAAATGAAACGAATACAATTATTCAAGAGACGGTCCAACTTGTTCAAAAGGTCTTCATTGAGATCAGGATAACAGACATCAGCATAATCAATGAGAGGAAAAATAAGAGAAGTGACAAGTAACACTTTAGTATTGGTGGGCAAGAAATTCCTGAATCGATTTAACAATCGCAACGAAAATGTGACGCGACGACTAACCTCAGCGACCTGTGAGGACCAACTAAGAGTCGAGTCCATGAAGAGCCCGAGGTTCTTAACGCTGATGCTAAAAGGGATAATAGAGTCTCCAAACACGACAGGCGAGAGCGAACCAACCCCAACCTTCGCAATCTGCTTAGAACTACCAACAACAATTGCTTGACACTTATCAGGATTGACAGGAATCCCAAAACTCTTGGACCATTCACTGATACTCTGAAGATCACGATTAAGCAAGGCAATTGCTGAATTAGCATCCCCAGCTGTCGTCTGCGCGTAAATCTGCAAATCATCCGCGTAGAAATGGTAAGAACAACTAAGCGAGAATGAAAGATAATTAATAAAAATAGAAAAAAGTAGTGGAGATAATATTCCACCCTGCGGGACACCAGCAGACAAATCAATCCACTGTGACACACTGCGTCCAACACGAACAGCCTGCTGGCGGCCACGCAGATATGAGGAAAACCAATCCTGCGAAGATGACGAGAACTGCAAAGACATAAGGATGGCAAGTAAAATGTCATGATCAACCATATTGAAAGCATTGGAGAAATCAATCAGAACTATTATGGTGACCATTTGACTTTCCATGCCAAGCCTAATATCCTCGGTGACCTTAAGTAGAGCCGTAGATGTACTGTGACCCGGGCGGAACCCTGACTGATAAGGTGTAATAAGGGAATGAGAGTAAATAAAAGAGGAGACTTGTTTATGTGCGACAGCTTCAAGGACTTTGGATAGGAAGGGAAGAATGGATATTGGTCGGAAGTTTCTAAGTTCCTTGGGAGAGGAAATTTTAGGCAAAGGAATAACATATGCTTTTCGCCAACAATCAGGGAACTCACCAACAAGCAGGGAGAAGTTAACGATGTCTTGGATAACGGGCAGGACACAGTCGATCACAAGAATAACCATCTCTCTACTAACACTGTCACTTCCTACAGCTTTGGATTTTATAGACAGTATATATTATAGACAGTATAATTTTCAGTAACTCGTCACATGACACAGGAGAAAATGTAAATGACCAAGAAGAAGGAAGGCTTTTGGAAGATATGTATCTTATAGTCTCTGCCTTAGTGGCAGGGACCATAGGGGAAGTAGCAGAGAAGTGATTGTTTAAATCATCAAGAGTAAAAGAATACAAGTATGGCTGAGCAGAACCCTTGCCCAAACCAAGACAACGAAGAAACTTCCATTTATTAGCCGAAGAGCAATCCGAAACATTGTTGTAAAAATATTGTCGCTTAGCAGCCCTTACCATTCGGTTACATCGATTTCGTGCAGTCCTGTACAAACCCCAGTTCGCATCTGACCTGTCACGCTTGAAAACACGAAAGGCCCGATCCCGACGAGTCATGGCCATACGGATGCCTCTGTTAATCCAGGGAGCAGGAGAGCGCTTCATACGGACAGCCTTCAACGGTGCATGAACATCATACAGTTTTAGCAAAAATGAATTAAAAAGGGAGACTTTTTCATCAACTGTTGATGCATCAAACACCGCCGAAAAGTCAATTTCGGAAGCATCCTTCTTAAGCCGGTCCATGTTCAGGCGCGCAAAATTCCTCATCCAAACCAAAGCAGGCTTGTCTCTTGGAGGCTTCAGTCTGTATTGTAAGAAAATCAGATCATGTCTAGAGAAGCCAGGAGCCAGGACCTGACCATGGTTGGTGACGTGATCGGGAGAAGTAATAATCAGATCCAGCCATGTATCTTCAGAAGTAGGGTTACGATGAGTAGGCAGCAGTGGCAAAATAGATAAGTCAACGGACCTGACAATGTTTAGCAGTCTAAGAGATCTAGCAGTGCTACACGATAAATCAGTATTAAAATCACCCATTACTATGTGATGCCTGTAGTCCGCGCACAGCGGTTCAAGAACTGTCTCAAGTTGAGCAAAGTAGTCAATCGAAGGCGGACAATATACAACTCCGAGAATAGCCTTAACCCCCTTAACAGTAATTTCAAGGAATAAAAACTCAGCAGATGCAGAATACACAGAAGGCGATACCGCCAACACTTTAAAAGGTATATCAGAACGCAAGTAAATAGCAACGCCTCCACCACCCTTCCCCACCCGATCATTACGCAACAACGTAAACCCAGGAAGGGAGTAAGTGGTAGAAGAGAGGCCCGGCTTTAGCCAGCTTTCAGAAATTAAGATCGCGTGTGCAGGCGTGGGACAAAATGTATCAAGCAGATCAGTGTAGTGAGACGGTACACTCTGTGCATTCAAGTGACAGACGTTAAAAAAATTAGGTTGATTACGCAAGACCTTATTAAGTTGGATTCCTAAAGTATCAGGATCTGACAACGAGCCAGACAAAGAGGGAGAACTAAAATCACAAGCAGAATAAAAAGAATCATCATCAGACATCTTAAAATATATAAGCAATAAAAATAAACTAATAAATAATATACTTATAATAATATATATATAAGTACAATTTAAAAAATTCTAATCTAGACAAATAATCTCATCTGTCCTGCCGGCTGACTAAGAAAAGAAATTACATCACATTTAACAAAAACATAGATAAAACAAAACGCAACGGCATGCCAGGGCGAATAGTGTGAAAGAGAAAGAAAAAAAAACAAACGTCATTGTCATTGTCACAACAACAACAACAATAATGAATATCACAAAACCACGAAATTTAGAATATTACAAAGAGGGTAGATGATTTAAAAGAGTACATTTTGTGATATACCCTAAGAAATAAGTAAAAATAAATTAAGAAAATTTTGGAAAGAGCACAATAAAAGCATTTTTACCTTAAGAAACAATCTACACAAAACATTTACTTTTTCACCCTGGCTGCTCGCTTAGGCCGCAACCGAGACTCTGGAATAATTGAAGTGGGGAGGGAAACCGGTGCCGTTGATTGCTGCGGCTCGTCCTCCGACGCCGCGAGGCCCAGGAGATCAGCCTCGGTGTACAGCCGCTGCTTCGAACCATCGCGGAGCTTCACAATAACGTTGCCGTCCATCGTCCAGCACCTCCTAATGCCAAAACGCTTACGGGCGGCAACAAAAACTGATTGGCGTTGTCGAGTGAGGAACTCGGACACAGTGTGCGGCGTCCCCTTCAATCCAGTTTTGCGCTTCCACACCTCTGTTTTAATAGAGGCCTCAGCAAACCGAACCAACACCGGACGACATTTGCCTGTAGATTCACCTCCGAGTCGATGGCAAGTTGTAAGGGCTTCCTGTGTCAGGTCCAGACCCAGCTTCTCATTCATTACGGACATGACAACTGTAGAAAGGTCCACCCCGCTGTCCTCAGGGATGCCAGCGACGAGCAAGAACTTTCTGCGATGCCTCATCTCAATCTCATCAACTGACCTGCAGAGCTGAGAGATCTGCTGCCGCAGTGTCTGCAGGATGGACAGGACATGGGACTTGAACTCGCAGAATTCATCTCGCAGCCGAGCCAAAGTGTCCTCCGTCTGCGGGGCGGACTGGAAGCGGGCCTCCATCTCATTCATTTTCTTCAGCAGTGCATGCTGTGTCTCGAGTACTGTGCCAATGTTTGCCATTTCGAAGCTGGATGTTGTCAGGATGTGTCAGAAATGAAAAGTGGGAGATAGTTGTGACCGGCAGGACAGTGCAGTGAAACACTATTAAATGTGCATACACAGCTCTGCAAACACTAGTGTACGATTATTGAGCTTAGAACAGCTGGAATTTACTAAATTTAATTGTTAAAAGTAGCTGTGAGTATTTTTAAAATAAAGTTTTTTGGGAACTATTGTTACTTGTGTCACTCCTACCCGCGAAAAAAAGCACATCGGAGCTTAAACTACAGCACGGAGGCAGCAATATTAATAAATAGATGTATCTTCAATCATTAACAAATAACTACTTTGCTTACTATCATAATCCGAAATAAAATGTTCATTGACTTTTAAGGGTCAAGGCGAAAGAGGTGGAATTGGAATTTGATTGACCATTCATCTGCTAACCTTATCGTTATGATAGTTTGATGTGAAACTATTAATGAAGTAATTACTGGAAATAACATTTTGAACGAATTGCCTTCGAAGTTCGCAATGTGCAATTATTTTATTTCCAAAATTGTATAGTCCGGCTTTATTCGTTAAGTTATTTTGTTAATTAGTAATAGACGCATAAACATAAGAAACCTAGCTGTTAAGTTCTTCATGTCGAATTGATTAACAGTTAATTAAATTGTTTATTTGTAACACTGTGACACGTTGGGAACGTGTACCAACCACTCAAACTGGTTGGGAATTATTTTTAAAAGTATTCCCAAGGAGTAACAGTGTTACAGGTTTCGGCGTCGCTTGTCGGGAACAAACGGTAACAACGCGTTGAGGACCTGTTGATAAAATATAAAGAAATAACGGTAAAATTAAGAGGTAGAGCTTTCTGGTCGTCTGGGGAAGTACCTCCACCTTACAGAAGACCGCAGTGAAGTAGCACTTCGTAACTGTTGTGCTATGTTTCTGCTGGTGAGTATGGTTGCCAGAGCTCAGTTGGGGAGGGTATGGGGTAAGGCCGGCAACACATCAACGATCACCTCTGGTGTCGCGGATGTCCATGGGCGGCGATGATTGCTTACCATCAGGCGACCCGCTAGCTCGTTTGCCGCCTCTGACATAAAAAAAAAACAAAGTTGGAATCACCAATAAAAACTAATTTTATTAGAAAAGAACGGCCAAAGAACGATTTCATGGGGACGGAAAACTTCGTGAGGAAACTTTAATGAATGTGAAATGTGAGTCTAGATTAGAGAGCTAAACTATTTAAGTTCTCTAATGAAATACTTAAAGATATATAGTTAATGTAAAATGAAGTAAATTTCAAAAACATTACGAAATTCATGATGAAACATAGTTTGCTAATATTATAGTACCTATAGGCGCTCATCGAGACCTTTTTGTGCTGTTGGTCTTTGATTAAAATGAATACCATATGATTTAATGGGGACTTGTCTCACTTTGGCTTTAAAGTACTTTTAACGTAAATACGCATATGCATATTTTAAGTATATTATACGTTTACCTGGCAGAACTATACTATCATTTGCTAGATTTTTGCATTCAAGGTATTTTACGTTTTTGACGATCCCGGGATCATGAAACTCAAGTTCGTCTTGAGAAGTTTTTTCTGAAAATGTTCGAAACACAGCTGTTAATATACTCAATTCACATAATTACGATTATGTTATAGTATAGGTTTAAATGTGGTAACACCCATCAGAAAAGAATTTAGTACCGATTCACTAAATCAATTCACCATAATTACAGTCTATCAAAAAAGAGCTGTTATCAAATCATGTAGGCATGTAATTAAAACATGGTTGCGAAAAGCTTAAAGATGGGTGTCCTCTGATGATCCACGGCTCACCTTCGCCGTGTGTTTGGAGGGGTTGGACAAACAAAACACTGTAACGAGCTATGTACGTCAACTAATAAGCACGTGAATGTTGTAACACTATATTTCCAATAGTATAAAACATGAGTTAAGTTAACTCACGCAAACACATTAAGAAGTTATCTCGACCTGATCGCTTAACCGATCTACATAATGAAACTGGTGGGTACTTTAAAATTATTTTAAAGGAATAAATCCCAGTGAAGCTTTTTTAGAAAAATGCATCAGTGTTTTGAATCTTTGAAAACTTATTGCAACATGGAATGTTTCTTGTGCAACAGTGAACAAAGTGTAAACAAATTTTAGTTTCCGTGAGAGTTATTAAATATTTTACTTTGAAGTGTTTGTGGTTGTGACGGTTGATCAGTTAACTCGCGAGTTTCCTTGACTCCCATGAAATAGGAGGGACAATGTGTGTGATTTAAACTCATTTAGAAGCCTGGACTATATACAACCAGGCCGCCTTTTCGGGAGAAGGATTTGGGTATAGGCATTTTCTTGGCGAAAATAAAAGAAGGACAATTTATTTACATTGTGTTTCAAATCCCACACGTAAAGAAAACTATTTTTTTATGTGATAAAGAATATGGTATTTTTTTTATTTATATTGTAGATTAGACGTTTTATTTTGCTTTCGTTTTATATCAATGTATTTTCCCCTTTTTTATTTTCTGTTTTCTTATTTGCCTCCTTGTTGGGATTCGAAATAAATATTGGTTCACTCACAGTTATTTATACATAGTTCACTAGTGTTTTTTTTTATTTGTAGCTAGTATTCTTCGCTCTAATGGCCGTGGCTGCTGCCGCCCCTCAAGTCAGCAATCAGCCAGAAGTCCAGTTAGTGCGGTTCGACAGTGACAACGACGGACTTGGCTTCTTCAAATACCTGTACGTACATAAAGTATTATCATGTGTATGCCCTAAGAAATGTGAAACATCGCGAAAGTAGCATTGTTGGACAATCCTATGACGCCCCCGACGCCCACAAATACTTTTACTATTACCTGGGCCGGGTGATTGTTAAACCAAAATAGGTGTATAAATGTGAACGTTTATTTACAGAATGAGAAAAATCAATACGTGTGACAGAAGTAAAAACAAAAGAATATTTAAATAGAATTCGCTCCCTGCTGCCATGTGTCAAATGAACGAAAGAGGTTCATACAATTGTCATAAGAAATCTACTCTACTGTACTGATATTTGTAACACCAATCGTTTGGCTACTTAGCGTAGGTACTACATTATTTTTTATGATCAATAGTTAGTGACATAAAAATATATTCTTTACTTATTCTGAAACAGAAAAAGAAGACAATATTTATAGTTGGCCTAAAAATATCGTCAGACCAGTAAATAGGCTTCACTAACTCCATCTTAAAAGTGACGCTTGCATTAGTGTGATTAACACTTTTGTTTTTATGTGTACATCAATGCAGTCGATACTTTAACTCTTAAAGTTCAAAAACTTATTATTATGAAATGTGCGTTCAAGGTCTCGTCATAAACTTTTTTAACTAAGTGAGGTTACAACAGCCCCTGGCTGACCTTTTGACACAGTATTTGCTAGAACATGCTATAATTAAAATGTCAGCGTATAGGTATTATGATTTTTAGTTAATTCAATGTGTGGACATTTTAACGACATCGCCACCAGACTATTCGGACTTTGTTTTAACTTGACTTCCCCCTCTATTTGCCTGTCTGTTCCGATGTATGTTATACATATATAAAGATGTATGTATAACTACGTATCGGACTTTGATGGGTTTTTAAGTAAATCATTTATAATGTTCAATAGAAAGGTTTTTCATTTTAAGTTTGGAAAATATGATGGAGGAGGCCATGTTGAGGGGGCTGTCAGTTGCTATTATAATAAAAAAATAACAACAACAAAACCTTTTTAAAGTACAACGAGTGTTGGAATTGAGTTCTAAATAATTTTTTGACAGGTTCGAACAAGATGATGGCCAAAGACGCGAGGAACAAGGCGAGCTCCGGAACGCTGGTACTGATAATGAAGCTGTGGCTGTCAAGGGATCTTACTCATGGGTAGGACCTGACGGCGTCACGTACACAGTCAACTACGTCGCTGATGAGAACGGATACCAGCCCACGATCGAACAGGGACCCGGCGGCGCCGTACCACCAGGAGTGGTCGCATCACTTCTAGGCTGAAAGTTTCCTGATGATATATACTAATAGAATTTAATATAATAATTATGGTTTTAAGAATACATTGTTTCATTATTAAATCGTGTCCCGACACAAAAAAAAGGTTACTTATGATAAGAGATGATATGAGTCAATACATTTAACCCAAAGACAAGAAGAAGGGTCGGTACATTAAACAATGAAGTTACAAGAAAATATTGCTTGGCAGTCATACACTAGGATATCTTGAGCTGAATTTACAGATTTAGGAAATAAATGTCTGCAAAAAAAAACAAAATATTGCATTAAAGTATTTTTCATAACAATCCATTCTATTTAATGCATTATTGAATTACGCTATGGGATCATTTAAGGTTTGGGGTTTATGAATATTACAAATCGCAAAAATCTTTTCCCAAACATTATGTGCCCCAAGCACAAAAAACATTTTTCCTTTCCGATCGGTACTCTTGCACGTACCGAAGTATTGGGTCGTACGTAATCCACCTGCTTAGTTCACCTCGGTTGACCGCGGGCACTTTTTCTCTCCAGTTGATCGAGACTCAATGATGATTATATCAGATAGGCTCACCAAATAACGCTTCTTATTTTAACTTTAACATAGCAAAATTATTAACGTTAGTCAATTTTAAAACAAAGTTAAATATAAGTTACAAAAATCCTAGATACGACCTTCGAGATCGAGATTTTATAAAAGCTAATGTGAATGTCACCGTAATTATTAGCAGACTAGGATACCTATATATAAGTTGAATAAAATAACCGGTATAGTAGACAGACAAAATGAAGCGCTTGGTAAGTCCGTGGAGTTTATCTCATAGCAGCTTTGCGCAAATGCAATGATCCTCTCCTGCATTATTTTGCGCATATCTAAACTTATTAAATTATTTGTATTAACAATAAAAACAAACGTACCTTAAAATCTAACTGTTTAATATAGTAAACACTTTGATCGTAAATAAAACTAAATGGTTACTAATATGTTGGTAACGTCTTGGTGCTCACGTATTCTGCTTGTTGGAGACGTGTTATGCAATCTGGTGTCCGACATTTCAGAACATTTCATAACATTTCACCCTTCAGCCAAATCCCCTTGATCATGCATGGTGATAGTCAGCACTCTTAACGTAAAATAATTATTTAAATTCACACCGTTACCAGTTTCATGGACTAACGCAGTCCAAATGCTCTATCCTCGAGTATATTTGAATATACATACTGGATAATCTCCTTGACTTTGTCATACAGTGATTGTTAGGCTTTCTGTTTGTTTTCTATTCCTTATGAGATTTGTTTTGTTAATAAGGCTCATATTTATTTATATTAACACCAAGTTTGGATTTCTGCAGGTGTTGATCCTATATGCGGCGACACTGATCGCAGTGACCACCGCCCGTATACACAAGCACCCCTTTAAGTTTATACCCTACGATGATTCTGACACCTACACGTTCGAGTAAGATAATCAAATCATAATGAATATTTTGTATTCCAGATTAAGATAAACGGTCAATTCATGAAGTTAATAGAACTAGCAAACAGAAAGTGTGTTTTTTCGAGTTTTGTTAGTAACAATAAAACTTGCATCACGCTAAAAATTAGCTGAAGAAGACCGAAATAAGTGATATTACAGCTGTGAAAAAGAGGTAAATTCACTGTGAATGGATAGTAATTAACGCATAAGATAGTATTGACGTTAAAGACATAGAACAAACAAAACTTTGCACTTAAAAAGTTTTGGTCCAAACCATTTTTATCTGACTCATACTTTGTTGTAACTAAGTATCAGTGAGTCAGTTCAGTACCAACAGAGGTATTATTAGAAACTAGTGGCCGCCCGCGACTTCGTCCCCGTAGATTTCAGTTTCCGCAGACATATTGTTATATTATAGCCTAAAGGCTCCCTAAATAAATGGATTTCACTACACAAAAAATCGACCCAGTAGTTCCTGAGATTTGCGCTTTCAAACAAACAAAATCTTCAGCCTTATTACATTAGCACAGCAGATAATATACCTACTGAATACCTATTGGAAAGACCACACCAATGCATGCAGGCATGTTCCGTTCGTGAAAACAAAGTTCTTACTGAGCACGGATCAAACCCGCGATTTATTGGTAAACTATTCAACTACCATTAGGATAATGGATATATCAAATGCTAAGTCAATCACATTATATTCGAGACAAGTTGGTTCATATAAGAATTTCTTTTCCACAGGTTCGTGGGATATGATTATTACAGGCTCGATCAAAACGACGATTTCAGTAACCATTTAGAAAGAAGCGATGAATTGTATAACGATTCAAAAAGAAGCGATGTAATCAATAACAGTTTAGATAGTTACTACGTTGTCCTTGAAGGGTTATACGACTATATCACGTCCGATGGAGTTAAGCACACTGACAAGTACGCAAACGATGACTTAGAATCACCAGGATTGGTAGATATAGGACCACCTCCAAGTGTAGGTCATCATAACATAGATATAGTTTGCGCCCTATGTGGTTAGTTTATTAGCGTAAGTGCTTTGAAAATCGGTGGCATTTCGTAGGAAATTAAATTTTTGTAATGTTCAAGCCATCAAACTCAACAACTTACCTTCGGTGGAATCTCTTAATCTCTATTTTGTGATTTGGCATGTCTTTGTTACTATTTTATGAAACCTATAGCAATCCCATAGATTTCACTGTATGCTTGCACCAGAGACGAGGATAACAGCTTAACTTACAAGCCATAATCCTCGCCTACGCCGCATTTAGAAAAAATATATTTACTTACATTAAAAGGCATATTTACTTACATTACAAGGATTTTTCTAGAGGATATCCTATTTTATTTGTATTAGTACATATGTATTATGTTTGATGCCGGTTAATTAAACAATTCTTTTATCTTTCTTTCGTTAATTTATTGTTTAGATCACTTCATAAGTTACTTTTATATTTATATTTAACTTAACTTTTGTTTTAATGTAATTACTTGTAAGATATTTTGCAGTGCCCTTGTAGGGTTCTTGTTTGTAACTTCATTATGTTTAAGACCATGAAAAAGAACAAAAAAGCAATAAAAAATATGAATGTGAATATATTGAATAAGTATAAGCGATTGTTTACATTGAAACACACGTGCGGGCGGAAGGAGCCGCGACCACACCGGCACCCGCTCGGCGTTGCTACGTGAATAGGTGGGCAACTTGGGCATGTCAGGCCATTTCGCGAGCGCGATCAATAGGCCTCAGTCAGAACTGGTGTATTTCCTAGCAAATGGAAGCAATCTTTAATAACGCCCATCCCTAAAAATAATAAAAGGGATCATATTACAGAATACAGACCAATTGCAAAACTTTGTGTGTTAGGAAAAATTTTCGAAAAGATCGTTACCGCAGATTTGTCTTTAGCAACTAAACATGTGATTTCCTCAAATCAACATGGGTTTTTTAAACGACGTAGTGTAGACACAAATATGTTGGTATTCACTGAGTTTTTAGCAAAATCGCTGGATGATAACTCTCAGGTTGATGTCGTGTACACCGATTTCTCGAAGGCTTTCGATAAAATTAATCATGACATGCTTATCTCGAAGCTTTCCAGAGCCGGTGTGCATGGCAACCTTTTGAGATGGATTCAGTCCTACATAAGAAATAGAAGCCAGGCAGTCTGTTTGAAGGGGTTCTCGTCTCAATTTCTACCTGTGCCATCGGGTATCCCACAAGGATCCCACCTGGGACCATTATTGTTTTCCCTTTACATTAACGATATTGGAGGCGTCTTTAACCATAGCCATCAGCTTTTCTACGCATATGATACTAAAATATTTAAAGTAATTAACACCATCGAAGACTGCAACAACCTTCAGAAAGATCTAACTACTCTGCTCAGTTACTGCTCATCAAACCAACTTTTTCTTAATATCGATAAATGTAACATTATATCCTTTACACGTAAACAGGCACCAATTCATTACGATTATACTATAGATAACAATACATTGACGAAAATTTCCAGCGTCAGAGATCTTGGCGTAATTATGGACTCTAAATTATCATTTAACCTCCACGTAGATCATATAATCGAGGCTGCGTTTCGTAGACTAGGATTTATACTCAGAATCACCAAACCTTTTAAAAAAATATCTACACTAAAAATTTTATACTTCTCTTTTGTCCGCTCTATCCTAGATTTTTGCAGCACCGTATGGAATCCTTTTTACAAAATACATATTAATAGAATTGAAAAAATTCAAAAAAAGTTTATTAGATCACTTCACTACCGGATGAACATTAGTGACGAATCATATCACGACGCCTTACGCAGACACAAATTGTTATCTCTCTCAGACCGGAGAAAAATGTTCGATACAATTTATCTTTTTAAAATCTTAAATTCGTTAATTGATTCACCTGAGCTTTTAGCTAACGTTCAATTCTCATGTCGAGCCAGACTGCCAGTGCGCTCCTCACGTACACTTCCCTTGTTTGTACCCCCACGACGGAAAAAAAATTATACCCGCAATTCATTTTTCTATCGTTCCACCAACACTTACAACAAAGAATTTACAGAAATCGATATGTTTAACATCTCGCTAAACAGGCTAAAACAGAAGTTAATAAACACTCTGTGCAAATAAGTAATCAAATAACTACATGGCTTGTTTTCTTTTTTTTTTCTAATTTTGTATCGTATTTAGGCAACAAGTATCTTGAATTATCTTGTTCCAATTTAACCTTAAATTAGATTGTTCGCGTCCAACCATGTTAGCTTCAATAAATGTAAACTTTTGTATGTATACTTTTTCGGCACTATTAGGTCTTTTTATAAACATATTGTTTGCTTACAACTTTTACTGTAAACGACTGTTTGATGCCAAAATAAAATAAATAAAAATAAATCTTGGTTAGCCCACCTGGCATTACGACCGTCAGTAACTAATATAGCAACCCTCCGGGCGAAGGAGAGCAAGCGGCTCCGGATCTGCAGAGGGCGCTGGCGCTGCCGGCGCGCTGTATTGGCTTCAGTGATCTGAACAAATATTTATTTAAGACTAGCGGCCGCCCGCGACTTCGTCCGCGTGGATGTCGGTTTTCATTATACGAATGTTTTTTCCCGCTAACTCCCGTTCCCGTGGGAATTTTGCAATATCCTTTTGCAACTAAGCATCAAGTTTACTAAGGGACCGGGACCTGCATGCCAAATTTCAAGCGTCTAACTCAAGTAGTTTAGATTTTCCATACAAACTTCCACCCCCTCATTTCGGGGAAGTGGGGGGTTGGAATGGGTCAAAAAGTAGCCTATGTTCTGTCTCAGGGTCTAAAGATTGTCTGTACCAAATTTCATCAAAATCGGTTGCGAGGTTTAAGCGGGAAAGCGTAACAGACAGACAGACAGACAGACAGAGTTACTTTCGCATTTATAATATTAGTTGGGATATAAAATTTGGCAAGGTAATAAAAGTAAACCTTATTTTTACACTTTAAACTTTACAGACAGACGCCAGATCTTCCAAAAGTACCACCCATTCCATACCAACCACTATCCAATCACATTTCAAGGATACCATAGTTCAAAAGAGCCTTGACAAATCAGAATAATAAAATAATAATAAAAAAGACGCAAATCGTAAGGATTGTGCTGCAGCAAGCCCAGTCTCACTCCGCGTCTCAGTGCTCTGAACAAATATTGAATTAAGATATAAAATGTTGGCAAAATGTTACCAGGTTATTAAAGTCATTCACAAAACCAATTAGTTTAAAAAAAACATCTACGTATTGTTATTATTATACCCGTGAATCCTGGCGCACAAGTTAGGATTAAGCCATAACATTTTTGTGCTACATTTTCATATTTACTACATCCCTGCTTATATTATAATAAATGCGAAAGTAACTCTGTCTGTCTATCTGTTACGCTTTCGGCCGGCGCCGTGCCGCCAGGGTCGTCGCATCTCTTCTAGGCTGAAATGTCCTGTTGTTAAATACTAATCAAATTTATTTAATTAATTTTTCTTTAAGAATAAATAAATAAATAATAAATAAACAAATATGAACATGAATTATTTCATTATAGAATCGTATCCTGTCACAAAACTTTTCCCATACACTTTGTTATGTAGTTACTAGATACAAAAAAAAGCCTAGATATACGACCTTTTAGATCAAGAATTCCATTTTGCCTACTGCGAATGTCACCGGAATTATTAGCAGACTAAGATATATATAAGTTGAATTATAACCGGTATAGTAGATAGACAAAATGAAGCGCTTGGTAAGTCCGTGGATTTTATTTCATAACAGCTTTTCGGGCTTATTCCACTTTTTCGCATATGCAATGCTCATCTTCTGTATTATACAGTGCATATCTATACTTGCATTTATAATAAATACAATCGTAACTTAAAACTTAAATGATTAATATAGAAAACATTTCTTAATGGTTACGAACATGTCAGTATATTCTTGGTGCACACGTTGGTGGTGTACACAGGTTCATAATACTACACCCTCCAGCCAAATCCCTCACTTGTGCACTATAATATATCCGCATACTTGGCTGATAGTTAGATTGGCCGCCGGAGGGTATTATAATAATAATATACTAGCGGCCGCTCGCGACTCCGTCCGCGTGGATTTTGGTTTTCAATAGCCTAAAGCCTTCCTCATCACATGGACTATCCAACACAAAAATATTTTTTCAATCCGGACCAGTAGTTTCCGAGATTAGCGCGTTCAAACAAACAAACAAACAAACTCTTCAGCTTTATATATTAAGTATATAGATTTAAAAGATATTAACATCAAGGTTGGGTTTTACAGGTGTTAATCATATTTGCGGCGACACTGATCGCAGTGACAACCGCCCGTATACACAAGCACCCCTTTAAGTTTGTTCTCTACGATGATTCTGACACCTTCACATTCGAGTAAGTTAGTCAATTCATAATGCCTATTTTATATTCCGGATTTAGATACACTGTCCATTCATATCAAGATAATAGAACTTGCGAGCAGAGACGTGTGTTTTTTCTATTTTGTTATTGACAATACAACTTGCATCACGCTAAAAATTACCAGAAGGATACAGAAAATGACGATAAATAAAAAAAAACACACTTAATAATTAAAAGATTTGGCCTATTGATATGTACTTGTATATCAATGATTTGGTCCAAACTTATTTTATCTGACTTTCTGACTTATACTTTGTTACGGTTTAGTACCAACACACCTTTTAGAAACTAGCGGCCGCCCGTGACTTCGTCCTCGTGGATTTCGGTTTTCGCACACATATTGTTATTTTACCCTTTAAAGCTTTCCATCATAATATTATAGACAATCATATTATATTCGAGACAAGTTGGTTTACATAAGAATTTATTTTCCGCAGGTACGTGGGATACGGTCATCACAGGCTCGATCAAAACGATGAATTCGGTAACCACTTAGAAAGAAGCGATGAATTTTATAACCATTCAGAAAGAAGCGATATATACAAAAAGCAAAACAATTATAACAGTTTAGATAGTTACTACGTTGTCCTTGAAGGGTTATACGACTACATAACGCCCGATGGAGTTGAACATACAGATAAGTACACAAACGATAACTTAGAATCACCAGGTCTGGTAGATATAGGACCACCTCCTAGTACAGGTTTAGATGTAGTAAATGGCCTTCTCTCTGGTTAGTTTATACTAGGTATATTTTTGGCTCAAACTTTAATCCTAAAATCGTAGACAATTCGGAGATATTATATTTTTTCTGTTCAAGCCAAAATCCTCATGAGCCTAAATCAATAGACTTCACCGTTTGCTTGTAGCAGAGATGAGGATAACAGCTTGTCGTTCAAGTCATAATCCTCACTAATCTAAATTCGTTTACATTGAGATACAACCACTAAGCCTTCCAAGGAAGTTAATTTGATAATGCCGAAAAACTGCAATGATGATGATGTTGCGCAATAAATAGTTAAAAGCATTTCTCAAAAACATTATACATTATTCATTAATTATTTGTATGAGTATTATGTTTAAATGTAGGTAAATTATAAAATACTTTTGTCTTTTCGTTATTGATAGAATAGTTGCAATACTTAGTATGTTTAATGTAAGGTATTTTAACTTTTATTTTTATGTCATTAACTATATAATACTTTAGCTTGTAAGATATTTTGCAGTGCTCTTGTAGGATTTGTGACTCCATTATATATAAGACCATGTAAAACAACAAGAAAGCAATAAAGAATATGAATAATATATTGAATTGTATGCGATTGTTTACATCGAAATGCACGTGGGTGCCGGAGCAGCCGCGCCCACACCGGCACCCGCTCGGCGTTGCTACGTGAATAGGTGGGCAAATCAGATGCAATTTCGCGAGCGCGAGCTATCGATATCGTCGCGAATTATATCTCCACCCCGTACACGGGAAATTTATGTGACCGGGATTGTGATATAAGTCGCGACAAAGCGATAGCTCGCGCTCGTAAAATTGGCATCTTGGCTAACCCACCTGGGCCCGTAGCCAAGATGCCACTTTGACGAATTCGCCATGAGCGTTCGTCGCGACTTATATCTCCATCCCGCTCACATAAATAGTACGTGTGCGGGAGGACAATATAAGTCGCGACGAACGCTTATGGCGAATTCGTCAAAGTGGCATCTTGGTTAGCCCACCTGGCATTACGACCGTCTGTAACTAATATAGGCCCTCTCCGAGGTGATGGAGCGCGATCGGCTGCGGATCTGTAGGGGGCGCTGGCGCTGCCGCCGCGCGCGGTGCTGGCGCAGGCGGATCTCGCGCGCGCTGACCGGCCGCGCCAGCCGCGACATGTCGTTCAGGCGGTAGCGCCCTCGCTCCATCTGCAGCAAGCCAAGCCTGACTCCGCGTTTTAGTGCTCTGAAATAATATTGAATAAAGAAATAAATATTTGGCCATATCGTTGCCAAGAAATTCAAGTTATATCCGTTTACAAAACCAATCTATATCTATACTAATATATAAAGCTGAAGAGTTTGTTTGTTTGAACGCGCTAATCTCAGAAACTACTGGTCCGATTTGAAAAATTATTTTGATGTTGGATAGTCCATTTGAAGAGGAAGGGTTTAGGCTATTGGAAATCGAAATCCACGCGTACGGAGTCGCGGGCAGCCGCTAGTTAAGATTTTAATATTTGGCGAATCGTTGCCAGGCAATTCAAGTTGTATCTGTTTACAAAACCAATTAGTAAGTATATAAAAAAACATCAACTGTTATTATTAAACTCATGAATCCTTAGGATACGATTAAGCCATGAAATATTTTGTTACACTTTCATGGTTACTAGACAATAAATAAAACACATTGAAATCTAATAAAGGTTTCCTACAATTTACCCTTTCAAAACTAATAGAAAACTTGTAGGAGGGAATAGCGTTACAGGAATATCCACTTGAATGAACTATTTCTTTGGGGAAGTACGGTCAGCCGCTTCCGAAGAAGCGCTGTGTCCAGACATAAGGCCGGTTAATGTCCAATGTGTTTCCTTTCCACCTTACAACTACATTTTAAACGATTAGTATCCAGAGCTGAATTATTACCTTGAAACCTTTCGGCTAAGTTTAGGATCACAAAGGCGATATTCCATTTTGATAAACTTTATAATGGTCCTGGCAGTCCAACCTGTATTTTTCATCAGCTTTTTGATAGCCGACAAAACTATTTCTCCTGTGTTTAGGTTAGATGCTGAAGCTTTGCCCATTTTAATAAGTCAACTTCTGCAAAATTGTGAATATTATAAAACATCGACCCCCTTTTACAAAAACCGATACGACTTGTAAGAGAATATAAAATTTAAAAAAACTTTTATTATAACAATACAAAAGAAGAATACTTGAAGGCATCCGATTATTACCCAAACGTCAAACCCATAAATAATAATAAATATTTTTTAATGCAACGCATAGAATAAGTCTTATACCAAGAAGACCGAATTTTTTTATTTTTAGACATTTTCATTTTTGGTCACTAAAAAATCATTCCAAATCAGTTAAATATATTTTTACAATTATAAAACATACTTTGCTTAAATATGCATGAAATAGATATTTACTTTGTTAAGCTGTCAAGTATGAATGTACAAATTCGCTACCTATGTTGTCCCACATTGTTAGCAAGTTTTAATTAATTTGTTTTTGTTGAAAAAATAACAACCTTATGACATTATAGTTGTACTAGTATAAAAACTTTTATTTTACTAATTCAAGGCAACGAAACACAAAAAAAGGTAAAATTCAAATACAATGCAATAATGCATCTGTCTCAACAGAAGACGCCAACCACGAGATAATGACGTCATCACACTTGGCAAATTAAAATTTAATTTATTAAAGAAATTCGTTATTTATTTATTAAATTACAATTTTAATTCTACGAAAATTTACTGGTTGCCTTTTGTACAGGTTAATATTTAATAAATAACAATACAGTGTATTTCACGTGGATGAGGATTTCGAGTGGGAGGTAAGGGAATTGGGCGTGAAAATCAGTTTCCATATCCCACTTGACAGTTGAGCCCAGAAAGTACGTGTGTCTACTCTCTTACTCTATCACACGATTTGTAATAAGGTGAAAAAGGATAGCAAAAATTATTAGCTTCATCTACTGATATTTATTATTCTGAGTATGAACCCGAGCAAGCGCCTAAAAATTTAAACGAGTGATAACTATGATCCTTTCTGCAATCCGATATTTTCAAAGGCGCTTGTAAATCAATTTACCACTGAGGAGATAATAGGCAGTTAGGCAGGGAAATGTTCAATAAAATTTGACAGAAATATCTTTATATCAGCAGTAAATATCTGGCAACTTCATTTACAGTGATCCAGTTTTTACAGTAATGAAAATAAGATACTGAGAACATTCTTTCTCCGTAGTTCCATGAGTTTTTATACTAGAACTTGTAAAAATGATCTCGGTGTACCATTTGTCTTACGACAACTAACAGAGGTGTTAAAAATTCTTAAACAAGTAGTAGAGTTGGATTTTCGTTATTGCTCTTAAACACAATTTGTGTGTGTTAAGGGGATCAAATCCGAAACTCTTGGTGTAGAAGTCCACTTCTTAATCATTAAATCAAACCTATTTTCTTAGAAATAAGAATTATTGTATCGAAGTAGGCAGCATCATAATCATCTTACCAGTAACCGATCGTCTTGGATACTCACGTATGCAATTATTCATAGACTAAACAACGCAAGGGCTGTATTCACACCTAAAAGATATTTGTATGTCAATGAAATGCAGACGATGAATTCGCATCTTTTTGGAAGGTCCGTTTCCATAAGGTGGATATGTAATATGTATTTATCTTTATAGTTTAGAAAATCCATCTTTTCCTCCTCTATCATGTAGAACAGTTATGTTTCTCGCTATATGTACATTTAAGACCCGTTATTATAAACAAATATATGTTTACGGAAATCTCGGAATATTTATTATTATTTTATAAACAAGTTGACAGAAAGCTGATGCCCTCACCATTTTTCGTTTCTGTGCTGTTTGGGTTTTTCTTACACGATTTTCCCACTATTTGCGTCGATGGATAAATTGTAGAAACCAACTTTCCTTGTTCGCTTAAAATTTGGTTTTTGGAAGTTTACTCCCATAAATTGCTACAGATTTGAACATGATTTGAATAAGGAAAATGAATGAAAACCGGTCTGTGATACACGCGGGGACAAAATAATAGGAACACAGTTGAATTTAATTTGTGCACTGATTATATGGCATTAAGTCTACCTTTTGTACCTACCTCTATCTTAATGTGCAACAAAGATTATATAGCTTATACATATACACTGGTGTATACATTAGATATATCCTTACTTAATATTATAAATCGGAAAGTGAATTTGTTTGTTCCGATTTTACGCCGTACTACAGAACCAATTGCTTTGAAATTTTGCAGACGTAAAGTTAGAAGTCCGGAGGACTAAATAAAAGGGTACTTTTTATCTCGGAAAAAAATAATGCTTCCGAGGGAAAAACTAAAATATTGTTGGTTAAGTTAAAAGTCCGGAGGTCTAAATAAAAGGGTACTTTTTATCTCGGAAAAAAATAATGCTTCCGAGGGAAAAAGTAAAATATTGTTGGTAATATAAACAAATTCCACGCAAGCGAAGCCGTGGGCGGAAAGCTGATAATAATTGAAATACTTAACATATTCTTTTTCTATATGCAGATCTACAAATTTAGTATACGTAATGTCATGAAATGGATTTATAAAATATTTTTGGCTTTAAATTATAAATTTTATCAAAATCATAAAACAGTATGAATTTAACTCTTATCGTGTCCAGACTTATAGTAAAATATTTCTGCTCGAATTCTTTTCCGTTCATATTAGTCATATGCGTTAACTAAACCTGTTTGAGGACGTAAGCTACATTTGAATTCGTACATTAAGTAGGTTGTTTACAAACATTTTATTATTTATATTCGAGTCATGAGCAAAGCCACACTTAACTCCGTGTCTTATTATATTACTCGCAGTGAACAAAAAGTAGTGCGTCATTAAAAGCTCATGGTTTCTCATACTATTGTAGACTTGTAACGAGGACCGACGTACTCGTACATATAATTATAATTCCGTGTACATGGTCAGTGTTCTTATTTGAAGTAATATTCTAGAAACATTAAATATTTTGTTTAACTACATAAGTGGACGACGTGAAAGACAATCTGACGAACAATATTATACATATACCCACGTGATGTCTATAAGTGTAAAAGTAAGTACCGATACATACCTCTATATTTTGATTTTTTTACTAGATTCTTCTTCTGAAAACTTATTTAAGTACGTTTCTATAAGTTGAAAATGTAATATTTATCTTTAGATTTAAGAAAATCCTCCCTGGCTTTCTCTTTCGTGTAGAACAGTTAATGTTATGTTCCTCGACTTGTTTTTTAACGGAAATCCCGGAAATTAGATTATTTTATTAAGAGGTATAATTATAAATATCTAGCATTTTTCACGTAATCAGAAGCCATTTTTTGTAATAGAAAAATAAAAAGCACACTTTGAGACTAATGTAAACATGTTAAAGTCTGTAAAGATTATCTTATTAAAATTAATCTCAATGATTTACTGTATCTTTTGTTTTAGATGATTCAGAGTGGACTTGTGTTTTTTCAAATAATTTGTGTATTTTGTCAAGAACCAATACCTGAGCAAAACTATAATCGTCAATATAATGTATACAAGCATACAAGCTTTCAATATAATCCTGTACACTATGATTCCATGAAAAGGTAAGAAATCAAAACTATGTAACATGCAAAAAATCCTTTAATGCTCATGGTATGAGGTAGTCAATCAGTGGAGAACCACTGATAGTACCAGTAATACCATTGCAAACAATTTCTTCCCGCATCACTTCCAAGCTTCCAGTTACATTTTATTTGTCATCTGAATGATAGCCATTTAACTGACCTATTAGTTTTTCATTGTCTGTGCATGACCGTTTAAGGGGCATGTTCATTACTCGTATCTTTATTTTATAATGATTGGCATGTCTCTATGATAATTATAAGTAGGTATTACTCTTCTAGTGGTTTATTATACTAACAGCATAAATTTATTTAAAATTTTGAAAATAATTATTATAATTACATTTAAATTAACTCCCAAGCCAATACACAAGCGGACATGTTCATATACCTACACATGTAAAGCCCGACATATCGCATTTATCACATGAATGGCTGGTCGAAATGAAATACTTATTTGAAGTTCACGGTTGGGAACTTACAAAAACTTGTTGTGTCCATGCTCAAAGCGGAAATCAAAGAAGATAAACCGGTGTAGCTAATATTCAGTCACAGCAATCATTCTCTTAAAATGTAAACATTTAGTTCTAAACATTATTTTTTACACCTTAAACTTTACAGACAGATGCCAAATCTTCCAAGAATACCACCTATTCCATACCAACCACTATTCAATCACATTACAAGGATACCATGGTTCAACAGAGCCTTGACAACTCAGAATAACAGAATGAAAATAAAAAATGACGCAAATCGTGACGATTGTACTGATCAAATAGATTTGAATTGTGAAGAACAGAGAAAATTGATAGAAAATGTATTCAGAAACAATAATCCAAGAATTCTTAACAGAAATAATGACGATTATAAAAACCATGATATCGACACTGCTACAAAAGTCGACAAAGAAACGTCAGGAACTACTGAAGATTACGAAACTGTAAGTGTGCCTAATTGTTGATTTTTGATTGATTTTTTAATATCTTCCATTGTGCTTTCTTAATTTAATGACCACCAGCATTCCTAAAACACAAGTATTTTAAGTTAAGATGGATTAACTATTTAATTTGAACTATTTGAAATAAAATAATAATATAAAAATAATTTACAGGTTACCCTTGAAGAATCTGAACTTGATGATCGAATAGCTCCAGAAGTTGTGGCGTCTTTATTAGGATAAAACTGCAATGAACAAATGAATTTAAAACTAAAAACGCTGTAATTATTGTATTTCAGCAAATATTGAAATATGATAATAATACTTTTATAGGTTAAGTAATTTGAGGCTAATTTCAAAATTTATGCAACACATAACTACACATTGTAGAAGAAAAATTGGTAGCAAAAAATATTTAGAAGGATGAATCATAAACGTGGAAGTTGAAGGCTGTTCTCTTGTTTTCTTTTGAGTATTTTTGAAACGTTAGCAATAATATTTAAGTTTGTCTAGATTATAAGAACTTCCGCCTATACTTCAAAATTAATTGTCTTTATTTTTTTTATTTATTAAAGGCGCTAATTTTTTCACCTTGTAAACTGAATTACATAGAATATGCCTTACAAGTTCTTAATGGATTAAAGTTGGACTTTACTGTTTACATTTTTTTTTAAATCAAACAACAGAATTCTCCATGATATTTTAACAACATTTTTCAACAATCTGTTTCGCATATTTCTGTGTCCAGAAAAAGTTTAAAAAATTTAACCACATCTTTCAGGTTGTACATTATAAAATTATTTAGCTCTCTTCCATCCTTGTCGTATTCTTTATAAGCGAGACTTGTTACTTCTTGTTGTTTTTTTTCAGGCCTCGTTCGTAAACCATAGTCTCTGTTGATTATCAGGACTGATGGACGTTTTGATTTTAAAACAAAGGATTTATTTCCACTCGTTTCTGATATTGTCATGCTTTTGGGCGTCCTGTAAAATAATCATATTATTAATATAGAAATAGAAAATACCTTGTCTTATTAATTTGATTAAATATAAAGTGGTGTTAATATTGAGGATTCTCTTAGCTGAATATGAAACAAAAAAAAATCTAAATATCATAACAGAAAAGATGTAACATGTTGTATGTGGTAAGAAAAGATAAGTTTTGCCTCGTGGAAATCAAGATATTCAGATGTATTCAGCTTTAAACGTAAGTTTAATGCACATAGGTCATTCATTTTATTTATTTTCCACTAATTTAATTGAAAAAATACCTCGCACACTATTTTTCTTTTGATTAATTTAGTTTATGTTATTTATGCACATTATGATTGTAACAATAAAAAAATTGCACAATAATTGTAATTACCCTTTCATTTCTGGTCCATTAGACGAAGATTTTAATTCAATGCCCGCTACTAGGACACACAGGATCTAAACACAATTATAATTATTTTCAACCATTATACCAAATTATTAACAGTAGCTTTTAGAAATAGGTTCTTACATTTTTAAAAGCACTGCTTAAATAATAGGTAAGTAAATAAATTCACACGCACACCGGTGTTGTGCATCATATCATAGGTGGAGGTATAGTTAGTACTTAATGATACCACATATCTGCCATAGTTTTTGTCGTGAGGTCATACTCGTACATAGAACTACAAATAGTTGGCGCTCCTAATAAAAACTTTACGGCAAACTCACACGACCGAATCTTGAGGCATCGTTGCTTATTTTTTCTTTTTTTATGGTACATACATTATCAATTATACACTATACAACATTATTTATTTATTAGAACTAGTTAGATTTTGACATGAACATTCCGATTTTCTTCAAAAATAAGAAATTCTATCAGAATAAGTGCCATAGCAGTATAGTCGGAAGAAAAACTTTGGAGCCAAACCTAATTATGTTTATGAGGATAAAGTTAAACTAGCCCTGTAAAGCTGTACACCCTTTTATCTTATTTGAATAAAAGTATTAAAAATTATGGAGGCACTCACAATTAAAAATATACAACACTTTTTCAACATTTTCCAAACACCGATGTTTATCTTAACCTGCAGATTGGTAGAACCTAATGTTAAGGCTATTCGTTTCGGAAATTACTACCTAATGGACCAAATCATCATTTATAGTGTAGCATAAAAAGTTCTAATCTAAATTAAAATGCTGTTTTACGTCGTGCCTGCACCATTCAAAAGTGTTATTTGTTCATTTAGATACATCATGAGGCGTAGAACTATTAATTTGCAAAGTAGTTGTTATCTTTAACATAAAAATCGAAGCTTTCAAAATTTTTAGTAACCGTAGTCAATCATATTAAAGGAAAACATTGGTAAAATAAAAATTATTTGTGATTTTAAAAAGAAAAACAACTTTTTTCTTATGTTTTTATTTTTTACTATTCAATAACAAAATTTATGTGAAACCGCTCTTTGAACAAAACTACCACATCTCGTAAATTTCTTAACCATTTTCCATATAGCAATTTCCCATTATTATCACTTTCGCTGTAGTACAGTTTATTTATATTTTGAGGTAAATTCTGTGTATCTGCACGAAGAATTTTTATTATATTCATATCTGGCATGTTTCCATTAATGTCATTATTAACAATTAAATTGACTAAGGGTATTCTGATAAACACCTTTTCTTTGCCAGTGCCAATGAGATCTCCTCGCGTAGATAAATGTTGATGCGAATTTTCTATATTGTACAGTACGAGGAATATTAGAAGTATCATCTGAAAATAATTAAAAATAAAATTTCCATATTAGCAACTAGCATTTTATGAACTGGCCGTCTAGTAGTACTATTGCCACCTAACAGAAGACCATGGTGAATGAAGCACTTAATAACTGTTGTGCTATGTTTCTAAGTTAGTGAGGTCTCCAGAGCTCAATTTGGAGGTATGCAGGCAACGCATTTGTGATTGTGACCATTTTGTAGTTAGGGATTTCTATGGGCAGCGGTTCTATATATTGTTTTTTTTTTTTTTTTTTTTTCGCTGGTGGAATGCCGCCCTCCCAGCCTAGGGGCTGCCGGGAGGACGTGGGTCTCTGCGTCGAGACCCCCTTATGCACACCCGACCGACGGGGGTCGGTTGGACCTGCCCTGGGCACTCGGATAGTGTGGGGAACATAAGGCGACCGTCTAGCTAGTGTGCCTCCTTCTTATACAAAATAAAACAAACTTGCTTCGAGAATCACGATCGCACTGATAAAGCCCTTTTCGGTCTTACTAGTATGGGTCACACTTTTACCCGTTGGGAAAAGTCAAAAGTGTCCAGCGAGTAAAAGTTGACCGGCTCTTTAAATGAGAGTTTGAGGGTAAATTATTCACGTTTTTGTCTTCTGATGAAAAATAATATACAGGTTGTTTGAGCTAACCCGTACCAGCGAAAGTCTGTGGCTAGCGGACACCAATACCCATTGGTTGGACCTATGATAAGCGATATGTTAATGTTTGAGAGGAATGTTTTTGTGGGAAATTTTCAGATTTTATAATATTTTTTATGGTTTTGGTTGTAGCTTTATTCTAAATGATCGAATTTAATATAAAAAACCAAACGAAGTAGTTTGAAAGTAATTCAACTTTTATTCCATAGCCAATTTAAAAGAAAATTATATTTTATTAATATCAGAAATGTTATGATAAAATTAATCAAGATACTAACTCTAGAATTAGATTTATGCTTACCATTGTATAGTAAAATATTAAATTTACCCCAATAATAATAAATTGTACAAAGATAAACCTCTAATTGTACTTGATAAATGAATGTCTAATGCAACTTCTGTGTGTAAAATTGAATCTTCGTTCCGACCAAGAAAATCAATTATTCATAGATCTAATGACCAATTTGATAAGGTGAGCATGATATTTGAATTTTGAAATGAAAAAAAAAGAAATATTAATACCATAATTTCAGTTGGAAACGTTAGTAAGCTGTACAGCTGAAAAAAGAAAAGTTTTACATACACATCTATTTTGAGGGTTGAACAAGCGAATACTCCAAGGAAATCATAGAAAACTCCCTGTAACTTGTTTACTAAAATAAAATGTATCGAGGTGCATAATATCTTCCTCATCATTCGGCAACACTCATTGTCGACTCGATGGTATGCTGCGACTATAATCCTGATATGAACAGTTTTTACTTAGGCCCGACGTAAGTGCCTTCCGAAGCAAGGCATCATAGTACAATTATATCATGAAGATACATCATGCGTATTGAGAAGTGACTTGATAAAAGTTCCCTGCCTAACGCAAACGAATACTTTTAGAATTATAATGACATTTTAACCTACTTTTTCTGCAACACAATAAATTTTGCGGAAAACGCAAGTGAATTACAAATTAAGTAATTACTTTAACCAATCCAAGCAATCCATTTGCTCCACTAGTTCCGCTGTGACGCAAGAAAATAAACACCATTTGAACAAATGATTAAATTGCACGCGGATGTACTATCAATTAGGATACTTCGTACATGTGACATTTCTGAGATCATTTTCCCCATAATACTTTAATGGATAGCATCATTGTAATGTAGTGACTGATATTACTAAATCAAGCTTTAGTTGGCGAAAAACATTAACATCTCTATTGTTTGTTTAAAGGATGTCAGTCGTCTCTTTATGCGGTGATCCATGACGTCACATCCTCGGTAAACCCATGTCCATTCATATGTCGATCCGTTAATGGCCGGGTGGAATTGGCGCAGTTTCAGATCGTCGGTAGACCGTGCGCGCTCGTACGCACACACACCGGACACTCTTTATATATAAAGAGATCTTACGAAACCGTTAGCACATTCGGCCTACAACCCGTCCAGGAAGTCGCCTGCACCTTTTGTCACCGGTGAAATTCAAGATGCTGTCGCTCCTGGTAATTATAATTATTCACTTACTCATTAACAACTGGCAAATGTCAGTTTGCATGATTTAACAACAGTTTTGTTTTTACGAGATGTGAGCGTTTGAGTTTTGCATCTGACGTCCTTCTAGCGATTGCGATGTCTTCAAATATGCAGTATTGCAAAAACTAGTGTCCGCTGCGTGTATGTTTAGTTTGCCGGCAAATGTCGTTAGTGTTAACCTTTACCTCACGCTCGTGCATGCGCTTAATGACTGCAATGCAACAGTCCGACACTTTATTTGGTTTGACGACCAATGCGTAGACACTTAATTGTTGAATCACGACCTGGCAGTACCAAGCCATCAAAATAAAATACCGGGAGACGAATTCCTGGCTTGATTTGTAATAATACAGAGCATCATGAAAATACGTTTAAAACAACAAAATAATAACTTATAGTTCTTTAACACGCCCGAGTGAAAACATATGTATGAGTCAAAACATTAAAACGTTTAAATGGCGATGATCCCACGAAGAAGTCAAATTATTCTAATAATAATAATTTATTACTTTTATACCGCATAACAAATTAACTTATATTAACCAACATTAGCACACGAATTTACAGTTATCTTATAACTTAAAGTTTAGAAGATGTACTGAGGTAAACAATCCAAGCAGATTCATTTGTTGTAAATTATTATTATAGATACTTATATTATCAACAAAACTATTATAGTTACTATAGAATTTTCATTAAAATACATTGGTATGGAAAGATTTTAAGTGTTTCGAGACTTAATTCGATATTCTTGCCTGCACACATTAAAAACGGAACAAAAAATGAAATTTTACTTCTATATTTTGTTTTTTATCAACTTAATTCATTAAATGAACGTCGAAACGAAAGATTAAAGAGCGATTGGGCTTAATGAGATTTTACGATCGTGCCACTTATTTAGGGCCGCTCACCGAACTCTTATTGGTTTTCCAGATGATTGGCGCTATGTTGGTGCAAATGCTTGTTGCCAGCCCTTACATCAGCAGCCAAGATGTACGACCACAAGTAATCCGTTATGAACAAGACACCGACAACATGCCTAATTCCTACAAATTCCAGTAAGTATACATATTTTTTGGAAGTTATGAGCTTCAAGATTGTCACTGATCTAGCACCATTGTTGTAAAAATGTTAAAGATTTTGGTAGCTGCCTCATAAACTAAAATCTAGATTAGTACATTGAATCAATTCACATGGGATCATAATCATAATAATGGGTTAGATATGGTTCGATTGTTTTCTGGTTGCACCGACACAATATTCTAATAGAAACCGCCCCAACCAAGTACATGATTGCCAAATGTTGGACAACGGAACGCCTACTGAATAACGACTTGCATCAATAACAGCTGCGAAAACAAAACAAATCCTTAACCTAAACATTATGTCGATTATACCTATGGCATACTAAATGGAAAGGAAAGCAAACCAGTGACTAATTCACCTTACACTGCCGTCAAAAATATTTGCACAGCAAACAGTAATGTTATGATTATGTTAATAGTCTGTTTGTTGTTCTTACGTGTTCGATGCAACCTGATTAACTTTATAATGTTACAAGGACTTACTACACAGAGGGTAAACAATTTGACCACTATAAAATAAAATCGATTTATGCTGTCCATACACTTAGAATTTTAAAACAACCGACCTATTTTAATGCTAATTTTTCTGGATCAGAAAGACTCATTCAAGAGGAACGTTTATGCGTATGAACAAAATATACACGCAAAGTAATAGTAGAGACGCAATATAATTTTAGTGGCACCCGTGGCAAGCCGGGGTGGGCCGCTAGTTTAAGTTTAAGAATGGAGCTTTGAAAACGTGCCAATTTTTTTTCCCTTGAAGAAAAATGTTTCTTAACGAGATTAATATGCTCCTAACTAAAATACGCGTACTTGTATTTTGATCTTCAGAATTACAGTTAGTTGAATATGAATATACAGGTCTGCGTTTTAGGTGTGTGTATTCTTAATGTTGTATAGAGGGGCTTGTCTGATTTGAATTACAAATCAAAGTTGCTATTGTAATTTAAGCCATCAAAGCCAAAGTTTGAACCACATTTTGCATCATCATGTCTGTCAGTCAAGTTGAAATCTTTCGTTAAGATCAATAAGATGAAACATGACTTCTTATAAAAGGTTAAGATTTATTTTATTTTTACAAAGTGATTTTTCTTTAAACGCGTCGATGAATCAGTTATATTTCCAAAACAAAAAACGTGACTATTTTTAATTAACCAACATAACATCTGTAAACAAATAGTTGCTAGGTATTTGAACATTTAAATAGTTTTTATCATGCTAACACTTCAACGTCAATGGGGAATTTTATTATAGCGTCATTATTAAACTGCAAATTGCTTCACACATACATGCAACAACGAAATACAACAATGAAATGATTACAAGCATTTTGTTAATGCTTCTATACAGAACCACATGGCCATAATATAAAATATATGGACATTGGGGCAACGGGCATTGGCTATTTGAAACAGAGCAATAAATACCAACCCGGTGTTTTAAGTAATTTTCTTAACTGAAGCCATAACATCGCAGTGTAATTTTAATATATTGTACTGTCACAATCTAAATTCGAAAGGAAAGGGGGTAAAAATAACTTAGTCATTTAGGATTCTGTTCAAAATAGGGCAAAAATATGTGGTCCTTTTCTTGTTTATAAAACCGAAGACTACTTTAAATCCGAAAATCATTTCCGATTCCCGAGGTATATTAAAAAAAAGAAATGTTAGTGTCTGATTTAGCCTAATTCGATTATGCGGCCACCCGCAGGTTGAATGAACGTCCTTTATCTTCGAAGCCGTTTTGCACGAACGAACGCCTGCGACATCGCCCCCGTAGACAAAAATTGATACTGATTATCTTAACAATACATTACCTATATTGGCTTTACTACATAGTAAGGTACCTAATTGATGTGTACTTTTGACCAAATCATTTCCATGTTATGATAGAAAAAAAAACCAATTAATAAAATCAAACTTCCTTGAAATGTTTTTTGTGTTATTTTACGACTCGTAGTTTCTTAAGAAGCTATTGTTATCACTTTATTAAAAAGTCCGTAAAGCTAAAGCAGCAGTTATTTAATAAAATGCATATTTCGGTTTGTCACCCCAAACTTAATAGCTAATGACAGAAAGCATCATCCGTGTACAGTCATGAGCAATAATATATATACATTGCCACATTTTCTAAAATATCTTAACTTGTACCAATCTAGAAAGAAGTATACAACGTTTTGTTCTAAATTAACTAACCATTAAACAATGTCAAAATAAGGTAAACGTTTATTCCACATTAATATAAGCGAAACAAAATCACAAATACATTCACACTCTGAATATAATTTTTAACTATACAGGTAAATTTCTATAGTTTGTATACAAATGTACGCATGTAATAGACATTGTCATGTATACACCAAAATTATATTGGAAGTGTATACTTACTTTTGCCTAGTAACTTTACTCGTGATTTTAGTCGAATTAAGTGATCATGACGTATACAGTCATTGACAATTTCGTTTTTAGGAATACCTACTTATTTTGCAAATTTTCCCCTCAAAAGCTTTTGCGATTCAATAAAAACTTATTTTCAAACAAAAAAAAAATCCTTTTACCCACTCATAGTAGACAAAATGCAAAATCGATTGTTCGGCTGTGCACCTAAATAATTTTATCAACATCATTTCCGCCTTTGGTTTTTAATCTTATCTATTCAATATTATTGTGAAATTTGTTTGTTTGGATGTTTGTCCATCAATCACGCTGAAACTACTGTCTAAACTACTGTGTTTGTCATGTGTAGAAATAGGGTACGGCACAATATTGTTATTCATTTTACATTGATTTCTTAGTATTGGCCAATCTTCTGACGCCCCTTGACGCTAACAAATACAAGTAAGTAAAACCTGGGCCTAGTGATTGTTTCAATAAAACACCGACATAGGTATAACAATGTGAGCGTATACTAGTATTCTCAGACTGAGATAAATCAATACATTAAAATAAACGAAAAACAAAAGAATATTTAAAAAGAATACGCTATCGCCGTCATGTGTCAAATGAACAAAAGAGGTTTGTACATCAGCGTCCACCAAGAACAAGCACAGCTTGGTTCTTAACAAGTTATCAATGATCAGGCCAGGTTTGCCCATTTTGGGCGCACCATGGGTAAACCTGGCCTGATCACATGACAACAGGGAAAGACAAATTCCACAATATTTCTGTAGGAATCTAACAGCATGAGCAGTTTCAGGACGGTGAATGGACTTATTGTTCACATATTTTTGAAAATGTACTGTGTACATATTTTAGATTTGCTTGGTGGGTATATAATTTTGTAACTTAAAGTTAATATAACATTTTGATTACCTATTGTTTACAATTATTTGATAGAATTGTGTAGTTCATTTTGAAATAATTTAGCGTTTACCTAATTATAGGCCGTAGTTTAGCATATTTATTTTTGCGATTTAATGTTGCTACATAAATTTGAATTTTAAGGATGTTTCTATATTATTACTCATGACTGTACAACATTGAATTGTTTTGGATTATGAAGGCTAAAGTTTGTTATACGACCTTAACATTAACCGCAAAACAAATCGTATAAAGCGTGGTAACAAATTCTTCGGTTGTTTTTTGGGCTCGGCACTTATCACGTATGAACCATAAATCTTGCTTTAAGGTACAAATATGTAGGACAGGGAAACGACAACAGGTGTGTAGAATGCCAAACTTTCTTCGAATTTCAATATGGCATCATTGACATCAGAATACCTTTCGCTGCAATTTGTAAACAGGATTACACATGACAGAGGTTTAAATAAATTATCTCGATGTTAATATTGAAGTACACGGCGTTAAGTATAAATCTTTTGAGACAAACCATTACACTGATTATGTATACTGAGAAGACAAGCTATGTTTATCAGTGATGTGCCAAACAAAAAAAAAATATGCCCTCTTTATGTGTTCGAGTCATTACAGTCACTAAAATCATTTTCCATATTTCGGACACCTACATACCTTTTTTTTGGCGGGGAGTGCGTTACGCACCCTTACCCTATCCTTGGGGTTTTGCAAGGCCGTGGTGAGGCAGCCGGTGCCCTAGATAACACTGGTATTATTCCCATCACAGAAACAGCCAGCAGGGACTAACAACAGGCTGATCTGATGGTTACAAAGTTATTTAATAGTCTCTTTCGCAAATTTCAGTTATGATGCAAGCGACGGCTCGTCAAGAACCGAAGAAGGATCAATATTGAACCAAGGGACCGCTGATGCTGCTCTAGATGTCAAAGGTGCAGTCCGCTGGTACGACAACAAAGGGCAACTATACGAGATGACCTACAAGGCAGGCAAGAGAGGATACAGAACCGTCATTAAAAAGATATCTTAACGAAAATACTCCTTGGTCGAAAAATAATAGAATAGAAAAGTTTAAACAAAATTAACTTTCAACAACCCGCACCAATAAAATAATAACAAAATTATAGAACAAAAATACCATAAAACTTGGAGCTACACTTAAAAAATGCCTCCATTTGATTTCGGTACCGTAAAGATCTCATCTAATCATGACGGCCCACCTTACATACTAGGTACATTAGTACTAATCGTACAATTTGATTACTCGGAGGAGAAATAATTATAAATGGCACATTTTTCGTAAAAGTTGATTTGAAGTTGTTAGAAGAGACTTAAGTATTGGGGTCGTTGATATTGACCTTGAGGAAATAAATATAGTAACTAGCAAATTATAGTAATAATGGATTTCACTCGACGTATTTATTTATTCTTATTTATTAAATTATTTAAAATTAGTTAGGTATTTGATTTAAGTTAAGTGTAACGTACCTATGTACTTTTAATTGTTTAGCTGAACAAACATCATTGACAATGTTTCTGTTATATCTAATACAATGTTTTTTGATTAATTTCTTAATAAAATTAAACTAAATAAACACCATGTTTGTTTACAATAATATGCAAGATAAGTTAGTGTAAATACTTTTAAGCAAATCTACCATTAATAGCAGAGGTCATGTCCAATAATATTTAACACCATATGAGAGCCACTACACATGAGACTTTTAAAATAGCTACAAATATGTAGGAATTAAGCTAGAAAGTACATAATAGGAGTTTTGAGAAATAAATATTTTACTTACATATTTGTTTTATTTTTATTTTATAAAGGTACCTACTCCGTTCAATTTATCTGACTCGTAATGAAATGTAAGACAATGGTTTAAAATTGAATAACTAGGTTACTCCAATAATTTTGTGACGTCGTTGCATCGAGCAAAGGATACTTGACATGATTATATATTTTAGGCATACTTTACCTATTTCGCACCACGAGTGATTCGCCTCGGGATGCAAAAAGGTTTGTATGTTATTATTTACTGATTAATTATGGAGCAGATAAACGTACAAACAATAAATGTTCTATTTGGACTACGTCATATGACAATGATAGTATGTTGTGTATTTACTTGACTTTTCTATGAATACTGATTCCTTTTTAATACGATTATTACTTGCATAAGGTTTAACAAAAAATAGCCAATAGGTTGAAATGTACGAAAATCCGAGAGTGTAACATTTTTGCGCACATAACATGACTCAATGTGTGTTCTATGCATATTTCATCACTTGATACGTGTTATCACCTCAGTTACATATGATGTCTTCAATCAGCTTTCCACCAGCATTTGTAACTTAGGCAAACAAAAAAATTTAGTATTTAAGAGGAATTCGGCAATTTTCATTATCATTCATTCCTTGATCCACCGACGGTAACAAGTGATATCCAGCAACCATGTTCACTTTGGTGAGTACCTATCTAAGAATAATATTTTTCAGTTTTTAGTTGTTCGTCAAAAAATCGAACATCTATAAATTATGAGCAAAATTAATCTCAATTAATTCCAACTCTCATTCGATATTAGGAAAAATTTTAATAAGTAAAGTTATGGACTTATTAATTAATATGTCAATAGCGGACACTAGTCCGAAAACACATTCTGTACCTACTTAAAACGATTTGATGATGTAGATTCGACCCCCACACTGTTTTTGTGTGCAATAACATATCTGTTATCCTCATGTCATGTTTTTATCAATTTTAAGACCAAAGATTCATTTGATATTGTCAGATATTTGTTTATTATTTTAAAATATTTTTCCAGAAACTCTTTGTTTTCGGCGTCTTAGTAGCAGCTGCATCGGCGCAATCATCAGATGCCCCTGAGGTGGAAATCCTAACTGAAAAGACCTACGTTAACCAAGATGGATACAACTTTGTGTAAGTTAATGTAAAACATCTAAACAAATTCTTTAGATTCAAGGCTAAGATCATCCGAGTTTTTATCCTTGTAACATTCATTTTGGATCCAAGGGTCCACTACGACTATGATCTTGATTTTACCAGCATGGTTATTTCATTGGCATTTCGTTATAGGCATATTAGCGTTTAAGATCCTCCTCGGAGCTAGATCGCCTATAGTCATGAAGCCCATGGTGCAATCGCCTTTTATGATTCGAATATTTTGCTGGCATGCCACAATAACTTTGCTTATCCTATAATTTTAATGTGGTGTCCACGTTCTGCACTGTTGAATTTTTAAATACTTAGGGTGAGACTCCACCAAAGCTAAGATATGTGCTGTAGATCGGAAATGTGTCGTAAGCAGCCATTTGGATTTTGGCATTTATATGTGATCAATCACAGCTTGGTGTGGAGACTCACCCGTATACTTGAAAAGTTTCATCCAATTATTTTTTTATTTTACTGTCAGTATTTTGTAGTCTACACAAGCGGCCGCCCGCGATACTATAGCTTATAGCCTTCCTCAACTAATAATCTATCCAGAGGAAAAAAATCGAATCAGTAGTTCCTGAGATTAGTGAGTTCAAACAAACAAGCAAACGATTTATAATATTAGTAAGATTAGTATAGATGTTTTCTTCGGAAGACTTATATAAGTGATTGGCCTTATTACAGGTACAAAACAAGTGACGGAGTTTCCCGGCAAGAAGAAGCCCACCTGATTACCGTCGGTGATCACCAAGGCATCGGCATCAAGGGCTCGTATTCCTACACCGCGCCCGATGGACAACAGTACGAAGTGACCTTCACCGCCGATGAGAAAGGTTACCAACCCACCATCCGTGTGATCGAACCTGGAAAACAATAAAGATTCTTGTAAAAACATTTTGTGTCTTTGGTTCTCATTTGGTGCATGCCGTGCATGGCAACACTTTTAGTTAATTCCTCTTTTGAAAATCCTGTTCCGTATAAAAAAACGTTACAGATGGTAAATCCATTATGTCTGAAACTAGCGGCCGCCCGCAACTCCGACTCCGATTTCAATTCGAACCAGTAGTTTCTGAGATAAGCGTGTTCAAACAAAAAAACTCTTTATAATATTAGTAAATTATATTTTATAAAAAATCTCAAGGGATCCTTCATCATTAAAGGAACTACTCACAGTTTTATACTTACTCTACGAAATAATAACAAGCAAATTAGCCTGTTATTGCTTTTTGAAAACGACGACTGCTGTTTAATTGTTAAACATATTTTGTTCTAAGATGTCCTGTGCTACCCACACTTAAAAATAAGACAAAATATGGTACAAAATATGCGTCTATTGACTATCATATCAGTCATGACTATTATTTTTACATCATAAGAAAAGAAATACATGCATAGGGATTGTCTCAATATCAAGCTATGTCCTGTAGACTTGTTAACTTATCAGTCAAATTATATGAGATGAAAATGTAATTCATAATTATTTATGATCAATATGTTTCCGGTTTAAAAGCTTCTAAAACATGATAATCACACCCTGACAAATCAATCGACAAAATATTAAAAAACAATTTGATTTTATTCTTCAACATTTTAGACTTTTGTTAACCAACCACCAATAGAGTCACTAGTGCCTTAAAAGAAAGTTACCTATGTGGGAAACAAATGTCTAGTGTAGGCTCAAGAAGTTCTTGGTTGACGTCATGAAGGACGATATGCGTGCCAATGGTCTGAATAAATATGAAGCCAAAGAACGTGCGAAGGGGAGTTGAAGGAGCAGGAAAGCGGACCCTGGACTCCGGGGCAATGGCCGAGGATGCAACCGGGACAAGCGCTAGGATGATGATGATGATGAATGCCTAGGAAAGTGGGAAAATATTCTTTATACAGGTTTTAGAGAAATGCACTAATAAATTATTAAATTGCTTACTTGGTAGACAGAAAAACAGCTTCATATTTAACCATACCCCGTATCGTCTTTATACGGTGATTTCGTGTCATTTTACTTCCTTCCAATTATCACTATTTGGGAGTCATGACCATTTAATTTATCTTGAAGCTATATATAAGATCCATCCATGGTACATCATAGGAGAATATTATTTTGGTAAGTAAGCGTTACTAACCCTTCCCTGATATGTTTATCCTTCGATCTAGTTATATTACAATTTATCCGATGGGTCCAGGTATGAAACAAGAGTTGTAAAAAAATAAAGACGTAGGTATCTATCTGTTATATTATGTATATGAGTAGTTGTTTAATTGCTGCTTAAAGCAAACATCTCTCTTATGTACTCTTTCTTGATTTCAGACCAGCCACTACAACGTTTATTATGAATATTTCGGAGAAACATCGAACCATGAATAAACTGCACAAAATGTAAGTATCATGAATTCAGTGATTATTTAAAATTGAGAATATACTTTTTGTTTGTACCAAACAAAAACCACAAACGCCTTAAAAAACCTTAAGCGTCATTACAGTGACTCTTGCTATAGTAACTCGACAGGCTTTTAATAGGGACATTGAAGCTACGTCAATACAATCACATAATTTATCAATATATTGAATTAATATTGAAATAAATAATTAAATTTTACTTTTAGCACGTAATTATTTACCTCCGCTGTTCACTTTTTGCTTTGTGTGCGTATTGTAATCTTATAGACATAATACCATATAGTAAACCCATGGGCCATAAAATGTACCCGTCCCTAGTCATAAAATGATTCTAGTCAGTTACGCAAACCTCACATTGTCCTGGATGGCACTATCCGGTTAAGATTACGTAACACATTTATTTTATATAGGTTCGTAAGATGAACACCTTCCTAGGTATATGTATGTATGATATGACAAACCATCTAGAAACGATTGAGTTAGTACGCGTGTGTTCTGCACGTACAAAAATGTTCCCATTTTTAGTGCTGGGTTTTTATTTTTGGAATAAAACCGAAATGTTGGCAAGACAGCTATTTTATTTTTCATTTGGTTGGTACAGCATTGATAATTTAAACTGGATGTCTTAGAGCCGGTTTCTGATGTACTTTAACCGTAATTCCTGCGTTCGTTTTATCCTATTAACGAATAGATTTTAACTTTAACTCCGGTTAAAGTACCTCAAAAGCCTGCCATTAGAAAGACTAGAGTGACTTAACGTAACATTTGGTTGTAGCAGATGAGATGTGATCTAGTTGGCTTAAGCCTGAGCGGGTGTAGCGGGCTGGTCATCTCCGGTGGTCTCGACGGGCTGGTAGCCATTCTTGTCGGCGACGAAAGTGACTTTGATGTGCTGACCGTCAGGAGCTATGTACTTGTAGCTACCCCTGACCAGGAGGCCTTGCTGGTCAGTATCGTTCTTGTATTCACCCTGCTCTTGCCTGGACGTGCCGTCGCTCGTTTCGAACCTGTGGAGATGTTCAATAATTAGCTCGGGTCACATTATAATTCACAATAATAAACAAATAAACGATGATCATTAAATTATGCAACACACTGTATATTGTTGCCACTGCATTTAATTGTGCACGGTATCAACCATTAGCTACGTATATATTCTTGTATTGGTAGTATACATTAAGTATAGGGATATGACGAGAATAAATCGTAATTTTAAATGTCGCATGTGGAAGTTCACTATCACAATAATGAATTTCTACCGTAATATTCCTTCTAAGCCGACGCAAGTTGTCAAAGTAATTTACAAAATACACGTTATATGTATTATAATACTTTCATATAAAGTATTTTTCATCAGTGAACAATACTTTAATCATTAATTAAACAATATGATATGAAATTAATTAATCCGCTCTTACACAATCTCCCATGAAAACTACGTAGTAGTAATATGTAGCTCAATGATGGAGACTACCACTAGATATTTACTATGTAACATTATATCTATCTACCTACTCAGTAACTTCTAAGCTGACATTTCACTTGTATGTATTAAACATCAACAAGGACATCTGCTTATGTAATGTGATATCTTGTTCGAATTGAAGATTTGTGTTGATAATGCTTTTAATTGCTAATTTTGTATTTTCAGCAAATAAAATAGCCATAATGCAAGGCACCCATTTTTTTCTTATGTTATGTTCATCGGCAGTATCAAATGTTTATTAGATGTTAATTTTTAATTTTAAATCGAAACTGACATAATCTGTTTAAATGTACAATTGTACATGGGAACTACTGACGATAAGTAATATAATACGTAAACTTAATGTGCGCTTACAAAGTGCAATAAACTATGAAGTGGCCTATCCCGGCTTCGCTCGGGAATGATTCCAATTTGTGTTTAGTTTATAAACACACAAACCACTTGAAGCATTCTATGTATTTAATAAATCAATATCCGGGTCCTGAGTTTTTTAATATATCTTAAGATAAACATTGTATTATAACACATGAGTGATATTGATATATGTTATGTACCATAAATAAGATCCGCCGTAAATAGAGATAATTTATGTTATGAAAATCTTAGATCACTCTTAGACGCAAATAATGCATCATTCATAACACGTTAATACAAGTTACAAAACTAATTAATTAGACGGTTGCCGCAAACGTGTCACGATTCAGATATAAAATATATTTACGGGATTTCATTAACTAATGAATGTCATGAAAGTTGAAGTATGTAATTAACAGGTATTTGCATTAATTAATGGTGCCAATTCTCACGATGAAACTACGGGCAACTATAAGCCAAGGAAGAAGTTCAGGAGAGTTACCTTTTGCTTAAAAAAACGATCTTCATAACCAATAAAAAGCTTCATTTTTGACTGTGATTTTATATGATTTTTAATTCCAGACCAAATGTTGTCTCTAGTAGTTATTATGTAATGTCGGCTCTATTAGTATGATAAAACATTGAATATGATTAAACTCAATCCAACTCTGACTAGTCAACTGATGTATGAAACTGATATTATGATTCCTACACCTTCTACCGCTGACAAAATGTTGGCTTTAATAACGTTATTATATAAGTTACTGTTTGTTTTTTCAGATGTAAATGACTATGCTTCTCTGGGACGGCGTTATCCTTGGCGAATGATTCTTATAGAATAAGCTTTGATAAAAGACTGATAAGCTTACTCAAAGTTATATCCATTGACGTCGACCTCAGAATCCTGCTTCACAATTTCAACTGGGGGCGGAGAGGGCGGCGCGTTCTGAGGCAGTGCGCAAACGATTGCTACGAAAGCTAAAGCGAAGATTGTCTGAAAATCAAAACAAAAATTCAATTATTTAAAAAAAAACTAAAAGTAACAAGTGGAAATGTATGTTATTTTTATTAATTTATTAAACACGAATTGTAAATAAATCTTTTGTTTTTGTTTCTTTAGGCCTATTTTAATTGAGCATGGTGGAAAATTGGCATAACTTCATGATTCAAATTTCGTTATTTTATTTTATTAAGCTGTGGAACTGGATTGTTACTTACTAGTTTCATCATGTTGAAGATTTAACTAAAACGTGTACTGTCAAAAAATGGGAGAAAAAAGTGTGTTGATTGTAGGACGATTCCTGAACGTCTATGCATGAAACTGTCAATTTGAGCTATAAATATCGTTTCTTATTGACAGTGGGATGTTTCGAAGTAGCATTGAACACGAGGTGTTAATCACAATAATGCAGTTTATTTAAGGTGATACAAGAAGCGTTACGGGCTTCGCGATTGTGTAAATTGTTTGCCTTCGATCGTGTCATTCGGCCTACATTATTGAAAACTCTTCAGAATACAAAAATACAATACAATGCAAGATTAGCGAAGTCCCGTTCTGTGTTATATAAGAGTGTAAATAATCTCGCCGGCCGTGGTCATCAACAAACTCTAATGACATTCTTGAAGCCCATGAGTTCTTCTCGAGGACGTACGCACCGGTATAAACACAAAGCATTTAACCGTTACCTATACCTACCCATGAAGGCTATATGACTTCTGTGTTTATTTTTAATACACTTTAGTTCAGATTCAAGTGATGGATTATTTTTACTTGATACTGATAGGACTGCATTTTCTACAAATTGCATATTAACCAAATATAGGTCAAGTTACTAGTTTGTTTACTAGGTACTTATGACCTTTATTTGTACTTACAGTATAAACTAGGTACTAGTAAACATACTATACTATACTGAACAAACTCCTGCATAGATCTCCTTACTACAATTTGAGTCTAATCGCAATTTTAATGTTATCACTATAATCTGCTTACCTACTACCTATCACGTTCAGGGCAAAAGGTGGGTTTGCAAAATAGTGATTTAGTGCTGCTCTATAACTTTCCCAAGACCTTTATATTAGCTTATAAGTTCCAGAAAGTATACGTTCATTTCAGTTCTAACGCTTTACATTTTTATTAACACTTATAAATATAAAAATAAGTTGTAAGGATTTCTTGGATTAACAAAATAACGAGATAAGCGTCAAATAGGTATGTCCATGATTGCTTCAATACCAATTGCTAAACAATAAGAAAATCACAAATGCCTAGCCCAGCTAATTGTTCATCACATAAAACGAACTATTTTTTAATTATTTACAGAATTTTCAAACTGAAAAATCTAGTTATAATTTACCTACCTACCTATATATATAAAAATAAATTTTTGTTTGTTACTCTGCTTAAAACTAGAAAACGGCTGAAAGAATTTTACTCATTTTGGTCTCAAGAAATTGTGATAGTCCAGAGAAGGTTTTAGCAATAAGAAAATTTAGTACAGTTTCGCGAAAATTACGAAACACAACATTTTCATTTTCTCACACAAACTGCCTTACTTGTCAAACGTTACCTATCACCAGGTCAGCACTCGGCTCTAGTATCTTTGAATATCTTTTGAATTAATTGATAAGCACAACAACACTTTAGCAAAAATTATCAGCTACCCAAAAAGATTTTGATAATCTCGTTCAGTACTTTCGGCGTGATTGACACCGAAAGTAGGTACTGAACGAGTTTTGAAGTCCTAATTTCACACAGGCAAACCCACGTGTAAAAGCTAGGTTTTAAGATTCTAATATCATCTAGATTCAACCGGCAATTGTATTATTTGTATTAACCGTAGTAAAGAGGTTACATGGGTAAAGTTCATCGAATACGAGCATAAACAAATGTTATGTAACAGAAGTCCGCATTACCGATTTGCCATTTAGCTCCCTCAATTCACATTCGATTGACCTTTATTCATATTTACACAAAGTTTAAAATAAAACGACCACCGATATAGTTGATCAGACGATCCACTCATACTTTGAAATAAAGAACCGTCTCTAAACTTTACTGCTTGGGTTCAAGTCAGGTGACCTCCAGCTGAAGTTGTGTGAATCTTGAGCCATAAATGTTTGCAACAAGGCTTATATTTGTTTGAAGTGCTATAAATACGCACTTAACCCATATGCACAAATTAAAATAAACGAAGTATAGGTGTTACATAAGGAATTAGCGAACCTCTTATAATAAGTATCAATATAAATTATGATGAATCTTCTTCCATTTTTACGACTTATAACTATTATTTACAGAATAGCAATATTTTTATATCAGCGTCCGCCGCGACTGCGTCCCCGTGGATTTCTGTTTCCGCATACACAGCAATATCTATCTACTATAGCTTTTTTAGGGTTCCGTAATCTACTAGGAACCCTTATAGTTTCGTCATGTCTGTCTGTCTATCCTGGCTCGTTCTCCGCCGTTTCTGCATCGATTGCCACGAAAATTGGTTGAGAGATGTGTAGTGATTATTCAAGAATTAATAAATGTCTTGTATACCTTCAAGTAATAATAATAAAAAATAAAGTAAGTTACTTTCAACGAAAACCACAGCGAACTCTGTATCATACATAGTTATTTTTATACAACTCGACCAACTTATGACGTGCAGTTGCCCTTACTATATGGTGTGTCAAGCGGTCGGCCCATCTTATGGCTACGGAACCCTTTCATGGGCGTGTCCGACACGCTCTTGGCCGGTTTTTTTATTTGGAATCAGTCGTTTCTGTTTCTTTGTTGTTTTTTGTTGTTTCTAAAAAAGAAACAGAAAAACTTTTCTGCTTTATTATATAAATAAAGATTACCATACCCTTCAGGGGAGAAGTTAAACGATCGGAAGACAAATATTATAATGTTTCATTACAAGTGAATACTCGTGGATATAAATTACTTACCTTAAATTACCTTAATAAATTTTAACAGAAAATTCGGTTTAAATACGAAATACCAACAACTTTGACAATTTGGCCAATTGAATGAATACCAACAGTCTGAGAATCAAAAAGTTACGTAAATAAAATGTCTTGACGATTACGAACACTAGCTACCGTGTCTCCTTTAGAAAAAGAAGAAGAATTCTTTTCTCAGTCCCAGTTCATTACCCTATTGTTGTTCGTGAGGTTTTTGGCCGCAAATACATACTAACGCCGAATCACTGACCTATCACAACAGATGGGAAATATTCGGTTCACTCACTATCTCTTCAATGCACGAGTGAACCACTTGAAATGTTCACCTAAGAAAGATTTTAGACTCTGGTGGAACTTGCAACGAGTTAAGATTAAATTATTTTAGACAGTAACAGCTACAGTAAACTTTAATTACATATTTCTTACTTTAAAACAATATTCCTTTGTATGTTGAAATAATTATGATACTCAGAATTTACTAGCGTTATCATTTCTTGATTAAACAAGGTCACCCTGTCTTTAACAAAGTATACGAAAGATTTTAATAAAAAGCCAGACAACACACAAAAAAAAGTTCCATCATTTTACTCGTATTTTAAACAACAATTACAAACGAATTTTCGAAACAGTAAACATCAATGAGTCTCTGTAACCGAAGAGCTAACAATCAAACATAATGATTTTGGATGAATTCAATCCCAAATTAATATGACCTTGAAGAGCTTATAGGTAAAAACAAATCGCCAATTATAAAACGATTAGGTAATTCTACCGAACTCTTCACAAAAAAATCCTATTTGTATTCAGTTATCGGTTATTGTAGAACTTCTTCCAACAAAATGTTGAGGATATTTAAAATAAGTCAACAAGATAACTGAAATAACAACTTATTTTGTAATCAAACTCAAAAACAAAAATTATAATTAATTAAATAGAAGAGTGAAATGGGGCGTCGATTAACTAACTACTCATCATTATCTTCAGCTGGACGTAGGCCTAAACTTAACAGAGTATTATATTTAAATTCAATTTGATAGCAATCTGTCAGAAAAAGCATTCATATAACCAAACGGTTTGACGAGCTTTCAGCTATGGCGGTTGGCGAAATATGTAACATCGCTAACCTTCTAGAATCGCGTAGCTGGCGTAGCTAAGTTCTTCCGTTTCCTATTTGTTGGATTGAACATTTTCATATTCCTTCTTTTACTTACATGAAATCACTTTTAGATGAATAAAAGAAATAAAATAAGAATATCAGTTATTTGTCTTTGATAATGGTGTACGTTCATCATCGTCTTAGCGCTTGTCCCGGTCGCATCCTCGGCCATTGCCTTGGAGTCCAGGGACGCTAATGATGTACGTTCTTGGTGCAAATATGTATAACAGACAAAACATTTAATTATTGTATCGTTGCCTTGTTTCGGATTATATTAAGACTTCATAACATATTGCTTCATATTTCTGGCTTCTTTGGTGGCTGCTTATTAACAAAAAATTGGCCAAGTGCGAGTCGGACTCCCGCACTAAGGGTTCCGTGCAAATTCTATTTTTGACGTATTAAAAAAACTACTTACTAGATTTCGTTCGAACCAATTTTCGTTGGTAGTTTTTATGGTAATGTACATTATATAATTATTTCAGTTTTATCATCCTCTTATTTTAGAAGTTAGAGGGGGGTGGACACACTTTTTTCCACTTTGGAAGGGTCTGTCACGCAAAGTATTCACTTTAGAAAAAAGTGATATAAGAAACCTTAATATAATTTTTTAAGACCTATCCATAGATACCCCACACGTATATGTTCAATGAAAAAAAATATTTCGAGTTTCAGTTCTGACTATGGGGACCCCCTACTTTTTTTTTTTTCTATTTTCGTGTGAAAACCTTGTTGCGGTTCACAGAATACATCCACTCACTAAGTTTCAACGGTATAGTACTTATAGTTTCGGAAAAAAGTGGCTGTGACAGACTGGCGGACAGACAGACAGACATGACGAATCTATAAGGGTTCCGTTTTTTTGCCATTTTGGCTACGGAACCCTAAAAACTTATTTTATACAAATCGCAAAATTTCCACCACTACTGGTCTATCAACTACTAACATAGTATCTACTTTATTATTCCAAATAACGATTTATATAATAGATAAAAACGGTTATATTTTTTTAATTCCTGCTTATTAATGGCATACTTGAAGATACTATATTTATAAATCGAATTAATTAGTAAGTATAGACTTTTTAATAAGGCGGCAGCAATTAAATAAATATTAATACCATTTTGGGTGGGTGTTAATTAGTACCTGCTTATATGAATTCTATAGACTTCTGTCATCATACGAGTAAAGAAACGAAATATTAAGAAACCTTAACCACACAATCGATTACAATGACACTAATCGAATAACTCACGAAACATTCCTATGCAGATATGTATTTACTGTGTCAACTGTACTCAGATTCATTGCGCATCAATTCTTTACATTGCATACCTTATTTGCAGTTGAGCAGTTATTTTTACAACCTCCTTGTCAATAATCGCGCCTCACAGACAATGTATTTTTTTTTTGTTGTTTTGTATGATTGCACATCTTCAAAATATTTCAGGGAGCTAGAAAATTGACCAAGCGTTATTTAAAGACAAATGTGGCACTAGGATATTATGTCAATATGACAAAAAATAATTTACAATTTTCCTATAATTAAAAACCATTATTATAAAGTATTTAGAAATAAACTATAATGATTTCCGACTTCCAGACGTTTTTTCAAATTTTTACACATATTCCAGTTTCAATCAATATTGACAGTTTTCAGATTTTTCGCTCGGTAAAATCAATATGTCTAATTTTGTACGTCAATTATAATTTACACAATCGCATGGGTATGAGTATGTACAGGATGTGATTTGCATGCTGTATAGTAAATTAAGTTATGCAATTAATAGTTTCTTCTACATATATGTGCATGTGCATCAAGTTATATTATCTGATGTGACAGTTGCGTAACGATTCATAGTTATAACATATTTGCCTATTTTTTCCCACTGGTCGCGGTCGCAGACAAGCTTTTGCAAACCCACGTCGATGATGACAATGATATGAGCTTTCAAATGAGTCCATTGTGTTTTCACTCACGCAGTCTTACCCAATGTTGTCGTAAATTCGGTTCTTAAAACATGTGACACAATATTGATCGCGAGGGATTTTTCATAGGTCGCTTATTTCAGTACGTAGCTGTTTCGGCTTTTCAGAGATTTTAAAAAGTATGTAATGCTGAAATTAATTATTTTTATTTGTAATTAAGCACTATGTAGACAAAACCCGTTGAACATTAATAAATAAATAAATATCACACAACATCACATACATTGATCTGTCTCCGTGTTAAGTAGCTTAGGAACTTGAGTTACAGATATCAGAATCAACAGTGGCATTACAAATATACTTAAATAGATACATATAACACCCAGACCAGCAGGCTCAATCAGAATGTTTGTCCAGTGCGGGGATCGAACCCTCGACCTCTTAGTCTAATAGTCAACTTCTTGACCATAAAACCAAGCGTGTCGCCAAACAATGAATACCTGTAGTTTATTTCTATGTCTAGGTACTTATTGTTTTGAATGCCAGAAAAATCGTTCATGAGTTGAGAAAATTATTTATATTTTATGAGGTATGGATATTACAAATTTAAAAAAAAGTATGCCACTCAATACAAATGTATTAACCAATATATCACTGGTTCAATGTCACTATTTCAATAATTAAGTCTACAAAAAACATTTAAATTAACTAGTCACAATATCATTATCAGGTTCCTCTTGATTACAGCTTTCAATCAAACACAAAGGTGAGGAAAAAAGGGCACTGTAATTAAATTTCTTAAGTAATACCCATCAACTCTCAAATAGAAAAACGACAGCAATGAAGAAAGACATTATGATTTATGTAATTCGTCAGATTGATATGTGTCCAATACGAGTTTGATTAACAATCGTGTTTAGAGTTGACAAAAAACTTGAGGTCTCGAACTGCGCGTTGGAACGCGGCACGACGCGGCATCCCATCCTCACATGATGTCAGCTTGCAAGAGCTGAACTCGGGAATATATAAAATGAACGACCTACACTAGTTACTCATTCGTTAGTTTGTGCTCAACACGAATACTTAGCAACATGCTCAAATACGTGAGTTTAATATTTTTTTGTTAAATAAATAATAATTACAATAAGCATCGGAGGTCGTGGATCTGTGTGTTAATGTTTATATTCATAATCACTGTTTACAACCTGCTGCGAAAGTGTGTCGTGACTTGTGTGATCTACCGCCTGTGAAATAGCGCTTGGACGGACGAAAACAATGGATAATTCTTTATCGCAGCTTATTTATATTAAAGATTGTATTACGTAGAACTATTCCTATCCAACGACGTCGCGGTTCGAGCAATCGTTTCCTTCGGATTACGAGGGTCGATCATAACCAATTTCATTTGGAACTTTATTCTTACAGTGATATTTGGTATTATCAGGACCTTTTTACTAAATTGTAGTTAAAGTAATCATAATATAATTTATTAAGATTTTAGGGAATCACGAGCACCACATTCAGCACACCTCTTCATGTTTTTGTAAGAGAGGCAAACTGTCTATACACAACACAACTACCTACATACTCGTAAGGTTGATCATGGATACGGTGGCTGCCTTTGAAACCCTTTGTGCTCCTAAACTCAGTTCTGGGACCTTACTCGCCAACAGAACCATAGAAAACTGTTATGGAGTGCAAAATCGCTGTGGTGCCCTCTATAATAAAACGCCAAAACAATTGTTTGTTTTGGTTAAACAATAACAAAAAACTTGGTAAACAATTCTCTTACAATTGTGCTACTGGTTACTGCAACAGAGTATTTTAGTTACAGTTAAACCGTTTCTGGAAGTAATATAAACATCTATGATTGAGTACAAATATCAAAGTTCATTATTTTCAGTACATACATTTTCCCGTTAAGGGATTCGAACCTGCAAACCTCGGTTTAGTATTCAGGGTCACTAAACACATAGGATGCATACACCCAATGGACACATAGACGCCGACCGAGATGGAGTACTTGGTGTTAAGTGGGTAGTCGCACTGTGGAGTCCCACATACCTCCATTCAATAAGTTAAGGCGGTACATGCGTCTTTACACATGCAACTGCTTGCCTTTTTCTTAATGTAAAAGCTTTCTTCAAGGGTAAAAAGGAGCAGTAACCGCTAGACAAATAAGAATAATAATTAAATTGAATGTTAATAATTGCAGGTGACAATCGTCTGCGTGATGGCGGCGCTGTGCGCGGGCGCGCCTCAGCAGGACGTGCAGATCGTGCGCTTCGACAGCGACGTCCAGCCCGATGGATACAGCTTTGCGTATGTTTTACTTTTGTTTTAGTCGTAGCAGTCAGTGAACAACTTGCGGGAAGATGCAGAACATTCAGCGGCAACAGTGTGCCCATGTGTAACGCGCAGGCAATTTAAAATCAGGTCCAGTTTACATCGCACGTGGCTGCGCTTTGTGTTTAACAAAGTTTGATAAGATTAATAATCATAAAACGTTCTAAAACTCGAGTTTTTTTTAGCTCATATAAATTAATTAGAAACTTTCTTTAAACCGCAAGAGTACCACAACTATTATAATAATCAAAGAACTTATTTTTCATAGGTATGAGACTAGCGATGGCACATCCCGGCAGGAGGAGGGCAAGCTTGACAACCCCGGTTCAGAGAACGCCGCCCTGACCGTGACCGGGCAGTACGCGTACGTCGCGCCCGACGGCAAGCACTACACCGTCACCTTCACCGCCGGACCCAACGGATTCCAACCCAAGACCTCCCTCGGACAGAAATAGAAAGAAATAACCTATCACTCTCTGTAAATACTCTCTTAGAACCGCAACAACAGATACAGAGCTTAAGAACACTGCGCGCGATTTTCGTGCCAAATCAAAAGAATGAGATGTAAACTTTATTACATGTTTTTCTAAGCTTTCCCTCTGTACGCTTTATAAACTACATATGTGCGTGCCAGGCCAGTGTTAAAATATTCACAACGCATTCTACAGGGAACGATCTCAGTAATATCGATTGTGCTAGCGAAGAACACAGAATGGGAGATCTATGTATCTAAATTCTTGTGCCATAAGAATAACCTTTCGTACCTTTTTTTTATTTTTGTATTAAAGCTTGTGATTTTTTTAAATCTAAAATAAAGATAAATAGTTTCAAAACGTGTATTTTCATTCCACCAACACATTGTAATTTATGAACGTCAAAAGTTACCTTTTCAAAAAGGTCCCAAAAGTTGTTGCATTGTATTTTTATAAGATTTGTCGATTGAAATGTTTTCTGACAAAACTTCCGTGATGTACCCCGTCGTTCCCGGACTACAAACAAAATTCAAACAGCTAATCTGCATAGTTTGTTAACTGGCATGATCAATAAAATTGTACAACACATACTCGTAATTAAAGCCATACGAAACGATGAGGCATTATTGGCTAGGATAACAAGCTGATACGATACAAATAGAAACTAAGTCTAAATACTAAACCCTAATAGTTTGGCAAAGTAATTACAAAAACATATTCAAAACAAGAAATCGAATCAAGTAGCTTTTGTTGGTTATCTTGGGAACGAGCCACAGAGTCACTGTTGAAAACCCTTCTTCTAAATCAATATTATTAAAACAAAGCCGTCATACCACTCTGTAAATTAATTAAGTAACTAATCGCAAAGATCATGCAATAACATTGCAGTACCTTCGGCCCTTCCATAAGATGCAAGATTATATTTAAAATTTATCCCAGACAGTGTTTGAGTGTTATGTCAGGTGACTTGTTTTTGAACAATTAGAACCAGTTGTTCCTGAGATTAGCGCGATCAAACAAACAAACAAACCAACAAACTCTTCAACTTTAAAGTATAAATTCTTTCTTACATATGAACCTTTTCATAGTGCTTTGTTATTGATTTCCAATATGTACAATGTACATTTCCTATTAAGACAAAGTTTTGAGATATTGATCCTCTCACTGAGATTGAAGTACTCGGAAAATGTCTAAACCGGTATATGCCATTGCCGCATTGAAATAAAGCATCTTTCTTTCTAACATGGAGCTATATCACAGTCATGGCTATTTTAGCATTACCTTCCTTGTTTCTTTATACACGGGGTATAAAGAAACAAGGAACCGAAATTCTAAAATAAATTGGAAAATTGACCGGTTACTTGCTGTAGCTATTATCTTTTATTACATTCAAAGCGAAAAAATATATATATGTAATTACAAACCAAATGGAATTGAGTATCTGGTTTTTTAACTGGGCAAATTTATGACGTACAGTTTAGAGTTTTTGTATTAGTTGTATTAATATCTGTTTGAAGCTAATTGAAAACGCACGAACTGCACCACGAACGATCGACGGAATTCAAAAGGTTTTTTAGATGATTCTTACTTTTTATCGCACAGACGTTTTTTTGTTTTTATATTATTACTTTATTGCTCGTTTTGATTACAGTTTCTGAGTGTGACGTAGGTCATACCCTTGTTGAATAATCCTTGTTTATAGAGTTATATTCTGACAAAATCAAAGAATCAAGGCTGTCTGTATTTTATCCACTTATATGAAGTGCTTATACTCGCCAAAATGACATGATGACATTAGAGAAATATAAATTGTTTTTTTATATAAATTACATCACTTTACTGAGTAGTTAAGTCAACATGCATTTGTTTATTTTATTAGGTGCTTGTCGTATGTAATCAGCGACCACAATTATTAGCAGAAGGCCATCACGTTTGAATCTTGCCCTTAAGAGTACTTGCTTTGTGGTAAACCCATCTTTGAAAATGCTTGGTGTCACGCAAGTAACCAGTTATCACATCGGAAGCCAAAACCTTGTATTGTTCACAAACACATAATACTTCGACCTCAAACAAATGAGCAACAGAAAACTAATGAGGTAATAAGTGAGACACAGAATGCAAGGCATTGAGAACCACCCAATGGCATATTTTTATTTTATATACCGTACCAAATGTGCGTTTGTGGTTTTGAAACTATTATATAGGAAAATAATTCATGACTTTTTTTACAATGGAAACTAAAAAAGTTAATATCGAAGGGAAGTATCTGCAACTAACTGATGTTATGATGTTTACAAGTAATAGGTTTCCTTATTAACCAGTAATAAACTTAACCTCAGAGCTATAAATATTTTACTGCTCATTTTGAAATGTAAACACCATAACGTAACTTATGGAATTTCAAGTCTATAATTAGCCAGCAACGTAGGCTATTATTATTGAAGAAATCCTGTACCCACAAGGACGACGAGTTCTAAAATCAGGAACAAAATTATAACAAAATGTAATGAAGCTGAACTTCAACCCCGTACAACCTACAATTAGCAATCATCTTAACGATATCTCACAAAAAGAGTTACGCAATATAATAACCACAGTACATAAATATCAAGATGGTAAAGATCAATGTTACTTGTTTCTTTAATAATAAAATAAACTATCATTATTCTGACAGGCTACTGGTTAGAATTTTGCTTGGGACAAATGTGTGCATGTCGACATATGCATTTCAACTTGAGCCATGGATTTTTATTTAAAGAAATACCTACTCGCATGTTCATTCGTTTCCTTGCATACAGAAATATAGATTGTAAAATTCATTATATTTTCATTGAAACACTGATAAAACCTAGTAGAAGCATATCTCACTTGTGAAATTGAAATGTAACATGGAACTTACACATATTATGATTCTGAGAAGAGAACAAGGTAGCAGTATTACTGAGTATTGTATATCTAATTTATGAATGTTGCTGCTGCAAATAAAGCAACCACAGGCTGATGTAAATTTCAAATTTTTGAATAAATGTCTCAGATAGAGGACATAAACTTAGAACTAGAAAATAGGCATTCAAAAAACACACAAGATGTACACATGGATAAAGTCAGTCGTCTGACATAGACGTAGAGGCCTGATTGAAAGTCATTTTGTGTTGGATACCTACACTGTGTAGTTTTATTCCTTGAATAAGTCTGTGAGACAATCTTAAAATTTCACATAATTTAAATAGGTTTTTTGATTCATAGTAAAGATTATATGTATGTATATTGTAATACGAAGTTAAAATTTTCAGCCACTTCGTCAACACATATCATTTTGCACACATTCTGGTATGTTACTTTAGCGCATGTGTCACCCGAATTCACATAATAAATAATTTGTTAAATGCAAATTGAAAACATTTATCATCAATCGCTCAAAAAGAAATTGAATAGTCCTGTAGATAGAGGCATAAATGTCTGCATTGTAACGACAAAACGTAAATAACTTTTGGGATGGTTGCATTTTGCATCGGCACGTCCATTAAAAACCATTAACACTTAGGTGTAATGTATTAGGCCTTACAAATTTCACACGGCAAATGTTCATGACATTTCGTAAACGCAGCTAAATGCCAAAGCACGCATGTCGCGAGGTTCATCTACACTCCAATATGCATAAGTAACAAGGCAGTTTTAGTGATGATTTCATACAACCTCTACTATCACTAATAATTATAATTAATCATAATGCAATGGCAACTCTGTTTACAACGACATGACCTCTCCATTTTTTGAAGAGTCATAACGTTTTATCTGATTTGGTTAACCGAATGGAAGATAATGATAAAAATAGTTTGGAATATTATTTAATTCAGTCATTTAAACATCTACAGGAGCAAGTGAACGAAAACTCTGGAATCCGTTGTGACGAATTTTACACGCTTATTGACATCACTTTCCTGACCCTATTATCGGCCGTAGACCATATCCATAGACCACAATAAGTACGAACGTATACTATCTATACTAATATTATAAAGCGGAAGAGTCTGTTTGTTTCGAATGCAAGGTTCGAATAGAAAGAAAAGTTTTGTATTGGTAGATTTGTCGTGGAAGGCTTTATGCTTGCTTTAGTGTACACACACTTTTTTATTGCAATAAAAGGTAGCCTGTGTTCTTTCTCAGGGTATTAAGATTTTCTGTACAAAAATTTCATCAAAATCGGTTGAGTACATATTATGTATTATGTGTGTAGACAGAAATCCACGGGGACGATGGTCACGGGCGGCCACTAGTTATTAAATAAAATTTAAAGAGCGGTGAGTTCAGTTGACAGAAAAAACATCAATTGATAAGTTTTACTTTTCAACATTTCAAATTATTATGATTTTACAAGTACGAAATACTGTATGCTGTATGCAATTTTCTTCACGATATAAATGAGTTAGCCTCTAATATTTGTACTTGACAAACATCCTTTGCAGTATTAATAATATGCAGTCAAAGCATGTGCAGACGAAAAATAAACAGTATTAACAATTTAAATTAATTAATAAAACAGTTTTAAGTTATCAAAGTACAAACACACAATCACTGCTAAAGCATTTCAACCTTGAACCTTTAGATGCAGCTGAGACGCAATAGTTTAACATTTAAAAACCAGACTTATACAAGTATTCTTCAGAAGTTTGAAAAACGAAACGTTGAGTAAAGATAAGGACTCGGCAGCAAATAGCATATTGAATCTTTAAATTGTGAAATCGTCATGTCACAATGCATTGTCCATGCCGGTGCTGTAAGGCGACTGTGTTTGAGAACCTTATGTCAGATTTATTTAAAATGGTTACAAAACCATCGTGACGAAACCTGTAACCTTTTGTATCTTACCTTAAACGCCCGGCGTCGCCTGCTTCTAAACAACAAACTTTTATTTATGACCTTTTATTTCATAGTTTTGTGACGGGCATCTCCAAAGACCATAAATATACTTCTTCCTAGTGAACCAATCCGTAAACTTAAATATCGGCCCACAGATATCCCAATGCAGCGCCCAATTTTACAATTAAATTACCTATGGACATGATCATCTTAACTGAATTAATAAAAATAAAAAAATAAAAAAGTAAATTGAGTTGGAAAAATTCGGCACAAATTTAGCTTGACCCAGGAATATAGTACCCATGAAAATGCATTAGCACTTTCTTAAACATTAAAAAATTGCCATTTCCTTTTTTTTAATAGTGATGCGGAAGAAACTATTTCAAATCTATACTTATCTATAAAACTCAAAGGTGACTGACTGACTGACATAGTGATCTATCAACACACAGCCCAAACCACTGGACGGATCGGGCTGAAATTTGGTATGCAGGTAGATATTATGACGTAGGCATCCGCTAATCTATATCTATAAAACTCAAAGGTGACTGACTGACTAACATAGTGATCTATCAACACACAGCCCAAACCACTGGACGGATCGGGCTGAAATTTGGTATGCAGGTAGATATTATGACGTAGGCATCCGCTAAGAAAGGATTTTGATTAATTCAACCCCCAAGGGGGTAAAATAGGGGATGAACGGTAGTATGTAACTTGGTCAATTTAAAACCTATCGGGCTGATATTTTGCATACATAAAGCTACTATGACGTAGACATCGTTTAAGCAATCATATTGATAAATTCCAACCCCCAAGGGGGTAAAATAGGGGATAAACGTTAATATGAAACTTTGTCATTTTTTTACCGATCGGCTTGAGACTTTGCATTCATAAAGCTACTATGACGTAGGCATCGCCTAATTAATCAGATTGATAAATTACAACCCCCAAGGGGGCAAAATAGGGGATGAACGGTAGTATGAAACTTTGTCAAATTTAAACCTAACGGGCTGATATTTTGCATACATAAAGCTACTATGACGTAGGCATCCCCTTTTAAAGATTATTTGAAAAATCCACCCCTAACGGGAAAAATAGGTGATAAAGAAACCAACATCCACGCGGACGAAGTCGCGGGCGCCCGCTAGTCTATCAATAAATAAGTACCGATACCTCCTGTAGTTCACTGACCTTTTCTAATATGAAAAATATTAACTTTGCCATACACTATGACGTTTAATTAAGTATATAAAGTACCTACTTTGATAAAGTTTTCGTGCACTCCGAAGTACCTAAATGAATTAGGTATTCAAACATTGAGTAATTCTTGGCCAAACAATAAGATTTTATTATTGAAACTGATAATGCATCAAATTCTCATTGCTAAATACCTATGTATTTGTATTACGATTTCTTTATTATAACTCTGATAACAACTGATGTTTACTGCATAGCGAAGCTTCTGGAGAAGAACCTCGAACCTGAGGTAAAACGAAAAGATAATAAATAAAAAATGGTCAAAAGTTAACTGTCAAACAAAATTCAAGTGTAAGTATGATTAAATAACATGCAAAGACCACATGAATCCGTTTAAGGTGCAGAAGAACGTGTAAACCACAAACATCACTAAATGACCTATTCATTATACCTATTCATTATTTTAAGATGCATCAGTCGAAATTAGGAAAATAAACGTCACTCTCAATATATATTTATTAAGAATGGTGTATGAAATGTGGGTCTACAATTACTCCTTAACATTTAATATACGTCGTTAATGATAACTTCTTATAATTAATGTGATTAATAGCCTTAATAGTTATTTTAATATAGATATTATTTATTAACTAGTTCCCTAATTATTTTTGTTATGAATTTTACTAAGTTTGCCAAGTGAAAAAAGATTTAGTCACAAATATTCCCCGATAGTCATTCATCATTAGACGATACATAAACCTTCGGAAAATAACTATGAGATGGACTTTTACTAGAGATTTATTCAATCACAATTTTTTTATGATATCCAGTGTCCATCCCTTGGTAAGATTTCTGGTCATTTTTATAGGAATTTTCTACATATTGAACAAGAAGAGCCTGTCATTTAGTAACAGCAAAGCTGCGTCGCTGCAAAGCTCAATATAATCTTTGTAGGCTTTAAAAATTAAAAACATCATGGGTCCGGGTAAAAGATTTAATTTTCCATCTTTCTTTTAACCACGTTTGCTAATTAGATGATTTAATAGGTAAGTAAGTACATAAATCTATTTTTAGAAATAATTAAATTTAGATTAGAGAACTAGTTTTTGCGAGACATCTTGTTAGATGACAGGCATCTTAATTAATTTGATCATTATAAATTGCACATAAATATTGTTGTAAACGTAATAGTAACAATCATTCGTAGTTAGATATACACGGTGGAATATCATCCTAATAAATAACAACAATGAAATCTGTAAGTATTAATAGCAACATTTTAATTTTTTAATGAAAAGTTTTTGTATTAAATTTTAACTAACATTTAGGTATATTATACAGTGCAACTTGCATTATGATTATCCATTCCCTTTTCTCGAAGATTTGACCTGTTTAGTAGAGTTCATTTGTTTTCTAATAACTTCTCAGTTTTCTTTAAGGAGTAAGTTTTTAAATTATGGTAAAGTACCTACTTACCTGCAACAGTTGTACTGTGTTGATTTATAGAGCCAAAATCGGCAGGCGTTTTAAAACAAACAGCACAGTTTAGTCACAAATATTCCCTGAGACTCTTCTATCATTATACGATACAATAACCTTCGGAAAAAAATTATGAGAGAGACTTTTAGTAGGCATTAATTCAATCACTATTTTTTATGATGTTTACCTCGTTTATGTCGTTTACCTAGTCAAATATCCCAACTCTACAGATTCATAACTGTATAACAACATTACAATTACTTTCATCCAATAAATATAGTAAACATTTAGTAATCTATACTAATAATAAAGCTGAAGAGTTTGTTTGTATGTTTGTTTGTTTGTTTGTATGTTTGTTTGTTTGAACGCGCTAATCTCAGGAAGTACTGGTCCGATTTGAAAAATTCTTTTTGCGTAAGATAGTCCATTTGACGAGGAAGGCTTTAGGCTATTGAAAATCGAAATCCACGCGGACGGAGTCGCGGGCGGCCGCTAGTCTTACATACAACTAACCCAGTCCCCTTGTTTGCAGATTGTTTTAGCGTGCTTGTGCGTTGTGGCGGTTCTCGGCGCTCCCGCAGAAGAGCCGGCAGCGAGGTCCTTACCAGCGCTGGAGCACACGATGGAAACCGACGAGCTCGGGCAGTACACGCTCAAGTACATCACGGCCGAGGGCACCGAGGTGTCGGAGACTGGCCGCCTGGTTCCCACCCCCGACGGCGGCCACGTGCTGATACACGAGGGCCAGTTCACCTTCCGAGGCGATGACGGCCGCCGCTACGTCACCAAGTACAAGACCTCCGTCGAAGGCGCGTACGAGGTTGAGGGAGACCATCTGCCCAAGCAAGTGCTGCCCGAGCCGGTGCCCGAGGAACTTAAAACGGAGACAGTTGTCGCAGCTGTCGCGTGATATCACGATTTAGTTTGAGATCAGCCGGCTCCGATGCTTGAGAAGCCTAAATCCATTCCGCCAATTGAAGTTCTATTAAAAATAGGTAAAGATTAATTAATAAATTAAAAAATAAAAGCTATTAATCCTAAAAGTCCACTTTTTATTTATTCACTAAACTAATTGTTAATTGACACTTGGTATCTGAAGTTTGTGTTTGCGTTCGTGTGTTTTTGTAAAAATACCTAATACTCGTATCATTACAAAGTTGAGCATAAGATATATTAGACACTATTCATTAATCTTACTAACACAGGGACAGAACAGGGAAAGAGGGTATGTTTCTGTAAAAGTGTCTAACACAATTTGACAGCAAAGAGTTTTTACTATATTTCAGTGGGGAGGTTCAAAATAATGTTCCAATAATAAGCTGGCAGCTTTCTCTCAAAAACAAACGTAAAAGCCATTTGACAGAAAAAAGTAAACGATATTTTTTTTCGATAATAAATGGTGTCCTGCATTTTTTGAAGCTCATTAGCCTGTTCTAGTCGAATTCTGTCCATGGAGTTGAACTTCAAAATAATTAATTTATTCGAGTAGAAAACTACTACATGAATGTTCAAAAGCAAACCAATCAGGTCTTTTATTTTTATTTTTTATTTTTAAAATAATGGCAGGTTTCTCTCGACTATTCATTGTGCAAAAAACGCTGCAACGTCCAGAAAATGAAGACAATTTTTGGGAGCATTGCTAAAATAAATTTGTTAACTTATTTAGCCGCAAAGAAACGGATAAGACGTTTATTGTGGTAATTATTTAGCAGGCGTTTACGACTAACCGTGTAGTGGGGCGATGTCCTTAGCCCCACATGATGGCTGAAGGTCTAGTAGTTACTAGTTTTAGCTAGTCTTCAGCTACGGCACGGTTATCGTTCCTGCCAATCTTGCAGTTTTATACTATGGTTGTGTGAGATTTCTGTCCTACTAAACTGTCAGAGTTACGAAGTAGGGAATACCCGTGCGTGTAAATGATGCACAGTTGGCTTATTGTAAAACCATATGAGCAAAAACATGGCTAAGACCTTTATTGAAAACTGACTCGAACAACTATTCAACAGAGGCAAAAAATCCACGAAGGACAAGATTTCACGTGATAATTTTGTAGGCGTTTGAGTTAATAAGTATTTTTTGATTGGATTACTAAGTTGCTTCTTTAATTCGTACCTATACTTAAATCACATATTCTTCTTGCAGAAGAGCTGCAACTAGTTGACTGTAATTTTAGTTGTTTTATTTTATTTCACGAACATGATTGCACACGTGGGTAGAAAACATTAACGCCAAGACCATGATTCTCTTAGTGTCATAACTATCTCGACCTTTAGAATAATTTTCAATTTTCAAAACCCCTAGTGGTTATTATCACTACTGCATTCAAGAAGTGCATGGCTTCGTATTCTACACGACAATGATTAAATTGTCTGAAATGGACACAATAATCATGATTAAGAAAACATCCATTGTCATCTATCCTCATTGCTGCCTTCATATCAAAAATAACAACTAAACAGCAGCCTATGATGCTATTATGATATGAAGCTAATTAGGAGATATTCGTTTATCTTTCAATCTTAACTTACCCGTGTTGAATATAATAAAAGATAATGTAAAAAACCATATCAATAACAACAAAAATACATACTTACAACATACCTTCTGGGAAGAAGGTATAATTTCAAAACATTTAACATCGTTCAGTTATAGATTGAACCTGTTATAACCAGGGTGGTCAATACAATAGTGGTAGCGTACACTAGGTTCCGAGACAATGGCCGAAGATGCAACCGGGAAAGGCGCTAGGATGACGATGAAGTTATATGTGAGTGTATCTGCCACCTGCCTACCTTATAAAAAACTTCAACATCAATTAAGCGAGCAGCAGTAACTCAAATCAATGCTGGCGTGAATTACCAAGCGTATTTATTTACGATTAATCCTGCATTTGATTAGCGAACATAATCGAAATAACGATCATAAATAAGTTCATGAGCAGGTGTAATTATTCCACGACATTTAAACACAATAGTCGTTCGTCGACACCGAGATTGTCTCTGTTTGAGTTATGTGCAGCCTCTGGTGGTGCGTGAACGGGTGTCATCAAGGGTTGCCAACTAACAGGAAAAAAGAATTACACTAACTACTTTTAGTCCAGTTTCTTGCCGATTCTTCTCGGTAGAAACTGCCGTCCAAATCAGTGGTCGAGACATTATTATTGTATTTTTAATGACGATTCACAAGTGCTTGTATTAAGCCCAATTTAATAAAGAATATTTTCATTTTGATTGACTGGTTTCCACTATATTATACTTTTAACTTTCAAAATGAGAAAGTACAATAAGCTTGTACTGTTTTCGGCATTAAAATACCAGATTTTTTTTTCCATAAGCACATAGCTTTACCTACTCGTAAGTGTAAAAAATAGACGTTCAGAAAATCTGATTTCAACAAACACGTAGAGTAGACTACTCATAATTACATAACTAGCGTGTGAAGTTAAAAAATATGTATTCTAGGCTCCAATTAATATCAATTTTGTATGAATTTACTAACTTAAATACAGTTCGCTTCCTTTCAGTCCAAAATTTTTTGACTATGTACTTTCTTTCCTGTAAAGAAGGTTGGCAGCCCTAGTGTCATCGGTCGTGACCGAGCTGAGTTCCTGGACTGCATCGGTTCCGTAGGTCATGGATGAGACAATTAATTTACATTCGACAATTCCGCGCTATTACTCACTTTTAGCAAGCTAATTCCTAGTTTGCGAAGGTCTCATTAATACCTATGTGCACTTAATACACATCACTCTCGGCCTTACTCATTAGCGTTGGTTGTTTTCTTTGGCTAAGGCGCTGGCTTTTTGGCTCCTCAGGAAACCCGTCTCCGGGGTCTTCATCCAGCAGTGGATCCCAACAAGCTGATCATGATGATTATTGACATGAAATACATTTGTTTGAATCAGTAAAGTTTTAAAATGTCATCTGATCGGTTCAATGGAGACCTTGTTCAAGTGCTAAAGGACAAACATCTTATGCCATCCATTGATCACCGATATGTGCCACCTTGATGGCGTGCAATGGCAAATTTATGCAATCAAAGTAAGATTCAACACGTGCAACACTCATATTTTGACCTTTGTCAATTACTCAGCGGTTCTATTTAAATTTCCGAGAGCTACTTAAGTTTGAACAACTCATTTAAAGTTATTATAAAATTATTTCCTATTTTTTTATTGAGATATAATCTTGAAATACAGCCCGAAATAGAATTATGTCAAATTGATTAAAATGATAGATGATACTACTTATTACCGCATCAACATTTATAAATTCAAGCAGGTACGTAAAAAAATTGAACTTTATATCACATGCATATTAATTGACAAAGTAGTCAAATATAGATTCCAAATAATTTTCGTCATTGTCCATTGGTAAATATCACACACAAGACACAGCACAACAACAAGATTTTGTAAATCCACAATTTTATTTACATCGAATAAGTGTTTTCGTTAAACATTAAAAACCAAAATGTTTTATAAATATGATAATTTGTTAGCTTTATACCGTGTCTGAACATACTATCTGTAGAGTAAATAATTATTGTCTATCTTTGCTGACCATCAGTGCCAAAATTAAATTTAACATAAATTAATAGTTTTATTTGTTTTTGGCTCCATGAAGATTATAAAATTTGTCTTTATGCCGTCCAAGTAGGAAATCAAACTTTAATGGAATCACTATCAAAATAAAACTACATAAGTAGACAATTAAATGTCTTTAATAATAGTAAAAAAACAATTAACATGTCAAAGCGCAGATATTATTTTATGTTTTTAAAGTCGTAAAACTAATCACGAATACATAATCATCTATTTAATCCGTAGATGTACGAGAATTGTCTCATGTAAACATCTTGCATTACAAAGGCTTTTTTTTAGAATGTGCTGATAATATTTTTATAAGATTTTCAGCTATAGAGAAACATTATTACTCAGTCAGTAATGGTAGGGGTAGGGTATAGCTTTCTTTTAGCTACCCTTATTAGAGACTCTCAGAGAGCCATCAGTAGTTGTGGCGAATGCAGCAATTAAGTAATTTGTAAATCGAGCGCTTTGTCTTTCCGCGTAGTGTTCAGAAATCGTCAGGTAAGAGACGTAAGTAGCAATTTCTTACAAAAGTACTTTAGTTAAAAATATTTCTGAATTACCCATGTTGTAACTATATTATAGTTCATCATTTTATTAAAATGATTTCAAATGATGAAGGCTTTTGCCTTTTCGTGGGACATAATCAGACTTCTTTTCTGATACAAGCCGATCGCTGATCTCTACACTTGCTTGCCTTGTGAGTTTTTGTCAAAAAAAATACATTATTGAGTAGTTTTGTAAATTTCATTATCGTCTCACTTAAATTACAGTTACTGTAGAATACCGTCACAAGTAGGCCCAGTTTTCCAACAGGTGGTTACTATTTCGTTAGTGCAGTAGTTACACATCAGAAAAATGTAGTGGTTAAGACTAAATCACCGCACCAATCTACTCATTTTTTGCATGTACATAATGTATTACATTTGTATGATTTCTATTTCAGTTAAAAAATACGACATTGATTTAAATCGGGGAATAGATCACAACCAATTAAACTAGTCTTCTCGCATAACAAGTCATTCAAAGTATCATTTTTTTTAGGAGGCAAGCGAACAAGAGGGTCACCTGATGGGAAGGTATCACTAGGTATCCTAACCGTACAAGGGAAGCGAAGAAGCTTTGCCTGCCAACAAACTAATTTGAATTATAATTTTAGATACTTACTGTTATGTTACGGTTCAGAACCATTACACCTATTAGCCGGTTCATATGTCCTGTTAACGGTAATATGGCACAGGGGTTTTAAAACAGGTTATGGCAATAATCGTTATCTTTGATTTATTGAAATATTATTCATAAGTGCCATCATCACTCACGAAATCGGACTAGTCTCAACTAAGAAACAGTAAAAGAAAACTTTATGTTTCATTAATCGTGTTATATGACAGTTTATTGGTCATCAATTAACTTATACGGGATGAAAATTATAATATCGAATTTGTGTAAACCACAAAAACAATGTGAAATAAACAATTTTTTACAGTTAAAAAGTCCTGTTGACCTATTAGTAAGTACGAGTCCAGTCACAATAAAGAGTACTTAGTTGTCTTTATATTTATAGATTAAATAAAAGATGAGTTCAACCTAAACATGATTAAATACCAACAAATGAATTGTACTTTGTTGTTGCTTGGACGTTTTCAAGTTGAAATAAACTATATTTCTAATATTTCTAATATTTTAATATAAAAATCAACAATGGTTATAATTGAAAGTTAAATAGATTAACATCAAGTTTCGACTTGTAGTGACAAATATTTATTTTGTCCTTTTAAAATGCAATTCATACCCAAAAAAGGGTGAAGACTGGCACGTTGCGTGCACATTTTATACAATCTTTATTGGCTCAATTCCTACGTGGCAGCTTTTTTGGACAAAATCCCTTTGACAACAAGATATAATTTTGTAATTTACATAAATTCGGTAACTCCTGCATGATAAAAATACTTCTTCATGAGCCTAATGCATGTAAAATGTTTTTTTTTAAGTTATTATATTTACATACACTACAGGTACTTTTATAACACATAATTGATCATGGTCATCGATAATGAGCGACACGACTGAATGGGATAGGAAGGTACCTTAACAATAAAGATTCTATTAATTTTATTTTTATTTAATCCCTTTTCCACATCAATATTTTACTAAAGTAGCTAAATGACTCATAGCATTATCTACCAGCCAACCTTTTGGCTATTAATTATCATTACATTGTTACTCGCGTGTCCTCTCTGTACCTACAATGTACGTAGGTACTGTACCTACAAATGATGCGTATCTTGTAGTGCGTATGGTTTAGTTAAGCGTCTTTAGATCACTAATGGAAGCTTCTATAAGATATCTAACTTTTAGACAATTACATCAAAAATAATATCATCTAATATCATTTATACATTTATTTCATAATTACTCACTAGTTCGACTTAAGAACTAAACTGAAGCATGAAAGCTGATGGTTTATTTATTATATTTTCTGCTTGACTTATTCGCAATCTAATTAAACATTATTTGTTCAAACTTAGCGAGCTAACAATGTTTTACTTTTTCCAACACCATGCTTAAACTGTACCGTTGATATATTTTGCAAAATAGTTTCTTAACCACTTATTAATCCGTTAATGTAGCCTTTTCGTCGAATTGTTCCGTATTCAGCTTAACACATTTTATCGCCACTGTTAAAGAATTGCTTATAAAACCTTTAAAATAAATTTTGGGCATTTTCCTAATTCATCATGCATATCGTACTCATCCCGAGACGAAAAATTCCAATAAAGTATGGATACATGTTTTTTGTTTAACTACCTTTTTTCAATTATTCCCGTGCAGTCAAAATAGATGACTGCGGAATGGTAAATCACGGTCGGACGGTAGTTAGTTCGCGTGCGATGATCCTTAGTATTCAATGTACACACCTGTTCTGTGGTATTAATAAATTACGTGAGTGGTCCAAAGTGTTAGCACAGTCTCGTGCGAGCTCTTGCGCAACAGGCCGCTACGGCCACCGTAGCACCACACCCACGATAATCTGGATTTAGAAAAAAATAAAAACATAAGGTAAGTTTCATTAATCATTTAATAACGTTAAAATAAAAAATAAATAATAATTTTAATAAAACTTACTCTTAATAATAATAAGTGTAATAAAAGTGGTTTATCGAAGTAACTTTATTTATCAAATATACTTTTTTAATTTACTGTTATGCTATTATATTTTATTCAGTGCTAATTGGGCAATTTTATAGATTTTTAAGTGACCAATCTAAAAGTTACTTTCATTAACCTAACTTTCCTTATAAAAGTTTGATATTGTTTCCAACTAAGCTGAACGCAGCCTAAGCCGACACAATAGATAAGCATGTTTACGGTTGCAATATCCGTCTCAAGTTTGCACTTCACTACATGACCGCCTGGCTGCTGAAAATGATGTGCGTTTACATTGTTAATTGTCGAAAAATATTAAATTCCGAATCAAGTTTAAAGAATCATATTCATACTCGTAACTTTGATCTGTTTGATAGTAGGACAACACTACTAATAATATCCTACTAGTTTAATTATAAACAAACAAAATCAAATATTACAAGCTTTTAAGCACAACTAAGTATATCTAATTAATAAAATGTAATATAATTCATCTATAATAATTCTCATTATCCCGACGCTGAGGCAAAATATTAATTCATAAATTCAAATTTAACATTTACATAAAATTAGTATAAATTATCATCTTACATTATTTCAAATATATTATAGGACTTCTTTCTGAAAAGCATTTAAATATCATAATAATTAAATATGCATAGACAAACAAAAAAATAATGTTGACTTACAAATACAGCAATATCTTGATTTGTATAGTCGGTTATGTTACATATGACTCGTTGTTGCCCGTGATTCTTTACACGTTGATTTCTAAAGCGTTTATAATTTCCCATGTTTCCACATTTTCCAACAATGGCAGTAACTTGATATAAAATTGCCTAAAGCCAAACCTAACCAAACGTTTTGGTCTCATTCCTTTTTATGTGGTACACAATAAATAATTTCTCGAGTGACTGGGTCATGACCCTCATGACACTTGTAAGCCAGTATTTTCTATAAATAGTAAACTAAATGTAGTTGTAAATACGACAATTTAATTTCAGACAACGTTGTTAGTGATAATTACGCATTCTTCTCATAATCATTATAGAAACAGACGAATAAATCAAAAAGTTCACTTTCAAAGGTTATAAGAAAACCTTTAAATTATTTACTCTTCTTCATTAACTGGTTCTTCCGGCGATGGTTAGATACACATTATTATTCTACCCGGATTTAACTCGGGTAGTATGTCAAAACGACCTATAACGACAAAATTACATGCAGTAGTTACATACATGGAAAGGCCAAGGTTATTCGACACATCTCTCTATTGATGAATCTTAATATTCCAATAACTTATGACAATTTCAAAGAAAACTGGTAACTGAGGTCACTGCTTCGTCTAAGGCCATGATGGCAATAACGAGAAATAACTGGCAATGTAAGGCTTTCACGTGTCTCCAAATTATATATAGAAAAACCGGATTAACAGGTGCCGGACATGTGCCATCTACCACAACGTGAGTAATGATAATTCAATCATAAATCATTTTTTACACAAATCTGTCCAAATATATTGAATTTTAATGTTTTGATAAAAATTTCGTAATCTATGTATGACAAGACGCATGGTTTTAAGCGTAGAGCATACAAATGTCTGTAATATTGAGATAATGTTTTGGTGCAAAATTACTACGTTGGCAAAAATCTTCTTAATATTAAGTTGTATTTAGTAGATTTTTGTCCGAACAAGAAATATGTGCTAATGTAGGTATGTGTACTAAAATCGTTTGGAGGCCATAATCAAAAAAAATAAAATTATCAGAGAAATTGTAAGTCCGCTATTTCTGATCAATATTTTTTCTTATTTTATACATTCAAGTTTCAATCTATGAATATGGTAGGTACTCTGCATGGCGGGGAATATGCACGTGACTTAAATATGGACAAAATATTTTTTTTTGTAACATTTATTGCTACCGAAAACACACTGTACAATTATTTTTAGAATTTATTTTAATTTAATAATGAAAATTAATATTTAAAAAGTGGCTGTTTTGATATTACCGCGCAAATTTTCGAAACGCAACACTATTGGTTGAACAAAATGTGACGTCAGTTTTACACGCCGCGTCTGCTGTCAACAAGCTATTTGTATGGTTTCTTTTTTGAGTAATAATTGTTATTGTATAGTTTCGCTGTTTTTATCTTAAGTTAATAGTTTTATGTGTTCAAAGTATTAATTAATTGTGAAGAAGGACTAAGATAACGACTGAAACCGGTTTCGTAAAAGCGCAGTCGGATAATCTTCCGAAAATCGACGTGTTTATGATGGCCAAGTATTTCGCTTCAAATCCAGATTATAAGTCTGCTGAACTCAGAGGAACAAAAGCTGCGAGGTAAATTAGTTGTAGTATGTATATATTTATTTGATAAATGATCGTTTTCATGGTTTTGTAAATATATATTTGTACTAGCGGCCGCCCGCGACTCCGTCCGCGTTGATTTCGATTTCCGTAATAATTTTTTTACGACCTCACATTAGAAACCTCAAAAATTGTAGCCTATGTGTTATTCTGATGTATAAGTTATAGCCTATGTCTTATTCTGATGTATAAGCTATATTGTGGTAAAGTTTCATTCAAATCCATTCAGTAGTTTTTACGTGAAAGAGTAACAAACATCCATACATCCATACTTACAAACTTTCGCCTTTATAATAGTACCTACCTATTAGTAGGATATGTATTTTACTTTTTTAATATCCTTACGTACATTGAAATGATCTTCACAACAGTTATAAATATAATAATTCCATCCGGCCGTATTCGACCATGGCGGCCGATCTTACGATCAGCCAGGTACGCAGGATATATTACAGTACAGTGCACAAGTAAGTGCGCAAGCACAGGTGAACTCCTTAATCCTGCACTCTCATAATTCGGTGGGACAGCATTCTGAAACGACCGTAGAGAGATCAGGCGCAGAACCAACGGCTTAACGTGCCTTTCGAAGCACGGAGGAGCTCGAGATGAAATTTTTCGGTCACCCATCCGATATCTGGCATCTACGAACGTTACTTAACTTTAGCAACCGCAGGCCGAGTGCGCTAACCACTGTGCCATCGAGCACACAAGTATAAACAGCTCAAACACGATACATTGTCTCTTCTCATCGCCTTGCACCACTTTTTCCTTAGATTTTCACCTTTCGGCATAAGGAAATACACTTTGTCAGGTGCAGTGTTGATGTTATTTGGACACATAGGAACGACACAATGTTTATAATATGTTTTTTGTACTTTTCCATGGTAATTAATTCGATATTCACTCACTTTTTTCATGTTTTGGTAATTTCGTAAACCAAACACTTTGCTGTTGACATTGAACTCGTGTAATGGTGACGTCACGCACAAGCGCGCCAAAATGGCCGCGTTTAAATTGATCGCGATTTTAATTATTTTTAATATTAATTTTTTTGCATAATAGTTTATATTTTGGACGTGATATTTTTATGATTGGTAATGTAATAACTAGTAGAAACATATAAACGATTAAAAAAAAATCATGCATATTCCCCATTATGGTAGATGCTGATTTATAACCTCACTTTTAAGTGAAACCATTTGTGCTAATAACAATAAATGATATAATTTGTGCTAGTGAAAAATTGGCCAGGTGATCAAACCCAGGACTTCTAATACACGACCCTGTATTAAGCCACTGGACTAAAGAGGCAAGTCGATTGACATTATCGTGTCTATTTTTATTTTTTATACATGAATGGGTGATTTTGACAAACATCATATCATAAAAATCAATATTTTTGCATAAAAATTGACATGACACTACCACACCCATCATCTAATCAATAAATTGTCATCGACTTATGTTAAATTGATACAAATAGAAATGTATTGACCTGGTAAAGTTATAAATTCGACTCATCTGTATGAATTTATCAGAATAAAAGAATTCCCTGGTCTCTAAAACTAGAAATTGCATTTTCAATACTGTACTTTTTCTGTACCAAAACAAACTATTGGGGGTGGAGAAATGATATTGAATATATATGTACATTTTAACGTTATGATAATCACCATTACGTTGACGAAAAAGTTCCACGAGGATGATGACCAAAAGATTGTTTATTGATAAAATAATTGTCCGACCGGTGTATTTGATCTCCGCTAGTTCAGTTTAATGGTTCAAGTCATACAACATGAAACGGGTTTTCATAATATGATGACGTCTTCATTTCCAAGTATTTGGCGACTGCGGCATTTTTCCTACCATTGATTAGCTGAGATACTATTTCTACTTTTTAAAGATCACCAATGTCATATTTTAAAATATGGTATTTAATGAATTTTTAGGTGTCAAAACTAATAAGATGTTGATCAAGCAATTTAGCAGAATCAATATTATGATTGGATATGCTGTGTGGATATGTATTTTTTGCAATGGGAAGCGATATAGAACCTTCGATATTCTTGCTATAATTTTAATGATTCTCATTAAATTGTGACTTCAATAAACACATTAACACCCATAATAATATTCATTCTTAGAATATTAGCTTCTTAATTACTTAATCAATTCTTTATTTGGTCATTATGCTATATTACACTTAAAATATTTTTTTTTAATTAAAAACAATAATGTATTCTAACATCCGCCTTTGGTGATCATTGCACAATTATTTACAGGTATCATATAAATTAATACCTCATATATTAGAATATCAACACCTAGAAGTCATCAAATCAATGAATTAATTTAATGTGTATCGACACAAAGACCATGTAATTTTATAGCCAAATAATATATTGATGTGAGTAGGTAAATACGTACAGTAGTAAAAATAAAAACTCAATTTAAATTCTAAGTCAAAACTAATCAAGCTTATGAACCCAAATATTATAATATTTATTGAAAATCATAACATGATAATTCGACTACTGCATTAATCAAACTCCTAAATTTCATATTTCCATTTAAATCGTATTATTTTTAATCATGAAGGTAGTTTACTTGTTTCATATGAATGTTCACTTAAAAGCACTAAAGGTGTCAATACAAAATAGATGAATTAAAATATTTGATAGTTCCTATCCCTACCTTATTTCGTATTAAATCTCAATTGGTTATTCGGGAATGTATGTTCCCGAATATGGTATACACACAAAAAACATTCGCTTTGAATTAGCTCGAAAAAAAACAAAGTTTTAATCGACTCAGATCTAACTGATCTGATAATAATTTTGATTAAATAAACTGTGAATACATAAAAATGTGATAATATTTTACAATTTAAAATATTTATTAAGTTAGGTATTTTGAAGTTGTTTTTTGTTCCATTTGGTCACCTTACCCATTTTAAAACAAGCTGGAGGTGCTACATAATATGTATGTGTATGGTGGCATCTATTTAAAGTAACAAAAGTTTTTGCTATAGGTATTACATAAAATTAATATAAAGTTAGGATTCTTTTAATAAAAATATAATTCGCAATCCAAAATTATGGTAATGCGGGATTGAGATGTTCAGATTTCTGTTTAAATTACATAAACAACCTCAATCAATCTTTGCTTTGCGTGTTAGGCAAACTTTTATTTAAAACAACAGCTTAAGTATTAGTTGATGCATAGTTTAACCTTATGCAGGGTCAGTCAAATATCACGATAGTTACTCGTAATGCACATCCATCAACTAGTCACAAATAAGGAATTCTTCTTATTACCATTCTTCATAAATCCCAACTCATGAAAAGAAGCTAAGTTCATTAGCGCAAACCTTGTTATAAGAACAACAGTTGGGAGCTTTTTCACAAGAACGCCTTCACAGTACCTTAGTATGTTCGAGGGAACTCTGAAGACAAACAGGCATTAAACGTATTAAATAATATGATAAAAGCCAAACATGATAAAGTAAATCTGTGCCCCTGTGTACAAATTAACCCGTTCCTCTGAGATACTTAGAAAGTCCTGTAAAAGCCCTATTTTTCAAACGCAAACAAAAATAGAGTGCAAAATTTTGATATTCCACCGTTGAACCCTATAAATCTCAAAATTTATTTAACATCATTAAGGCAACATGCTGTTTGCGTTTCCTCTTTGCTTTAAAATTCTCTAATTGGCCATCTTTATTAGCACACTGTTTTAGTGCGCGTGTTAAAAACACTTCACTTTATTACCCATCATAAAAAAATCTACTATAAACGTTTTTGTAGAAACAAGCAACCGCCCGTGACCACGCCCGGGTAGATTTCGGTTATACTATTCTATGGCTCAAAGCCTTCCTCGAAAAATGGACTATCCAACACAAAAATATTTTATCAATTCGACCCAGTAGTCCCTCTGAGATAAGAGAGATTAGCGCAACAAAAGAAAAAAAACAAACAAACAAACTCTCAAGCTTTATTATATTAGTATAAATATCGCGTTCGAAAATCTAACGATGTAAATTATGTCAATATTACATTTTATTTGTTTTTAATTTCAAAACTAAAAGCCACTACCGCACAAGAGGTCACACAAAATTCGAATGTTTTAATATGTTCTGATATGCCATACTGTCTTGGTCAGGTGAACATCCTGTTCTTCCTATTAGGTCGTCATGACCATCAGCCTGTCACAGTCCGTTATCTAGTTGAAAATTTTTAAATATAGTTTTTTTTAGACATACACTGATTTGCGACAAGAAAAGTTTCGTTTAATAATACCGTCGGCATACTGGCGCTTTCCGCCGGTTGCATCTTTGGCCATTGCCACCCAGGGAACCCCTCCTTTGAATCGTATTACTCATTACTGCGGGTCGTGATCAATTTATGAAACGACACACAACAACTTTCTTGGCAATTTGAATGGAGTGGTTGGTCATTGCCTTCTCCACTTCATTCACTTTCTCGTAGTGTGCAGGTTTCCTCACGATGTTTTCCTTCACCTTACAGCTGGTATGATATTACGCACTTAGATTTTTGATAAACCAAAAGGTGCGTGCCTAACCAGATTGGAACCGGTGAAGCGGCGCTCTTACAACTAGGCTACCAACTCTTCAAAGCCCAAAATGAGGCCAAGCTACGCTACGACTATGATCCCCAACCGTATAACCTGGTTATTACGATAGATCGACTGTCGTTGGAATTCTGTTTTATAATACCATTTATTATTTTATTTCAGATGCTTCAGCATAAATGGGTATACGTGGCTGTAGCTACCGTGGCGTGCATATTGCAGGCGCAGGGGGCTGACAAGTACACAGATGAAAATAGGCCATATGAATTTGGCTTCAACATTGATGGAGAACAACACAGGCATGAAAAGAAAGGTATATTATACTACCTACCTCTTATCCTTGCATGTTAAAGAATTGCAACTCATTAATTGTATAAAACATACCTCTATTTATTTTGCTTTCATAACTATGTTTAATTTTAATACGTCAAAGCACGGAAAAGCGGTTTGTTTTTTTAATCCCTTACAACTAAGAGGTCCGTCACGCGGTTTCACCCGCGTCCCAAAGAAACTACTTCCCGTACCGGGATAAAATATGGCATAGACTCAGGGTGATTGTTGCTTTCCAATGGTTACATACAAAAATACAAATCTTTCCTCTTTATAACATTAGTGTAGATAGTGTAGAAGTGTAGATTAGTGTAGATAGGGTATGCTAAGGCCATCAAACCTGTGATCAAACTGAATACAAATCTAGCAATCGATGGAACACTGTATAAAGATGTAGATTTTTGTATTTAAAATTCAAATTCATCACTTTAAATAATTAATGTAACTCTATATGTTTTGGTATTCAAGTTTCTAAATGGATTATTAGTGATATTAGTGCATCTCATTGTTTTATTGTACCAATTACCATATAAGCACCAATTATAAAAGCTTGCTTTGAATAAGATTATGTAGATTGAAATTTATTTTTAAATTTATTTTACTAATCATCGTTCTAGCATCCCATGTTCTATGCTTAAAGAAGATTTGAACGTTGTTAGACAAAATTTTCTGATTAATATACATTAGGACTATCCAATTAAACAAAATAAGATAATAATGTTAATGAGTGATTGGTTGAGTTTAAGGACATTATTTGGCGTCTGGGTGTCTCATCTATTCAATAAATAAATATAAAGTTACTTAGGTGAATGTCTCTTCGAAGAAAAACTCTAATTAATAGACCCATAACATTTTATTGCGCACTTTTAAGTAGATCCCATCGACAGGAAATCATTAATTATTTATAAAATATTGTTATGAAGAGTGTCTTAGAATGTTTTATTCATAAAATTACCATTACTGAGGCATACTCGACGAATAGAAAAGCTAATTTAGTTTATAGAAGAAAAAACTTGTTTTTCGTGGCTAATGGCATATCATTTAATGTCCTAAAGTCGTTCTTAGGCGATATTATTCTATAAACTGAATTTGCCGCGTCATGTAAAATTGTTTATCAATCACATTTACATTTTAGGAAAAAAAATAACGAGTCAATCAATTCGATCAAATTATTGGCAAACGTATATAAGCTTTAGTGTGATATCCCAAAAGCAGTTATTTTAACTTATGTAATTAATAATTATTTTATTTAAGATAATATTTAAAAGTTATATAATAATTTACGTATCCGAACTTTATATACTATCTTACTTAAACTTAATCATTTTTAATAAATATTTAAATAATATCAAAACATCATTTCTCAAACTTAGGGCTTTAAAATCAAATGTTTTATTGCATTATTAATAATTATTATAAAGCTTATACAGTCTTGTAATTCATTAAAAATTATGAACATAAAAAATATACTTATCTATACGTTTTGCGAAGGCTATGTTGTGTATTCATATTTTTGGCTTTATGTTAATGACATCATCTCACTCGCAATGATTAGCTTAACATAAACTCATATCCGAAGTCACTTGATTCGGCATTTAGATATACACAAACAGTGTTTGCATAACATAAACCAATTATCGAGTTCTTTAAATAAATGCTCGTATCCATCAACATCATCAATACTCATCATGAAGTTTTGCTTCGCCTATTTTTGTTATTAACGATTCATCTTTTCATGGTCAACCGAATAAAATACTTTATTACCTTAGTAAGGCAATAAAATCACAGTTGTCAAATTAAAAGTAATATTTATGTTCAATAAAATGTATTTGATTTGTGTTACAGATGAAAAAGGTCTTATAATGGGAGAGTTCGGTTTTTTAACCGCCGACGGTGTTTATCACGTTACCGTGTACGCAACGGATGAAAACGGCAAATTCATTATTTTGTCCATGAAGAACATTCGAGTGAAACCATGTGAGTAAAACTTATTTTTTATACTAATATTATAAAGCTATAGTGTTTGTTTGTTTGAACACTCTCATCTTAGGAACAACTGGTTCGAAATGAAAAAAATATTTAAGTGTTGGATAAACCATTTGACGAGGAAGGCTTTATGCTATAGCATGTAACTATGGGTGCGGAAAACGATACCGAATCCACGCGGACGGAGTCACGGGCAGCCGCTAGTTACTAGATAAAGATGTTACTCTACTCTGAGTTAATTATTAAAAAGTTAATTAATAAGTTGTTCATATTAAATAGTCAAAGGCTAATCTATGAATATTACCTAAAAAATTTAAAAAAAGAGGCAAACGAGCAACCATTTTATCAAATGAAAATGTATGCAAAAATAATATTTTAAGATAAATATTTATATATTATTTTATATTTTCAGATCCAACAGCCCCAGGCAAAGCTCCCCAAGAAAAGAAAGGACATTCTCTTCCATTCCCGCCTTCGCAGAATCCGCCACAAACTCAAGGTCCTCAAAACCCATCGGTTGGATTGCAAGGTCCATCAGAAGCGGCGCCGACCAAGACGTGCTCCGGCTGCAGTATTCCTCTTACCACAACTGTAAGACCTCAACTCACAGACTTAGCTGTGGTATCTCGGGACCAAGGTAACAATCAGTATGGTGGCCAGGCTCCTGGTAACGCACAGTATCCGCAAGGGGAAGAAAACTATCCTGGTGGCCCGTCGAACTATCCTGGTCAAAATGGCGGCGCAGATCCAAATTATCCTCAAGGACCTGGCGGAACCAACCCACAGTTTGGAGGCCAATCTAACTATCCTCAAGGACCTGATGGAAGCAATCCACAGTCTGGAGGTCAACCAACCTATCCTCAAGGCGCAGACAGAAATCCTAAACAGTTCAATGACTACCCCAGTGGTGCACAAGGACCGGACGGTATTAACCAACCCAACAAACCTACTCTCATCACAGCCCAAATGCAAATTGTTGATAAAAATACTGACATTAACCACAAAAATCCAGGTGAGAAGGATGGACTGCCTGATGGGCTGACAAAGGACGATATGGTTCGTCTGCTTTACACTTTTAACTACACAGTCGGATTCCATGGACACTTCGAAGAAGGCTACACTGACGGCTCGAAGCAAGGCTATTATTTCGTAACTGGCAGAAACGGAGTGAAGACCAGAGTTGACTATGTAGCAGATGAAAAAGGATTCCGTCCAAAAATATCTCAAGAAGTGCTTGATTTACTGTCGGATGATGTTCCAAAACCAGAAACAGAAAAGGACGATAAATACGGTCTAAAAGGCTACGAGTTTAAATGGCTTTACTACCCAGTCGGTTCTAGGCGATGAATCTTTCGTTTAAAACAGTTGTATCGAATGCTTTAACCAGTGTTATGTACCTTAACCACGCCTAGGCTAATGATTTTATTTTTAAGATAGTTAGATGTATTTCTTAAAAGTATTATAACTTTAGGAATCGTACGAAATATTCATTTGTAAAAAACTGCCTAATTTACTGCCATTATAATGTAAATACTATATGACTATTATTTTTATTTAAAATGTAACAATATAAATAAATACTTAATTCATATTATTTTTATTCAATTTTTATCTGAAATATTTTCATATCCTGTTTAAACAACTTCCATGATTCAACCACCAAAACCTCACTCAAATAAAATGCATGAGTTCCTGACTGACTGCGGTATTATGTAGCAAATTCTTTAGTATACCGATGAGCTTGTAACTGCTTAGAAATAATACTTCCAAATCCATCCCATAAAAACTCTTGCCTATGAGACCAAAATAATATTCAAGTGAGACGGTTAAAGGAATAAGAGAAAAAATAAATATAGAGAGAAAATTATAATTAACAGTCCTGTCACTCTCCGGGTCGACAATCAGAACTGAAACAAAAAAAAACATTTTTGACTCAATCTAGGCAGATTAAATAAAGAGCGAATTTCATCGCATCAATGAAGTTTTCTTTTTAAAACAATATAGCTTAGCAATTTCAAGGCCTCACACACATTACAGAATAGTGTTCTAGTAGGCGCTCTAAAAAATTGGTTGATCCGTGAGATTAGCGCCATCTCACTTGAACATTACATACTATATTATATTCAACATATGAGGTCGTTTTATCTTTGCTTTTATTGACTGTAGGTAAAGCTTTATAAACACGATCCTACCGACGAAGTTTGAATGCGCTCGTCAGATGGCGTTACTAACCTTTAAATTTATGAACTCTGGTGCATGCATCGTATAAGGAAGCTAAGTTTGTCATCGTGAATAAATTATATCAGCTAAATATTAAAGAAAAACTAAGAATTCATTTTTTCAATTGTAACTTAGCACTTAAGTTACATCTTATTTAAAAACCTAATCTCTATGTCTCATAATGACTCAGGAGCTTTGGATCTGCACATTTCACGCATGTCTGAATGATAAATGGCGAACATAGAAATGTTAAGAAACTTGTTTATAATGTTTCCTTTATCCTGTCCTTCACTTAAATTTCAGAAAGTCACGTTACGACACTGATCTAGAATATGTACGAATATTCCCGTCACTCAAAGTCAATGAGCATTGGTTTGTTATTAATGGACTTGTTTTTGTTAATGATATACTCGAACATGTCATGCGAGATTACTCAATCATTTTCAACAGTTAGTCTATAAATAACGGCTAAATGTAACAGAGTTCGATTCACTGAACATTGAATATACGGGCTATACATAATATTGTTGTTACAGATATCATGTATTAATAAGCATCATACATTCGATAGTATAATTCAAAAAGTAATTATATAATAAGTTTGGCTAGTTAAATTAGCAATATTAACTGTAGTAAAATATGTTCGTGATTACATAGGTATGCTCATATTTAACGTTATTATCTAATCACACTTGTGATTGTGATACTATACTTATACTTGATACTGATTTAATGAAGTAGCGTTGGGTCGATTGCATTTTGACAGATTCATATTTAAAAATTCAGTATTTAAAAATATTGCATGTAAATCATGTCGGTTTTGCAAAAGTGTCACATCGCTCCTAGACTATTTTGTTCCGACTTCGTAAATTTTTAAACAGCTGCAAAAATGTTTTTATCCCACACGTAACGTTACATTTTTCTTTCATTAACAGTTTATTCCTTAGTGATAAAATCACACAGTTGTTGATTAAAACAAACACCTATTTACAAGTAATGTAAACATATTGTGACTAGGTTCTCTACTTTCCTTTTCAATTTCAATCACCGTGCACAACACCTTTCAGTCTCCCAAGTTTTTAATTGACCGTGTAAATTCCGACCTTGTTAGTTACACCATTGACAAACTTCGAGGTCAAAAGTGAAGATACATTCCTGAATGTCCATTGTAGTATTTTACACGCAATGATCGTTTCAAGGAAAATATTATCAACGTGCATCCTTCCTTATAGAAAAGATTTCAACGCTTCAAACAACACACGCCTTATAATATTTTGCTATTTAAGGAAGTCAGGCGTTTCTTATCTCTTCTCAGAACAATAATATTCGTATCGTTCTGTTTTATAACACAGTCAGTGAGATTTGTAATACAACTAAATGTGTTTATCTTTGACTTACCGGGTGTGATATCAAGTCTTAGGTCAGTAGGTATTAATAAATAAATAAATATGAATATTTCACAACATCACATACATTGATCTGACTCCGTTTTAAGTAGCTTAAGCACTTGTGTTACACTTATACTTTATACTGATCACTGACATCAGAATCAACAGTGGTACAAAGATACTTAAATAGATACATACATACATAGGTACATGACCTTAGTTTTGATTTGATTTGAGTATCTTAATATCAACATTATCATCTCCCCATTAAAGTCTTCGCTTCAGTAGAGCAGGCCTAAGCACAACTCAGAAAAAGGTTTTATGTATCCTAAAAATATCTCTTACATTTAAGAATACCGAGCCGTTTTTCCAAACCAATGACCGCCACATGACACTTCCGATGCCGGTCTCTTTTTTATCACCATCATTTATTTATTACTTGTATAAACAAGTGAATAATAATAATATCATCAAATCAAAATAAAAATGAGCAAATGCCTATTTGTACTATTACAAACTGTTGTTTTTAAAGAACAACGTAAACAAAGAAATCGTGATTTTAAGTGGGTATCCGGAATGAAGTAATTTTTGATTGAATCACAAAAAAAGTAACTGAATTGTTTGGTACGCATTTGTTTGTATGTTTGCGTGTACCTTGTTTCTTATTAGTAAAAGATAAATACGCGCCTTTGTCGCTATTGACAAATAGACTTAGTACCGTTCGTCATAAATGTAAATACACACAGGCCAAGGATACCACGTAACATCCAAAATGTTTCGCGTAAAAAATATATGTACGAGACTTGTCAAAAAATTACTCTATGTGAGATTTTGACAGCCTTTTCCTTGGCTCATTAGCAAAGTCAGCACTCGTACTAGTGTCCGAAAATCCGGCGAGAGAAGGAAATACTCCCTGGGATATGATTGATGCCACTATAACGTCGACACGAAGGTAGGAAATAGAATTTCACAAGAAGAACTGCCCCAGTTGATTAAATCAGCCGCTTTAATTTTCTCTATAATGCTGAACAGCTAGAACCTAATTGGTACAGTTACCAACCGTTGATTGCGTGTTTATTTACTGAACTTCAAATAAATCTATAATTTTGAGTGGGTAAATTGTGCTAAAATTGTCTAAGCCTTGGAATAATGTTTTGGTGAAATCGACTTTACCTTCTGACTGCTTACTTCAAGGTATGGTTTTCGCGTAGGTATTTAACATTGTGTCTACTTGGTAACAAAGTTACACTTTATTTTCATCATAAAATCACTAATCAAACCTGCTTTACATTTTAAATATTAGGTATATACATATTTTTTAGACTTCCCTCATCATCTTTAACATCATGTTTTACACTGTTAAATTATAACAGTTCTCCAATTCCATTGATGTTCATTGAACTGTAAATTATCGTGCACTATTATACCTCAAGTTGACGTTAAACACCATTATTTAATAGTTTCCTTCACAACGAAGAGCAGCGGTGTCGTGAACCCAGTGAAATAATACAACACTCTGCAATAAGGGGTATATTGCATAATAATCGTATTTATGAATGAATGTTTGCAACAGCTGAGATACTATCTCCGCGCGGGAAACCCCTACCAGTTGTATGTTACCCAGTCGAAGCGAAGTCAGCGCGGGCGCACCACGCGTCAGTACCCGTACCCTAGGCCGATGCGATCGCGAACGCGACAACTTGTCTCCTAGTCTCTTCGTTTATCATCTGTTCAAATGAAAATATTGAGGACACACCTCATTCCCCATTCTCTTTAACATGGTGTGAACATGCTTTGTTTATCAACAAAACAGTGTTAGTTCTACTTTCCTAAATAAAATCTATTGTGAATGCATTGTTGATGTAAACTACACTACCTATATTAAATGACGGACTGAAATATTTCTGAATTGGAGTAAGTTGGATTTTGGAATGATCCTAACATAATATGAGCTATTAACAGGGCTTTCATAACGAAAGAAGTGGAACTCTAGATAATGTTATCGCACATTAACAAACTGATCTGATTACATTAGTTTAACACAATTAATTAAAGTCATGTTAACGAACTAATTGAATAACTAATAAATATAACACATATCAATAACAAAACTGTTGCACACTGACATAACGATGACAGCATTGATAACCTTTTGGCACTTAATTTGATCAAGTCACTTATTAATTGCACTTAATTAATCTCCTCATCCAAAAGTTGCTACTGAAGCTGAATGTTTACATTTAAAACAGCGTAATCGTACCAATAAATATACATCTTATAAAACGTCGCTCACAACATCATATATATAAATTTTTTCAAGTCCGGTGCAATAAATTGCAATTTAATGTCGTAGGTAAATAGTATAAAACTAATTAATAATATATATGTTTTTTACTATTCATCATTTAAATGCAAAAGCATTCATAGTGCTTGCTAGATGACAAAACATAATATTTATAGTTACAGAAAATATTCAATTATGTTTATTTAAAATCAGTTTCAATGTTTTGCTAGGTTTCAAAAGTACATTCCCAACGTATTTGTTCAAACAACAAAAACTTTACAATATTCGAGTGGTTAACTTATGTCACATCAATTTGTTTAACAATCTGCGAGTCAAAGAAAACAGTTTTCAGCGATAGGCATTTTCAACAACTTGTCTAACAATGCAACATGTGAATAACATGGCCCTGAATGACGTCATTTGTCATGAGTATGAGTTCTTCCTTAGTTTTCCCCAACAGCCGATTTTGGATGAATTAGTCACTAGCCAGTCTAAAACCCCATGCCGGTGCGGTTAGTTGGGCGCTGAATTCAGTGTACACCTGTCGGCTTACATCTGAGTGACCAAAGAGTTTTAATAGGCGATTTACAGTTAAAGATAAAAATAGTGACCAAAGAATTTGAATTTTCGATTTAGGAAAAAAAAGTAGCCGTTTACAACTTAGTGACCAAAGAGTTTAAATATTAATACAGTTTAAGAAAAAAATACAAGTATGATCCGTGCGTGAGTGAACAGAATTACATCGATAACATACTCCGTCGACCGCGTTACTCGATTCCCGCGGATCGGAAGTATCGTTTTTCTTTGGTTAATTAATCGACACTTGATTGCCACGGTAAGTTTAATGTTTACTGTTGTCTATCGTAGAGCTATAGTTTTTCTTGGGTACAACAGTTCAATTATCAGTTAAGGATGGGATTCAATTGAGTTAAAGTTATGTTTTAGAAATCAATTCAGAAGCACGTTTGCTGCATAAAACTGAAGTAGTTAATATACCTTTATTTTTTTGGCACCTAGTGCATAGTATGAAAATTTAAATAATACCAACAACCTAAACGGTTACATCTTATTTGCATAGTAGTATAGTAACCTTAACAATAGTGGCCAAAATGTACAGTTAGATACATTTAAAAAAACTTATGCTCATTTATGTGACTTCGAATAGACTTAATTTACATAAACACGAATAAAGAGTTCATCGATCGAAACATTTAAAAAAGGTAAAACAGCTTGGATCCTACACCATCGCCAAATTAAGAATTACCTATATACACAACCGTATTTTTAAGTTCATCCACCCGTTACCTGCACGAGGGTCAACAATATGGAGATTTAAAATGCATATAATTATCAGACTATTTAAATACAGAATCAACCGAGTATCGCGAAGATGACCAATCTTGTTTTTTCGATGATAAACAAGTACAAACCTATCGAACTTATTTTGCCTGATCATAAAAGATTTATCTATATTTCATATATTTAATAAATATCAACGGGGAACGAACGAATAACATAGCTTCAGAAGTCGAAGAGGTCAACCGAATAATTACATTATTGTTACAGGACGAACACTGTCTAATAATTCTATGCTTATAATAAATCTGTAGAGAGGTCAATTCTGTACATTAAATATATTTTCAAAATAACTATCAGGGGGTGATTAGTGATCGATACTGATGCCAAAAATGTAATCAGTAAAATTTTTGTCTGTCTGTCTGTCTGTCTGTCTGTATGTTCCTTATAGAAACAAAAACTACTGGACGGATTTTGACGAAACTTGGTACAATTATTCTTCATACTCCTGGGCATATTATAGGATACTTTTCATCACGTAACAATCAACAGGAGTAGCGTAGTGAATTGCCTAAAAAATAACCCCCAACAGCATATGCCTATCTTTTATGGTTGACTCACAATAACACTCTCAATAACACTCATGATCCAAATTGGTTTGCGCGCCAACGCGTTAAACTCAGGAACTACTGGTTCGAATTGACAAAATATTTTGTGTTGGATAGTCCACTTACCATTTGTCGAGGTAGGCTTTAAGCTATCTATAGTAACACTGTGTGCGAAAACCGTAACTCACGCGGACGGAGTCGCTGGCGGCCGCTAGTTTATTAAAATAAGTGTCTTTGAAAAAATGTTCTACTAAGAAAATACCTTGAAACACTATAGGTAGGTCATCCGGTGACTTTAAACCTCATTTAAAACTTAACCGAAATGACTAAATGTAGACGATATGAGTCATAAAACGTTTATAAAATCAAACTTTTTACATAATCTAGTAGGTCTTCAGCAGCAATCAAAGATATTACGATGCTTAATGGCCATCAATTAACCTCGAACAGGATTCGAAAATCGTAAACGTTTTACAAGAACTATTCAAATGAGTTCGTTAGTATAGTTGTTTTGCGAAGACCCAGTTAAAAAAGAGGCGATCTATATTTTTATTTGTTTTTTTACAGCGCAGAATTTATAGTCATCTCCTTTTTTTCGATAGTCCTTAGTTAAATTAGTTTAGAAACAAGTTTGGTCAAGTTTAATTACATGAGGAAGTTAACTTAACGAGACATAATTGATATCTGGAGAATTATTGTTTGAAAATACAGTCAATGTGTTTAATATACAATAAAGTCTAATTTAAAATCAGAAATTGACATATATTACATAAATGTTAATAGACCCTCTGTATAATTAAAAATACATTTCAATTTTACTCTTTGTCAAATAGTATTCTACTTGATGTTGCGAAAATCTTTGTTTCTGTGGTCCTTTTTAAGAAACCACAAGGAGAAACAAAGCAAATACGATTTTAGTCTTTGTTTGAAGATTTAATATGAATCCACGGTCTCATTCATTTTATATCAAAACAATTTTACCTGAAAAACGGATTTCAACAATAATTTATAAAGATCACGCTAAGAATAATTACAAATCGCCATAAATTTAATTTATTTCTTAAAGGAACAACATGCTTAGACCTGTGTAAAAATTTATGATACGAATATAATCAACCGCATACCCTTCTCACGAAATATAATAACACAAGTGGCCACCCGCGACTCCGTGCGCGTGGTTTCTGGTTTCCGCACACATAGGTTTATACTATAGTCTTACTAAATAAAGCGTTCCTCGCCAAAAGGACTATCCAACAGAAAAAAAATTCAAATCAGACCAGTTCCTAAGATTAGCGCGTTCAAACAAACAAACCAACTCTTCAGCTTCATTCATTAAAAAAGTATAGAGTATAGACTAGCGGCCGCCCGCGACTTCGTCAGCGGAGACTTTTTTCCGCACACATAGTTTAGTAGTATAATACCTTTAGTTAAAAGCCTACCTCGCCAAATTGACTATCAATTACAGAAATAATTTACCAATTCGTACCAGTAGTAAATGGGATTAGCGCGTTCAACAAACTTTATTATATTAGTATAGACTAGCGGTCGCCAGCGACTCCGTCCGCGTGGGTTACGATTTCCGCACACAGTCTTACTAAAAATAGCTGAATAAAACAACGGTCTATGCAGTCAACTTGCACCCTTTTATGGGACTAATTACTCCAGGATAGAATTAATAGTCAAATTAAGTGACGGACAATAATCTGGAGATCTTATACATTTGAGAAATCATCTGTTCACCGCGATTCAGATCCGCGGCCGCGTCTCTAGCGAGGTGCGCCATCTATCGGCACATTTTAGAACTAAATAGTTCGCTATCACAATAAAATTTACAATGATAAAATAAAGGAATATACAATAGCTTAAAGCCTACCTCGACAAATGGTAAGTGGTAGGACTATCCAACGCAAAATGTTTTGTCAATTCGAACCAGTAGTTCCTGAGCTTAGCGCGTTCAAACCAATTTGGACCGTGAGTTGCACGTGTTATTGTGAGTCAACCATAAAAGATAGACATATGCTGTTGGGGGATATTTTTTTGGCAATTTTATGTAGAATATTTCCGTCATACATGATTTCTATGTGACTTTAACCATTAAGGCTGCACACGCGACTGAAGCTTAAGAAATGGAGTAAATTCTCCCGTTTTCCCCACATTTCCCTTCACTACGCTACTCCTGTTGATTGTAGCGTGATGAAAAGTATCCTATAATATGCCCAGGAGTATGAAGAATAATGGTACCAAGTTTCGTCAAAATCCGTCCAGTAGTTTTTGTTTCTATAAGGAACATACAGACAGACAGACAGACAGACAGACAGACAGACAGACAGACAGACAGACAGACAGACAGACAGACAGACAGACAGACAAAAATTTTACTGATTGCATTTTTGGTATCAGTATCGATCACTAAACACCCCCTGATAGTTATTTTAGAAAAATATTTAATGTACAGAATTGAACTCTCTACAGATTTATTATAAGTATAGATAAGAAGTCGTGCACACGATAAACAATAATTTAATAAAATATCAAAATAAAAACATAGCAAATATTTGCATTATATTATACGACCTACGACGTACGTACATACAATTCATATGTTACCAAAACCATACCTTTTGTATTATGCAGATGTATGGAAATGCTATATTGTATTCCTATGTATGAAATATAGTTTATACCAGACAAACACTTTGTTATTTTGTTTGTGACTCTACTCTCTTATAATGGCAACTGTAATACTCGTGTTAGCCTTTAAAAATATTGCTTTCTGCATGTATTTAATTTCCTTTTTGTTTAACAATCTATTTTCATATGTGTAACAGCAAACAATACAGTTATTGCAAAGATAATCATTACTTATAGTAACTTATTTACTATATCCTTATTACCATATAAGTAATAAAGTACTGTGATACGTGGCATAACGTTAACTGTTTATGTAGTTATAACTCGTAATTCACTTTCATATTCTAAATCATCAAGCCCATAACAATACAGGTACACATAATCTATAAGTGAGCATTGTTATATAATAATAACATAATATGTATAACATGTCCTACTATGGATTATGAATTACGACAGCTGTCCACTGGTAAACACAATACTTACTTTTATAGATCCTAATTTGCACGATGAATTTTCATTTCACTGTCGAAGTCCTCGTCATGTGTCACGGGTGTCAATATCAAGTGCCTGATTTGTATGCAAGTGGGAAACATATTTTCACTATCGTTCAATGTCCCATTGTAACCATACTTTATATAAGAAGGATCGCCGCGGCTGTATTTATAATATGACGACATACGCTGATATGTAATGAATTGTTGAAACGATATCCTTAAATCAGTACATAATTGTACAAATCAACGCAAACAGTCATTACACGAAGAAAGTAAAACTTAAAATACTCCAAAAAATATAGTAATGTATCTATTTAATTAATACTAACATAGTTCAACTGATGATAACAAAAATGAATAAAAAAACGTGCTGGGGTGAATGCTGCGTACACTTAACATCCTCATTTTATCTAACAAAATAATCTTTTTGATATAACATTGGCTGAATAAATGGCATAACAAAGGCTATAACTAAATTATCAATGGGATCAGTCTGGAATCTACGGTGTTACCTTGAATGCTTGTAATCTGTGGCAGTCGATCTCCCGACCTTCCTTTTATTTCCACATTTTAAATAATATTGTAAACCGAGAATGATTTTTCACATGCCAGTATTTAAAATGACTGGTCACGCCATAGACAATAGCTGCTATAGACTAGTTGCATAATTATGATTTTTATAATAACAAAAGAATATGCAAGGTCGTTAAGGCTTTTATATTTTTTGATTTAAAATCTCGTAAATGGTCAAGGGTCATTTAAATCTCAGTTATCATAGATGTCACTATTGTTTTTAATTCGTTGTACGGATTTGCATAATGCGTATTTTCATAGTTAGCATTATCTTGATTCAGAACGAAAATCCTTATATCCGACATTTTACCAAAACAAAGAGCCAATCAATTATTTTGTTTGATAATGAGTGACCAGGTGTATTCAAAGTCAAAGTCAAATATGTTTATTGCAAAACCATAATGTACAGAAGGGTGTTATAAAAATATATAAGTACATCTCATTAAGAAACTTCTTAATTTTGTTGTTGATTTGACTTTTGCCGATGACCGTTATGATGGCAGTGAGTTGTTTCATTGCCATTATGATGCCAGTATAGGTTAACTATAAAATGCATTTGTATTTTGTCACTTACTCGTACTAACAATAAATGGCATGTAAGAATAAATACACATCTTAATAACCCACTCGTATTAACTCCTTTACGATTACGCTACTACTCAATTACGAGTGTTCACGGTCATCTACGTTCCAACATAACATGACATCTGCACATATTATGGGGTATAAAAAAGACATGAGGCGTTATGGAAAAAACACTACCAATTGCTGTCAAAGGGATACCATTAGTCATTTTTTTATGATAATATCGCTATCAATACACAAACAGCTTTTGAACAAGCATAATGCACGCCTCCATCATACGTGGTATAATTAATTATTTTGCATTCCATAGACCGTGATTCAAAGGCGTGTTTCAATGTCAGTATAGAGACGACATCGCGAGTGCCTTAGGCATGCCAGCCTCTTGCCGCCCACTGCTAACCTTGTCTAAACTAGAGCATGAAATGTGCTACCATAGATTTAATGTCGCTTACTGTATTTTTTCTTATTTTTTCATTCCGTGTTTTCATCTACGTCCTGATATGCAGTAGTAGTTTTAAATAACAAAAAGGTTCTTAGCATGCAGGAGGTCAATATTTGTACTACTTAGGGGACTCTCTTTTAATAAGAGGTTCATCTATTGTTATTGCCACCCCTACATACTCCTGACTAATAGTAAGTAGCCATGAGGCACGCTACTTCTATTCGTTGCAATAAAACGGTTATAATTTGTTCCACTCCCTTAAAAATACAAATAGAATTAAAAAAAAAATCATGATTGAATAGTTATATTAACGGCCCAATATATGAAGTTATATCGTGTCTCGACGCTGTTTTAAGCTGTTTTTAACAATGATATTTTCTTCTTTTCAGTGTGTCTTCAACTGTGATGAAAAATGTATAAGCAGGAGATACTTTTGCTGGTAAGTTAGTGTGATTTTGTTCTCTCAGACTTATATGTTTATTACGAAGAGTTTTACAATAACAATAAATATTCTCTCTGTCCCAATGTCAAACGTCTGTATCATCACCAAAATCGTTACCTACAATAAAAATATAATCAATTGAAAAAAGCCTTTTTGGTAGTACTGAAATCGCGGATTGAGTTAATAAGTTAATAAATTATGACTGAAAATATGTACTTGAAATCCACTTGATTACATTGACAAAAAAATACTTAAATCACTTTTGAGTAAGATATATCTAACATTTTTACTGCGTTTATAGTTTAAGGAAAAACGGACTTTTAAAAAAAAAATTAAACCGACTTCAAAAAAACACAAACGACAAAAACTTTAACCAGAAAAAACCTACATAACTAAAAAGCGATAAATAACCTCATTTATCTGCTTGATGCTTATTATATATATGCAATTATTTAAATATTGACGACTTAATACCTAATACTTTAACAAAGTCATCTTTAACTATTTAAATATTTACAGTTATCACTTAATTTTGAAGTCGGTGCCAGCCTGCAGCCTAGGTAACTATCGTTTCAAAAGGTGCGTCCTATTCTTAGTTTTGCTTTAAATTTTAGTGTCGGTCAGTTTTCTTAATTACATTTATTTGTTTGGCTGGCACCGACTTCAAAAATAAGTGATAACTGTAAATATTTAAATAGTTAAAGATGACTTTGTTAAAGTATTAGGTATTAAGGCGTCAATATTTAAATAATGGCATATATATAATAAGCATCAAGCAGATAAATGAGGTTATTTATCGCTTTTTAGTTATGTAGGTTTTTTCTGGTTAAATTTTTTGTCGTTTGTGTTTTTTTGAAGTCGGTTTAATTTTTTTTTAAAAAAGTCAGTTTATTTTATGTTTTTTAGTTGTGTTAACGCGTTGTGAACTTAATTATTAATAGGTACTTAGTTGTTAAGAGTAGTAACTGCCCTTATAGCCCATCCAGTCTCACGGCGAGAACACCCGAGAACGTGAATGTGAGGAGTTTCTCACCGTGAGTATGGATGTAATATACACAAGTATCACGTTAGCCTTACATACATTCGATCGACCAATTGCAGTACTGCTCCCAACTCCTAACCGTTGAGGAGTACTGCAGCTTCATCATCAGCACAGCAGCATCAGATGTTGATTCAAACATACCTCACAAGAAACATGTTAGCCCTATATAAAACTAAATAGTTTCCATCGACCAGTTGCAGTTCTGCCTTCCAACTCCTAACCGTTAAGGAGTACTATAGCATCATCATCAGAACAGCAGCATCAGATGTTGACACCCTGAAGCATATACCTGAGTAAGACATGATTACGTAACAAAAACACCATACGAGGATACAATTTTCGGTGGTTGCCCTCGATTTCTCCTGGATTCCATCATCAGATCCTGGACTGGTGAAAATGGGACCACCTCAGAAGTGAACTCTATCAAACAAAAAAAGAAATTTTGAAATCCGTCTATAATTGACGAAAATATCGTTGAACATACATAAAAAAAAAAAAATATACAGACGAATTGAGAACCTCCTCCTTTTTTGAAGTTGGTTAAAAATATATCACCTTAAAACTTGATCTACTTCATATAATATGTCGGATGCTGAGTAATTAATTGCTGCTTAACACATTCATAGAAGTCTGAATCATTCCACCAGTATGCATACTTGTGTCTATAAATGGTGATCAGAGGCTATAAAAAGGTAAGAAAGAATTGATGCAGAATATTCTTCACACGTTTTTCAACAGACTTTGACCGAGTCTTTTTAATTTGAGATATTGCTTGAATTTCTTGTGAATAACTAACGATTTTGAATAAAATAAGTTTTATTCGACATTTTAAAGTTATCATTGATTATTATAAGAGTAGTGATACTTGATTTTAAATGCACAAAAGCTTGATAATTCGAAAAATAAATCGCAAAATGTGCATATTATAGTAAAACGCGTTGCTTTCAAGAAATATTTAAACTATTTCTGGCTATGTTCGTAATGTGTATAACGTTACAAGACATAAAGAAAGTCATACGTTATCAAAGACTACAAAAGAAATTCAGTGTTTTTAATCAATCTCTCCATTAACTGCCAACGAACCGATCACATGAAATTTACATTTTATTGCATTCAGGTACTTCCTCTTTTCCTTTTAGCGGATTCTTCACGTGTGATGTAACATCGAAGTCATGATTTTCACTTTTGCACATTTGCTCGCCGTTCAATATTTTTTTGTATTAGAAGCGTACGCGGTAAGTTGATAATGGATAGTTGCTACTGATCCGTATCCAACAATCAACAGATAGGAAATACCTACGTCTGTTTCATAGATATTTCTTTTCAACGTAGGTATATGTATTTACTTGAAACAAAATAAGGAATAACCAACCGTTTTATTTCAGCTATACAATAAAGGCGTTATATGTTATATTGATAAGGTAATCTTCTTCTTTTACATATGTGTGCGTGTGTACAATTACAGCTCCATAACTTTTGGTAAATTAATCAAAAAAAATCATTTTATATGTGCGCTAATCACTTTGATATCTCACATGTATTTTGATTGAATATGCGTCAATCATTTAAAAAATATATATCTCACTTAGAGTTGTATCAAATTACAGGAAAAAAATATTGAGTCACGATTCTTTGCAACAATATCACTAAAACGTCAAAATTATCACAATAACGTTAATGTTAATCACGATTTTATAACTCAACCAGGCAAAAACGAAATGATCAGTTCCTGGTACAAATATGTATAAAGAGTAAAAAAATATTTTAAAGCAAGATTCTTCTTTGATTCCGCTCTTGACGCAATTTAGTTAGGGCGTCACAGTTTTCTGCATTTTGCTCCTACATATGACATATGCATATAAAAAAATTACACCCTTTTTCAGAATGAAAGTCCAATATGTAAGACAGTCGAAAAAACAAGACGAAATGTAGGCGTTATAAATGATAAATTGCCTTCACACGATCCTTACATACCGAGGACAAATACAGTTCTCTACAATTGTTCATCAACCGAGTGCGTTCCGTTGCAACTTTACTCAATAACGCAAGTTACGTCGCCTGATCTTCAACTCAAATCATGCTACGCACAGTCCGATACGTACGAATGTGAGACAACAAGATACAATTATCTAAAGAATATCGATAAGTTGTTGTTTTTAACCACCAACGTAAAGAACAAGACGTTTTACTTAGTAGACTGTTTAGTTTATTCGGATCGTGGGCGTGTATGTCACGAGAAGGACGGCGTTGATTCACACGCAAACTTGGTGGACACTGGGACTATAGTGAGGCCGAATGAACCAAATGTACTGTCACAAGATGAATTCTTGTGCGAGGAAGGAGAAGGGCTCGTAAATTGCGATATTGACCCACTAGTGCCGTATTCCAATGGTCTCAAACTCAAGGAATCGGTAAAATATAAAGGTGACATCATTTTAAAGACTGGCAATTACGTCGTTACACTGAGTAAAAACTGTGTAGGTGTGTGGTGTGGATTTACTGGAGTTCTAAATAGAAAACCAAGTCGTCGCTACGAAAGATACGAACCCCCTGGTGGAAAAATATTCCGGTGCTACTACGCGAAAAAACAACAGATTTGCAAAGTATTACCTCCAACATACGAAACACCAATCTTCAATAAATTTTAAGTTGACAATTGAATTCAACCTTCATTTATGCGTCGATGATGTCAACCAAATATTTTTTATTTTTTCTACATTCAATTACGAATCCAAATGCGTCCGTAGACCGATACTCGCTTTGGTAGTTACAACAAAAAGAACAACACGCGCGTATGTCGTAAGATTTCTTAACAAGCTACGCGTGGACCTGGATAAGATGAAACGATACGATGAGATCGCATAGAAATAATTGGAAGAATGCTTTAAGTAAAAGTAATGGAAAAGGCACTAAACACGTGACACGAACTAGTATGGTCGGTAATATGTTTCGAGGACTGCAAAAGCGACCACTTAACCTACTTCAAATAAACGCTTAAGAAATTCCGTGTCACTTCTAGTTCCTTTACTTTCGTGACGCGGGCACCCTGAGAGTGAAAGTGGACGGAGTTTCATTGGTTGCAATACAATTACGTGCAGGACCTGATTTTATGACATTAACATTATCTTTTTTCTTCATTGTGCCAATTGCGTTAGCAAATGCTTAAATTTGTTCCTTGTAAATCTTGCAATATATTTTCATAAAAGTATTAACTATGCCTTTAACCTGAAACCCCGGGGCACCCATTACTTAAATTGCAAGTTAACCTAATGCAGTAACGAAGCGATCCATTTAGAGACTTTTTTAATCGTCATTACTACGAGTACAAATACATACATCGTTGCATAATATCGATAATGTATTTAAAATAAATCACTCTATTGTATGTGAACCTAATCACAAATTAGATCTCCTCTCAGGTCAAATGTAATCTTCATCTTCAATTAATAACGTTTATCTCGCAATACTTCTACCGCATTACAGAGCCTTTTCTATTCTGTCTTTTAAGCATGATTTCCTGAGTAGAGCAAATACGTCCAATACATTTAAAAACTCCTTTTCCTTATAATAAATAGATAACATTGTATTTCAATTTAAGTTCAAGGCTATCCCGAGAAGACTTTTTAATTAGGTTTACCAAATTACTGTCATGCACACAAAAGATACCAACCCGGTAATCATAATTAGGGTCTATAAAATTAATATTTACGCTTTCAATAATATTGCAATGCTCAAATATAATTCGATCAATAAAAAATAACCTTATAATCACAGGGATTTACAGGCTAATTGAATTCGGTTGACTTGCGACCTCGTCCTCCAACCTCAATCGGATAATTAGTAAATAGTAAATATTTGCTGTAATTGAGCCCAATTAATCGCACTTGTTTTACCGCGAGATCAAACAATGGGCGGCAAAAACACCGATCACTCACCAGCTGGTCCGTACTCACGAGCCTCTTTAGTGCAGTTAGTCAACTTCCGTCAATTCTTCTTTAACGTTAGTAGTTAATTTATGTGATTATAAATGAAGGGGTATACTCATCTTTTGGTTATGTATTTTGATGTATACCTATTTAATATATATATTTCGTAGAATAAACTCTGAAACTTCTGGACTGGTTGAATTAAGCACTGATAAAAAAGACATACGAAAAAATCGTAGGCTTTTATCTAATCAAAACATTAGATGTATGTTCCTCACGGAAAACCGTCGGTCGTGTTTTCCACTTGAGAAATATTCACGTATATTTAACGTCATAAGTCGCTTGCGGAAAAGAAAATACCAGGTCACTTAATGTCTGACATATTAGTGTTTGTCCATCCACTTACCTAGATATTTTAAGACGAAGTTTTAAAATTTATGATAAAACAGTTGTCATAATTAATTATAACATATCTGTTTTATCATAAATTAATGTCACAATATCAAAATATGATCATTTTGACCCGATTGATTAGGAAAATATATTAGAATTTATATTAATTTGCTTACAAGAAATTACATAATTTTAAACCAACAGCTGGCACTTAACACTGCAACCGACAGATAGATAAATCAATATACCAAAGTGAAGATAAAATAAAATGAGAACAATACGTCTACGAGTATTTAAACAATACATAGTTGATAGATCAATGCCCCGTTTAAGCTTTTCATATAAAACAATGTTTCACACTGCATTATAATATTTCCAATACCTCCTCATAAATATGTACTTTTAAATGAATACTAATGCAATTCGTAGACGATCGACTCGACTATAATTTCTGCCTAGACAATTTATCAAGTTAAATGTTCTCTTTCGAATCGAGAATCGCAATCGGTGTAATCTCGGAAGTCCGATGTACATTGTACCAGGTACCTACTACTTGCAAACAATGCGCATTCTTGTACAATTGTTAGTACTGACAGTGAGTTTACACTTGTTAGAACGTAGAGATTAATGAGGAATTAAGAGTTGATTTTGCTTCTATAGGGATTTCAACAAGTTGCACAAATTGTACATTAAAACATGACTTCCCACACAAAACCACCAAACGTTGGTCAAGGTTGTATGGCAGGCAAGTTGTAAATTATGTTGGCCAATATTATAAGTTGTACGACCATAGAATACGAATACGTTTCACTATGGTAAAACCACAGATAAATTGTAACAAAACATATTTCAACATACATTATACTTTGTGGTTTGTTTTATACTCGTAGATTTATAAGCAAACTTTACCATTACTTTACAGCAAAAGCTGATAAAATGCATTATTTTTATTACGATTAGTTTCAGAATTGTTAGTATTGTTTCATTGTGTTCCCATTTTAAAATTACATTTAATCGTGTTCTATAAAAGGTGATAAGTCAACACAAATAATTCCTGCAATGATTTAAAAATTAAGTTATCAATGTCACCTACTGCACCAATAAAACATGCATGAAAAACGAGGTAACAATTAGTGCAATCAAAACATACATATTGACATAACCAAAAAGTGTCCCACATTGAACTGTTTCCCGATACCTCAATAACTTCATCTTATTAGGCAATAAAATGTTGTCAAGACATACCACTTTCAAAAACCGTGTCGCATGTAACAATGTTAAATCCATTAATAGCATAACCTACAAATAAATTTTGGTCAATAATATTGAGTAACTGGACGGTATTGGGCCGATAATAAATAATACGTAGGTAGGCTTGATGAAGGCCCAGGAAGAAGCGTGGGCGAAACGCAAAATCCTTTCCAAATAATATGATATGAAGTCATAATAACAGCTGACTCAGCTTAACTTATAGTGACTAATAAATAATTACATTATTTTTAAATTCACATATGCAATACCCATAATTACAAGGATAATTGCTCCATAACAATCATCAGTGTAAAATTATAATTGTGAATTGAAACATTATGTAAAACCTTTAGATAAGTAAGTTATATTCTAATGCCTACTAAGAACCAACAATTCAGGGAGCACGTTGTAAATAAACGCACTTACGGACAAGCCAGACTTATCTCAGTGATCAAAGAAACTAACTAGTTGACAATATAACGTAAGAATAGAAAGTTATTTAAGAAACAACACAACATATTCTTCTACTTCTATATCAAATGTGTATAATAAAAGGATTCACAAATAAACATAATTTATTTGAAAAAAAAACTTAATTCCCAAAATCACGACATGGCAGCCCTCATGTAAAATCATCAGAAGCGCAACTGACCAGGTAATTTATGAAAGATCCGTGATTTTTAAGTCTATGATAATGTGACTTTTGCAAGTCTTAAGCAATAACCACTATTGTACTATCGGTCTAGGACGTAAACGTACAACATTTATTATCTATAGATAAATATTCAAAGTATTTACTGGACACTATGCATCATGCAGCCGCATTCGTTACTGGTCTTCGTTCTCTTAATACTTCACAAAAAGCTATTTTCATTACGCAACCATAATTTTCGCACTAAAATTTGATTTGGAAATTGACGATGCATACTAATGATATTATGTATTAAACTAGACTACCCCATCAAGCCATGTTTGTCGTACATCGTGTGTGGAATTGCAAGATGTCCGTTTTAGTCAATTGTTACGTGACACAATCACGACGAATCGCTTCAAGTCTAATCGATTTCACTTGTACCAGAGCTTGTACCTTCCTCCGCGTGATTACACGATTACACTGCCACAAATACATTAGGTAACCTGTAGGGCGTCTAATGATAATAAACGTGCTCTTTAAGTTGTATTGACGTGGATGGAAATGGATGTTTGAAACGTGTCGTCAATTTGAAATCACCATTCGTTTTACCTTCTCTCAGATAAAACAGTTTTAACATTGTAGAGAGTTCGAATTGAAAAAAGGCATACATTCTTATCACATAATTTTTATTTTCCATTCTAAATGGACAATCTGAGTAACCGTTTATATGTATTCACAGAATTTGCACGGAGTATCCTCATTGATTACGGATTTCATTACGTTTATTTTTGTCAAACTTAATAATAATCGGTAGGATTTTTTCAACACTCGAAACTAGAGAGCATCAAAAGATACACAAATATTTCTATAAATAGGTCAGCTATAGAGTACCGGCTATAACTGCCTCAAACTGAGAGTCCGTAGAGACAAAGAGCGAATGTAGAGCGAGTTATCGAGCTACCAGCTGAGCCTTGCGTAACACGAGACCGTTTCCTTAAGGGCTGCCAATTTATTTGATTTATTCACAAACAAACCGAATTTATTTCTTATGTAATTTTTTAATGGTAATAATGTTTATTTCCTTAGTGGTTTTATTAATCAGATGGAAATATCAATGAAATCGAACCCATTTAAAATGCAAAATGAAAACATTGCAATCTATCGCTATTGACCCTAGCCGTCTTCTATTTGTGGTGAGCATCGTTTTCACCCATATCGTGTACTTGGAAATACTTGTGTCTTGACTTTCGCGTTTAATAAATAAGTGTGAAGGTTGTTTTCATTATTAAAACTATTTATAGTAATTTCTACGAGAGCGATATGGATTATTTCGAATTATTTTACTGTGATAATCCCAGGCGCTGACTGACATTCCTCTCTGTTCCACGCGATGGACCTGGCACCCGCAAGGAGAATCCATGGGTAGCTAAGAAGTCACTGAGATAGGGTACTAAGAAAATTATTATGATGTACTCCATGATTATAATGTATCGAATCATATTGCCAGCCCTACTCACGGCGCCGACTCTGCGCTGCGCTCTCACGTTGACCATTAGGATACACCTACTAATTTCACATAAAACTTGTATCCATGGGCGTCTGTTGCACTGACCCACTTGCAAAACACCACTTTATTGGAGTTCCGTAACTCAAAATCAGAACTTGCCATAGAATAAGCGGTTAACTTTGGCAAGTTGTGCCATAATTCAATCCACAAATGAAATATGTAGGCTGTAGATTTACAATTATACATATTTAGTTCGTCTAGTACAGACATTCCTATTTGGTCTATTAATAAATGGTTAAGACGTTCTTCTCAAATACTATTAAGATTAGGTTCATCTAAAATTCTAAATGCTCTGGAGTTTGTAAAATATTTCTTCTTTCTACACTTATCACCCAATGCATTATCTACTTTGTTAGTTGTGTGGTCTTTTATTGTTTTATGTACTATTGGTTTCCACCCAGCTAAGATAAACTTATAGACTTTAAATAGTAAATGCACAAAAAGCATTATGGGGCTGTTCCTTATGTTATGACCGACTATGTAGATTTAGCCAACGTTTCAAAACTTACGGAATGCCAATAATTAAAACATACTTGTACTTTTGAGTCAATAACACATTTTTAACGGTTTCGTAAGGGTCGTAATGGGTAATTAGGTGTTATTTAGACCTCACAAAATTAAAAATTACCATACAAAACGTGTGAACTCCCTCACTTTCATTTCCTTTATGTTAAAGCTGTCAGCATTCATTTTATTCATGGTATGAAATCTCTGAACAAAAACTAATGACTTAAGTGAAACGTTAGTTGCAATGTAACAGGCAAATTTTCTCATGGCCACGGCTTTTTAATGAAATCTGTAATAATGGGTGCGCAGTTGTTAACGCATTGCGAAACTACTATCGTTTTGATTGTTCCGTAACAAATCTTTAAAAGGAAATATTTTTTGAAATCCATCAAATACTTTAAAGTTCCATCGAAAGTTCACAACAACGTTACATACATTAATGGAGGTTTCAAATCATAAATTCCCACTTTCATTGATTTCTCACAAGAGTCATAATATGTATATTGCAAAGCTTCAATAAGAGACCACTAACCTTACTTTTAAAATTCATAAAAAATATATTTATGAATCAGTAGCTTTCCACCCGTGACTTCGTCTGCGGTCAGTCGTCCCGTCTTCCCGTCCCTTCGTCTAGTCATTAATTTTTCTTGCCTTAAATCATCCATGGACTTAAAAGAATATTAATAAAAAGAATTGGCCAAATTGGTCTAAGCGTTGTTGAGTTATGCGTTTACCAACACATTTTGCGACAAGATAATCGTAATACAAGATACAAAATTATGTTTGTATAAGTAATTATTGAATGTTCCATTTATACATAATAATATGTACTTATAATGTGCAGTCATATGCGATACAGTAGAAACAGCATAGCAACAACTATTTGCCACAACCGTGGGAAACAACCTGATATTATCTAGTCCGGTCAAACAGACCGCTGACAAATAGGAATTAAATAATGACTTAGATGAAGGCATGGTTAAACCGTAACATAAAATCACGTTAGGGTCTTACGAGACAAGTACTACCAAATTCCTTTTGTTTATTTCTCTAGCTACAGAAGACCACAGTAAAGTAGCACTTCTTAACTTTTGTGTTATGTTTTGGCTGGTGACTAAGGTCGCCAGAGCTTATTTGGGGCAGGTATGGGGTTTTAAGACAGGTAACGCATCTGCGACCATTGTGTGGTTGTTGATGTCCATGGGCATACTTACCATCAGGTGACATTCTTGTTCGTTTGCCTCCCCATAATATGATAAAAATAAAACCGGCCAAGAGCGTGTCGGACACGCCCATGAAAGGGTTCCGTAGCTAAAAGATGGGCCGACCGCTTAAGACACCATTTAGTAAGGGCAACTGCACGTCATAAGTTGGTCGAGCTGTATAAAAATAACTATGTATGATACAGAGTTCGCTATAGTTTTCGTTGAAAGTACTTACTTGGAGGTATACAGGACATTTTTTTCAGAATTATTGTAATAGTATTTCAAAAGTTAAGGGGGGGGGACGCTCTAATTTTAACTTTGTATTAATATATCTCGAGACTGGGGTGTTTGATCCACATGGTTTCAAGGCAAGTTTTATTGTATTTAAAAATACCTTTTTAACGATACCCCACACGATGGGGTAAGTCGAATTTTTTTTTTCGAATTTACTTTTCGCTGTATGGGAGGGGGGGTAAAAATAATTATTTTTCGATTATTTTAAAAACCAATTCTTGAATTATCACTATACATTTCTCCACCAATTTTCGTGCCAATCGGTTCAGAAACGGCGGAGAACGAGCCAGGACAGACAGACAGACAGACAGACAGACAGACATGACGAAACTATAAGGGTTCCGTTTTTTGCCATTTGGCTACGGAACCCTAAAAACTAGGAAGCATTCTAGTCAAGTGTTCGGTTAATTATTTCAAATATTTTTTAACCGTAACAAACAATTACAATATAGTATTTCTCTACAGCGGTTCTCAATACTACCATAACGGATCACTGTCTCGTTCTTTTGGTTATCGCAAGTGAGCATCGAATTGGACAAATGACACGTAAGAAACTTAAAACTATTGTTGATTATGAGGGTGCTCACAAGAGTTTAATGAATATTGATGTCTCCTTTTTTAATGTTTTTAAAGATCCCGACACATACGCCTATGCACTTATAGAATTGGTGAAGACAGCTATCTTATCTAATACTAGAAATGTAATTGTAACGAACAGCAAGAGAATTATAAAACCCTGGATCACCACTGGTGCTTTGAATTGCATAAGGCTGAGAAATACTATTTTTATAAAGCACAAAGCCAACCCTCATAATCAAATTTTAACTATTACATATAAACGTTACCGTACCTTTTGTGGGAACCTCTTAAGAAAACTAAAACTAAAACATAATAAAGACAAAATTAAAGCTTCTATAGATAATCCTCGAGCACTTTGGTCTACCGTTAATGAAATCACCCACTATAAGCCCCCCAAAAGTCCGAATAGTGATTTACTTAAAACACATTCTGATCCTCAGACCTCGGTCAATCTTGTAAATAGGTATTTTATAAGCATTGGCCAAACTTTAGCTGAAAACATCTTGTCAAACTTTTCCCCATCAGAATCAGACAACTCCAACCACAATAGCCAACTATCCTCTTTTGTTCTTTTGGGCACCTCTCACGAGGAAGTAGAAGATACTCTCATGTCGCTGGACTCAGGTAGTGCACCAGGATGGGACGGGATCCCTACCCTTTTTCTGAAACAGGCAAAAGATATCCTAGTCCCTTTAATTAGTGCTCTCGCGAACCTGTGTTTCGACACAGGAATCTTCCCATACCTTTTAAAGCGCGCAGTTGTTACCCCTGTATACAAGAGTGGGGATAGAGACGATGCTAACAGTTACCGGCCTATCGCGGTATTGACCTGTATCTCTAAAATCATTGAAAAGCTACTGAATTCCAGGATAGTAAGTTATTTAACAAAATACCACATTTTATCTAGCTCTCAATACGGTTTTAGAAAGGGAATGTCGACGCAAGACGCCATTACAGAACTCACATCGGTCATTACAAAGGAAGTGGATAAAGGTAATAAATGTCTAGTGACCTTTCTTGACCTGAAGAAAGCATTTGACACTGTCTCTATCCCTATTCTGATCAGCAGGCTGGGCGGTATTGGATTTCGTGGCACTGCTCTCTCTCTTCTAAGCAGCTATCTTCTGAACAGAAAGCAGGGTGTAAAAATTGATGGGTATCTCAGTGAGGAGGAAAATGTGACATTTGGCGTCCCGCAAGGAAGTGTTCTTGGGCCGACGCTATTTTTGATTTATATTAATAATCTCTGTAACCTTAATGGCGTTGGCGGGAGAATACTGTCCTATGCAGACGATACTGCCATTATCTTCACAGGCAAAACCTGGAACGAGGTCAAGATGAAGGCCGAAGCGGGACTAGCTAAAGTTGGACACTGGCTTAGTGAAAATCTTCTAACCCTTAATACGCTGAAAACCAACTATATATGCTTCTCTCCATACATTAACTCGCAGCCTCCGCCTGAATTCCAAATTAAGATCCATACCTGCCAAACTTCTAATATTCCCGCCTGTAGTTGCTCTAAAATTCAAAAAGTAACCTGCGTCAAATACCTCGGAATCATGGTAGACCAGAGGTTAAGTTGGTACCCACACCTAGAATTAACTATTGGGAGATTAAGAAAGCTAATGTGGGTCTTCAAACTTCTGAGACATGTTATGAATGCTAATTTACTGAACAAAATATATACAGCACTGGCCCAATCTGTACTGACCTATTGTATCCCAATATGGGGAGGGACGGCTAAATCCTACTTTATAGACTTAGAACACGCGCAAAGATCCCTGATCAAGGTGATGTATTGTAAACCATTTAGATTTCCAACAGACGACCTATACAATGTCTCGAAGCTTCTCTCTGTTAGGAAACTTTATATTTTGCAAACGTTACTAAGTTATCATAAAAAGCTACCTTTCGACCATGCCAAACTTAGGAAAAGAAGGTCCGATATTGTTGCTCCCACCTATCCAGTACGAACAGTCTTTGCCTGCCGGCAATATCTGGCACAAGCCCCCCGCGCCTACAATATAGTAAATCGCAAACTAAATGTTTATAGAATGCAACTGTACGAGTGTAAGAAGGTTATTACGGAGTGGCTTTCTACTCTCAACTACGCTGAGGTAGAAGATATCCTGGCAAGAACAACATGAAGACACACGTGCACACACTCACACCCACACGCCCACACGCGCTCACACACACACCCACACACCCACACACACACCCACACACACACACACACACACACACACACACACACACACACACACACACACACACACACACACACACACACACACACACACACACACACACACACACACACACGCACACGCATACAGGCATATCCATAACTTGTTATTTTTCTAAAATTTAAATTATTAAGAAACAGTATTTAAAAAGTAATAATGTAAATCCAAATTGTTACAACGTTACGCGGAAGAGCGAGGCATTCCCTACACAAGTATCATCTGATTACTTTCTGGGAAGCCCCAGCAATGTTTTGTAAATGATTTACTGAAATAAAACATATTTTATTTTTATTTATTTTATTTTTAGTATTTGGAGCCAAGTTCTAGCATATGCTTCTTCGTTAATTCCTAGTTTAGCTGGAGGAACCTATTCTGGGCATTCTGGCCAAGGCTAAGGTTATTTACATTATTTTTTGGCCAAAATAAACTAGCCCATGTATGCATACGCCTTCGTTTTCCAGACAAATTGTAAACAGCAAAACCAAATCGGCGTTGTTAAATGTATCAGATAATGGAGTTTGTTTTCAAGGCTATGGCATGATATCTTAGGTGGAGCTGAGTGGTCTTGTAATTTATATGATCACATTACGTAAATCGTAAAAGCGTGGCAATAACTATCTGTTCCGTAATAAATACTAAACTAAGTATAAATCTTCTATTCGAGTACGAAAGGGTTGTTACACGTGAATCTATTTTATTATGCAGAATTTACTTATATCACATCGCATATATTGCATCACATTTTATAGTATTATTATATTATATTGATGCAGTCACATATCTTTAAATTCAAAATAAATCGTTATGGCTAGCCTTCTCGCCCGGATTGCAAGGAATGCCTGTTCGAATACAGCCTAATCCTGAGGCAAGACGATTTTTGTGTATGTTATTATGGAATGTTAAACAGTTAAACGCGTGTCATCCAATGAACACAAGCCGCGTCGAACATGTGACCATTTAATAAGTTCAAAGTAAACTTGCACTTGAGACCGAATTGTCGTCCCTACATAAATTGAAAGCGATGACCGTCACATGTCGGTCTAGGTCGCGATGCCTGCGGGTACGAGTTATAAGCTGCAGCGATTTAAGAGACAAGTGCAAGAACAATCTATACTATAATATAATAAAGCTAAAGATTTTGTTTGTTTGTATGAACGCGTTAATCTCAGGAACTACTGGTTCGAATTGAAAAAATATTGATGTGTGCATAGTCCATTTATGGAGGAAGGTTTTAAGCTATAGTATGACAACTATGAATCTGGAAATATGATTAAAACAAATTGATTGCAGTTTCTTTGCCACATGTACAGAACAAAAAGCAAAGCTAATTTAAAAAAATATATTGTTGATACTTTGTCTGCCAGCTGATGTCTTGTAATTTGTGCCGTATAGATCAATTGCAAAATAAACGTCCCTACAACAACAACTGGTTGATTCGGACAAGTTAGGAACTTTAGAAGAGTGTTGGCAAGGCCGCCCACTTGCACCAAATTAATTCTATAACTCTAGGACCTACCGCATGGCAAAATATATTTATAGTGTACACTCACACTGATATATCACCCGGACTAGAAAAAGTCAAGAGTAAAAATATATACTATCGTTTTATTCATAATAATCATCTTTAATAATGCAAGCACTACAGGCACAGGTATAAATAACCAAATAAATTGAGGTATAAGTAGATATAATAACAAAACGTGCGTTAACCTTACTTGGGAAATTACGAGCTTTGTTTGCGAATTTGCATAATACTGCAGTTATTAGGACAGCACGGACAGTTTTTCTTAATAATAAGGTTTCGTTGTCAAGCGAGTCAAGGCTGCACTCCCGCGCATCTGACTGCAAGCGTGACGCGTCACGCAATGACGTGACGTCACGTGATCGCGGTAATGAATGCTTGTTAATAGCTAGCGGCCGGCATTATCGCCAACGTTTAATTAAGACGACCGCAAATTAGGCAAATTAAATAACCAAGCGGCATTTGTAGTTGTGATTGAAGACTGCATATAATAGTAGTAGGAATGAATCATTCGTACTCATAGCAAGGCATATAAAAGGTAGATTGAAATATTATGTTTTATTACTTTCGTCTGCTTGAGGTTAACAGCGCCGGGGCGCCTCAATTATTTCTGTCGTCCAATATAGTAAAAAATACCTACAAATACCTATTACATTCATCCAAGAATACTAAATAAAACTTCATCGGCGTTATTGTGAGAAATTGTTTAACGATTGTGACCGTAGATAATAATACTTGTACCGTGTATGTATTGAAAAAAAATATGATGTGGTTTACCTGAAATCTACTATTTTCTAGACATTAAATTTTTCACCTTGTCAAGTACTTAGGATACGGTAGTGCTAAGTTGGGTCGAGGATCGCACACAATGCATTATTTATGCAAGGTCTTCGCCAAAAGTACCCACGTTCAATCAGAGCCGGCATGACAGAGGCAATTTATTGGCGCCCACAAGTGCTTACTATACATAGTGCTCCTACCTACGGAAGAAACGTATATACATAGGCAGCTTATTATAAATTAAATCACCATACTCCTAATCCAGATTGTTAGTCATTTTTATTCAGCGCTGATTGATTAAATATTTAGTGAGACTTGCCAAATTAAAGATAGATACAGACAGACAAATGATTGAATACTGAGTTCCAAAATTAAATAAACAAAAATTGGTGTACAAAGTAACAATTGACCACGGCTATTTTATAATATCCGTGAATAAAATAAAAACTAAGTTTCACAAACTAACAGAGTTAATCTTAACATCCGTAAAGCTTTGCACGACATGCGCTAGAAATAAAGGTTAATGCAAATTTGATTAATCAGTAATCAATAAATATATCGTTTAGTTATTATGCCACGGCGGAGTCCGATATCAACATGAGGCAATAATTATTCTATGATTACGTTTATGTAGGTAACGCCCACTATACCAGAACACATGGCTTTAAAAATGGTAAACAATGTATTAATTAATACTTGATAATATCTGTTTTGTGGTGTTTAGAACAATAACTCAATATCAACTTATCAAGTCAGTACACGTTATCGTTATAGTCGTGTCTAAAATGTAGATATATAGTAGAATAAAGAAATTCATTTAGGAAAGATTTATTTATCATGCGTCACATTTACAAGAACATTTTGCTCTAGTCCTCGACTTACAGTAATGAGCAAGCTGAACTTTCATATTAGCCTATACAATTTACCATTTGTGTATAGTGAAAGAAACCCATTTAACAAGTTAAGTGTTGACCTTTAAGTATAGTGGAGAAAGTAAACCGATCTATTGAAATGACGAAAAAGTCATACTGCTCGAATATATGAGACAATGCTAAGTCTTTAAGCATTATTAGGTCTCCGCGATAAGTTTATTTTCAAAAACATTTAAAGACATGTATGATTTCCCGTTTTTTAACACTGCCTTTTTGCTCTTTATAAAAAGTAAGGGTCCGAAAAATGGAAAAGAATCTAAATAAACCTTATTTAGTGCTTACAAGCATATAAAACTCCATTATGGAACTCTCAGTGCTAATGCTAAGCCTTATCAGGAAAACCAATTAATCATACAACCGTTGAACCCACACAAAGATACAATGCTATCATTACCGTGTCGACTGAGGTCACGAGTGTCAACAATACAATAAGCGCCTTAGAACTTGCTCACAAATTCACCGATCTGCACTCAAGGCTCTGCAGTGAGAACACGCCTCAATGTCACTGGATAAAACTAATCATTAGAGCATATATCACGCCACGCTCGGTTTAGCGAGCGAGACAAATAACCCTAATTATGTTGTCTCCTTGGATGTTATTAACAAGTTTAATCACCGTAACAACACCGTGACATGTGTGCTACAGCCGGTTAAGTAATTAAAAACTGCACTAGCATGCGTAATGTGATGAATAAGATAGTGGACAACCTCCTAACAGCAACAGATTACTGACTTTATCTATCTTATTGTGTAGAGTCTTGCTTTGGGGCATAATCTCTAGCCATATACTTAATATATTTTATTGATTTGGTTTGTTCCGATTTAATACAAGATACGAATCAGATTTTATCTCGCTCTATTTATTAGTCCTTAAACTAAACCTCTCCTTGGAGGAGGCACATTTTATTGTGCTTCAATTGCACCAATCATATACAAGTGCAATATATAATTACGTACGTCACGTCAAAAATCACCTAAAAATAATATCGCTCTTAGTTCCGGGATAGTTTAACTTTAGGATGATTCTATTCAAGACTGATTGTGGTTAGAGCTCATAATCGGGCTCTGGTTACGAACCGTGAATTCATAACAATTCACGTCATCTAATCTTGCGATCGCAGTCACAATTACAGTAATTTGTCATTTACATCTATTTATAGCCATACGTATCTATTTCTCCATCATCTACGCTACGACTTGTTAACCAATAGTAAGGTTGCACACTATATCTCTGTATTACTAAACTGTAATAGCAGTAATATAATATCGTGATTGCTTTAATTGGAGCAAGCAGTAATTTCGCCTCGCAAGAATCATAACGCACTCCGGAGTCGTGACTCTCGCCACTCAACGTTGGGTCGCTGACAACATTGTTTTAATTGTGGTTTTCATTCCACTGACTTAGTGAAGCTTGCGTGAAGCCAGATTTCCGGTGGCTGTCTGAACATATACTCGTATTTTGGCTCAGTGCTAACACGCATCGCTATGACTCATTGAATGCATTGAGAACTCTTACACGCTCCATTGCCTGTGCGTGATTTGTGATGTAAAGGCATTAGACCTATCACTATTGCACGGGCATCCGGATCCGGAATATATTTTGAAGTGTATTTTGATTGACGTACACTTCCTAAGTCTAATTAACTATGCCTTACCAACAGCTCTCCAAACTACAGTACCTACTATCACTATTTCACCACTAAGGTATTACAAGGCAGCAGGTATCTGAACATAAACAAAAGTAATTAACTAATTGCTTATGAAAGACAATTATTATCCTTAAACAAATACAATGGTATAAAGTAAACAGTACAAAATGGCGCTGTAAATAGAGTATGGGAGTGTTAAATAAAACACATACTATGTATATAATAGGCGCATTGGTAATTTTTACTTCGTATCCGACATAGCAATGTACCTATTATTACGTCAATATAGATGACTATTGGATCATTGTCCGATCGGCTTTTAATCGGCATTACGAGTTCAACATGTACAAGATGACTTTTTAACGAGTTTTCAATTGAAACTACAAACCGGTAAGGTTCCGGCTCTTAGATCTATCTAAGCAAGACGGGAATCGCTTAACTGTCATGCCTCTGTGAATCCAGTCATCGCCATAAGTAAAAGAGCTCCTTCTACAGGGTGTTGGTCGATTTAATACTTATTGTTTATTTATAGCAAGTAAAGTGCTTAAAATAAATACACAAAACGTTGCAATACTGTTATATATAAAAAGTTCTACCGAAGATCTAAAGTGGAGACTTGTAAATAAATATTAACGTGTAATTCTAAAACTCAACGAAACATTATGAATTTATCGTATTGTTTTCGAATTTGTTACCGAAAAAAACAATGCAATTTCTCACTCGCACTCATTACATTACATTAAGAGCCTGTAGTGTCACTCGCACTCGTTCGTGTTTAAAAAAGACAAATCAAATAATATTGATATACTCGTAATATTACACTAGTATTATTTAACGGGACTTAACGCGATATTAATTATGTAGTATATGTATACTACTTACTGCTTGACGTTACGACTGCGTTACAACAGCCGTGGTCGCAAGCGGACTGGTGAAGCGGGGCGTCGTCTGCTCGGGCGCGGTTGAGAATGTTCATCCTCTACCCCCAAATTGTCATTTATTAAATTGTCACCCACACTTTCACGGCACACAACACTAACAGTATCAGGGTTTGGTCGAGACGAAACAAATCGCGGTTGACACTTGCTAATCACTGGATTCCACGCTGATGCTAATTTAAACCCGTCTTCCCTGTTGAAATTTTTGTACTTCTTAATTTCAATTGCCTCTCGTACCATCCTAGAATGGTAATGGCGTTCAGTGGAGAGGATTTTCGGCTCATGTAATTCCATCCAGTGATTCGGTCCCATGTCAAGTAGATGTTCAGCAACCGCAGATTTACTCGTTTGTCGATTTTTCACTGCGGCAATGTGTTCTTTGACCCGTTCAGCTATTGAACGCTTAGTCTGGCCTATGTAGGAACTACCACAGCTACAATCGATTTTGTAAACGCCTGATGTTTGATATGGTATCTTATCCTTAGGTGATCGCAATAGTTTTGACATCTTGCATAACGGAGTATATACAGTCTTGATGGAGAATTTCTTAAGTACTGTTCCAATCTTATCCGTTACACCTTTCAAATACGGTAAAAACATGGCCTGCCGTTTCACCTCAGGACATCTTGCCTTCTCTTTGGACCTCCTCATATTTCTTGTCACCCCATATCCGTTATATTGTAGTACCTCCTGAACATGCGCTAATTCCGCCTGAAGGTGTTCAGGGTCACAGAGCATGTGGGCTCTGTTTGTCAATGACGCAATAACAGACTGAAGGTGCCGCGGATGATGATGAGAAGTCGCATGTAGATACCTATCAGTATGCGTGGGCTTCCGGTATACAGAGTGTGCCAGCGTGCCATCACTTCTCACTTCTATTTTCATGTCTAGGAAAGCAATGGATCTATTCTGTTCCAATTCGTAGGTAAACTTCACTTTAGTATGTATGGAGTTCAGGTGTTCCACATATTGCTCGACTTCCTGCTGACCGCCGCGGATAATGCAAAACACATCATCGACGTACCTCTTCCACAACCGTACACTTCCTGGACCAGTAGTCAACGCTAAGTTCTCAAAATGTTCCATCCAGATGTTTGCAATAACCGGTGCTAGTGGACTACCCATTGCAACTCCGTCGATCTGGAGGTAGAAATATCGCGTTAAGTCCCGTTAAATAATACTAGTGTAATAATGCAACGCGAAAGTCTAAAATCTTATACTCGTAATATGTTTAAAAAGCCGTCCAAATCAATTCACTCATTCTGTTACACATACATTTTACATTAAAATAAAGTAAACGTTTAAACAACGCCCTATTTAAAGTCTTTACGTGCAAGCAAGTCACGTAAGTCGCCAAAACAGGCTATACCGGGGTGGGATGAGGAAGGTGACCACTTTCACCGATGCCCGGGATTCGTCGGTAGCGATAACTTCTTTTTATACATCACATCACGCAATACTTTCGATTTCTACATACCTATCGGTCTTGTAATACCTTCCACACTTTACACATAAAGGGCGCTTACTTTACTTTTATCGACTTGTAAATAAAAATCGTATGGGTTCAAATGAGGTTAATTTAATTTCATAATTTGATCTTATTCCAAAGAAGTTGCAAACAAATAAAGTGCCACAGTAAAACAACGTTTTGACGAATGTTTGTCCTCATAGCACGAGTACTATGACCTAATGAAATACCTAAGGTGTTAGGTCATCGCTCATTCCTTATGTCCAACTCTCTTAATGCTAACACCAGCCGACTTGATTCTTTTCAATTATCCTGATGATAAAAAGCAAATCAGTAACAATGAGCATGCAAATGACATGTTCATTGTTCACCATCAAAATAAATGTGTGGCCTGCATTAACATTATAAACAATGTATAGCTACCAACGATAGTTTTACAATGTCAACAGAACCCAATTATTAGGAAAGTATTTTTATTTCCAGCAAGCACATTAACTTTGATAGATCAAGCATTCCGAAACAGCTCGATAAGTGTTTAATTAACTCTACAAACACAAATAAGACTATAATGAAACAAGTAAGTGACCATTAAATATTGTTGGACGGAAATTCGATATTAACCTAGTCGATTAAATTGCATTAGATAACTGTTTTCGTTGTCAAGACACACGGGTGCTGTTGATTTTTAAGATTTCAATTAGAAAGCGCATGATTTTCGGCACATGCTGATGTGTCGCAGTTCAGTTGTGTAATGTGTTGGGTAACAGTTCAACGTGTTAATGTATGGACTTCCGATAGGACATGTCGGCTTAACTAATGCTTTGTTTTGGTACACGCGCAAACGGCTTGTGACGTGTTTTCATGCTTACCAGACCATTAATAATGTCCTAAATGCATGGTAATTTGTATTTTTTTTATAAAACTTTTATTATTATGCTAATACAAATAAAATTGAGGAAAATTTATAATAAAACAAGTAAAGTTATATATATTTTAAATTACTTGTTGTGTTTTTTTTAGTTGAATAGGTACTAAAATATATGTATAAAGTAAAATCCATAGATCTTTTTTATATTTATAATATGTTAATAACGCTCAACATTAATTCAATTTCCCATGTAAACTTAAATACCAACAGAGTCAAATCCGTCTCTATACAATATAATGTGGGTTAGTGGGTACCTATTATAAATTTGAGCTCGTAATCATAGTAAACAGTCATCGGAATCTCCGCTTATTTCTTCATCATGCACTTTTAAAGCTTATACTTACCTTGCAACCGTTTTATTACGAAACATAATTTTGTCCAAATACATGTGAGTACATATCCAAAGGTGCCGTTCACATTCGTTATATAAAACAAGGTGCGGAACCAGAAATTAGCAAATTGGAACGAAATGGAATGCACAAAAAGTACACCATTCGTGCAGGTGCACCTGGGCGGATGCAATTTTCTTTAGAATTCGTACAATGTAATAATGTAACATACCAGCACGATAATTCTATATTTTGCTTTTTTGCTGAAAGAATTTCATAAATATATATAACTCAATAAAGTGACCGTAGGTCAAGCAAGTGCGTTAGACCAAACAGTTATTGGTTATTTTTCCGAGGTTCACTTATGATATGAATTATTAAGGTTTTTGCTCAAGTAGTAAAAATATTAATTTATATATTTTTAACTGTTTTATAGTCGCCCATGTCGGTCGTTCACTTGATACTTATTTAATAAATATAAATGAACTGCCTGCAACCTAAGACAAGATATTCTTTGTAGCAATATGCTAATATTGAATCTAGTTTTCTAGAATTCTTGTTTGTAAATCTTAAGAAATCCAATGTATTTCATAAATCAAGCTGTTATTACAAGAACGGATGTGTTTAGCTTGATTACATTCATATATCATAAAGAATCCAATTATTTTGATATTCCTTAATACATATCAAAATAAGCAATACCATAACGAGCCCAGGTAATAAGATGAAATATGTTACCTGTCTCAATTACAATAAATTATACTTTCATCTAAATTGAAACAGTATAATAGTTTATATTACATCATACATGTCTCGTGGAGTAATGTGGAACTAGTTTTGTTGTTGTAATTGCTTCCTCAAAGGAATCGGTACAAATAAAAAGATAATAGGTACTCAATGTTAAAAACTCTGAATTTACTTGAAGATCCTGAAAAATTTGCAATGTTTACAGCAATTTATTATGCAGGGGCTCTCCAAATTGAATACATAAATAATGAAGTTCAAAATTTTTAATTTATTAGCTCCTAGTAGGTGATTAGGTACTTTAATACTTGAAACATTATTTTGAACGGAAAAGGTTTTATTATATTAAAGTAATTACATATAATTTGTAACAAAGGTATTTGTAGGCATGCGAGTCTAAGTATATTTAGATGTTCTCAATTTGACAAATAAGTTGAACTAACAAAAGATAAGTTTTTAAACATAAAACATGTCCTTATTTGTTTCACAGTAAACATCGCAAAATTGTTCCGGCAACGCCGATAAAAATTTCTTTACGGCGAATTTAACACTTCTTGGGTTGCGAAAAAAGTGTAAATATAGGCAGGCAACATGACATAACTTACCTAATGAGATGTTAAATAAGTGTTACACAGCTCGGAAACCTGACACTGAAAGGAATGGCAAACCCGTCCATTAATTCTGTCCTGAGTGCTATTGTGCATTTCTACACGGTCGTCACGATTCTCAGCGTTTGTCGTTGAATGATACTGAAAAACGACAATGTTGAAGTAACAAAAACAATGTTAAATGGCACAAAACTTGTAAGAAAATTACTACATAGTTATTAGCAAAAAAAACTACGACACGTGTTAACATACTTTTAGTTCAAGGTATATAAAAAGTCGAGATTATATTCAATAACATATTTTCTTTCAAATCTTTCGTACCTATTCGGGATTTCAGGAAAACTGTGTTTCTAATTTTGCCAATGGCTACATCGCAGTGGGATATTTATAAAATTATCTCAATATTTTAAAAACATGTGTATCGGAATAGTTTAACTTTTAATTTTAGTGAATAGCTCTGGTGTATACCTAAGTGTTAACTCTTGAATACTCGTATACATAGCTTTCCATGCTGGGGTAAGATAAGACTTTAATTGACCGAACCAAAGTTAAACGACCGTTGCAAACTGTGTTTGACTTTATTGCAATTATATCAAGCACTCTACAAATATGTTTTTTTCCTGATGATATGACAATTTGATTACACAATGAAAGAATCAGTTCATACGATGGGACGGATCACTCAGATCGCGCACTTGAAAATAAGAAGGTACTGTTTGACACCTTCCAGCACCCGTCACAGCGAGGCTGGAAAGTTAGGTCTCGCATACAATTCTAGTGGTAACGTCATAAATAGTCAATAGTGTGCAGTCTCTAGATTTGCGATAGGCGGCATGCGACAGCCGCGGTCATGCGTTTGATTACGTCAACACGCTTTCGTCGCGTGAGAACCAGTGAGAACCTTCCCGCGTCACTTTCGTTGTTAACGGGACATTTAATGTCGTGCACACACAGCATGTGCACACAGCCTATTAGCCGTGCTCCCAACAATGACATTGCCGACTTCTGCGGAACTGGATGCTGAAAACTCTTGGTTACTTTTTAGGGTTCCGTAGCCAAATGCCATTTCTGAGGAATACGACGCAAGGAGGAGGAGGAGCCAAATGCCAAAAAACGAATGCCTTAGGGATTGCTCATGTATGTCTGTATCTCCGTCCGTATGTCACTTTTTAAAATTTTTTTGTAATACATGTTATTGTAGGGTCTATTTTCCATTAAAATACGCGGTTTAAACTACTCGTAGGTACTTACGTACGTAATAGACTGATATATGTATTTAACTGTAAGTATTTCTATAAAATCATCACCATAAGCCCCTTTCAGTCTTCTGCTGGACGTAAGCCTACATCGGAGGGGTGTTGAATCACAAACACAAATATTTTTATGTATCTACTTGGAAGCATAAATGTGTAGGTAAATTATAAATAAAAAATCTACTTATTAACATAAAATACTTCTGGCAATGTAAGATATTGGAAATCTTTAGATGCTTACAATACAGGTCTTATCACGGTTCAAGGTCGCAAAACGAACAACAGAGAGAGAGCGTATTCTTACGTTAGATCTACAAGCATGATCAGAAAATCTACTTGTAGTTGTAATGAGTTGAGATAACATTCAAATACGCAATGTTTTTAAAAGAAAGGGATCTCAATGACCTTTAAGAAACGTACTTATTGCCTATCTGGAGTCGTATTGATGCCATATCTAGTTTTCTACATTGTCATATTTAGTACTTACTGAGTTTACATTAGGGTCCATTAGACCACAGGCATAGATAGAGATCGTATTCAAAAAAATATGGTGTTTCTCTATCACTGTGTTGAAACGATAAATAGATTTACCATTTTATTTTCATTCCTACTAAGACTATGGCTACTAAAGTGATGCCTATAAATGGTAAGTTTTTTTAGGTGGTAATGGACACTGCACGAGTCCTCGTAAGAGTCGTTTGAGCCAGTCATTATAAATCTAAGAAAATCTAGAACACACATTAGGTTACGATTACGTAAACTTTGAAGGGTATGAATGCTAATGTCTTTAGGTAACCGAGATCACAGACATTTACTTAATACGTAAATACCCGTTTTTATCCAATAAATTCTTTAACTACCTCAATGTACCTGTATGTCGAAGTATAAAATCTGAGGTCCATAAAATATTCATTAATTTTTGAACTGGTCAATTACGAGTAATCGTAATTGGAACCGAGGCTGTCAATCGATTTTATAATGAAAAAACAGCTATTATTAATTTTATTAACTTCTGTCATATTATTTTCAAAGACATCAAGACAACGTGCATGAACACATTGACAAAAAACATTTCGATAATAATCCAAACATCTCGTCATATTCTGTTGGAAATCAACGAGCCAAAATAAGTAATATTCTCGGCTAGGTATGTGGGTAAGTAATTGGGGGCGTTTGGCCGAAAAAAGCGTTTGCAAGCGTTTGTAAACAAAATGGCGATTGTTAGCGCAAAATGGCGATTGTTTAGCGGTAACACAGTAAACTGACAGTTAGCAAACACGTCCTGGCCGAAAACTGTACAGTTTGCGCTAACAATCGCCATTTTGTTTACAAACGCTCGCAAACGCTTTTTTCGGCCAAACGCCCCCATTGTGTTTTGTCACAGCTTCCTTTATTTTGAGTATTCTCATGTATCCACATTATGTGCCAGGATAGGAAAATTTCGCAGTGACTAATACATATTGAAAACTGCATCTGTTGCGCTGTGTGAATACGCAACTGACTACCGCCATTCAGAGTACGTTCCTGTGAACTGCATTCAAGTACAGTTATAATAAAGACATTAGTGTGGTACACATGCGAAGGAATGTCACCGGCGCCAGCACTGCGCCGTTCAAACCGAACATCTAATGGCCTCTCTTCGAAGATGAATGCGAACTTGTAGAATAGCCTTTTGTTCACGTTCAAAGTAGTATTTTAAATTACTTTTTTAGAAAAAGCATGAAGTTAGCGGTAGCATGTTCTTGAACACAGATCTTTAGGAATGTTCCGTTGCATTAGAATGTCTTGGATTTAGTGTATCTGTCATCTCGTGAAGATAGGCGAACGGGGCTATTAACCTCCGACTTCTCAGTTGTTTTGGCTCTATTATCATCTTGAAAATTTAACCAAGAACAAGATGCCGATGTTCATCACACCAATATTTGCTTCTATAGTCCATTTCAGTTAAGATGATCCCGGTGACAGTTTGCCTTTGAAAATTGACACTACTCGTTAGTAAAAAGACCCTACGGAAAACCATAAACCCTATTGCCTTGATTAAAATTTAATTTCGTATGAGAAATACACCTGTCACATTGATCAACTTAGCTTAAATGGACTAAAGCAGAATTGAAACTCTTGGTTTTGTGATCAGGGTCTACACATAAACATTAACAAATAAACATATCAAAAGCATATAACCAAGATTTTATGACACACATTTATTACCGCTTAAACATTTAAACCTGATCATTATGTTATAGGACCAGTAATTGTGTTATGACAAATACTATAATTTTAATATTATACTTAATTATCGATAATGCACTAACATTAGAATGCCTCAGAAATTACATTTACGAGTTACATATGAAACTGGTTATGAATGGAATGTTAGAAGTGTATTAAATAATAAGAAGAGCATCATTGCTTAAATCGGACCCACTAACCCAGATTATTACGAAAACCGGTGGTCTTAATAGACAAATAAGATTTGCAACCATCTACTTAGTACGTCTAATTTAAGAAACATTTTACTAAAGAAAGTTTTGCAAGTTATGCGGCTGCATTTTTCTAAGAAAAAATACGAAGCAATATTTTCTTTTCATCAGAATTTTCGCCATTTCAACATAGGCTTTATAATAAAAGTATGTTTTTCAAGGTCCAAAAAAATGTAAATCTGCCGGTACCAAAATAAACTTGGTAAGCTCCTAAAACTGAAATTTTATTATAAAAACGAAGTAGGTATTAATTACTAGCCAAAATTATCTCTAACCATATCTAACCACGTGTTCCATGTACGTAGGCGCATTATTGAGTCTTAAAAGGAACGTAAATTGCGTTGATAAAGCATGACATAAACCGCGCAATGCGGATTTGCTCCCTAGCCCACACGACCAGCCGCCCACTACCGGCCGACAATCCAATCTAGAACCTCATGTCTCCGAAACACCTTCAGTGCAAATTTCAAGCCACAATTATCCATGGAATAGAGTCATCGCCCACGCAAACACACGGCCGCTGATCTCATATCTCGATATTCCTGTCACAATAACAATTATTATGCTCAAGAGATTGATATTTTAATTGTACCTTGATATCCATGAGTTTTAATCAACCGCAAAAAAATTACTCACAAAAAACTTAGACATCATGCGGAAGCGAATCATTGTCTTCTATTCGTAGCAAAATCTTTTATATGTGGAACTTCTTGAACGTCTTTTTATGACGAATGTCTGTTTGTTATTTGGTTGGATGGGTAATTATGAATTATATATTTTTTAAAGATCCATATTAGAACTTCACGCCCCATTGCGTAGGTATAATAAGGATATATCTACGAACACAGAGTGTTATGTTACATATCGATACCTTAAATCTCAAATGGCGTAACCACCAAAACACAACTTTTCAGGAGAGCAAAAAAACAAAAAAAAAATATTTGTTTAAATCATAACTTTATATATTTTAATACTATAAAAATGTTTTATACATCAAATTTCTTAGAATTTTGAGATGAAGGCTTCAGTTAGAACTATTTGCACCTAAAACTTATATTTAAAAAAATAGAAGTCGGTTACGACTTCTGAAAATATGACAAAAAGGCGTTTACACCCTATAAAAAACACGATTTTTTTGAGATTAAGGTCGTATCTCCCATTAAATTCATAAAAAAATACAAAATAAGGGGTATTTTCTACTTCTTTTATTGAATTAGGTACATTAAACGGGTAAGAGGATTTTAGGAAACAAAATAAAATCTGAAAAAAGCCAAGGCCGAGATAATAAGAAGGCCTAATTCGATTAAGCAGTGTAGGTGTAGAAAAACGACCCTTATTCTTAGCAACTCTACTTATATTTATATGATATTTACGTAATAATCAACTTTAAAATTCAATTCAAGTCCTAATGGAGTTAGAAAGGATTACAAAAATTGTATTAATTTAAGAATCAATGAATCAAGTAGCTACGCCACGACCATTGCGATGGGCTCTTACCTCCCATCGCAATGGCCGACATACTTTTAATCAGCAAGAAAGACACCACGACCTTATAATGTCATCGTATCAGCTCACTCTGATTTCCTAAATTATTATTAAAATTGTGCACAGACGGCATTATCCCAAAAACATATCATGAAGAATATCACCCGCGATTACCAACAGCAGAAGATGTGCCAGATGTATTATTACCAGGCACTGATATAGAGGACGGAGTTACAGACACAGAAAAATACTGTTTTTTTTATGTTTGATTGTTTTTGATATGTAGTTTCAATTTAATTTTTTTGACTGATTATTTTAAATTAAGGCTTTCTAAAATCTCTTACTTTTTGAACGTAGCTACTTGATTCATTGATTCTTAAATTAATACAATTTTTGTAATCTTTTCTAACTCCATTAGGACTTTAATTGAATTTTAAAGTTGATTATTACGTAAATATTATATTAATATAAGTAGAAATCATTGTTGCTAAGAATAAGGGTCGTTTGTCTACCACTTCTTAATCGAATTAGGCCTTCTTATTCTCTCGGCCTTGGCTTTTTTTAGATTTTATTTTGTTTCCTAAAATCCTCTTACTCGTTTAATGTACCAAATTCAATAAAAGATGTAGAAAATACCCCTTATTTTGTATTTTTTTTATGAATTTATGGGAGATACGACCTTAATCTCAAAAAAATCGTGTTTTTAAAGGGTGTAAACGCCTTTCAATAATAAAAATTGTGTGTGGTGTAAACGCCGAAACCGAAAAATGATGTCCCTTACCCCCGTGTGTTTTTACTTTTTTCTTCACTTTACAATAATTTCTAAGGGCGTAACCACCAAATAAAGTTGGCTATGTGTGATACGCCATATTAATGTATTAAAATATCTCGTTACGCCCTGACGTTGTTCATGCATTAAATTTATAGCTGCTTACGACCTCTTTACCTTATAAAAAGTGTTCAAATCTATAAAAAACATCGGGTCGTAATGACCATTTTTTTGCGAATTTCAGGATTTTAAATATACAGATCGATAGAGAAAAAAAAACTGAATAAAACTGCATTCAAAAGTCATTTTGACCAATTTGGCGCTTACGCCATTTGAGATTTAAGGTATCGATATGATAGGATCACTGATGGCTGTTGTGACCCTAATGCGCATTTCGCCAGGCGACCTGAGTGTGGGCGTAGGCCAAGCCAGTTACACAAACGCGCTATCGTTCCTGGACTAATATGCATCCATGTTTGGAAGCAGTCGCGCCGCACCATGGGTTGGTAACGTGATTCACATGCTACGATAACGTCACACTTCGTGACTAACTCGATATCTGCATGTTAAAGTGTTTTAAGGAAACCAACTAAGACTTTGTTTTAGATAATTGTCGTTGCCTTTTTCTGGTTACTTTATTATACTGATCCATTTGGTAACTTAAATATGGGGACTTAATTACTGTTTCGTTCCTATTTTCATTCAAGTTACGTCCTTGGACATTTTTGATATAGTGTTATTTCTATCCAAACTTGCGCAGTTAGCTTATTGAATCAACACTTAGTAACGGATGAATATTTTGAAACATACATTTCAAGAACAAGGTAAAGTCCTTGATTGAACTTTGCGTAGGTCGGGCCCGCGACGGTTAAGCTTAAATGTATTAAAAAACAAACTACATATTAAATAGTTTATTGAGGAGCTGGTTCCTGCACTGGGATATGCGCGCCCTCGGCGTGGGAGCCGTCGAGGCCGGCGCTGTACTTGGTGACGTAGGTCTTGCCGTCGTCGCCGACGTAGGAGGTCTCGCCCTCGACGACGAGCACGAGCGCGCCGCTGGGCGTGGGCACGAGGCGGCCGCGCTCGGAGACCACGGTGCCCTCGGCGGTGACGTAGCGCAGTGCGTACTGCCCGAACTCGTCGTGCACCTCCTCGTGCTGCAGCGCCGGCAGCGCGCGCCGCGCCGCCGTACCAGGTCCGTACGGGGCGCAAGACACAGCCGCGATCATGCAGGCAGCTACCAACAACTGTAACAAAAGCCCAACAATAAGCAATATATTCCAATGTCAGAAAGAACAGTATAGCACAAGTAGGCTATCGAACTGTGTTGCATTTCATAAAATTCTTCCAATTTACATCCGTTATTAGTAACAATGCATAATGCAACGGCTAAGAAAGCAAGCTCTGTTCTCATTAACTGACAAATGGTTTACCACAAAAATTAAAAAGAAAACAGTAAACTTACCAGCTTCATTTTTCTTTCTTCTTTTCTTTCTCGGGTTCTTACTCGCAAAATTGTATTGAACTGATAACCGTTATTAGATGTTCCACTTTATATACATTGCTGCTAATACTTTACCTGTTGTTAATTTGAAAATTTCACAAGTTGCTATAATTTCTCCGTAATTAACATAATGATAATTCAACTTAAGCATTTGGTGATGGCATCAGATACCTGATACCGATAACAATGCACTAAAGGAACCACTTCTAACCGTATTACGCACTATTAATGTTTGAATTATATTATTTTAATGTGCCGAGGATTCCATATGACATGTACATAGTTGTAAACATTCCAATAAAACAAGTCGCGAAATATTGCGAAACATCAATTAATGCAATAATGTAATGAAGTAGATTAATTAGTAAGCTCGACACGAATATGAGTCACGTCCCATGATGCATCACATAGCACAAAGTAAATGCAGAGTTCGTTTAGGTAAGGGCTTTACATGGCCCGCACACGATTCTAATTCTTGACGACGCAATTCTCATCAACTTTCTCCCTGAGACAATTAGATATTTTTCTTTGTACTGCATCACAATACTTTGTAAGGCAAAGCTTAGAGGGATAAAATATTAGTACCTATGAGGAATTTTTGTTACTTCACCGGCCTGTTTATCAAACATTCGAAGCATCATTTGAGGTGGTTGAAAACGATTATATTTACCTTTGTATGTTTTGAATGCGAAAACTGGAATAATTATACAGTATATACCTAATAAAAAAATTACACTGTACTTAAAATACAAAGTTTCATATTATTTATTTTGATAATAATGTTGAATGCAAAAGATATCCATGTATAACTCATGTTTCAGTATAACGTTTATATTATACCGGCTACGTTAGGAAGCTGGCAATAATTACAAGAGATTGTCTGAAGCGATATAGATTACGTGTAATTACTAGGAAAATAAAGTGATGGCTCGTCGTTTGTATTGTTCGACTCTCTCCGATCTTTACTGCGCTTCCTGTTATTTCCTGTATGTGGCGTAGCTTTATTGTCTAAGCTATGCTATTAAAATTGACTAAGTGCAAAACAATATTATTTTATATTCAGCAATAGTGGTATGGTGGTGTATATTTTTAATAGAACAAACTGTAGCCATACCACGACTAAAATATAAGCCTTTTTATTTTTATTCAGATTTTATATAACTAAAGAAGTATTTAAAATTCCTAGGTAATAAGGTGTTGTAATCTTTTGTCCTATGACGGCAGAAGAGCCGCCATCGTAGGTACCTACTATAACGTCAGTTTATATTTAAAAAAAAACAGTCTTGGAAACTCCAAGTCAACAAGAAAATATTATTTTTATGGTACAAACAAAATAAAACAGTTAGTAACATTATTACTGGAAAACCAAGTGAACAGTAGGTACATACTCATAGCATATTAGCATGCAAATATTCGTTCCACATAGCTGTTCAAACCCATTGTTTATATGTTACTCATCATTTTCCAGTACACCATTTTCAGAAACATAATACCTTTTTGCAGAATAGATAACGTCGTACCTAACTTTGGAACTGTCCTGCTTTGAGATAAAACGGAACTTTCTTTATTACCCATTTAACGCAATTCTTTAGAATGTGACCGTTATTTTAGAGCTGAACATTTCTACCATTTGCGAGACAATTTGTCGTGGACAGAGATTCCTATCTCTATTCTTTTTTAGATTTGGCAAAACAATATCAAATCATCCACTGAAATACCACGTACTCACATAAAACTGGCCCTCATTAATGCTTCATGCTAAATTACACGGAGAAGACATTCATCCTTATAAGCCAGTTAGAGCTCAAAGATCTCTAATCTATTGCATGTTTAATGTATTTTGGGGATCGATAACCTTAACTTGATGGTTAAAGCTATCGTGAACCCTCGATCGATTTGCCCTCTGACTCATTAATAAATACCTCGTATGTGTATTGTCTTTTCTTAGGACTTCATATTTCGATTACTATTATTACTTAATCGTCAACCGATTGAACATTTATAATAGCTTGGTACCAGATTTTAAGGGTATCGTCAAAAATGCCATGAATTGCTCTACAAAGGAGACTGCTTTAATTTAATAGTTATAGTTACAAAACAAAACAAGTCAAGACCCTAATTGGCCAGTGTTTTTTCTACACGTTTGTCTATTTATCAAAGGCTGTTTCCGCGTAGGTCCTTAGTTATCTGCCCACGTCTCATTCCCGAGGTTATGGAGACACCGAAGTGTAATGCTAATTTATCTGTAACAATAATTGTTATTCTATAAGAGCACAACAACACACCATTAAATATTCTTCAGCATAGCGAATCATGTTGACATACTTCCTAGTACTTACCTTGTGGGAAATTTCCTATTTAAACTAGTCCTTTAAACTAGTCAGTTAATACAAAATTTGCAATAAGAATCCATTTTATGTTCAATTAGTAGGGAATAGGGATATTCTGTTTACTAACAAAAAAATTCAAACCAAATGACTCTAAAGGCCACAAAGTTGTAACTTTGTGGCAACAATATTCAAAAGACATGATTTCAAAGTTGGTTTCGGCAAAAAAAAAACATTTTTCTTCACAATTAACTTGGAAGTCTCGATGATTTGCCATGATCTATTATTGGGCATACCTATGTTGATGGCGATTTTTAATATAAATCTTGATAAAAAGAAAAAAATAAAAAGACTAAGCTATGACTAAATGTGCGACTTGTAATAGTAAGAATGTTTTGATAGGCCTAATAAGTTTAAATTCCATTTGCAATTAGTTAGCCAATCGACTTATATCCTGTCTCTAATTAGAATTAGTCATTAGGTAGTCAATAAAATTGCATCAACTTTATGAGCATTCTACGCAAGATTACATAATATTGTTATACCTATTAATGATAAATGGAATAAAACTTACGAAATTATAAATCGAGGAAGCTCCTATTAGGAATACCATTTATTATAAAAATAAGTAAAAGTTACTTTACTTGTACGTCTTACCTAAATATTTTCTAGTTTAAAGTAGGTACTTGGAGGTACTGATATGTTATCTGTGGTAACAATATTCGTAGGGCCATATGTTTTGTTGCTAAATCATAGCCTTCGGGGCTCGGTTAACATCTATTGTTCAGCAAATTACCGATTCCGTCTCTAATTCGTGGCAAATCTATTGTTTCACACAACCAGCCTGATTTTACGGTGATGCACATCGCGAGGACGACATACGAGTACAATGCATTTCGTGTTAATTTAACAAATGACGCCGGTTGACACCCGTTTTACACCTCGCTCGGTAAAAGTAAAACAATAGGTGGAGACTTATAATTAGCATATTATAACAATTCATTGTAACTCTTACACTTGTTATGTATTTTAGCTGCTAGTCTTCCGAATAAATATAGATATAAATAAATAAATAAGTAGGTATGTTATCACTTGTAGCTCCTACTGTCCACTAAGACTGGTTTTGTTGGCATTCATGCTAGGAATACTAGTAATTTTTCCACTGTTCGTTTTTGAACCCTTGTTTCTACGACGGTAATACCTACTATCATATTATTATAACATGTAATCACCCTTGCAAAATTGATTCTAAAGCATGGGTTTACCCTTAAAACCTCACTAAATTCTTCTATATGTTCTGGTTAGGAGTCAATAAGAACATTTGATGTTAAATATTAAACCATGTACAGAAATATTGAATTCCATGACATAAGACTGGTTTACATAAAAAAATGCATCGACGAACTACTCTACATGCAGCATTCTTTAACTCGCGCATTTATAGATGTAGATGTTAGACCTAGATATTGATTTACTTATCATTAAATCGTATTCTCAAGTATAGGAGATCAAATAATGGATCATTACTATGCAATACCTGCCTATGTAATGACAACTAGGTACTTAATGAACATTTTAATGACATACTGATGTACTAGCAGAACTTGTTAGCAACGGAACGTCCTTGACACTTCCAACCAACCACTAAATAGATGTTTCAAACAATCCCGACTCCCACACGCTGACATGCAATTTATGAATCTAATATACTAATCAACTAGGTACTTGCCTCTTCACTTTATATTTGTTGTCAGATACTTATCTAAAGACAGTTAAAACATTATGAACTTGTTGAAACTCCTACCCTTTTTAACATAATATTGGTACCTATCATTATTTTTAGCCAGAAATGCATAATTTATGATTACCAAACGGAATTTAGTTCGTATAAAATATCACCTCCGAAAAGACATGATAAGTAGAAAATCTGTCATTAAAGAATTATCGCCCTAACCTTATGAATGAGAATAAATAGATACTATAGTAGAAGTAACATCATAAACTATTGTCATAGCTACATGTCATGATGTCTTTAGACATATTTTTTCTCTCTTTGACTTTGCATTATTATTTGCCCCTGGATTTTGTCACTTTTCTGTTATCACTGCAATAAGTGATTGCCGTTCGAAGCGCATATCCACCCATTCTAAGAAATTAATAATGTAATTACTTACAAAAGTCTTCACCAAATACCTACCAGACATTACTTAAAGTTAACTCGATAACGTGGCCATACTTGACTTATGTTATTTCCTTAAACCTAATTGATATTACTTCTTCCCAGGTATGCGCATGCGGCGCGTTGGCAGCCCTGGACGGGTACAGCCCTCAACAGGATCCTGACCAGTTCCACATCCAGACAGACGAAGATGATGAGAGGTACTTCCTCTACCAGACACACAATGGACAGTACCGAAAGGAGAGAAGACTAAAGGACGGCTCTGTTGTTGGTGCGTGGCAATTAGTTCTTATGTTATAATCAACATTATTTATACATACATGTGGGGCTTTACTAAAACAAGCCATCGCTAGATAATGATAAAACTTGTCATCAACCGCAATATACTTTGTGTCTACCTACACATAATATTTTTGCTAATAGAAATACGAAAAAAATATAACAATGCTTTGATTGACAAACGTAAAGAGAAACGTGAACAAATGTTAAATTGGGATTAAACTACAAATTAATTTATACAGTAAGCAGCTCTGGACCTCAAATTCAATTGTTAAAACTATGTTATCTTGCAGGCACAACGGGATGGGTCGGCGCCGACGGCTACCTCCGCCTTCAGGACTACATAGCCGACGGACAAGGCTATAGAATATACAAGTCAAAAACTGTTTTCGTAGGACAGAACAGACCAATTGGAGTACGTTTTCTTTACAAATTCAATTAAATGTGAATTAAAACACAAAATAATTTTAATGTGATAAAGTTGAAGGCTTATGTTCAGTAAGATTAAACAATTAATATTTTGTTTCAGGAGTCTCTGAAAATTGCAAAAACAGCACCCACTGATTCCGGCTTTGGCGTGACGCCGGCGCCCCCAACACCGGTACAACGCAATCGTGGACCTCCGCGTTTTACTACGCAGAGGCCTTACGTACCATCCTCCACACTGGCGCCACCCTTCTACCCCACCGAAGTGTCCATCACGCCACCACCGTCCTACCCAAGCTCATCATCTACGCCTAACGTCTTCGTATCACCAAACTCGATCGACTCATCCACTCCTAAATACGACTTCAGACCCACGGTAACGCCGATCACTGCAAGCGAGGCCTCCTCACCGTCAAGCCCCTACGACTACGACTCTTCGAACACTAACACCCTAGAAGACGGCTACTACGCCAGCGACAGCACGCCGTTCAGACGATACGACGTGTTCAACCCCAACTCATACAGACATGCAGACGCCTGGCTTCAACGACAGAGCCAGAGACCGAATGTCCGCCTAGGAGACGGCTACACGCCTCAGTTCCCAGGCTACGACGGCGTAGCGTTCAGACGGAACGGTTTCCGCTACTACCTCCCTAAACAATATCATGAAGAAGAAACGAACGCTGGTAGTGAGCGCACGGGAAGTTTCGGATACGTGGATCCCTTCGGCATTCGCCGAGTCATTTATTACAATACAGCGCCGGGTGAAGGCTTCCAAATCCGCAAAAACAACCGATACGTGGGCCATGACGCGACGCCCTATGACCCGAGACCTATAAACTGATTAGATCTATAGGAATTTATTGAGTGAAACATTGAGTTACCTAATTATTTATTGATCAGTATTTGTAGTTCGTTCAATTCCTTTTAAAGGAGACAAAACGATTTTATTATATTCGAACGACGCGAACTTCTTAGCCATAAAATTGATCTAAGAATAGAAAATAAATAAGATTCTGTAATTGTATAATTTAGAAACTGAGTTAATGTATTTAATTTAATTTAATAAAATAAATACCAGTGCCATTGCGCAGTTACGTAGCGTAGACGCTAAGGGCCTGTTTCACTTCTTACAATAATTACTTTTGTATTTTAACGGTTCATATTTATATTATCTTCTTTTAATATCTTTCTCCCAACTATCACGATAAGGAAAGTATAGTTTGGAATGGTGAAACAGGACCATTTTTATAATGACAGCATTCTCGTACCTATGCAAAATCCATTGTTAAAACCTAAGTATATCAAAGGCAGCTAGATCCTGCATGTTTTATTTACACTCTACGAGTTCTTTATTATATGTACCTACTGTTATCAGAGATAATGGACTCTTTCAAAAAAATAATGACTTGTTTATATCATAATAAAATAAATGAAGTTAAATAAGGAAACTTGTGCTCTTAAATACTGTAGGATCATTGAACTCGTCAAGATTATCACAAAATGATCTCTATACCTTAAAATGGTGCGCGTAGGTGCTATAAGCTCTATATAATATCTTTATTGGGAAAGGAATTTAATTGCCATACTGACAAAAAGTATAAAGCGATTTTTTTATACAGGGTGGTCCAACTAGTGACGTCAACAATCACACCTGAGGCTTTCCAAAAATAATCCATGTATGTTCCGCGATTTTTCTTGGTTTTCGAATTATAATCTTAGTCGCTGAGGATCGGGCTGAGTGGAGAGCCCTAGGAGAGGCCTATGTCCAGCAGTGGACTGCGATAGGCTGTTGATGATGATTGATGATAAATCTTAGTACAAAAAAATTAAGTTTCAATTAGTCAACCTGTTTTTAAACTGAGTTATTTTTTTTACAAAATCCACATTTAAGACAGTCATGTCACATAAAAAGACTGCAAAATACCTACTACGAAAAAAGATATTATGAATTTTTCAAACCTCGCTGTCAGTCATTGAAAATTCACAAAATAATAGGGTATTTGCGGATAGCGAGATGTGCGAGGAACCTAAAAAAAATGTTGACGTCCCTAGTTGGACCAACCTGTATGTATAGCTTTATTTCGAAAAAAAAGAAATTATAATTTGTTCACAATGAGAATGTTTTTTTTGAAAAAAAATATTTCATAATTACTTACATTGTAAAAATAACTTACATTCGTAATATATCGGACGGGAAAATATTTTCTTGTATACCTTCAGGGACATGTGAGTAATCGTTACTGCGAATAACTTGTCATTTTATAACATTGTTGAACGCAATGCACCGAATGTCGACTTGTTGCAGTGACTATTCAATGGGAACTAACTTAAAAAATAAATTTAAGGTTAGCAAATGTATAATTAATTTCACGAAACAAATATAAATATTTATTTCTTTTTGCACTTTGTACATTGAGACTAATTGTTATTAAATTAATATTATTACCAATCTTCATATAGTAATTGTTAACCACGTCATAGTGTTTTATTTCAATTTTATACCCACCTACCTCTTATTTTGTACTATTTCAATAAGGTTAACAATATGGCGATAATCATACACAACTGAAATGAATAGTTCAGCAAGAACAAAATAAAACCGACATTTAAGGTAGGTATGTTCATTATTTCAAAAAATCTTGGCATGAAAATTCGTATTATTCCTAGAAGTGGAGAGAAAATCAAGACAATACGAGTAATACTGACGAGGTCTGACTGATTCATTTATAACGTTTAACTTCAAAGACTAAGTTTGACTTATTCATTACTAGCGACCCGCCCCGACTTCGCACGGGTGCAACTAAGTTTATTAGCGTTTCTCTACTAAATTATGCATGTAGTATACATAAAAACCTTCCTCTTGAATCATTCTATCTATTGAAAAAAACTGCATCAAAATCCGTTGCGTAGTTTCAAAGATTTAAGCATACAATGGGACATAGGGACAGAGAAAGCGACTTTGTTTTATACTATGTAGTGAAGCAATACAATATTTTGTTGACTTTTTTCCCTAAAAATGGTATAACTACTACTTTATTGAGTCAAGCACTTGATACATGACAATTTAACTGCAATTATCATTAGTTACAATAATTACAAGAAATGCTGTTGTTCTAGTTTATTTTTTGCCAATTTTTGCTATTTATACAGAGGTAGTTAGCGAGTATGATGTTAGATCATTTTGAAGCGTAAATAGACCAAGACGTAAGTAAATTATTTTAATAAATCATTATTCATAACATATCAAACTAATTGAATGTACTGAACAATAACTTTGATTCTTACGATTCGTTGTAGTGTAAGTGATAAGTCGAGGTAGAGGTCGCAGGTTCAAACCCCGCACCCTACACACTTTTTTCTTTATAAACTTGAACGTGTCTGTCTAGTTATATTTATTTTCTGATCTATCAATGTAAATAATACATGTTTGAACGTCAACGATAAATGTTTATTTGACTTCCATCGTCAAACTGCAGTGTAATCTTTGCTTAATAGGGGGTTGAGTGGCTCTATTTATGGATAATAAAAACCAGGACTCTTGTTTTACAGATGATTCGGTTTTCAATCAGCTTGCTGCTTTGTACGGCAGCATATGCACAATACTATGGGCCACGTGAGACGTCTACCCCGTACCCAATGGACTTCAATGATCCAATCAACTATAAAGATACACGAATCCAACCTTCCTCCAATTTCTTCTTCAATTTTGAACAAGCCCGGAGGGATCAACCCCTACAGGTTGAAACAAGGGAGGAAAATCTGGGAAAGTATATGGGTCGACCAAGGACCACCCCACGTGTCCCCATGATGACGAAACACCTCGAGCACAATGTTCCAAGTATGGAAACAGTCCACCTTCATCACCTCAATGACGTTAAACCTGTATCTATGAAGCCTTACGTACCACAGCAATGGGACCCAGTCAATTCACATTTACCCGCAACCCTCCCACCAGCGCCTACCACTCCAAGATGGATGGACTTATCCGATGACGTCTTCAAGCACCACACTCACCATAGAAGCTCTACGACAAGTAGGTATCCCGTGAACGCGTATGAACAAGTTCCTACTCAGGCACCGCCATCTCAGTGGCCGCCGGCTGTACCATCCTTCGCTGATGCTCAGCCACAAGCACCGCCATCGCCATCTCAGTGGCCACCGGCTTTACCAACATTCGCCGAGCCTCAGCCACAGCAAGAGACATCGTACGCAAACATGATGCCGCAGTACGTGCCCCCGGTCGCCACGCACTCGATGCCGACTGAGCAGTTTGACCGCAAGCCGTCACGCAACCGTTCGACGTCCAGAGGGTCCCACAAGTTCAACTGGAATGACGTGCAGGCTACAGAACAAGCCCCAGTTTACCCCAGCGCGAGCACGGCGGCTCCTGCGCCGGTGGCGCCGCAGAACCGCGGTCCGCCGCCGTCAATCCCCACCCTCTCACCCTGGCACGATGGCTTTGGAAAGTGAACAATTTATGAAATAGACATTTTTCAAATTAGTTTGGTATTTTATTTATATGTTTCCTTGATTTAACCTTAAGTGGCATCATTTAAAAGTAGTTTTATTTTGTAAGTGGCATGCTAAGTCAGTATTTATAACAAAATTTGTTATAAATACTTACCAAAAACTTATTTAACAAAAATATCCTCTCGTTATTTTTTACTAAATACACACTGACTGTAAGAAGCAACTATTGTAATGCACAATCGCAAACCAAATAATTTAAAATTTCTGATGTAAATATGATAATTGAGTTCTACAAGACAAACGGTAAACTTATCACAAACCTACACCTACCTACACATTTATTAATAAAAAACGAGTTCCATTCCAAATATTCTTTATTGTATTTCATTTCAACACATCAAAATTTACTTTTTGACAATTTGAGAACACCTACTCGGAAGTGGGAGCGGCCGGGGCAATAACAGATCTTCCGAACCTTTCAGCTGGGGAGGGAGCAGGCATTACTACGGGTTCGACAGGTAGAGTCGCCGGTGGTTTTCCAAGTATCGGCCCTAAAAATGGGAAATCATACGGGAACGAAATTGGCAGTGATTGTATGAAGTCTGTTATAAACTGTGGAGGCTTAAGTCGGACGAGTACGGGCCTGGATACTCTCTCAAACTTTATTATCGGTTTTCCTTCCTCATGTTTGGCTTCTTCTGTTTTAAGTTCCTCTTCCTTAAATGGTTCTTCCTCCTTTTCAATTTCGCTTCCCTCTTCACTCTTGTGCTCCTCTTTGTCATCTTCAGACTTTGCGGGCTCCAACACAATTGACGCTAGAGGTAATGTGCGTCCATCCGGAATAGACGGATATTCGAAAATCAGTTTCCTTGCCTCACCCTCTTTTTCGGGGGCCAATGTGAGAATTGGCGAAGACAGGGGGTAGTAATACGGGTACGGATAGTCTTCGTACGTGGTCCGGGAAACGTACACAGACGGCTGAGCCAAAACGCAAGCCGCCAAACACAATACTCCGAGGAATATCATCTGAAAATATTTTTTGTCATGAATAAATCTATAACAAATAAGATAATAGTTATGAATGTTATTATCATAAATAGTATAAGAAAACATTTACCTTGATCTCGACTTCGGTTTCGATAGTGCAGTCTGAGAACAGTGAAGACTTTATATACTTCCAAAATCAATTAGATTTTAATTATTATAACGATAGAATAAACATTAATAAAACATTTGAATAGAGAGTATCGTTATCTTACTATTTGTGGTTTTTGTAAAGATAACTCGGTTCAAATCTATTTTATTCTTATGTGTTTTGTTGACAAAACTATCACACTAATGAATAATAGTAATAATGGCTTTAAAGTACAATACGTTTATTTTGTTGAGATATCCTAAAGTTTCAGCAACATGCCAGTAACAAGTCTCAAAACTATATGCCCCCATCTTCAAGATATTGGTATTTGCAAGGATTCGTCAAGAATACAGATACCCAATATGTACCTAGACATTATAACTTAATAATATTTTGTTTATTAAAAGTTATTAAGTAACCGTATCATTTTCTTTATATTCAAATACTCGTATTTGTATTATGATGAAAAATAAGTATGTTCTATCCTATAGTAATTGCATAGTTTGCATAACATAAGATACCTACATAATCCGTAACGGTTCCACATCATTAGCAGTATTTAATTACTAACAAATAGGTCAATTAAGTCAAATTCCTATGATTTACGTCAATAACACTCTCGCAACGTGATCCGATGGGAAAGCAGGCGTTTCGATCATTAGGTAGGGAAGACAATTATTTTCATATTAAGGTAGGTACCAAAATTGCGAATCTTGCAACTTTATGAAATACTATCAGCCACAGGCGACTCTGTCCACGTGGAATTCGATTTCCGCACACATAGTGTTATAGGTACTGTAGCTTAAAGCCTTCCTCGAATAATGGACTATACAACGCAAAATACTACGTTTCGAATTGAAAAAATATTTCAATTCGGAAAAGTAGTTCCTGAGATTAGCGCGTTCAAACAAGCAAACAAACAAACTCTTCAGCTTTATTATGTAAGTATATGTATGTTGATTTCTAGTAAATAACTTATGTCTGTGTTCGACTTTACGAACTCATGGATAAGTGGTTAACATGTTGAAATTAAATATGACTTTCCTCCATAGCTCAAAAGGAAAATATGTATAACATGATAAAAATTGACTTGCTTGAATAAAAATCAGTAGTAGGTAGTATGAATAAATAATTATTTATTTTCACTTAAAGAACTCCTCACGCCTCAACCGGGAGAGGTTCAGGCGCCACCGGGAGATGGTCACCCTCGACCTTGAAGCCGTCGAGTCCGGCGCTGTACTTGGTGACGTAGGTCTTGCCGTCCGCTCCGATGTACGACACCTCGCCTTCCACCACCAGGACGTGATCGTTCCCCTCAGGCGTGGGGATGAGGCGACCCCGCTCAGACACCATGGTACCCTCGGCCGTGACGTATCTCAGAGCGTACTGCCCGAAGTCGTCGTGGATTTCCTCGTGACGTAAGGCGGGCATGTTCCTGGCCGCTGCACAGTGGTCCCGGTTCCTAAGAAGGGCGGTCATAGAGGTTGCAGCTCGGAATAAAAATAAAATAAGTACTTTTTTACCAAAGAAATGAATGTTTTGATGTGATTAGGGTAGTAACAAGTAAAACAATGTATTTTTAAAAGCAAGGTATAAATATATTCACAAAAAAATAACACTTTTCCACACTTAAAAATATTAATATAGATAGGTAAGCAGGTAACATTAAAATTAGTTTTATTTATTATTATTTCTGAACAAAACTTTAATTAACATATGAATAAACACAAATTACTAAATAATAGATCACAGAACATTTTATTTTAAATAAAAAAACCGCCATTTAAATGATGAGAAAACATTATAATTTACAATATTAAAATTTTCGAAAAATGCGTTATTATCGTTCAATGCATAATAAATCTAACACTTCTTTTGCTAATGTAGACTTCTTCTTGCACGGTAACTTTCGTATGCTAGAAATAAGTGGGTCTGAATTAAGAAGAAGTCTGTTTAAAAGATCCATGTTTGTCACATCTCGGGAATGTTTCCTAGTGTTATCGCGTCTAAATAATTTAACTAATTTATTACAAGATTCGGCGGCTTCTTCTGACAATTCACCGATAGACAATAAAGAATTATCAATCACCTCTGATCCGTGCATTAAAATCTTATGTATAGATGAAGGCAAGTTATACCAAGGATATTCCTCAACAATCATTTTGGCAGTATCAAAAGCATAACTTTTGAATTTTTGTGCATTTATTTTATATCCTGATGAGAGGCTCTGCAAAAGGTGACTACATCTATCTATTAGATCTTTTCTAATACCAGTTATTTCAGCAGAAATTTCAGAATGATGAAAAAATTTTCGTGCAGAGTTTCCATCATTGGATGTGCCACTTCCTCCACTTCGGGGTTTATCTACAATCAAGCCAATTTTTTCCCTAAACTGCTGCTGAATGAACTCTTTTCTCTGAGCGAGAGATGCTTTATCTTCGGCCGAACGAGCTTGCCATTTTTTGAAATTAATGCGGTAGGAAAGGTGGATGAAATATTCAAAAAATCTTATGTATGAATGAAGGGGAGATAAGCCGAACTCAAATTTACTAGCGTCAGATATCTTATTTAAACATTTATTTAGGTCATTCATCTCTTTCGGTGTTGCACCACAAATGTAGCACCTACTCGTAGATAAGTCACTAAGAGCGGAACAAACTTTACCATCAACCATAGTTAATTGTAAAGTGTGTGTGATTTTAATTTCTCGACCATTAATAACAACTAAAGTGGGTACTAAATCATTAATTTGACTTTTGAAATAAGTCTGTTCGTGTAAAGAAACTTCCTTGGATTCTTTAATAAATTGAAAACGAATTGGTCGGCACCACCTAGTAGAGGAAGGGCGTGGATTTTTCCAAATAATAGATTCTTCAGAGGTGTTTGATTTACAAATAAGTTGTAGGGGCACATAAGAAGTAACAAATAAACTCGAGTCATCGATTGATGAATCTGAAAATTTCTGTTTGTATTCACTATGGCCTGTGCTGCCATCAAAACCCCATTTACTAATTAAAACAAATTCGTTTTCAGATTCGGAAAAACTATCGAATACAGGCTTTTGAGATTCTACAATTCGACTTGCTGTATGATCTAACAAAGACTGCAAATTTATCTCAGCAGACGACTCCGTTACACGAATATCAGTTGGATAGCAACGTTTTTTGGCTTCTAACACTTTTTGATAAGACGGCAAAACATTTGGTATTTTGGAATTAATAAAGTTTTTTAGCAAAATGTATTGATGTTTGGTAAGTTTAGTTTCATTAATTAAAGAAAGGACCTCATCAGAGCTAAATTCAACAGAACTGTCGATTGATTGATTGGAATCACTAAGTAAAGTATTTACAGCGGATTCGTCTATCTGAGATAAAAGTGCTAACCTGCGACGTTTGCTTCTCTTGCTGCACTCGCCAAACTCCTTCCTGTACTGCTGCGTCTTGCTTGTAGATTGAACATGCTCGCTTCTCTCGTCTACGCTTTCACGTATTCCACCACCAGAGCTCTCAAGAATGCAGACTTCGATCTCATCTAACCAGTCGCTATATTTGGCAATCAGCTTAGCTTTTGACCTCCCCAGTTTCTTCCAATATGCAGCAAACCGTTTACACAGATTATAAATTAAATCTTTTAAGTAATCGGTCTGGATGTTTTCAGCGTCCGGTAAAGAATCTGCTAGCATTCCAAACACTTCACGGCATCTATTTGCATCATTTTCTTTATTCGTCGCATTTAACCAAGTGTTAAGAACAAGCATACGAGGAAAAGAACACCTGATAGTGGCCCCTGTAGAACAAAATAAAAACGAAACTTGAAAAATAGTGAAGGTATGAAATTTACCTGCTAACGACCAAGAACTTTCAATGACCTATAGCAATTCTCGGCGCACTTTGGCGCACCTAGATGTTACAGTTCTTAAAACTAAGCAAACCAGAGATTATTTTGATATATGTTTCAAGTTTGGCGATTCGTTCCTTCCTAAGTAGAAGTCTAGTTGAATATGGGAAAGCGGCAAAAAACAAGGAAATCGGAAGTATCTTTTTGAAAATGCTGGTTATCGATAATGGCAGGCTTAAAATCAATATACTAGGTTTGCAAATGTAGTACATACCTTCTTTTTGAATATCCATGGCACAACAATAACACAAACAATCAATAACTTAGAAAAACAACACTTTGAAAACAATATAAATTTCTGCGAAAAGATAACGCTAATGAGCACGAATGAAATGTTACCACTTTGGATGCAAAAAACGTACTGTTACGTAAATGTCATTACAATATCGTTTATACTTGGGGGTAGTCTGGTTATTAGTGTACCCTATAAACGCTAAAAGACATCATAATTCGACCATCGATATTTCAGCCCTATGACCTACGGCGGGACCACTGTGCGCTGGTGACGGCGCCGCCATTGCGTAAGCGGCCACGCTCAAAATTACGACAACGAAGAGCTGGAAAAGTACAATTTATGATAGAACACTGGATATTCCTCACTTGTTTCACGCACAATCAATACACTTAGTAACCCTGAATCTGAGCTTCAGCTATTCAGCACAAAAATAATGCAAAAACAAAGCAATATTATTATGTAGTTTAAATATTTAATTAGACACATTTTGACATACAAAGTTTCAGTGGATAATACGAGTATACAAAAGGCAATTGTAATATTTGTTAGTTATAATTACTCAACTATAACTAACTGATTGGAATTCAACCCTTGGTCTTAAAAGCTCAATGACTATAGTAAGGTATCCCTCAACAATTTTAGCATTCAGATATCCTAAATACTACATGTTGAATTAAAAGGATAACTTGATATTTCATCATTAAATAAATTTAGAATATTCAAATAATATCTAAGAAAGCAACTTAGATTCAGAGAACTCATGTTCATAATGTGTGTAACTGAACTTACCTTGTTCATTGTTGATTGATATTTATGAATTAATACGATAAAATTAACTGAATAGGACGTAGGTCAAGCTGCAACTAATAATTATTGACAAACAATGCACCTTTAAATAAAAATGGTTTCGCAAGATGTAAAACCCGTTAATGTTAAGCTAATGCTGCTTATTTTGATAATTATATTACAATTATCAGATCCGTACCGAGTACATTAGGAAGTCAAATTGACTTGCTTATTTTGACTAATTATTAGCTGGTTAATCTTGTTGACAACTTTAATACATTATTAAGTGAATTATCCAGTTTTTGACAAGATTTTTTGTTTAGTATAAATTGGCTTAATATTTGCAATTTGGTATCATTCATCCGGTAACAGTTCAATTGTCACGATGGTAAGTGCAATTCAAACAATATTACAATTTTAAAATATTTTCACTACCTCCAAGGTACTAAAGTTGTACCTACTATAGAGCGACAACTGCGCCATGAGTCTTGGATTCAAAACCCGAGTTGGTCTTTTTCTGTATGAGTGTTTCTGTTAAAAATAGTCCGTTACAGTCTGGAATCTAGAATTTGGTGATGCAATCACACCCAATACCACGGAGAACGCGACACATTTGCCTACATCTCATTTCTCTTGTCGTGTTGTCATTATCTACAAGATTTGTCTCCCTATGTTATGGGAGTGAGAAAAAGAACAGAGACAGCACCTGTGCATGCACTCTCTCTTGAGCACTATTATTGTTTACCGCGTCTTTGTTTCATTATAGGGATTAACTACTGTACCCTAACCATGGGTGGAAGAACATTAAAATGTTGTTCAAGATGTATTTTCAAATCCACACAACTTATGATACAACTTGACAAAAAAAGTGCTTTACTATTTATAGTTTTTTTATTGATAAGCGCAGACTAGTTTAACAAATATACTTATTATTTATTTTGTTTCAGATTGCGTCAGGGATATTTTTGTTGTTCCTTGGAACAGTTGCTGCTGGACCTTTTATACCAGCACAACCAACAGAAATAATAATCAGCAAAAACAGGCATTCGCATGCATCTCATCATGATAAACTGATGAACTATCCAGCATCGAATAATGCACCATTTATCTCAAACTTTATTCAAGAGGGCACCAATGTGTTCTTCAAGCCACAATTTATGTTGGCGGCTACACAAATGCCGCAACAAATTCAAACAATGATTTCTGAAATTGCGAAAGATGATTGCAAGATTAGAGAACTGTACCCAATGGGGCCTATGCCAGGACTGCCGATTGTTGAAGAACCTCTTCGCATAATTGAAAAAGAATTTAACTCTCCAGTTGTAAAGGAGATTATTGAAATTAATCCCTACCCTATTGCAGTACCTCAAGAGCATGTCGTTATTGGAGAACCTTGCGAAGTCGAACACTTAGTTGTTCCCGAAGTTGTAGTTGTAGAAGAACAACCCAAACTGGTCATTCCTCCCGCTCCAGTTTTGCCTCCTATGGAGATGCCAAAAATAACGACAATAGTAGAAGAAGAAGTTCCGGTATTCGTGGAAATTGAAGATAAGAAAGTGTTCGATATGCCAATAATTCCACCAGCTCCAGTTTTGCCACCATTCGAAATGCCAGAATTACCTAAAATAGTAGAGGAATTCCCAATAATTGCACCCGTTCCAGAGGCTCCTGTATTCGTGGAAATCGAGGAAAAGAAAGTAATTGAGATGCCGATTATTCCTGAAGCTCCAGTTTTGCCTCCAATGGAATTACCAAAAATGCCATTGGTTGTAGCAGAGCCCTGCGAACCTGTTCGTATCATTGAAGAAGTTGAACTGAAGCCTATTGCAGTACCGGAAGCGCCTGTTTTGCCAACTTTTGTTCCAGAACCTTATGTTCACCAAGAGATAATTGAAGAAAAACATGTTGTGATTCCAGAAGCTCCTGTACTTGCGCCATATGTGCCACCAGTTTTTCCCGAAGTTGTAGTTGAAGAAAAGATGATTGTAGATCACCACACAATTCCATACGAAACTGTTCAAGTAATCGAACCTTCTCATCCAGTAGTTATTCCAGAAGCTCCTGTACTTGCGCCATATGTGCCACCAGTTTTTCCCGAAGTTGTAGTTGAAGAAAAGATGATTGTAGATCAGCACACAATTCCATACGAAACTGTTCAAGTAATCGAACCTGCTCATCCAGTAGTTATTCCAGAAGCTCCTGTACTTGCTCCATATGTGCCACCTGTTTTCCCAGAAGTTGTAGTTGAAGAAAAGATGGTTATAGATCACCATACGATTCCATGCGAAACTGTTGAAATAATTGAACCTGTTCATCCTGTAGTAATTCCAGAAGCCCCTGTACTTACGCCATATGTGCCACCCGTTTTTCCCGATGTAACAGTTGAAGAAAAGAAGATTGTCGATCACCATACAATTCCATACGAAACTGTTGAAATAATCGAACCTGTTCATCCAGTAGTTATACCTGAAGCTCCTGTACTGCCGCCATTCGCTCCCGTGGATCTACCTACTCCAGTTATCGTGGAAGAAATTGTCAAACCTGCAGTGATTCCATCTGCTCCTGTATTACCACCTTTTGAAATGCCGAAGTTCACGGTTACTGTTGAAGAGCCCGCGATAATTCCATGCCCACCAGGTGACGAAATGCACGCAGTAGAGATTGTGAAAGAGCACGCTAAGCCGGTGGTAATTCCCCAAGCCCCTCTGCTGCCACCGATGGCACCAATGCCAATGCCAGTACCAATGGCACCTCTTGTGATAGACAAGCCTGCTGAAGTTATAGTAGCTCCGTGTCCGCCAGAAGATGAGGTCATTGTTAGAAAGCAACCTGCTTTTCCCATGCCGTACTATCCACATGCCGGATACCCACAGTTTCCCGTAATGAACCCCGTTGTTCTGCCAGCACCTGCGATAACGCCTGAGTACTACGTTCACCGCAATGTCGTTGAAAAGAATTCCATGCTACCATTATCAGGATGTGTTGAAGACGTTGTTGTGGAGCACATCTTACCTAAAATGGAAATGGCGCATAGACCATATGTAAGCAATGTCCCAGTTCCAATGCATTATGCTCCTTTAGGATACGCTGTGCTATAATTGTAGAAATTAATAGGAAACTAGGCAATTAATAAATGAATTTGTATATACCATCTGATTGTTTTATTATTTTGATTGTTTTAACATTTTACTTCAAAATATAGGTAGTTTAATTATTTCTAGGTATTAATAATAGTGTTAGTGGCTTATCGGGCTTATTTATAAGCAACGTGCGAATGCCTAATTCTTCGCCAACCCATTTCAACTCAAACTCTCGTATTATCTGCAAAAAAAATGGTAGTATTATACCTATAGGTAGGCACTACAGTAAATAAAATCAAATAGAAATAAACATCCAAAATTCTAAAAACAAGACATTTACAAAATGTTCATGAAAGAATACGGGTTCGAGTCCCACTAAGGGAAAACGCCTTCGGCGTAGGTATAGGACGAGGTTAAGGTTTTGTCAATTTCACTAATCACTAACAAAACGAACCAGTCAAATGAAAAACCTAAATATTTACCCGCATTACAGTGATGCTCATATTTTGTTCTGCCAATCTTCGCGCAATACATGAACGAGGTCCGAACCCAAAAGGCAAACTCAAAAATGGATGAATATTTTCATATTCTGGTGAACCTCTCAACCAGCGATCAGGCTTGAAAACTAAAGGATCTCGAACATATTGCGGCAGCCTGGATGAGACCATATTTTGAGTGACTATTACGGTCTGAAAAACAAAAATTACACTTTAAGTTTTTATTATTTGGCCGTATATTGTAGAAAAACTAAAGTCACAATCATTTAAAACACAGTGATCAAATTGTAATGTTATTAATAAAAATAAACATTAAAACCATATTAAATAAATCAAGCATCATCCTTACATCAGCTGGAATTAAATATCCCTTAAGCACAATATCTTTTTGTAACAAACGTCCAACCCCGATTGAAACAGGGTTTAACCTTAAGCTTTCTTTGATACAGCCACGTAAATAACTGGCTTTCGCAATCATATCTGGTGATATAGTAGAATCCTTGGAAGGCATAACATTTACAGTTTCTTCAAACAGTTTTTGTTGGCAGTTCACGTTGCGAGCCAAATGGTAGAGAGCAAAACTTGTTGCATAAGCTGTCTGGAAATAAAGGAAAGTCTAATGAAATACTCTTTAGTCCAAAGTCAGTCTTTATAAATCATTGTGTAGTAAAAATTGGCTCATTTAAAAGCTGTATTTTGACCTACAGCTTTTTCAAAGTTTTGCGTTAAATTATTTTTTATATATCTGGAATTACTGTTTTATCATAAAAATCTATCATTACTTGAAATAATCTCGAATATGTCTGTTAACAAAAAATATGGTGAAATTAAACGCACCGTATCAATAGCAGCCATTAAAATATCAACCATCATTCCAAGTACATCCTTTAAATCAACGTTCGGTTGTTGAAGAAAAGATTTCAAAAGAGAGTGATCCTCATTTGATTCGTCTTCAGTTTCGAAATAGTTTGCTTTTTTTAATAAAATGTTAGTAGCAATCCTGAAAAAAGAAACTGTTTTGATTGTTATTTCCGATAACCCTCCCTAGCCCATTTAATTATTGAACATGTGGATCTTACTTTTCTAGGAACTCTTGCGATTCACTTAGCTTTCTATACAAAGGGGTAGAAAATATCCTCCATAGGACACCTTTGTCAAGCTTCATAATCCCACTGTTGGAACCAAATGCAGCTGCAATTGTCTTGCTACTAACAGAATCTGGGTTCTGTTCGTCTGTAGAAAAGCTATTGAAGCGTTCGCCAAAGGCAACATGACCTATTACTGGAATAAAAAAAAACTTTACAAGTCACAATAAGTAAAAAGAATAAACAAATATAAAAGTATCTGAGATTATTGGTTAAATCGCCATTCCTACGAGTAATTGTCGTAATAGTATAACCAAAAAGAGATATGTATGGCTATCAAATATATATGTGGCTTGTATTTAACTTTCATGCGAAACATTATATATTAATTCAAGTCAACAAATTTTGTTTTGATTCATACTCACTTTCTAAATTCAACCTATTCAAATAAAGTAGAAAATCATCGCCATCGGAATAATTTCGCTTGATACTTGAAACAAGCTCCTTAACGATGTCATCAGTACTTTCGACATGAATTTTAACGCTTTGCGGACTAGTGAAGTTTTTTTGAAATGTACTTCGAAGCTTCCACCATTCGGGACCATTCCTACGAACAAATTAGGTACACTATAACATTAAAACAATACAAGATAATATAGCATAATGTTTGCTTTATACCCTATCCTCTCAATATATGTATATTCAAAAATCATAATAGGTCAGTGTTAGGCAATACCACTTCCAAAGTAAAAATCTCTCTTAATTTTAATAATGCAACTTTAAAAAAATGCAATGCCTCTATTTGCAAATGCATTACATAGGAATTTAAGGTCCCATACATAAGCTACCATAACTACAACCAAATTACTTACGTTGACAGTAAACCACCGGTGTTATAAACATCTGGTTTCTTTAATCTATAGTAACGCATGGCGACATGACTCCTCCTTGCGGGATGCCTGTCGTCTTGGCGGAATATAGCTTCAATATCGTCAGGGTCAAAAACGTGCAGTACTCGAACGCCAGGAAGCTCGCGGACTAAGTCACCATAGCGACGGTAGTTCAACCAAGCGTTTTTGTCAAGAGTTTCAGCGTCGTAGTCGCCTAAAATGTTGATAAAATTATTATCATTAATATCATGCAGTTCGTTTAACTGCGACAGTTCGTATGACTTAGGACTATAAAGAGGACAGACGAGCGCGACAGCACAAGTGTAGGTAGGTACTCCCTATTCCTTTACACTCATAGCTTGGTGATGGAACAACAAAATGTCACCCATCAGCTGTCACGTCCATGAGTGATCAAGCCAAAGATTTTGGAAGTACTACAAGCGTAGGACTACAAGCGTAGGACTACTGACATGAATGAAATTAATGCTTTCAAAACGCAAGCGTAAATTACACCACCAAAGTCCTCCGTAATTTGGTGATGGAGGACGCAACCCGATGGAACTTGCAAAAATATCTGAACAGAAAACCTCGACACAAATTATGCCCGGCCCGAGAATCGAACCCAGGACCTCACCTTGAAACCAGAACCCAATAGAACCAATTTACTCGCCATCGAAGCCATTGAGGCGTTCCAATATTGGTAAAAATAAAAAAAACAATAAAACTTACCAATAAAAGGCAAATATTTATGAAGAGTTCCTATAACGGGATAACTCTTAGGTCCGGGAATATCGTTAAAATTCATCGTGTGTAATTTTTTTTCCGAGAAATTAAAATTAATTTTACGCTTAAATTCAAATTCACGTGTTTTTCGGTTCATGTGAGTAAAACCGTAAAGCATTTTGCGATGTTTACTAGCTTTGAACATTATTAAGAGTACGCACTAAACAACTCGAGCAACTGAATACTAAAACGCCACTGAGCTCAGTTTACAAGATAAGATATTGTTGGATGGAAATTATACCTGCCTGCTTATGTGCATAAATCTGAAGCCAAAAATAACTTGGGTCCATAAATATCTACCTACCTGACTCGGTTGGGATGCATGCTCACAGTTTTTTGAATATGTTATTCTAAAAAATATCTTCTACTAAAATGCTATAAATACCGATTCTTGAATAGGAATAAGAGAATTCAAAAAGAAAAAGAAAATAGAGGAATACAAGATCAGAATAAAAGTAGATAACAATATTATAAAAAAACATAAACAATCAAAGTTAAAGTTGGCACTCCATAGAAAATCTTATGTGTAGACTCCCGCCATTTTAATGAAAGTTGATACATAGTTTAACGTGTAGGTACCCTTATTTTGTTTTGCCACATGTGCGCATTTAGCCAATGGCATCCTCTACAGATAGGAACCTTGGAAGTTTAAGAAGATTAGGGAAGCAGCTTGAAGCAAGATGTAAAAGAAATTGAACGGGAAAGTAGGTCCAGGTTTAATAAAATGTGGTGTTATTTTTATGTGATGAGAAGACGAAGGTATAAGTGTATTAGTATTATGGCGTGTACAATTTTTTTTTAATTATTATATTTACAGTTAAAAGTTTTGACTCAAAATCCATACACAAAAAACCTACGGTCGACGAAATATTGTATTGGCCGATAGGTATTCATATTTTATCTATTAAATATATTTTTCTAATTGCTTGGGGAAACTCCAATAGATAAAAATGGTTGGTTATATTCCGTAGTAGTGTTAGATCACAAGTTCATGGATATAATCATTTATATTCCATCATATCATTGCTGGCTGATGTCTGTAAATATCTGAGTGGGTCCATTAAATAAAAAAAAAACTTGTTGACAGTGACACTCTGACACTTGACATTTGACAGTTAAACATACAAAAATATAATCTAAAGTTTAGAGGTTATTATTATTTCTATTTTTTATGTAATCTACATCTTGTGCCGTGTTTATTTAAGTAAATCTTAAATCTTTGTTGTTCTATCATAAGGATAATATATTTATAATTCAACATAATGAACATTACAAGAACTTTATGTTACTTAGGAACCAAAGCAAAACAAATAGTTACTAACACAATTTTAATAAGAAGGCCAAAACGCTACTATTCAGGCCATGCTGTACTTGGAATAGAAACATCGTGTGACGACACTGGATGTGCTATAATAAACGACAGAGGTGAATTATTGTCCGAAATGTTATATTCCCAAAACTTAATGCATCTACGAAATGGAGGAATTATTCCGGACATAGCGCAAGATTTACATCGAACACACATAGAATCAATTGTTAATAAAACCCTCGAGAGAGCTTCAATGACAATGAAAGATATTTCAGCAATTGCAGTTACTCTCAAGCCAGGGCTACCTCTAAGTCTAGCTATCGGAATGAAGTATGCTAAACATCTAGCTCGTCGACATCATAAACCGATAATACCGATTCATCATATGGAAGCACATGCTTTAGCTGCACGAATGAATAATCAAATAGAATTTCCATTTCTAGTCCTTCTCATATCAGGAGGCCATTGCCTTCTAGCTGTGGTTGAAGATGTGAATAAGTTTTTACTGCTTGGTGAAAGTATTGATATTGCACCTGGAGAAATGTTTGACAAAGTAGCTAGAAGAATGAAACTAAGAAATATGACAGAATACTCCAAGATATCCGGTGGTGAAGCAATTGAAAAAGCAGCAACAAAAGCTACTAATCCACATATTTTTAAATTACCTCTACCACTGGTAGATTACAAAGATTGCAACTTTAGTTTTAATGGTTTAAAAACTTCTATCCTTCTTCAATTGAGTAAAAAAGAAAAGGAACATAATGTTGTTGCCCATCAACTTATACCTGAAGTGAATGACTTATGCGCTGCTACACTAATGGCAACATCAAGACATTTGGTACATAGAACACAACGAGCCATGGAATTTTGTGAACAAAACAATTTAATATCAAATAATAACAAGCAACTTGTGGTATCTGGGGGTGTGGCATGTAATAACTACATATTTAACAGTCTAACAATGTTATGTGAAGAATTTGATTATAGAATCTGCAGACCATTACCAAAATTATGCACAGACAATGGTGTTATGATAGCATGGAATGGTTTAGAAAAATGGAAAAAGAATATAGATATTGTAACCAAACTAGAATCATTGGATATAGAAGCTATTAGTCCTTTAGGCGAAAGTTTAATTGCTCAAGTTTCTGAAGCCAAAATCCCTGTAAAATTAATAAAAATAAAAATGAATTCATAATAATAATTTGTCTTTGAATTGACCTCACTTTGGAAGAATAATATCATGATATAGTAACTAATAAATAAATTAATGTAATATCAGACATGTTTGGGGTGGGGCGACTTTTGCCCAGCTGTGGCACAATATTGGTGAATTAAAAAAAAGAGATGTTTATATAACTTTACCTACTTAAAACTATTAACAACAATTATAAGACAAGGCTGGTCAAGTGTTAGTGAACCTGAATAATAAAAACCACTATAGGGGAATAAGTTTCTGTGATGAAATCTTAATTTGGTTCTATCTGTACCTACAGTTACAAATGGTACTAAAAATTTTTTTATAATAAAATTTTATTTGCTACATTTTGCATGTTTAGTAGGTATTACAATGAAATCATGAAGTATATATATATTTTCTTGACATAATAAATTCCTGAGCCATGATTCATTTTCTTGTTTATTTTAGATATTATCCCATTAAAATTATTCTGATATTCGATAAACTTGACTATCATTGTAATTATCAATATGGAGTTATTTAAATAATTTGGCGTCAACCTAGGAATTTATTTTGATTTAACATCAATAAAATCAATATGTTACTGGAAAGTTTTTTCTTTGAACAATTGAAATCTGAGAATCATTCAATTTTACATTTCAAGAGGCAGCACTATATGACAGCTGTCACATGTTATTTTTTTTTATCTGTCTGTCTGAGAAGAAAAGAATCTGATTGCATAGCATTTTGCTTGCTGTTGCATATTTATTGTTAGCTATAATGGTAAAATTATAGTATAAATAACATCTTAAACCTTAGCCCTTGCCAAATAATGTGTAATAACGTCACGCTGCTATAAAAGTCAGCCCTGTCGTGAATAAGAGCTGCAGTTACATCTTACAAATCATAAAAATGGAAATACTAGAAAGATTTTACCGTAACCTCAGGGGCCAAGTCATGAATTTGCCGGCGAACTTACCAAAGACGGTTGATTTTGTTAATAAATCTGTGACTAAAGTGCGAATACCTCCGTTTACGAAGGACAATGTCTTATACTACTATTTACCAATACAAGGCTTGGTTAGTTACACAACTTTATCTGTGAGCGTAATGAACCCTCATTTAATGGTCAGGTAAGTGGAAAGTGTTAAACGAGTAATATTCGACTTCATTTTTATATTAGGTCCTACAATTTTTTTTATTCTTTTCAGGTTGTTCCCCCGACGGGATATAACAGATGTTTTATTCCTGACCGCCGGTGGAGGAGCAGGTCTCTGGCTATGGGCGCGTCCACACATGGCGGCAGCAGCTCCAGCAAGACGGTTTTCTTGGGCTTTCTTAGGGGGATGTCTTTGGCCATTGGGTTCAATATTTTTGTGGGCAATTTTGAGAAGTTCAGTAGGTCAGAGACCAGTCATAGGCACAATTCTTGGAGTTACTACTGGAGCCATGCTCACAAATATTGCTTTGGATTATTTCCATTATGTGGAACTGATGTTTTGTGGTGAAGTACACCTTCCAGAGGAAACTTATTCTCCTAATAGTGATGATGAGAAATATGACATTGATTTATAAGCTTTTAATAGTGCTTTTGCTTTACATTTGTTGTTATTGCTGTAAATAATTAGGGGAAGCCCAACCTATCTATATACATATTATTTGGTAGCAGTTAAGGGTACCTAGAAGTTGAAAAAATATATTTGACTACATATTGTAAGTGCTATGAATTAATTTAAATGTGGTTATTGCACAATTTGTCTAGTCCTGCATGGAATGCTTTTAATAAATTATTCTGTGTTTCTTCATATATTTTTTTTAAATTCCTACTATAACCTCATCCTTCAGCAACAGGTTGTTTTTAAATAAATAAATAAAAGGAAACTCAACTTAGGTACCAGTCTGAGTTAGAGAGATCGGAGAAAAAATATTATTCAATATTCTTTTTTAAACACAAGCTATTGAATAATGAAAATATGTCATCTTACACATTAAACCATTAAATTGGCGAAAACTCTAATGCTAATGAAACTTCAGAAACTAGTTGCATGTACCACAAAATAAACATGCAAAAAATAAAGCAATGTAAAAAGCAAACCTAATTAATCCATTTTGAATGGAATCATTCCTCGTAGGTACACTTCCTCGTAGATACACTTTTTTTCCACGTGAACAACCTTTCCTCGTAGATACACTTTCTGGTGTAGTTGTGCAAATAAATTATTATCTAATATCGCAACATGGTTGAATGAAGCTTTTTATCCTACACGTTTGTACAAGCAAGATAATATCGGAAAAAACAAATGAATGCTGAAAAACAAATGAACGTCGGAAAATGATATGAATGCCGTAAAAAACAAATGAATGCTGTAAAGACAAATGAACATCGGAAAAAGAAATGAATACCGTAAAAAACAAATGAATGCTGTAAAGACAAATGAATGCCGTAAGAACAAATTAATGCAAATAAATGCTGTTAAAACAAATGAACATCTGAAAAAAAATGAATGTCGGAAAAACAATAGATTATAAAAAAATTGGCCAAGTGCGAGTCGGACTCGCGCAATGAGGGTTCCGTACAAATTCTATTTTTGACGTATTAAAATAACTACTGAATAGATTTCGTCCAAACCAATTTTCGTTGGTAGTTTTTATGGTTATGTACATTATATAATTATTTCAGTTTTATCATCCTCTTATTTTAGAAGTTAGAGGGGGAACATTTTTCCACTTTGGAAGGGTCTGGCACGCAAAGTATTTATCACTTTAGAAAAAATATATATTAGAAACCATAATATAATTTTTACAGACCTATCCATAGATACCCCACACGTATATGTTCAATGAAAAAAAATATTTCAAGTTTCAGTTCTGACTATGGGGACCCCCCACTTATTTTTTTTTATATTTTCAAGTGAAAACCTTGTTGCGGTTCACAGAATACATCCACTTACTCTAAGTTTTAACAGTATAGTACTTATAGTTTCGGAAAAAAGTGGCTGTGACAGACTGGCGGACAGACAGACAGACAGACATGACGAATCTATAAGTGTTCCGTTTTTTTGCAATTTGGCTACGGAACCCTAAAAACATTACATCGAAATTAATTTTTTTTTATGATGTGCTCTTGTTTGTAAACACCCGTATTATTGGTGGCAGCTCCGGGTTAGTCCCCGTAGTTGGCACCAATATGTTAATCGCTATTTAATTAAATTTGTTTTAACTTGCAACTATATATAAATGTGTCTGTAAACGCTTTCTTTTGTTTATACGAGTGTCAATTGTTTTTAGGGTTCCGTAGCCAAATGGCAAAAACGGAACCCTTATAGTTTCGTCATGTCTGTCTGTCTGTCCTGGTTCGTTCTCCGCCGTTTCTGAACCGATTGCCACGAAAATTGGTGGAGAGATGTATAGTGATAATTCAAGAATTGGTTTTTAAAATTATCGAAAAATAATCATTTTTTACCCCCCCTCCCATACAGCGAAAAGTTAATTCTAAAAAAAAAATTCGACTTAACCCATCGTGTAGGGTATCGTTAAACAGGTATTTTTAAATACAATAAAACTCGCCTTGAAACCATGTGGATCAAACACCCCAGTCTTGAGATATATTAATACAAAGTTAAAATTAGAGCGTCCCCCCCCCTTAACTTTTGAAATACTATTACAATAATTCTGAAAAAAATGTCCTGTATACCTCCAAGTAAGTACTTTCAACGAAAACTATAGCGAACTCTGTATCATACATAGTTATTTTTATACATTTCGACCAACTTATGACGTGCAGTTGCCCTTACTAAATGTTGTCTTAAGCGGTCGGGCTATCTTTTAGCTACGGAACCCTTTCATGGGCGTGTCCGACACGCTCTTGGCCGGTTTTTTTTTGTTGCAATGAAAGATATAGCTGTCTTGAAAAAAATAATTTCCAAAACTTGCAGTAATACTTATCTGGTTTGCTGTATTTCGCCAAAACAGGAACAAAAGCGGGGAAATTTCAAAAGTGTATCTACGAGGAAGTGTACCTACGAGGAATGATTCTTTGAATGTTGTTGTAATACTTGAGAAAAAAAATATTGATAGAAAGGATATATGTGATCTGTGGAAAGGATAGAAAATAAAATAACAGTAAAGAAAGTTATACATTAACAAATTTATGAATGTTTATTTAATACAGTTTTATATAGGTGACATCAATAATGTTTAGTTATTTTGCGGTGGCTTAGACCATTCTACATTCAAGATCAAGTGATCATAACCATGACCGTTAAGAGTTTGGATGGCCTTGGCAGCATCAGCACGGAATTTGAAGTGGACATATGCAAATCCTTTGCAATGACCAGTGCTCTGAAAAAAACGAAAATGTTTTTAAAGATGAGTAATAAAATTTAAAAATAAGAATAAATAATCTTGATCATTATATGTACATAATAATTTCTACAATATAATAACTTCCATTGTAATAACCAGGCTAGTCAATTCAGGATCATAGTCGCAGCGTACCCTGGGCTCCAAGCCAATGGCCGAGGATGCAACTGAGAGAGGCGCTAGGATAATGATGATGAATAATTTCTACAATATTTGAAGTTCAAGTGGGGCGCCATTAACCTTTTGAACGCCACGGTCGGCACTGGACGACAAATGAAAAAGTGCCCAACACGCCACCGTCGTGTATGGCCGACGAGAAAACGACATTTTTAAAACACAAAATAAACATACTAAATCAACTTTTCTGTGTTTCTTTTTCCTATTATTTAAAAGTACTTTAATGATGTATTGTAAAATGGCACGAAGATATATCCATCAGTTACATTTCACTAGCAAAAATTATCACTAAATATTGCTAACCAAAATGGTGTTCTCCTCACGCCACAGTCGGCAAGACACGACAGCTAGTGATGGGTAAGTTAGGTAAATTAAATTTTGAATTTATGAAATATTTTATTGAAAGCAGCTTACTACTACATCGATAATTATTTTTTAATAGCAACTATTTGTATCTGAATATTCTTAATGCGTAATATTTATGAAATTATTGAAAAATGATTACTATTTATATCTATCGATCGATAGTTAACTGTTCACTCTCGCGCATCCCTACGGAACAGCGCATAGACAGTTACCTGTACGCCACAGTCGGGAAGACACGTCAAGCGGTGACGTCATTAGCGCTACGGGAGACTGCTAGTGATGTCCTATCCTATTATAATTTATAACGGGGAGTGTAATATGAATAAAAATGGATAGCAGTCAAATGACTACCGAAGAACTCCTTCGTGTGTTAGGAAGTGTAGAAGAGGATGATGAATAAAACTTTCAAGATCTGAACGCTTTTGTTTCATTAGATTACCAAAATACCGACTTATATTAGAAATTTCATTAAGTGCGCGAAGGCACTTTTGAGCTCCTAGATTGAACTACTGTTCTAAACAAATGAAATTAAAAAAATAGAATGTTATCTCTTAAATAGTCGAATAGTTCGTAGCGGCCTCTGATTTTTTAGATGTCATTGATTTTACTTAGAAATTATTCTAAACCAAAAAACGTCGAAAATCGCTTTAAGATCGCTGTGAATCTCACCTATACGATAATATTATTGAACAAAATTTATACCAGAATAATTGTTACTTCATAATATTTTATAATGAATTTATTATCTTATTTCGATAAAAACTATAAATACAACTGCAAAATTACTACAAAATATGTGCCGGCCGTCCGAACTCAGCTTTTTCTCGCAGAGTGAAAATTTGGTATACTAAGCATGAATTTATTATCCTATTTCCATAAAAACGATAAATACAACCGGAAAATTACTATAAAATGTGAAAAGGGGCATTTTACGCAAAAATCATGATCGAGATGTAACAGGCCTCTTTAAGTAAAAACGGAGAAAATCAACTAAAGCTAAGTAATTAATTAATAATACTCCTACTAGACAACCCTTTCTTTACCTTGTTATTTATAATTTATAATAATAATTATAAGTTTACTTGAAATGTCACATTATTACCTCGCACGCAAGAAAGCTGTCAAAGGTCGTGCCAACCACGCCAGAGTCGGGTCTTCCCGACAGCGAATGCCTACACGAACGAGATTAGTGATGTATCTTATTATTACCTGATTTATTCGTTTGTAGTTCTAATGTCTACTTTTACTTTGTATAGAATTTTGTAACTGCTGTTAAATAATACGAACTCAAAAAAATATATTTAATTTCAAAAATATGTGACGAATAGCAGAGATTAAATCGGTTATTGACAACTTATCGATAACATCGTTGGCATTCCTATTTTATTTGTAGGTATTTGCTCTGAATTTATGGCTTGGCGTGGGAAGGGCGCCGATGCGTTTGAGCACTGGCGTTCATAAGGTTAAGGAAAATCAATTCAGTTACCTTTTCCTTAGCAAGGTAGAGCTTCTGGACCGGACCAAAGTTTCTCACAAGGTCTTCCAAATCAGCTTCAACGGCAAAGTTACTCAGATTGGAGATACGAATGGCGGCGACATCATCGCGGCGGGCGCCTGGCGGCTCCCTGCCGGTCCCGCGGCCGGCGCCGCCCTCGCGCAAGTATGGAGCGACGTATTTGTTGGTTGTGGACGTCTTCGCATCTGGAGGTGGGAATTAAATTTTAATTTAACTTAACTTTGAGTGACATGACAAATACACCCTGTATTTTAAGATTTGTTCCAATTTGCCCCACCAAGGCGCATATCCACTGCTTAAAAATTTGCAGTGGAATATGCCCCACTGAATCAATATGCGAAAGTCTAAATCTTACATGCTTAAAATTTTTGGTGAGAAACGAAACTTCTATATATTATTCAAACTGACTGTATAGCTCGCTATTACATAGCCACTATGTTATATAATAAAATAATTACCTGTAGCTTTAGCAGCTTCATTCGCTTTAGCTTGGGCAAGCTCAGTATGTTGGAATGGGCAGCTAAGGGTCCAATGATCTCCTTGGCATGTACGACATTTGAAGATCACTCTACTGGCTGGTGGCTGTAAAAAGAATATAATAGAATAAAGAAACAGTTACAAAAAATAAATAATTTACATTATTAAATTAAATACCTATTGTGTTTATTAACATGTAAAAAATTTGAAAATTTCATGACATTAACTTAATTAAAAAAGTGGTAAAAGAAATTATTTACTTTAAGACCATCCAAATCCCCATCATCAGGGCGCTGGCTCTCTTCTTTGCTGGAAATAAACTGCATGAAGACATCTTCAGAAACATTGGTTGTGGCAGGGTTGGGTCCAGGCTTGTCGTTGGCTGAATCACCAAACTTACTCCATGTTTTGCGCTTAGCAATGCTCTGAAACAGCAAAATATTTATTGTCAATGGAAAATGGAACTTACTAACTTAATAACTAACAAAATAAAGCTGAAGAGTTTGTTTGTTTGAAATTTTGAACGCCCTAATCTCAGGAAGTACTGATTGCAATTGAAAATATCTTTTTGGGTTTGATAGTCCATTGGCCTAAGACGGCTTTATGCTAATATTATACACTAAGTGTGCCGTGTAATGTAAATCCATGGGGACAATGTTGCGGGCGGACGCTAGTTAACATTTTATTTTGATTCTATAATAATTAATAAGTAGTGATAAGTTTTTAATGATGAAAAATCTAATTAGTTATTTTTTATAACAATTAACTCTACTTCAACTCCTATCAAGGAATGTATCGCATTTCTTATCAGACTGTATGTTAGTCAATGTAAAATGACATGTAGTGCTAAGCTAGAATACTACTTTATTCTAATTTGTGGGTGTAGTAAGAAGCAACTAAGGTACATTTTTCGGGACATGAGAAATGAAAAGCTTTACCCATTTGTTTTATAGTACTGTGGTCACCAAACCATCTGCCCAGCTAGCTGACAATGGGCATAACCTTTGTCTATGCAAAGTGGAATGCAACAGGCCAATGATGACAATGTCTTGATATTATTTAATGGTATAAAACATTATAACACTAAACAAACCTTTGAGACAACACGTTTCTCAATCTTGTATGTCCGGACAATCTTGACTTTCTTATTATCATTATCGTACTTGTATTCCGTCACTATTTTTAATCCATTTTCCACAACTTCAGATGGAGGTGGTAAGGCCCCCTGATCAATTTCAACCTCATCAGCCCACGAAGACTGGATATCGTCAGCAACTGGCATCTATTATAAATAGAAAAATATGGTAAACGCAAATGGTAAATACTTAAATTACGGATGTAAAGTTATACGGCATACGGGCAAAACATGAAAGTCTACATAAATTTTTTGACTACAAATTAACCCTCTTAGGTTATAGTATAAATCAGTAATTTCTGAAACTTTAAGCCTGATACTAATTTATAAATTAAGTAAACAATATTTTTGATGGAAGCACTTACGATTTACACGTCTTTATATGAGATTTTGTTAAAATTTATGATTTTCTGAAAATGTTTGACAGAATTCACAGCCACGCAAAATAACCTTGCGTTTCCAAAAGATAACCATAGAGTTTTTTTTTGATATCATTTGTTCTTGAGGAAAGTTTTAAGAATCTAAATACATACTGACATCGACTTAACCATAGAGTCAATTGAATGATTACTATGGATTACTAGAACTTTCAATTGATAATCTTCCATAGACTATTTTCGCCGAAAGACCACAGAGTAAGTTACTTAGGTTGGTGGTTTGTTGGACGGACTTTTTGGAGATTGTTGGATTGGATTTTTGTGGTGGGCGTATGTCATTGTTAAATGTTGTGTGTGTCATAAAAGTTTTGTGCAGTTTTATCTTAAGTGATAACTAAAAGTGCATACAGAAAGAGATTCGTTGCAGTTATTGGTATGTTATTACTTTTTGTGTTAGTATTGGAAATGGAAATAATGTTTGTTACATTATGGTGTAGTCGAATCTTGTAAACCTGTAGGTTTGCAGTTTGCACAATCAAGTTTTGTGTTGGCCCAGAAGGCTCTCGTCTGATAGACTAACTCGTAAATAAATATTAGGTTAGTTAACATTTAAGTGTTACCTGAACGTATCTATCATTTTGAGAGACTTATTTTTTGAAAGTAAACAAAACATTAGTTTATCTTGGTAGACAATAATATAAAATTTTAATATTAGGATTAAATTTTTGAAAAAATGTTAAGAAAACAAATAAGTTGACTTGAGGTTGTTATAAATTTAGGTTGTTGCTTCGGACCATATTATGTGAAAGATAAAAGAAAAGAAAAATAAAGTGAGATTCAAAAGGGAGCTTACCTTATTTTGTTTGACAATACCTACCTATTAGATACCTATATTTTATAGACTTGAAAAAGAGTGTAAGCTTTTACTTTGTTAGCTCTTAACATTTAACTCTACTATTGTCAGAATTTTCACTTTTAAGTAAAATTTTAAGTTGCCTTATTTTAAGTATTTTTATGTTGAATAAAACTGGACTAGTATATACTCTTCAGTAATCCTAATATTCTTATGTATTTATCTGCAGGAAGAGAAGATAATCTGTCTCAAAAAAATACCACTAAAAACAATCTGAGACTTAATAAGAACATGTGTCTTTTGAATTGGCTTCTAAAAGCATTTTTTTTGTTTTTTATTAACTATAGTTTGATAGCCCTTACCTAGTATTTGAAACCTACGAAAACATTTATTCTTATTCATTCACATGAGAGAATTAATTCTCCTGTTATTAATTTGTATCTGATCTTAAAAAGATTACTTACTTAATTCTTACATAATCTGGGGGTGCGGCAGTGCCCCAGCCAAGTCTGAATAATCTTTTGCAATTATCTTTATTATTTGTTTTTGGGACCTGGTCAACTGGGACTCGAAGCATAAAATACTTTAATTTTTAGCGAGAGCCAAATAAACAGTATAAATTAGTTAAAGTGAAAAATGTACCTATTGCATTATACAGTAATATTGTAAAAATTAGTGAGTTTAAAAGAGCAACTATCATATTTCTGGCCGCATGTTCTTGATAGATTACTGCGTCTTGTTTTTCACAAATCTTTTTATATAATAACTGGCCGCCCGCGACTCCGTCCGCGTGGATTTCTTTTTTTCGAAATAAAAAGTAGCCTATGTTCTGTCTCAGGGTCTAAAGATTTTTTGTACCAAATTTCATCAAAATCGGTTGCGAGGTTTAAGCGGGAAAGCGTAACAGACAGACAGACAGACAGACAGAGTTACTTTCGCATTTATAATATTAGTTGGGATTAGTTGGGATTTATAATATTAGTTGGGATAACTTTTATAAATTCAATTTGATGTACAAATGAAGATTTGTACATCACTGAAGGCTTTGTTTGTATGCTTTTTTAAAATTTTGTATGCTGAACTTTATTGTTCTTGTTCTAGGTGTCTCCAAATAAGAGAACATCAAAATGCTGCGATTTCTGAGTCGAAGAGGTCGCTCATCAAGTCAAAATCGCAACAAACAAGGAGCGAAAGCATCAGTAAATAAAAACTTTATACAATGTAAGGTAATGCTACTTGATGAAACTGATTTGTCCATAAATCTTTCGAAAAAAGCCAGTGCAGCTGATTTATACGAACAAGTTTTTTATTCCTTGGATTTAATTGAAAAAGATTATTTTGGTCTTCAGTTCACTGATACCAACAATGTCAAACATTGGCTAGATCCTACAAAAACAATAAAGAAACAAGTCAAGATTGGACCTCCATATACATTAAGACTGAAAGTTAAATTTTATTCATCAGAACCAAATAATCTTCGAGAAGAACTTACTAGATACCAATTCTTTCTACAACTAAAAAGAGATATATTGGAGAGTAAGCTAGAATGCCCGCACTCTACTGCTGTAGAGCTTGCAGCTCTAGCATTACAATCAGAATTAGGAGATTTTGATGAAGCAATTCATACTCCTGCTACTGTGTCTGAATTTAGGTTTGTACCTAATCAAACCGAAGAGATGGAAATAGAAATATTGGAAGAATTCAAGAAATGCAAAGGACTTACCCCTGCTCAAGCTGAAGTGAACTACTTGAATAAAGCAAAGTGGCTTGAAATGTATGGTGTGGATATGCACATTGTTTTGGGAAAAGATGGTTGTGAATACCACTTGGGATTGACTCCTACTGGAATTCTTGTGTTTGAAGGCCCCCAAAAGATTGGGCTATTCTTTTGGCCCAAAATAAGTAAACTTGATTTTAAAAAGAAAAAATTAACATTGGTTGTTGTAGAAGATGATGACCAAGGCCGTGAACAAGAACATACATTTGTATTCAGATTACATAATGAAAAAGCTTGTAAACACCTTTGGAAATGTGCTGTTGAACACCACACATTCTTCCGCTTAAGAGCACCAGTAAAGGGTCCATCTGCCAGGCAGAACTTCTTCAGGATGGGATCAAGATTTCAATATTCAGGTAAAACTGAATATCAAACTACTCAGCAAAATCGCGCTCGCCGTACTGTACAATTTGAACGTAGACCAAGTCAAAGATTTGCCCGAAGACAAAGTCATGTACTAAGGGAACGTGAAAAGCAAAATACCTCAGCCAAACCAGAAACGACAACTAATCCTGAGACTACTCCTGAAGTGCCTAGTACTTCAGCAGAGGCGTCAATGCTCGTACCTGAAGTTGAAACCTTATCTCGAAAGAGCAGTGCTAAGTCCCAGAAATCGTGTGTTGAGAATGACACTAAGGAGACCGAAATCGGAGAATGTTCCACGAAGAATGTTGCCAATGATGAACCTGCTGAAGAAAACCATATTTCAAAGGATGATGCTATAAGTAACAAAGTTCTGTTCAAAGTGGATAAACCCACTGTTGACGAAAAGAAAATCAATTTGACTCAACTCGTTATTAACAAACCATCTTGTAATTGCTCGCCTGTTACAGAATCTAATCCACTCAACGATTTACTGATGAGTTTGGTTAAAGAAAAATTAAATAATGATGATTCTAAAAACGAGATTAAGAGGGATCAGGTAGATTCTGTGAGCGACAAAGAACTCCCCAATAACCAAGCTAAATATTTCCTGTCATCAACAAAGGCCCTACCTCCAGGGCAACTGAAATGTAACAACATTTTGAAAGCCCGCGAAAACGAAGTAAAAATTATTAATGAAACTCCAAACATTAACTTGTCAATGCCATCTACACCATCACCTAAGATATTGAATGAACCTCAGGTTGCTAGCCCAAACAACTCTCAGTACGTTTCTATCGTTGTTGTTGAACCTCCACTTTCTCAATCGAAATTGGCCTCTCCTAAACCAGTAGAAAGAAAGGAAGATTTGACTCCTAAATCTCAGCCAATATCATCTCTTTCACCATGGTTGGTTACATCTGAACCAAGTTCTCCTTCAGGAATTGGAGAGAAAGATATTACGATTATACACCGAAAATCAGTTATAACAACGCAACTCTAAACTTCGATTCTTTTTGCATTTTTATGGTTGAAGCCATTCTTGGAAATATGTTATAAAATCATTATACAAGGTCAAGATCAAGGTTTTTCTCGATCTAAAACTATACGAGTAAGATTGATCCAGGAGGATCATAATATCTATTTTAATATTAAGTGCCTTAACAAATATAGTGATTGACACACAAATTGCCTATTTTGATCATAAAATTATAATGGAAAATTATAAGGTGCTCTGATCTTACTTTAAGTAATTCAGATGTGAGTACTTCATGTTCTTTGTCTATAAATATAAAAATATTTTTATATTCACTATGTTGAATACAATAAGTGTGCTCTCTATTTTCATCCATTCGCTTTTAAGTTTCGAACGAAACCAATAGCGAGTGGATTCTTTAAGAAATAGACAAAGAAATGTAAGTAATGATCGTATCTTTATTTAACTTTGGGATGTTAGGTACTTAAAGTTAGTTAAAATAAAGTATAAATGATTACATTTCCGAAGTTCATAGTAACCAATGTTGGGCAAAGTGTGTAACAGTAGTAAGTGTAGTGTGTCCAGTTCGCGTCACGTAAAAAGATCACTGGCGGTAAGGGTGCGTCTACATCTGACGAACGCATATGCATTTGTGGCATACCATACACCCAGCTCGCGAATCGTTCGCGACGCAGTGATCAGTAGGCAATGGAAAAGTCTATTTGGTGGTTAGACACGAAGAAGGCTACGCGCAGCATACCTGCCCTTGCGCCGATCATTCCATCTCGAATCCCGCTCTGCGCATACAAACCTCCTCCGTTGTCTTACAACGCTCTTTTTACATGACGCGAACTATAAATATGAATCCCATATGATCACAATATAAAAAGATACTCATAGTTTCACATTTATGTTTGGTGATAAAGATACATTCCTACTAAGTATTTTAATCCGTCCTTTTTTTGCATTTTACATACTACAAAATCTTCATAATGTTTCAATTAAAATTACAAGTAATAAAATCACATAATATTTGTAGTTTAGTACAATTTGTCAGTATTATAAAATTATGCAACTACATTATAACAGGGGTGCCATATTTTTATGAAATTCATTTTTGGAACTAACAATTTTATCAATAAATGACAATATCAATATAACTAAATATATTAATCACTGGTAATGTTATGTATAAACAATACCGATATATTATAGTGTGCCAATACATGTGGTGATTTATTTGTTATGGTATATAGTAATGGTGCTTGGGATACTATGGGAACAATAATTATTTAATGTATTAAGTCAATTTACACTTTTAAGATAAATTAATGCTAAAAATTTATTAAAAGTAGATATAAGTTTTACTGCCTTGTTAAGTTTTAAATCAACATTTTAATTTGTTACAAAGTTTAATTCGAACTTCTTAATTGGATTAGACTAACGGAATAGTAATTTTTATTCATCAAAATGAAACAACATGTACTTAAATCTACTTTTTAATACAATTTATTTACTACTTATTCTCGAATTTTACAGTTAAATAGTACTTAATTTTTGAATGTTTTAGAGATATTACACCTAAATTAAAATTAAAATGGCCTGAAAATTAAGGCAGCAGACATACTTTTGTATAAATATTTATTCATACACGATTTGTGTGTATTTTAATATAATTCGTAGAAGATTTTATTTTATTAATCCTCAAAATATTGAAAAATTACGCATATTTTTGTAATAAAAATTGATATTCATTTTAAAACTATTCATATGTAATAATATTAAGAAAATCTCTGTATTTTACTATGCTGGACAAATTATATTTAGTTTAATAACTATCCTTGCAATTTTATTTCCTTACCCTCGCCTCGCTATAATAACTAAATTTTCTTTCCTTTTTTTAAGACCATACACGATTATTGGTTTCTCGTGTATTTAATCTATTAATAATAATTAAAAAAATAATAATAATATTTTGTTTTTTCAATACTTTTTTTTAATAAAATAATGTAACTCTTTGAATCTACGACAATTGGTTGTCAATAATATCGTGAAATTGAGTAGAGTTGGCAACGAAGTGATTTTGATCGCCCAATTATTTAAAACAATGTCCTCAGACAAATCCACTTCTGAATTGGACAATTTGTTTTCATTCAAACGTTATTATATGAATAATATAGACTCGTACCATGGCGAATACATTTTAAAGGAAATCTCAAAAGTATTGGAGAAAAATGCGGCATTGGCGACTAGAGAGACTTCACAACAAACGGTTATGGGAGAAGACGTAGAGCCGGCTCTTCCTCCGCCCCCAGAGCAACTATACGAAATTATAGGTACAATATCATTAACATTAGTTGCTTAGTTACCCAAATTCATGTTATTCTAATCCCATGAATTCGCTTAAGTATGTTTATATACCCATTGATTTTAAGCTCGAGGGTTAAAACGAGGGTCTGCTGGCTTGATTTTGCACTTTGCAACAGCCAATACTGTTAATATTTAAATCAATTGATTGGTAGGACGCCTAGGATTTCCTAAGATAACTTCAAATAATAATGTTTTTGACCTTGTAATTAAAGATATCCGTTTATATTTGACCAGGCACTGTAGCAAATCCAAAAGTGAAAAGTATTGACAACGTTGCTAGAATAATTCCCAAACCAGAATGCCTTCCACAAATGTTGACGAGCGGGACAGTTATTTTAGACATAAGCTACGACAAGGAAGAACTAAAGATGGCCATGGATTATATGAAACGTTAGTACAATGCCTACCTAATCTGTTAAGTGCTTTTTACATGTTTTCATGTTGCAAGGGCAAAAGTTGTTTCATGTGGAACACCAGAAAACATGCAGGTTATTTCCCTCTGTTTTATCTAAGTACTTAAAAATGTTAGGTATAAAATATCCTCCTTTTGTTTGAATAAGAATTACAATAATAATAAATTACATTGAATTGAACCTTGATTATATTACATTATCTCTGTTACCAGTTCTTAAGGAATTGCTAGATAGGCAAATGCCAGCCCCGACAGCAGCAGGGGACGCCGATGGCGGCGGGGGTGAATCAAAGAAACGTTACCTCATACTGATATCTACCGTCATGACGTGGGCTTCTACTAAACCACTTGATCCGGTAATTGTAAAATAACTTTTATTTTATTTTATTAACCTTAGGTAGGTACCTACACTAAGAGGGCACTGCTCACATAAAACGGGGATTTTTCTAAAATGTTTCTTCGAGTAAAGTGTACTTAAAGGAATGATTCATGACAAGAAGAGCAATTGTAGTTTAGCTGTTTTACCTAGAATCAAATTAATTATATTATTAATTAATTATAAAAAATGTATAAGTGTATTTAATTACTTTATAATTCGTCATAACAATGAACTCTACATAATTATGTTGGCAGGATACTCCCGACATGCCATTTATAGAATCGGATTTCCGCAAAAGGAAGCCACATCCGAATTATAAAATGCACTATGATATTGAAAACGAAGTCATAGGTATCGCTAGAAAATATAGATCTCAAATAGGGTAAGTGGATTGGAGGGTAAGTCGATACCTGTTGTAATATTATGCGAGAGTTGCATGTTCCGATAGCGTAAGCGATAAACCATATCTGTTATGTAGTCATGCTTTTTGCTCATGCTATAATATCACATAAATTATTCATACGTGATCATGTGGTTGCTTGTGGGATTCATTGATATCGAGTTTGTTTATCAAGGCCTTATATGTTTTTATTTGTTTTCAATTCATTTATTAAAGCCATGCGAAAAAAAAATACGGTATCGGTAATGTAGGTATAGAATCAAAAAGCAACTTCTTTAATTTGATACCTAGGTACATGAATTTCATGACTAATTCTACGCTGACAGCAATAGTTAAGTTGTCTTTTATATAGCTATAGTGTATGTATAGGTACGTAGGTAGGAGTAGATATACGGGTAAAGGGGATGTTTGCGCCACAGGGGGAGAGTACGAGCTTGTAATACAATATAATAGCAATAGTTACCTTTTACTCAGGGCACTAGTGGTTGGGGCTGGAGTGACCTACGGCGGGCGTGAGGATGTGCTGTTCTACTGGTTCCAGAAGGCTTGGGAGTGCGAGAAAGTGTTGCCCATTCTCGGACGCGGGGGAAATGCAGTTCCACTCGTCAATGTGGTTGACCTTGCCCAGTAAGCCACATGATACCAAAAACTTATGAAACTTACCCATAACTGTATCACACAGTTATGGGTAAGTACAGATTCTGAAATATCATTTGAAAAACGACAATAGAAAGCTTATTGCCCGTTATCTAGCTATTTACTTACAAAACATATTATTAGATATAGATAAAAGCATTGAACATTTCGGACAGATTGAGTTTGCTCGATGTTTGAAGTAAGCTCTTTTATAATGGTTATTAAGTAAGTAGGTACCTACTTGTACTTACATACTTACGGTACGTCCTACCAACTACGGTACGGGTTGAGATATGAGACTCTACATATTTATTTTTAAACAACGAAGAAATGTAGATGGCCCATTTATGTATTTATTTGCTGTTGATCACAATAAAATTCTTACCTGCCATAATTAATCAATTACTTATTCCAATATATTTTTTTCAGGATCATTTACAATTTGATTTCTGATTTTCCCAAGAAACTTTACATGTTAGCGGTGGAACAGATTGTCACCAAGCAAAGAGAGGTACCTATTTAATAAAATCTTTTTTGAAAATGAAATTTATCTGTCACAAACTTGTTCAATTGTAATGTTATTTTGGATTAATGCGTTGCATTACTTATCTACAACTTTTCTACATTGTCATTGGTCATAGGCTTTATAGTACCTACCTACTTACAGCAAGTGGTATTATAGTTATTCAATTCATGTTCTGTTGTTTCAGATAATAAAACCACTTGGTCGAATTGTAGGTTCAGGAATGTTTAAGTGTATACCTAAAGAAGACGCATTTTTAATTCCGGAGATTGATGTGAGATTTTTTCTTTATACCATTTTGTACATTTAGTTTAACAGTATTTCCTCAAATTATATCTACAAATTTTCAGCAAAGAATATACGATTTAATGATCCTGAATTTGAATATGGAACCGACATTTATCGTGGAAACAATGGCGCTGCAGTGGACATCCGAACTAACATTCGCGGAGAACGTTCCGGCCCTTATGAAGCAATTTAAAAAGGAGAGGGGACTGAAACCTTTTAAGGTGACGTCTAACAATAGCTTACCGCGCTTTGTTAAGGCTTCGCTTCGCGTCGTGGCTATCTTGGACGTCACGTTGCAGTAGCCACTGGCTACCTACTCTCGTTTTATTGAACGGAACGTAAATTGGTCCAACGGGAAAATGTTACCAGCGCATTTTGGTCTGGAATGCGGCTGTTGCCTGTTAGACGGAAGAATACCTTTATATGTACTATCCGTTACATAAGGCAAATAAATTAGAGGTAATTTTGAATGTAAAGTTATATCTGCTTTGCATTATAGGTATCTCTATCATTAAGTAAGTATTTAGGTATAATCAACTGTATCCGAGTTTATCTTTGTTATATTACTCATCAACATGTGGTAATTCCCTGAAATGGAATCATCAGTTTTACTCCTTTTTTAGGTACTAGGCATTGGTAGTTGTTACATAACATATTATTTATTTTTCAAACAGGTTATAATATACGGTCCTCCCATCGTTGGCAAGACGACGCTGGCCAAACTTATCTGCGAGGCTTATGGTCTCGTCTACATCTCACCGGAGACTGTCGCTCAGGATATGCTGGAAGATCTGGTAAGCGAGGGGTGTCTATGGGCGTAGCCAAACTGGGGTGCCTAAGCTAGGGCGCCTTCCCCACCCCGGTTCTGATCTAAGATTTAAGGAATAAAACAAATTTTGGGTTGTTGGGTGGGATAGTTTGACTGCTGCCCCATCCTGAGCCCATTTGGGGGTGTCCGTCATCAAAAAAATATATTTTTAAAACCATACTTACTTATAGGTAAACCTCCTTTTTTGTATACCCAAACCTCTTTTTATAAAATCCAACTACTATTATAAAGGCGAAAGTTTGTATGTGTGGATGTATGGATGTATGGATGTATGGATGTATGGATGTATGGATGTTTGTTACTCTTTCACGTAAAAACTACTGAATGGATTTGAATGAAACTTTACCACAATATAGCTTATACATCAGAATAACACATAGGATATTGGAAATCGAAATCCATGCGGACGGAGTCGCGGGCGGCCGCTAGTCGGTTAATAAAAAAACAGTTTTGGTTGCCAGCTCAAGCTAAAAAAATGTGATGAGGAATTTCGAATACCTAGCTGCTTTTCTAATTTAAAAATTATCTTTCCGCCCGTATGTATGTAAAAAAGTACCTACATTATTGGTTCTAATTTATTAGTTGGTGGGAATGTCATGTGATACATGTATAAGGCATATTATGTGTGCTTTATCATACTTTGCGAGGCAGCCTAGACGTCATCAGTAGGTTTTTAATTATTTTCACTAGTTTTAGGAATTATTTAATACTGATGTAAATGACTTTTTTAGACCTTGAACGAAAATTATTCTTTAGGCATTATTACTAATCTTATACAGTTAATTTTGCAAATTCAAATAGGTACGTTCCGTATGTACTTACCTGCCTATAGACTGAAAAATTCCAATCGACAGCCAGACTTAATCGGGAATGGAATCCTTGAAATCTGTTTATTATTTTTGACTCGTCCTCTAATTCCTAAATTACGAAGTGTAACTTTAATCTTTAAACGTTTATCTCCTTATCGCACCACCCATGCATAACGACTGTTGTACCGTTAAGTGAAAACTTGCGTTTAAACTGAAGTACCAATTCAGATAAAAATGCTGATCCCATTGACAATATCACAAAATAACGTAACCAAATACAATTTAATGAAACTGTTTTTTATTGAAGCATATCTTACAAGTATGTATATGCCTACTTCACAAAGGAGTCATCATCATCCTAGCGCCTTTCCTTGTTGCATCCTCGTCCATCGCTTCGGAGCCCAGGGTACGCTACAACTATGCTCATAATTTTACCAGGATTGTTTACTTCACAAGCAGTAAAAACCAAAGTATCAGCCTATTAATGTCCCACTGCAGGGCTCGTCAAGATCATTTGAAATCATGTTTTCATTACAAAGATGAGTTTTGGCTGAATCACCACGCTTGCCAAAGCGGATTGGTGATCAGATCACAAACCCTTGATCTGTTCAGAAAAATCAACGCAAAGTTTTGCCCGGCCCGGGAATCCAGGACCTCGAGACCAAGGCCCGGTACTTAAACCACTAGCTAGACCATCGAGGCATTTCACAAGTACCTAGTAAGATTGTATTTTATGCAGGTCTTACGCGTGGGGTACCTTTTATCTAGTTTCAGCTATTTCACACTCGAGTCGTTCTCGAGTCATAGCAAAACAATGCCGTTCTGGTTACAATTTCTCTACTGATTAGGCATGGCGGGTTTCCCACTGGGACGTTGGTGAGACGGCGGCGCTGCCCATGCCCACGGGCGAGGAAGAGGACCCCGCGGCCGCTGACGCTGATGATGACCAGGGCGAGGAAGAGGGAGTGCAGGAAGCCGCCAGGAATACCTTGGCGGTGCTTCGCTCCGGCCGCCCGCTTACGGACGAGGATGTTATGGGGTAAGTATATAAATGAATATGCTTGCACTTGGAGATCAAGCATCACATATGCTTGTTATAAGAAATAAACACTTACCTATGGTGCGAATATGTACAAGTAAGGACCAACAGTGGTTGTTACAGATATACATGTCTTATAAGTACGCCAATATTTATTGTAGATACCTAGTACCATGAATAAATTGCGGGGATTGAACCCTCGCCCTCTTTTGAAACTTGTGGTCTTGATCATAAAATGTTTGTAATTCGAATCATTTCGAAGCCGAAATGCCAAAGTTTCGGGTCCAACAGATTTTTGTCATAAAAATATTGTAGGAAATATTGCATTGGCAGCCAATGAGTAATCACTTATCATTATCATCATAAAGTATTGTTTTAAGCTTTACGAAGCACGTCATCTTGTCTGTAATGACCGACTATTTAACAGTTACAAGTTATCTCTGGGTCTTATTAATTAAGAAAACAGCAAGCTTTAATACCTGCCTAAGTAGGTACGTAGTGGTGGTTTTGATTTTTATTGATTTTAATGTTTTTATTGATAGATTTTGGCCGTGGAAGCTATATAATTGTATTTCTTATTACTCAGGTACTTACGGCAACGTCTTTTGTGTCGAGAATGTCTGAACCGAGGATGGGTTCTCGATGGCTTTCCTTCTTCTTTAGCGCAATGCGCTGCATGTAAGTCCATATTTTACCTTTTAACATTGCCTAAATTATTTATAACATCATACAAAATTATGATTTCTCATTAGGGAAAATGGCATATCTGCAAGATTATTTGACAAACAATCTGTACGCAAAGTTTACGGCAACCATCTACTATGGAAGCTTATCTAAGTAGGGTATAGGGTCTTATCTAAGAGTGGTGGTAAAATTGGCCCTTAAAATATCTCAACAATGTAGTTACGAAGTCTTAAACTTTATCCGCCGATATGACCTTTTCTAAAACAGGCATACCTTTGCGTACCTACATCATCTTGAAATATCTCAAGCTTGGCCTTGACAACTCATAGTCATGAGACGTATAGGTATTTTGTTAATGATAATCTCTATCATTAACAAAATACGGGTAATTAAGGAGGTGCCTTTGAACTTACGTGATTCTTTTGATATTGACGCAACTATTGATATCTACTAACAGTGTTTGAAAAAGGGGAAGAGCAGGATTCTGATGTTGAGGAGGAAGCTGAAGAGGAACAATTTGACGAAGACGTTGATCTGTACAGTAATGTTCTGAAGAAATTGCTCCCAGGTATTAACCATTTCTTGTTTTAGCATTTTTGTTCCCAATATCTGACACTGCAATAACTCATAATTTTTGGGTGAAGTGATAAATAAAATAGGTTACAATTAGTACTTAAACTGCAGTCGACTATATTGAGTTTCGTTAAAAGTAAAAATATCAGCCTATTAGGTAATGTCCTAAAAGGCTTTGGCTTAAAATTACCACGCTTGCCAAAACTCATAAGTGTTCACAAAATTGAAAATTGTAAACAACATGAAATTTCTCAGACATCGTCGTCTCATTGGAAGCTAGCGATGACTTTATCTGCGAGAAAGCTATGCGGCAGCCTGAAGGCGACTCTCGTTTGGACGAGGAAGCAGTGCTCAAGCGACTTGGCGAATTCAGAAGTGGTGATACGAGGGATGTGTCGCCTCTTAACTTCTTTGACGAGTTAGACATTCATCCCCTAGTGGTCCCAGTGAAAGAACATACTGATTACAGTATGAAAGGATCATACGCCGCAGTTGCTTTGCGTATGGGACGACCCTGCCGCTATGGTAAACTTATGGGTAAGAAATTTTTAATTGGCTTATGTTTCAACTCCTTTATTATATTTATGTTGTTATCTTATCTCGGGTCCTATGGTCTCTGTGTTATTAAAACTACTGCATTATCTGTGGTATTATGTTGAGATGTAAATTCTATGCCGAACATACATTTAATTTTATTACATGTTACAAAATTTAACATTAATTAGCATTGTATCTACGTAAGTACCTAAACCATTTTAGTAGATACGGTAGGCAAATTAGAATTTATATCGTTACCCAGATCGATCACGTCACATTTTCTGTTGTTTAATAAGGTAAAGAGAATTTATAATGCTTTTGAAGTAAACAAAGATTGCACTAATAGTGGCACCTAATTTGCCATTATTCTGGTTTACTTATTCGATGCAATCAATTACCGTGAAACGACTGTACCTACATACGTTATGTTTATGTTAATTATATAAATTTATTCTATTGATCGTGCTGACGTATCTACGACTCACTGGGTTTGGAATTATCTAACACTTGTATTGATAGTATAGCATTTTCTTGAAGCATTAATCGAAGCGGCTGAGAAAAAAGAAAAAGCAGATCTTGAAACATTGCGAACTCAAGAAGCAAAGGCAATGCGAGAACTTGAGCAAAAAATGAAAGAGGAGAAAGAGGAAAAAATGGAGTATTGGGTAAGGATTGTTTTTGTCAATGTATGTGTATCGGGGATCGTCCAAACATCCTTGAGTTAAACGAGATGAGTTAAAAATCGCAAACAGTCGTAGAGTTTTTTTTTCTTATAAAATGAACTCTGCTTAGACTTAGGAAATCTTCATGATCTTCTCAACGCAGATTTTTGATTCAAACTATTCAAATATTATATCTATAGGGAACTTAATAGTTTTCAAATTATCTTCAGTGTCCTTAGGACGGTATCAATTGTTGGACTAATTCTCGACAACTTAGCACCTTTGGAATTGAGTAGTTACCTTAATGTAGGTAATCAAATTAGACTTTCCATTGTAGTCGGAACTGTACGCCTTGTTGCGTGAAGAGGAGGAGGCGGCCCTAGCGGCGGCCGGGGAGCCGATGCGCAACTATCTCGTGCACCACATCTTCCCGACTCTGACCACCGCGCTGCTCGAAGTAGCTAAGCTGCGACCGGACGACCCCATTGACTTTTTGGTGAGTTTCCCGGATTTTCACTGGCTCGCTAGTCTGGTGGTCGTAGACCCTGGCTCCAATCCAAGGGTTGCTGGTTCGAATCCCACTGGGGGCAAATGTTTGTGTCATGAACTAAATCCATAGTACAGGGATCGATGTTAGTCTAAGAATTTTATACAAATTTTATTCAATATTCACATATGGTTTTTACGACGTAGTGATCGTGCCCATAATATTATAATTACGAGAAGCGTTCAAGTTAAATTCCATTTGGAACAAATATTCATTTCAAAAGCAAAAGATAAGGTGCTTCCGCATTTTAACTACAGAAATTCTGTGACCTTGCTTCTGGAATGTTCATCTTTTGACGATGTTACAATATTGTTTTTGTTTACATTTCTAAAGAAAGAGAAACTTAAGGAACGAAACAAACACGTTTTATATAATAATAAGTAGGTGTTTTTAAGAAGTTCTTTTATTTCGTTCTAGTTACATAAGAAATTTAACAGGTTCAATCTTTTATCCCTGCAGGCGGAATATTTATTCAAGATGAATCCAAGCGGTAAGATGCTTGAGCCCGGCTACAATCTTCAGGGAGAGAAGTTATTGGGAAAAATAAAAATCCTCGATGATGCTTTAAAAGATCTGGATATCAGGATCGATCCCCTCATTCCACCAGAGGCCGATATAGGGGAAAAAGAAGAGAAAAAACACAATATACCCGATATGAGCGCATTGTGAAATACTCATACTTTATTAATTGTTGTCACAATAGATTTCTGATTTGTCATAATACTCACTTAATGGTTTTGGTTTCACTTTGTATTAAATTGTGGTATTTCACGTAGGGTGCCCATTAACTAATTGAGTATAGACCAAGAGCATGACTTCATTATTTCTAAAAGAAAGACATTCATGAATTTAATACATAATGAATGAATTGAACCGGAAAATTAAACAGCTAATTTACATAGGTACCTTTTATACATATAGGTTTCTAAAAAACCTAAATCAATCATCTAAAATGCAGATGTAAAATGATTTTAAAATGAATAACACTTAAAAGTCATTCGACTTACATCCAAAAAGCTAAATGTAGGATTGCATGTAATGTTAATCCTTAGGTAATTAATCCTACGGAAAAAATCTTACCTAGCCATCAGTCTACTTATATTGCGTTTTTAGATTAGATTTGACACAGTAATTTCACAATTTACACACAGAAATACTTTATGACACAAGGTAATATTTGAAAAGCATTTAGCAGTAGTAATACAGTAGGTCACGCAAGGGAGAGATCAATAAAATTGATGTTGTCATGTAGCGTGATTTAGTACGTTGATTGCCGACTTGTGGATCACATGAAAGTGGAATAAAATAATAAACATGAGAAAAGTAAAAAAATGAGAATACACCCTGAGTTAGGATCGAGGCTGAAAAATGACTTTCACGGAAATGGTAAAAAGTCTTCGGATGGTGGAAGCTTGTCGCTTCTGGCGACCAGCTTGCGCCATCAGACGACTGAGTTCTTCAATAACTCGACACTACACGGTGTACGGTATATTGCCGAGAAAGAGCGGCCGTTTTGTGAAAAGTTTGTATCTCCTTTGATTGCTGATCGGTTAGATTTTGTGAGTGATTTGACGCAACAAATGCTTTTTCATTGTGACCTTTAGGTTCATGTGGTTCAGTTTCACGGCAGTCGGTGCAGTGACGACCTGTATCATTATCGTTAGTTTGTGGGAGAAGTTCCAAACGAATCCTACGATTACCGGTAAGTTGTAGACAATGATGTTTTTTATTATGATTTCGAGTCCAGAGTGTTATGATAAGTATATTTTTTTAGGTTTGGATACAGACTTCCACAATTGGGATGTACCATTTCCTGCTGTGACATTATGTGATGTATTCCCTGTCGATGAGGAATTGCTTCAAGAATATATCAAAACGTAAGTTCCATGCCGCATAATTGTTATTTTCGACGCATCTTTTCATATTGCAGGGCAAACGCCTTCATTATTTGAAATCATGTTTTCGTTACAAGAGGGGGTTTGGCTTAATCACCACGCTTGTACCAGTGGTCACAAACATTTTAAGCGATGTTTTTTTTGTATTTGGCTTTGCACGTCAATATAACCAAATCATTGACAGAGTCTGGGGTACAGAGCCACCAAAGGGTGCGGACGCCATGCTGCGCTGGCTGACCACCCTGTCGTTCCAGTCCATCGCTGACACCGCTGAAACGTACGTCACCGACGCTGAGCTCATGGCCAATGTCAACGGCGAGGTTCCGGAGCCCATTGCCAATCCTAAGGAGGCGGTTTTTAGTGTAAGATTTGTTTCATATGTGTAGATTATAGAGCCTAGAATAAACTTTTCCAAGCTAATCATAATCATAAATAGTTTATTAATTTTAAGTAGGGTTACAATGCACACCTAAATTATAATGCCAATTACATACAATACCTAAATAAATTTTAAGAGTAGATAGGTAGTTGAAATGATCGGCCTAATAATATCGCGCAGCAGGGCAAAGACCTCATTCATTTGAAATCATTTTTACTTTACAAAAATGGGTTTTCTCTTAATCACCACCTTTTATAATTGCGAATTAGCCATTAAGTGGGTGGTGGTCACAAACCCGGGTTGTGTTTGAAAAACTGACACATGTTTGCCTGACCCGGGATTCGAACCCCACTGCTCGGTACTAAAGCAACGGGACCATCGAGGCGTTTTAATAAAATCTTTAAAAGAGAAGTTTTAAATACCAGATTGTCCGGCGCTGCGACACGTTGTTCTACGACTGCGAGTGGAAGGGCGACTCCGAGGAGTGCTGCGACCTGCTGGCGCCCGTGTTCACCGAGATGGGCTTCTGCTACGCTTTCAACTCGCGCCATGCGGAGTCCACTTGGCCTTGGTTGGTATACATTGATTAAATAAATAAATAAATAATAAATCAATAAATATTTCACAACATCACATACCTACATTGATCTGACCCCGTGTTAAGTAGCTTAAGCACTTGTGTTACAGACATCAGAATCAACAGTGGTATTACAAATATACTTAAACTAGCGGCCGCCCGCGACTCCGTCCGCGTGGATTTCGATTTCCAATAGCCTAAAGCCTTCCTCGTCAAATGGACAATCCAACGCAAAAAGAATTTTCCAAATCGGACCAGTAGTTCCTGAGATTAGCGCGTTCAAACAAACAAACATACAAACAAACAAACTAACATACAAACAAACTCTTCAGCTTTATATATTAGTATAGATAGATACATATAACACCCAGACCAGGACAAACAGACATGTTCATGCACACAAGTGTTTGTCCTCTGCGGGGATCGAACCCGCGACCTCTTGCGTAATAGGCAACATCTTGACCATTACACCAAGCGGGTCGTCTAGATTACGGAGACTTATTACAAGATTTGGTGCCACATCCGTTGTCATGGCAGTAAAGGCTCTTCTGCTTACCATCATGCAGAGAGGAGCCAAAGTACTTACTGTAAGTACTGTCTAAAAAAACTCATGCTTATATACATAGGTAATAGTTTTGTGAACATTATTGCGTTTACGGCGCTTTTTTACATCCATATTGTGCGTCATAGCAGGAATTTTCACATAATATTTCACATATCATAAAGGCCCGATCTGAAAACTAATAACCGGGTTTGTGATGTTTCGGCTTTTGTTTAGATTCGTTTATTGCTTGTTGTTCGTCGCAGGACAGTTGCTTTTTTCTGTAATATAAGTGACTAGATTTTGTATTTGTTTTAGGCAATCAGAATCCCCTCCAGGCCATTTCGCAGAAGCTTTTATACACGAGACAGATGCAAAGTGGTCTTTCATATTCAATTCTTATCGTAATGACACCAGCATTGATGTAAGTATCGTAGAGATAAATAAAAGACCCACTCACGTGAGTTATGTCGGTACCAAAAGAGTTACATATTTATGTATGCTTGAAATTAAATGAATTATTGCGATTATATACCAAGCAAGCAATTCACCATCATCCTAGCGCTTATCCCGGTCCCATCCTCGGCCATTGTCTCGGAGTCCAGTCCGCTTTCCTGCTCCTTCTACTCCACCAGGGCAATCGATTATACTTATGTATTTTATTGCACATACATACTTATTTATTTTAAATTTAGGTATTTAGAACGCAAACGCATAATGCACAAAAATGAAATGTGATTTACGAAAGATTAGGTAGATTCTTTCAAAGGTAAGGTTAATAGGTACCTACCTTACCTTATTGGGTACCTTGTATAATTACAAGGTACCCAATAAGTGCCTTGTGTTTTGAAAGTAGCACCAAAAGTTATTTCGTAGGTTTTCATCCACTCGACCGAAGAAGCCGCTGGGCTGGAACAGAGCGCCCAGCACTCTTGGGACCGGCGAGTCGAGAAGGTGTCGTTCTCGGTCAAGCACACCTACACGACGGAGGACGCGAGGCAGCTCTCGATACGGCAGCGCCGGTGCGTGTTCGCAGACGAGCAGAAGTTGGAGACGTCCGCCATCTACACGTACTCGACTTGCATGCGCCAGTGCCGCATGCAGCGGAGTCGGTCCTTCTGCAAGTGTGTGCCGCACTTCTACCCGACCACCAGTGAGTAACGCTATTTAGGAACTCGATGGCGCAGTGGTTAGCGCGCTCCTCCTGCGATTTCTAAGGCTCAGCAACGTTAGCAAAGGCCTGTCATCGGATGGGTGACCGAAAAATTTCATCTCGAGCTCCTCGGTGCTTCGGAAGGCACGTTAAGCCGTCGGTCCGTTGGTCACACCGAATATAAGAGTAAAGGAATAGGGAGTGCACCTGTGCTTGTGCACTATTGTACAGTATATCCTGCATACCTGGCTGCCATGGTCGAAAATCGGCCGGAGAATATAATATTAAATTATGATTTTTGAAGTGCAGAATACTTAAATGCCCCTTTCGGTGTGTTGAGAAAGAAACTGCTATGATGATTAACTTCACTCTTTCATCTTTTGTGTAAATCTTAACAGCACCTTATTCGCTCGAAAGCAGGCCTAATGGCTTTTTGTTACTTTTGAATGATTAATATAGTTTGATATATTAGTCTGCAGTTATAAGTACTTTTTGTAAGTACGAGTTTTTGATATTAAGATAAGTGATCAATCCATCATAGCTGGGCACCGTTAATAAAATAGTTAACTTCGTTAATCGTTAATCCGTTACAAAAAAAGTTAGCTTCGTTAAACGTTAAAGCGTTACATTTCGGAAGAATTAACGCAAGTTAAAGTTAATCGTTAATCCGTTAACTATGTGTAAAATTGCATTTTTATATCGTTGCGTTAGTGAACTTATAAAACCTGTTGGTTGGTTTAGGATCTGGAAGTTAACAAGTTAGCAACAAAACAAAATACTTGTATAATTCAAATAAATGTGTAATTGAATCGTCGGACAATAGGGTGCATATTCCCATTCATATACATTAACATGTTGAAGTTCTCGTATGAAAGCAAGGCTCGTTTTGGTGTTAAAATTTCTTATATATAGCAGTATTTAATACATAGATTTATAAATAACTGTTCCCCGAGGAATGCAGCATCGTTGAATGAGGCTTTCGATTTCATGTCCAGCCACATTTTAATGAGACTGTTCGCTTTACTCTTTAAAGAGTTGGAGCTCTTTGGTTTTTCTATAGACTGAGTGACAGAATTAAAAAAGTCTTCCACGTCATCATCGTTGTTACTCGTATTGCTCCCTGGACTCCCTTCGCCAATTCAAAAACTGCCACGCTCGACGCGCCCGGCACTGTCTAAAACTGTTTTTCGCGCCTCGTCCCGCGGAGCCTTGCGGTAATAAGCATTGGATTAACGATTAACGGACTTCTGCATAATTAACGGAAATTAACATGTCCGTTAACATTTTTTGAAGTTAACTTAAAAGTTAATCCGTTAATCAAAATGTTAACTTCGTTAATTAACGATTAACGGATTAACGAGTTAATGCCCAGCTATGCAATCCATGTAACCATAACTATGATGGACAGAGGGCTACAGGACGTGCACAGTAAAAGAACTGGAATGCATAGCGAAATACGTCGCAGAAATAACGGACGTGACGAGGTGCGCGTGCGAGCTTGGATGCACTCACACCGTGTACGAAGTCGAGAAGCTAACCGAGATTGAGTAAGTCACTGTTACGGTACTATCATAAACGGATTGTCGCGATGATTGGTCAATCGGTGAAAGACGGGTGCCGAAAACACAGGAGTTTAGTGGGTAGTGGGAATATAGAGTCACAGATAATATAGAATAGAGTTCCAAGTCTCAAGCACGGCTGCAGGTTTTGGTACGTTGGAAGCTTAGGCAAGTAAAAGCGATTTTTTTTATGCGGGATAAGCGTCTTTGGTGATCAATTTAAAAACCGTGTTCTAACGAAGAAAAATACTAGTTAAGTACCTACTCGTCAATGACGAGTCGTCATATTCAAAAGAAATTCAATCAAAAGAACGAGAAATATAGTAGACGATGTCTCATAAATAAACAAATATCAAAATGAACCAAATCTACATCGTGTTATTTTTCGCCAGCACAATGAAAGCAGCTGGCTCGACAAGTTCGCTGGAGACGGAGTTTGTGTCGTGGCCAATGGTGCGGTACAAGCGCGAGGTGCTCTTCGGTTGGGTGGATCTGTTGGGTAAGGCGTTACGTGTTTGTCTTTTACTGTCGCTACCAGTTTGGGGACTTGGAAACAAACTAGTTTATGGCTTTAATACGAGTTTATACCCTTACGCGTATACTTATAGCTTACGCATAAATCTGGAGACTGAAAAATCTCTCAACCTTACTTGGTAAACATGAACGGATCGAATAAGTATCAATTGTTTAATTTTCGAGCTAGGCTGATATTGAAAAAACGGTCGCAGTGCTCCAGTGCCTACCTACACCTACATAAATTAAACAAATAACACACACACCGTTTTCCCTGACAGTGACTTCATGTTATTGAACCTTCAGATGCTCTTGCCAAAATTCCCCCTTTTTCCAACATAAACAAATTTATCAAATTATTTAAACAGTTTTGTTCTCAATTAAATTGTTTACCCAAAATTAAATCTACTTATACCATTTTTGTTTACTTTAATAGTTATAGATTCCTCTTTTTATTGTCTGCTTACTATTATAGCAAACCAGCGATTGTAGGCATTACAGCATGAACTGATATAATAATGAATACATTTCAATAATTGTGACGTATTTTTAAAGGTTACCATAGAAACAACACATTTTTAATAAGAAACGTATATTTCGTACGAAGGACGAAGACGCGAGAGGTAGGTAAAAACACGTGATGAAATTATAAGTAAATTCTGTTCTCGATATAACTCTTGACGTTGTTCCACTGTAATTAAGGTTTCGGTAACGAAGTTCCTTATCGCACATTGCACTCCCTCCGGACGCTTTGTTTTGAAAAAAGTAAGAGATCATAAAAAAATAACAAAGCATGCTGTACCTATGTTAGTTAGCTAAAACTCTCCCTTACCCAGGCTGAAAGGTCCAATAAGTTATTATTTTGTTAATCTACATTAAAACTACTTGTAAGTAACGAAAACATGATTTTTAATGATGGGGGCCTTTGTTCTGCAGTAGGAAATTAATACTATCTTTTATATAAAAAAAATAAATCATTAAGTATTATTAACCATTGCAAATCTTTAAAATAAAACAAAAACCTTACTCAGAAAGTGTGTGTTAGTCAGCGACCCTTTGCTGCTACGTTACTGGCCCGTTACCGTAAATCCGTAATGACAGATAACGATGCAATTACAATATGGCATGGTACGCAGAAAGCAGTTATCAGAGGCGTAGATAACAAGGGTGACAACCGGGGCGGATCTTGATTTTTTTACTACATTTGTAGTGGGTTTCCCCTACACATCCTACGGTACCTTCATGAGAATCGTGAAGTACCTATTAACTATGTTGCGAGCCCATACGGCGAAGACAGTAGATTGGTTTCTATGATAGTACCGCATCCATCGTCATGAAAATTGGGGCTCCTCTTTTGCCGTACCTATATCCCGCAGAGTAGAGCCATTTATTTTAAGAGTAAGTATTAGTCTTTTTCCTACCAGCTAGCCTCGAGCCTATATACTGTCTCGGGTGGTTAGGTTTTAACACTACCGGCCGGCGCCCTCTACGACTGTGTAAACTTCGAATCGAATAAGAAGAATAGGTCGGGGGCGCATGTGGCTGTGGCGCCCCTTTTCATCTGACGCTCAACCGCGTCCTACTCTAAAACCGCTACTGCGGGTAGCCCCCATGCTCATATCGGTTGCAGTATCGTTCGGCGGCATTGCCGGCCTGTTCCTGGGCTTCTCGCTGCTGTCGGGCGTGGAGCTGGTGTACTACTTCACGCTGCGCGCGTGGTGCGCGGCCGTGCGCGACGCCGACACGCTGCGGCGGGAGCGCGCGGACCGACTCGCGCAGCCCAAGCCGCCCTACGATCTCAGCTTGGTGCCTTGGTAATTGTTTTCTTTTGTGCTACATGACATCTGTGCCCGTAGTCAAGATGCCACTTTGACGAATTCGCCATAAGCGTTCGTCGTGACTTGTATCTCCATCCCGCTCACATAAATAGTAGGTACGTGTGCGGGAGGGCAATATAAGTCGCGACGAACGCTTATGGCGAATTCGTCAAAATGGCATCTTGGCTAGCCTACCCCTACCTGGTAGTCTAGCTAGGATGCCACTGACGTCGCGACACGAAGTTTCTATGTGAGCAGGATGGAGAAAAATAAAAAGTGGCATCTTGGCTGTAGCTCATTAACGGCGGTTTTCAGTGATGTACCTAGTAGGAATTCTATTAAAACTCTCTCTGGCAGTGGCAGCTCTCGATGGAAAAGTTTTAAATAATGGGATATGAAGCGATTTTAGCAGGTTTTAATGTTTTACAAACATATCTACTACGAAAGTATACCATGAGATTACGTGGTATATATTGTTTAACCAACTAGTTGGTTTTCAGGTGGAAGGAACCACCGGCGCCCCGCAGTGCGCGGCCTCTGATGGTGAAACCGAAAGACTCGCAACCACCACAGTATTCGCCTCCACCAGGGTACCCCACGTACTTGCCTTAGCAATTAATCTCTTCTTAGTAGACTCTTATCACAAAAATTAAAACTTTCTTACACGCAACGATACTTGGACGTTTTATTTTATCTAACAAAAATCTATATCTATAAAACTCAAAGGTGACTGACTGACATAGTGATCTATCAACGCACAGCCCAAACCACTGGAGGGATCGGGCTGAAATTTGGTATGCAGGTAGATGTTATGACGTAGGCATCCGCTAAGAAAGGATTTTGATTAATTCAACCCCCAAGGGTTAAAATAGGGGATCAACTGTAGTATGAAACTTTGTCAATTTTAAACCTAACGGGCTGATATTTTGCATACATAAAGCTACTATGACGTAGGCATTGCCTAAGCAATAATATTGATAAATTCTAATCCCCAAGGGGGTAAAATAGGGGATGAACTTTAGTATGAAACTTTGTCAATTTTAAACCAATCGGGCTGAGACTTTGAATACATAAGGATAATATGACGTAGGCATCCCCTTTTAAAGATTATTTGAAAAATCCACCCCTAACGGGATATATAGGTGATAAAGAAACCGAAATCCACGCGGACGAAGTCGCGGGCGCCCGCTAGTCTATGAATATATTTTTATGCGTAGAAAATAAAATCTTCAAATATTATACTGAACCATTTATTTATGGTTAATCCATCTAAAATGTCGCAGTATTAGTAAAAACTTTAATCGAACTACATTATCGTGACATAAATTGGACACAAAACAGTCAACAAGTTCCAAATATTGGAGAAATATAAACATAGACATTACAAAGAGTCTAAAAACAACCACAATAATGCAGTTCAATAATAACAATTTCAAAAAGAGAATACAATATTTCAAAATGTATCTCTTGATACTTAATCTACACATGATTTCATTATATCTAAATCAAACTAAGCACCAAAATAAGTACGGACTACATTATTAGGAATGAAATTAAGTTTCTTTCTACTTCTGGAGTAAATTGTTATTTCAAGTGGTGATTGACCACACTATCATTAGAAAGTCAATCTTACTTTAAAACTAAGTAGGCACCTAATTATTTTCAGAATAATGGAGACCTCAGAAATACTACACTTGTGATTGATGTGCACTTTTAAACAATTTAAATGGACTAATTTTAAGCCTTGGCTAATCCGTAGCCGTATAGAAGATCCTGAATGTGAAACAGACACCTATATATTTTGACATAATAATATGTAAACAACATATTGGAATTCGTTACATTTAACATTGTGTTTACTAGATTTTACAACATCTGGTACTATAGGAATGACTCCATACGCATTGAATTACGAGTACGTCATTACACGACAAAAACACATCTGTTTACAAATCGCTCTTTATACTGTACTTTCGTCAGTAGGTACTTAGCGTAGTAAGTCAATCACCACTTTCAAATTACCAAAATGTAAAAAGCATTACGTTAGCTGAAACTTAAACTAGTATTGCAAAAACATTATAGAAAAGAATTTATGCATGCGACATAGACGTACAATGTGTTGAAAAAATGTTAACGACTTTGTACTCTTATTGGTTACATAATTTAATTCCGTAGTTTTAAAATAATACAAAATGAAAATGATGAAAACGTTACCATGTGCTAAGGTGACATTGAAAAGCGCCCTTCATTTACAGTTTTACCCTTGAATATTAGCGAGGTTATTGTTATTTTGCAAAATCTACTTCGACGAGTATAATTTTGTATGTAATTACACCTTACACCTTATCCAAAAACTAAACAGTGTTTCTGTGGGCGCCAGACGAATGATGCACAATTTTAGTTATATTACTACTAAATTATATTCATATCACATGACACGAAGAAAAAAACATGCATGCATAAACCCTATAGTTGTATTTGATTCAGCTAACCGATAAGCAAAATGCAATTATTTTAAATACAAACTCATTTAGTTAATAAAGCGAAATACAAAGTTCTTGATTGATTTTTACTAGAATACTGTTTACATAATTTTTAGATTCTTTTTCATTTTATCTACTAAATATACTAACACAAGATACAATGTTTAAGTGTTTAAATAAGTCCCAGAATCTAAGTACTAGCAATCGTAAATAATTTATAATAACAAACTTTGGTAACTCGGAAGCATTTGTAGAGTAATGGCATTTAGCAAAGGAACTATTGCGCATACAAATATATAATCTAACATTCAGCAATGATTTACTTCATTTTAATACAATGTTGCTGTTTGTTACTTTTATCTTTATGTACTTGGAATTATTGCACATAATTTTAATGCCATCAATTTATATAAAATAAACTCCTCGTAACACATTATAATTGAGTACATTCAAATAAGTACAAATATTTGCGCGTTTAATTTCTTAGAAATAAAACTCATTAAGTTGATTTTAATGGATACATGTTTTAAGCCAAAGTATTATTTGGCTAAACGAGAAAATGCGACACGGTCCGTCTGTTGTAATCCTATAAAATAGTTTAAATCAAGCATGTCCATTGTGTATGCTTCGTTACACCAGAAGGTATATAAAATCAGCTTGTATGCAATTGAATTATATTACAATTAAATATTCCTTTTTAATTCTGTACAGATAGAAAACGATAACATCAAATACTAAAGATATATCACGTTTTGTGCCAGTTTTTTTAAGTAGTTATTTTTTTATTAATCCGCCAAAGAATGTTGTTAATCCGCCAACATTGAAGTTGTTCACAACTATTTATTAATTAACTACATAATGCACCTACGAAATCCGCACTTAACTGTGACGTTATTGAGTTAAATGAACTAATGCATTCATTTATTAATCACTGGTGGTATTGGCCTAGGTACTAAACTAAAATGTAACATGCTAAGATAGCTTCTAAACACATTCAATTACACAACCAAAAAAAAATAAAAATAAAGAAAACATTTTGAAATAAAATGAGTGTAAAGTAATAAGTACATACTGTAAGACATTCTTGGTAAATCACACTGAATAATGCTTTAGAACAATCTATTTTAACCATACAGTAAGTAGTATGACCAACTATTTACAATTAAATATAGGACATCACTTATAAATACCTATGAACTATCTAATTTATGATTACGATTTAGGGGGATTACGTAAAATTGGCTAGTAGTATAATTTAGGAAAATAATTTTTTAACATCTACTATAAAGAATTGTCAAATTTCATAGTATGTTTTAAGTTACACTAAAATACGTAATACAGGAAACCAAACAAATATACTTTTCATAAATAACATTGATTCCTAATGTAAGGCCTACTAAATTGATTTTTACTACAAGAATGCACAAATAGTTCAAATTGTTTAACCATATTATAAAGACTTGTTTCCCTAGCATCCATAGTACAAACTAAAAGTTTAGTTTGAAGCTAGGCAACTGGTGTATAAGTTCAATATAAAATGTTGTAACTTAATTTGAATCATTTATTGAAAAATGACAATTCCATGATATATTAGCATGGTTTATATTATTTTAATCATAATATTTTGGCCATGAAGCAACATTTATAATGTTGTTAAAATTATTTGATATGATTCTGCTTGCATTACTTCAGAGACTATCGCACGAGGCATTTAAATGAAGGTTAGTTAATTGCAGTGATTCTATAAAATATTCGAGTATCATCCATCATTTAATAATGATTAACGGCCAAAATTGAGAAAAGGGATCAACTTCAATCATTGTTTTTTTGGTGCTTCCCGAGACAGAACTTTTACATGAAAAATAACTCAATAGGTTGTCTTTGACTTTATAATATGAGTGAATTTATACTGTGACGTATGTGTGTGTCAATGCGTGCGTTTGGCAGAAAAAAGCGCTTGCGAGCGCTTACTAGCGCTGAAAAACAAACTGTACAGTTTTCGGCCAGGACGTGTTTGCTAACTTCAGTTGCGCAGACACAATCCGCCATTTTGCTTAACAATCCGCCATTTTGCTTAACAATCGCCATTTTGCTTTTTTCTGCTAAACGCACCCAATGTGTTTACTACGTAAATCACAGCCATTACAGGCAAACACTTCAATATAACAGTCGCAGATGGTACATGAGGCATTGCATGCCACGATTTTAGGGATACGATATTCTTAATTAAACAAAATAAGACAATTGTCTGGAGAGGGATGAATTGACGCGGATTTAAGATTTTATTATAGTTCTTACTAAAATTGTATTGGACCCAAAAATCAGCACTCGTTTTTAAAGGTCTGTATGTTGTCTCTCAAATTATAAATCTAATTAGCTGTAGTGTTTTGAATCGATGATAAAGTTTTGAACAATCGAAAATACGAATTATTAATGTAGGTAACTTGTTACTAGATTTTTACATGCAATCATTCCCGGAGGGTCGAGTCGCCGGATACGTCGGAGCAAGCTTAAAAAGTATCAAAAACCTTCGCGGTCGATCGGATCGACTCGCGAATTTCTAGAACACTTCAACTCGTACGTTTTCAATGGGCCACTCGCAGGACACCGCCGCGGTCGCCCAACGCGTGTCGACTGGGCGTTAAAACGATTTCAACTCACGATGTCGGTCCGGAAAGCGCAAACTCCGGCGTTCCATATTCCGAGTCAGCTGAGGAACTCCCTACCTACTTTTAGGTGACTAAAAATAAAAATCTTACAAACATTGGTAAACGAACCGGCACATTTCATAGGTCGAAGCCTCCCATCTCGAAGGAGGGGAGGAAAATTAACGGAGAACCGGGGCAGCATTGCTTGTCCGGGCGCTAGGGTCCCGTGGGAGCACGGGGCGGCTCGTCCTTCGCTCGTCCCTCCGGCGGAGTCAGTCGGCCGGCGGGCGCTTACCGCGTCGCGAGGCGGGGTGTGTCAGCAGAGCTGGGCGTGGTCGCGCAGCGCGGGCGGCGGCCACAGCGGCGCCTCGGCCTCGGCGCAGGCGCCGCGCCCGCCGCAGCGCCGCCGCACGCAGCGGTACAGCGACGTGAACTTGTCCAGGTCCGACAGGGTCGCCTGCGAGGCGGGGTGTGTCAGCAGAGCTGGGCGTGGTCGCGCAGCGCGGGCGGCGGCCACAGCGGCGCCTCGGCCTCGGCGCAGGCGCCGCGCCCGCCGCAGCGCCGCCGCACGCAGCGGTACAGCGACGTGAACTTGTCCAGGTCCGACAGGGTCGCCTGCGAGGCGGGGTGTGTCAGCAGAGCTGGGCGTGGTCGCGCAGCGCGGGCGGCGGCCACAGCGGCGCCTCGGCCTCGGCGCAGGCGCCGCGCCCGCCGCAGCGCCGCCGCACGCAGCGGTACAGCGACGTGAACTTGTCCAGGTCCGACAGGGTCGCCTGCGAGGCGGGGTGTGTCAGCAGAGCTGGGCGTGGTCGCGCAGCGCGGGCGGCGGCCACAGCGGCGCCTCGGCCTCGGCGCAGGCGCCGCGCCCGCCGCAGCGCCGCCGCACGCAGCGGTACAGCGACGTGAACTTGTCCAGGTCCGACAGGGTCGCCTGCGAGGCGGGGTGTGTCAGCAGAGCTGGGCGTGGTCGCGCAGCGCGGGCGGCGGCCACAGCGGCGCCTCGGCCTCGGCGCAGGCGCCGCGCCCGCCGCAGCGCCGCCGCACGCAGCGGTACAGCGACGTGAACTTGTCCAGGTCCGACAGGGTCGCCTGCGAGGCGGGGTGTGTCAGCAGAGCTGGGCGTGGTCGCGCAGCGCGGGCGGCGGCCACAGCGGCGCCTCGGCCTCGGCGCAGGCGCCGCGCCCGCCGCAGCGCCGCCGCACGCAGCGGTACAGCGACGTGAACTTGTCCAGGTCCGACAGGGTCGCCTGCGAGGCGGGGTGTGTCAGCAGAGCTGGGCGTGGTCGCGCAGCGCGGGCGGCGGCCACAGCGGCGCCTCGGCCTCGGCGCAGGCGCCGCGCCCGCCGCAGCGCCGCCGCACGCAGCGGTACAGCGACGTGAACTTGTCCAGGTCCGACAGGGTCGCCTGCGAGGCGGGGTGTGTCAGCAGAGCTGGGCGTGGTCGCGCAGCGCGGGCGGCGGCCACAGCGGCGCCTCGGCCTCGGCGCAGGCGCCGCGCCCGCCGCAGCGCCGCCGCACGCAGCGGTACAGCGACGTGAACTTGTCCAGGTCCGACAGGGTCGCCTGCGAGGCGGGGTGTGTCAGCAGAGCTGGGCGTGGTCGCGCAGCGCGGGCGGCGGCCACAGCGGCGCCTCGGCCTCGGCGCAGGCGCCGCGCCCGCCGCAGCGCCGCCGCACGCAGCGGTACAGCGACGTGAACTTGTCCAGGTCCGACAGGGTCGCCTGCGAGGCGGGGTGTGTCAGCAGAGCTGGGCGTGGTCGCGCAGCGCGGGCGGCGGCCACAGCGGCGCCTCGGCCTCGGCGCAGGCGCCGCGCCCGCCGCAGCGCCGCCGCACGCAGCGGTACAGCGACGTGAACTTGTCCAGGTCCGACAGGGTCGCCTGCGAGGCGGGGTGTGTCAGCAGAGCTGGGCGTGGTCGCGCAGCGCGGGCGGCGGCCACAGCGGCGCCTCGGCCTCGGCGCAGGCGCCGCGCCCGCCGCAGCGCCGCCGCACGCAGCGGTACAGCGACGTGAACTTGTCCAGGTCCGACAGGGTCGCCTGCGAGGCGGGGTGTGTCAGCAGAGCTGGGCGTGGTCGCGCAGCGCGGGCGGCGGCCACAGCGGCGCCTCGGCCTCGGCGCAGGCGCCGCGCCCGCCGCAGCGCCGCCGCACGCAGCGGTACAGCGACGTGAACTTGTCCAGGTCCGACAGGGTCGCCTGCGAGGCGGGGTGTGTCAGCAGAGCTGGGCGTGGTCGCGCAGCGCGGGCGGCGGCCACAGCGGCGCCTCGGCCTCGGCGCAGGCGCCGCGCCCGCCGCAGCGCCGCCGCACGCAGCGGTACAGCGACGTGAACTTGTCCAGGTCCGACAGGGTCGCCTGCGAGGCGGGGTGTGTCAGCAGAGCTGGGCGTGGTCGCGCAGCGCGGGCGGCGGCCACAGCGGCGCCTCGGCCTCGGCGCAGGCGCCGCGCCCGCCGCAGCGCCGCCGCACGCAGCGGTACAGCGACGTGAACTTGTCCAGGTCCGACAGGGTCGCCTGCGAGGCGGGGTGTGTCAGCAGAGCTGGGCGTGGTCGCGCAGCGCGGGCGGCGGCCACAGCGGCGCCTCGGCCTCGGCGCAGGCGCCGCGCCCGCCGCAGCGCCGCCGCACGCAGCGGTACAGCGACGTGAACTTGTCCAGGTCCGACAGGGTCGCCTGCGAAGTTAAACAAAATGGTAAAATAACACTAAATTTACAAATCATGGGTAGAATTGAGCTTTTAAAAAATACCGACGTAGCTATGTACGACCAATTTTATATTTGAAAGCACAATGATCAGACTAAGCTCGGACGCAGGCAGCCTTATCTTTTCTGATCACACGAAAGAAGTCCGTCACATCCGAGAGCTCGAGGCAAAGTCAGTCGGCACCGCGCCGTCCCTCCTAGCGTGTCTACTCGCCCCACCTCCTGACGTCACTGAGTAGAGAAGACGGGTTGTGGGGAAATCCCTAAGACTTAAGTATTTCCACTACAATCGATATTTCACGTATGAATCAAAAGACTCCATGAGACCATTTAATAATAATATTTGAAGCTGTATATATTTATAGATATACAGGCTGTATATATTTATATGTATATATTTGAAGGTGATTTGAAACAGAGTAGTGGACTAGTTACTTCGATCCCGATCGCGAGTATGAGATGCAGGAAGGGCACGATCAGCAGGTAGACGCGGAACATAGTCTGTGCGGTCTGCTTGGTGTCCATCGGCATCACTTCCATGAACTCGGCCACGTAGTCCCAAGGGCACAGCAGCAGCAGAATCACCAGGAACGACTGCGACAGCAAGACTACCACCATTGAATCTGGAAACAAGTCAATTAGCCGTCATTTATAAATCAATTTTCACAACCTCACATACATTGATCTGACTCCGTGTTAAGTAGCTGATGCACTTGTGTTACAGGCATCAGAATCAACAGTGGAATCCCAACTAATATTATAAATGCGAAAGTAACTCTGTCTGTCTGTCTGTCTGTTACGCTTTCCCGCTTAAACCTCGCAACCGATTTTGATGAAATTTGGTACAGACAATCTTTAGACCCTGAGACAGAACATAGGCTACTTTTTATTTCGAAAAAAAGGGATGAAGGGGTTGAAATAGAGGAAACCGAAAACCACGCGGACGGAGTCGCGGGCGGCCGCTAGTAATAAATATACTTAAATAGATATATATATTGAAATGTATAAAAACCCATTTAGCAATGAGTTTGTGATGGAGAATTTTGACATATCGGTCAATGTCACGTCAAAATTCACCAATCACATACCAGTTAGTCCCTACGCCTACCTACTGCCATCTAGCGGATTTTTCATTTGCGAAAACGTAACGTAACGTCTTCAACAGAAATAGACTAATCACAGTACAGTTTCATAACGTGTACGTCACGCTATCTACCGGAAAAATCATTTAGAAAACCCTAAAAAACCCTCTTTTGCTTTGATCACAACATCATATGTAACTATTTCAAAAAATCAATATTTACTTACAATTGGCACAGAATGGCTGCCGGAACGGCCAGCCCTTAGCATAGACGCAGGCCATAATTAAATACTGGAACGACGAAATAATAAACACGATTGTGTTTTCCCAGCAAAGAACTTGCTCCACGTCCGGCCCGCCCTCTACTGGAGTAAACCTGGAACCAGAACAAATAATAAAAATATAACATTTTAATCGTCAAACTCGTCTAAGTCTAGGCCGAGGGCCTAACGTCCCTCGGCCTTTCCTGTTTAGTGTCGGTGAGATTTTTTTTATTGATGAAATTATCGAACGAACACGAGTTATGTACGAGATTATTTTGCATTGGGGCGGCTGGTCGGCTTAGGAAAGCCGCTGAAAACCAGCGCTGCCCCGGGACATTCACGTGGCAGTAGTAGCTGGGATTCTTCCCTTTGTCCCATTTTAGTTTATATTTTTTGTACTGTATTTCTTGTGTAACCATTGTGACAATAAATGAATTATTATTCTTAAGGCCATTCACGACGAAGGTAAAAACGACATGACGTGCAAAAGAATTTCTATGTATCTAAATCAAATGACAATATAAACCACTTTGACTTTGGCTTGAATGTTAGTTGCACTGACCAGGGCTGCTTGTCGAGCAGGTAGATGGGCACGAGCTGCACGAGCAGCACGAGGCAGACCTGCAGCACGAGCGGCAGGATGCTGCTGGGCGCCACCAGCGAGACGGGCGGCGACTGCTTGGTGAGCGCGGGGCCCGGCGACGCGCGGCCCAGCGACAGCGCCAGCGCCGTCGTCAGCACCAGGTCGATGTACAGGAACTGGTTGTTGCCCAGGATCGAGTAGAACTGAGGGACAAGAGAGCGATACAAATTTTGTAAGGAACATAATATGAGCCGGGAGGGCTCAAGAAATGGCTGAAAGAAGTTTCATAAAGCAACAAAGTATTCCTTTACTTTGTTCCTTTATGAAACTACTAGCTTTCCGCCAGCGGCTTCGCCCGCGTGTCATTCTGTTATATTGCAAACAATATTTTTGTTTTACCGCGGGAATATCAATTATTTGCGGGATAAAAAGTAGCCAATTCTTCAATCTAGACTTCTACCTTTAAGTCTGCAAAATTTCAAAGCAATCGGTTCAGTAGTTACGGCGTGAAAGCGGTACAAACAAATAAACAAACAAACTCACTTTCCGATTTGTTATATAAATGAGGATTATTCGAACCTTAGTCAATTTTTATAAGGACTAAAACTTCTTCTGCATTCACTTTATATTACGGCTCATATTTTTAAATGATGTACTCACATTATAAAGTATGAGGATGGAGAAGAACTGTATGAGCGAGTAGAGAGCCATGTACTTGAAGATGGCGAAGGACGTGCTCAGCGCACAGCGGCCCTCCAGCGCCAGCAGCTTCACGCAGCGGATGTTCTGCACGCGCGACGTGAACGGCGCCGCCACTGCAACGCACATTACAAATATTTAATTTTCCTTTGAAAGCCGCCATCTTTGTTCAACACATAAGTCACGTCACGCATTCGCAAATGACGTTTGGCCATATTTTTTTACAGATCCTGTTTATTGGAACGACAGAACAATTTTTGTGGTGTGCTCCACCATGCCGTATTACTCGTATTACGTGTTTGATCAGCACGCCGCCGTTGATGTACAGTTAATTATCAAGGTTAACTTTTAAATTGCCAAAATGCAAATTGTTGCTAACCAGACTTTTACAAAAGCATGTTGTCTTCTTTGAAGACAGCATTACTATTTAGCGAGTTTTATGCAAAATTTAAATTGTAGTTTTAAAAGGTGTAAATATACCGTTGTAACCCTTATACAAAAATGTGCCAATATAAACCTTATTTGAAACAATGACAATGAAACAATGAAACAATGATTTATTTAGCAATTTGATTCACTTAGTAAATTCTTTTGCACGTCAAAACTTTTTTTACCCTACCAGCGCCTCGACGTGAATGGCCTGCTGAGAAGAGACGCCGCAAGAAACTCAGACAGTTTTGCCTTTAAAAATAAATTTCAATTTTACAATTATGTCAAATATACCTTAAAAATAAATACAAAATAAGTGCGGCTGAGCAGATCAATATGTCCATGCATATTTGTCATTTAAATAATCATCTATTTTATAATAACCTTTCTTCATTAAGGTTGATTTAATGAACAACTTAAATTTTTGTTTAGGAAATTCAATTACACTTTCTGGTAGTTTATTAAATATTTTGACACTTAGTCCAATAAAAGACTTCCCAGTCTTATGAAGCCTGTGACTTGGAACGGCAAGCTTATGTTTATTTCGTGTATTAAAGCTATGAAAGTCATTTTTTTTAGAAAAATTGTGTAGGTTCTTGCGTATATAAATTATGCAGTCAAAGATGTATTGAGACGCTGTAGTTAATATGTTAATCTCCTTGAATATCTCACGGAGTGAATCACGCGGCTTAAGGTCGTATATTGCACGGATCGCCCTTTTCTGTAATACAAAAATTGTTTGTATATCAGCAGCCGACCCCCACAACAACAAACCGTAAGACATAACACTATGAAAATAGCTGAAATAAACCAATCTCGCCGTTTCAATATCAGTAAGGCGCCGTATTTTTCTTACAGCAAATGCTGCAGAACTTAGTCTCCCAGCCAAAGCAACAATATGGGGGCTCCATTGTAATTTTGAATCTATGGTTATTCCTAAAAAGACAGTTGATTTGACTACATCAATTTGTTCATTATTCATTAAAACATTTGTAATAACTTGTGGCACATTTGGCATTGTGAATCTAATACATTTTGTTTTTTTAGGATTTAGTAGTAAGTTATTAGTTGTAAACCAATGATGGACTTGTGAGAGCGCGTTATTTACCTCGTCAAGTTGTATATTACGTCTATCTACCTTAAAAACTAAAGATGTATCATCAGCAAACAACACAGTCTCACATAGACCCTTAGCAATGGCAGGAAGATCATTAATATATATAAGAAAAAGGAGTGGTCCCAATATTGAGCCCTGGGGCACTCCCATTATCAATGGTGCGCCATCGGAGTTAGTTCCATTGATGTTCACCTTTTGAACTCTGCCAGTGAGGTATGATTTTACAAGGGTTAAAGCGAACTCTGAGAGGCCATAATGCCGCATCTTCATCAGCAAGGTTTCATGACTTACACAGTCAAAAGCTTTTGACAAATCACAAAAGATACCTATCGCATCCTGCTTAGCCTCCCATGCATCAAAAATATGTTTTACTAATGAAACTCCTGCATCAGTTGTGGATTTGTTTTTAGTAAATCCGTACTGATTTTCATTAAATAAAGAATTTGAATTAAAATGTGACAATAACTGATTGAAAATAATTTTTTCAAAAATTTTACTAAGAGATGGAAGTATGGATATGGGTCTGAAATTTGACGGATCAGTCTTTTCTCCTGATTTAAATAAAGGAGTTATTTTACTATGTTTCATAAGATTTGGAAACTGGCCCATTTCAATGCTCTTATTAAATATTAATGCTAAATATGGTGCAATGGCAATAATAATAGTTTTTAAAATATCTATTGAAATACCCCATAGATCTTCCGTCTTTTTTAACTTAAGTTCTTTGAATGATTTAATTATAACTAGTGCATCAATATGCGTGAAATTAAAAACAATTTTGCACTCTTCTACTTTTGATTTAAGGAGGCATTCAGCATGATGCGGTGAGGAGTTTAATAAGCTAGTAGTCGTGACTGGAATTTCAGAAAAAAAGTGCTCAAAGGCTTTAGCCACTTCGGCATCTGTACTAATTAATCTATTATCAATTTTTAAGGATAACTTACTATCATGTAATCTATTCCTACAAGTTTCCTTATTTATAATATTCCAAGTAGCTTTAATAACATTATTAGACGTATGTATTTTGTGCTTTAAATACATACGCTTGGCCACCATACACACTTTTTTGAATAACTTTGAATACTTTCTTACATACTCTATTAACTCTGGATTGTTTGAATATGCTTTTTGAGCATACAATTCAAACAATTTTTTCCTACTTATATAAATACCTTTTGTGGCCCAGTCACTAAATTTCGATTTCGAACTATTTACACTAACAGTTTTCTTTGTAAAGATACTATTAAATTCATGTGAGATAATGTCAAATAATTGTCTATACATGTTATCAACGTTAATATCAAGAATAGGTGGCGCTAGCGGAATTTTAACACAAATATTATGTCTGAATTTTTCGACTCGATTTGTAGTAATCGGCCTGTAACTAAAGCTAGACGAAGTAACTACACTATGGCTCTCAAGCGCTGCTAGTTGACCGCAATGGTCAGAATTCACAAAGTTAACAATTGATTTTGAGGGTACTTTACAATTACAGAAAATATTATCAAGACAGGTGGCTGATGTAGGAGTCACTCTAGTTGGTTCACAAAAAAGTGGAGTGAGATCAAAGCATTTAAATAAATTTAGGAACCTAACAGAGGTTTGGCTATTCTCTAAAATATTAATATTAAAATCCCCACACACAACTACCTTCTTATTACATTTGCACACCTTTTTTAAAACTTCTTCCATAGTTGTTTCAAATATAGGATAATTGCCAGAAGGAGGCCTGTACACACAAACAATAATACACTGCTCAAGCTCTGCACAAGATAGTTCAATAGTTCGCTCAATTGAAAGTAATGTTACATCTTTTCTATCTTTAGACTTAAGTGAGCTATCAAGTAATATTAGTGAGCCACCCCTAATAGCTGACTTTCTCGTGAACGAACTAATGACTTTATAATTGTCAATACTAATTAATAACTCGCATTGTCGTAACCAATGCTCTGTTAAACAAAGAATATGAATTTTCAATTTATTTAAATTCAGTTCTAATTCTAATTCTTTTCCAGGAAAACCTTGTATGTTTTGGTGTACAATATTAAGTAGATTTGACGTTTTCCTAGGTTTATTAATTATACTAATTTGGCTAGAGTAATCCTCTACTGTCCTATGCAATAATTTAAATTACTTGGAATTTTTTCCAAGGAACAGCAAATGTCAACAGTTTCCTGCTCAATAAAAGCAGGTTGTGTAGCCAAATTCTTGGCTGTTTGATCAAAACAATATGCTAGCGATGTAGCTATTTGTCGTTTACAATATGATGAAAGATAGTAATTATCTTTAGTCAAATAAATATTAAATGTCGAAATACAATTTATGTCAATCAAATTAAATTTACTATTATTCCATGTCATTGTATTTAAAAACAAATTTAAGTTATACCTAGAATTATTCTCATGCTGTGGCAAGCTTTTACTGTATGGAAGTGTAAACATTATAATATTTTTAATATTCAAATTATTTAAGCTATCAAAACATTTTGTCATAATTTGTTTGTTTACATTTCCACGATTAGCAACCATAACTATTAATGTGGTATTGTCTGCAAAATCATATTTATTAATTGTATTTATAATATTCGTATATGGAGTGTTAGGATAACAGTGATTCTGAATTTGACATCCCAAATAATAACTTAATAGTTGTCCCATATCCTTACCTGATTCATCACAAAACATAACTATTTTACTTTTATTATTATGTATTGTTTCCTTTGAGGAATCGCTAAGTTTTACTGTGTTGGACAACGGTAGCGTGTCATTATAACAAACTGGTTCTGAGAGTGGTGACGCACAGTTAGGCAGCGAGCCGGTCAAGTTTGTTGTATTGTTTACAACCGGTGTGTTGTGGTTATAGATTTTATTTTTGCTATTGTCTAGACATAAGGAACTATGGGGACTCGACATAGGGGAGTTTAAAAGGCATTTCAATGCCAAAATGTGTTCCTCACTCTCATTCTTATAACTACAATACATATTGTTTATTTTTTCTAAAGAAGTTTTTAAATATTCTATTTCATTTTCCAGCGCTTTAAAATTTTTATTATAATCTGTGATATTATTGTCTAGTGTTAAAGAATACAAATCTAATTCATCACCTAATCGCTGTCTTTCCTTAATACATTTTACTTGTACACATGAACATGACTTCTTTTTAATTAATTTCTGTGTTTTCTTAATATATCTACTTAACCTAATATACTTCTTTAGCTTGTTCCTACTGCACTTCACAATACCCACTGCTGGTGTGGACCGGATGCTGTCATCTCCAGTCAGGTCCACAGTCACAGAGGGTCCTTTGTCAAATACATCAGGAACAAGGCTGGGCGCACTACCTAACAGCTCATCGAATAGGGTTAGGGTCTGCGAGGCCGCGAAGTCCTGCTTTTCGTTCTCGAGGTGGGTGATGTGGTGGTGAGCATCCTGGAGCTCATGCTCGAGCAGCGTTACGCGCCGTAGGTTGTGGACGTACTCCTGGCTGCATTCGCCAAACCCATCGACTAAAGATTGAAGTTTGTCCCTTTCCTCCATTAACATAATATTTTGCGTATGTAACTCAGTCAGATCTTTTTTCATCTTACTACTTTTGTCCAACACGCTCAGCAATTCCCGTTCACTGTCCTCTCTCTCCCTAACCAATTGTGTAACTTCCTCTTTGGTGGCCTTTAATTCCTTCAAAGCTAGGTCTAATCTAGACTCAGCCTGGCGTGAAGTGGTGAGTCCAGACCCGTCCCGGCGAGCAGAGGCCTTGCTACGCGTCAACATTGTTAAAATTTACGTCTAATGTAATGAACAGATGCAAACGGTTTTGTACCTACAAAGAGTTGTTTACACAATTGTGAGGTTATCTTATACCTCAGCGCGAGTTTATATCGTTAATTATGCGGCACTAATGAAATAAATGAGAATACTACAATTATTAATTAAAAACAATGGTAGATATTACCTACTTGAGAGAAAAACAATGACTCACAAATTCAAAATTTGAACTGTCACTGACGCCGGTTAACACTTCTCACAAACCTTGTAAATATTGTTCTTAGACACTATTTTACACTTAATACACTTAAAACTATATTATTTGTTATGTTTTGTGATGTTTTTAGGACCTTTCTTTGGATTTAAACTTAAATTTTATAAAAAATAGTCGGGAGCAAATTCAATCAGCTGTCAACCGCGGTGTTGCCACAGCCAAAAAAAAAAAAAAATTTGGAAAACTACAATAGTCTGAAGTATCTACATAGGACTATCGTAGTTTTCCAAAACCATTCATCACAAATAATGTTACCAAAAATGTATGCTGTAATGTTAACCTGAAGCGTCAGCCTCGGAGAGCGATATGCCGACGTGCGCGGCCTTGAGCGCGCCGCAGTCGTTGGCGCCGTCGCCGCACATGCCCACGATCAGCCCCTCGCCCTGCAGCGCCGTGATCAGCTGCGTCTTCTGGTCCGGCCCGAACCGGCCGAACACCATGCCTGTGCAGAATATTCGCTCTATTAGAAGGCTAGCGGCAGTGGCGGCGTTAGGCGTGGGCGACGTGGGCCACCGCCCACGGCCTCGCGGTACAAGGGGCCTCGCGCCTCAAAAAAATATATAAATTATTTGTGTTGGGAAATATGTTTTTTTTTGTCTGACAACATTTGTTTACGTAGCGTAACTATCGCGGGCAAATCCCTGGCCGCCGCGCCGCCGGCCAGTGCGGGGAATCCCTTGTTTTATTTGTTTCCTTTCTTTACTAGCCATTGAAACGTCATTAAACCGTCAAACGTCCGACTTTTCAAATTTTTCGATTCTTAAAGCTCAATTACGAGCAAAAAAAAAAAAAGGGCCTCGCGAAATCTGTTTCGCCCACATCAAATTTTGGTCTTGCCCCGCCACTGGCTAGCGGCCGCCCGCTACTCCGTCCGCTTGGATTTCGATTTCCAATAGCCTAAAGCCTTCCTCGTCAAATGGGCTATAACACAAAAATATTATTTTCAAATCGAACCAGTACTCCCTGAGATTAGCGCGTTCAAACAAACAAACAAACTTTTCAGCTTTATAATTAGTTTGCGGACTTTCGTATTTCATTATTCAAAATAGTGACTGAACACGATTTTTGCTGTTTTGAGAGAGAACACGGTAGTAGTGTCTTCCTCGATTACATTTCTCCTTGATACTTTAACGTGAACATAGGTACATACCAATCGGTACAGTTGAGCCCTATGCTTAAGTATCGTGTTCTAGCGGAAATATATTTCGGAAACAACCGAATTACAGTTGATATAAAGAAGTCCCTTCAATCTTTTTACGTAATTTTGAGATTGAGTGAAAATAAGTTAATAAAAAAGGAAACTCGCAAGTGGGTCAAATGATCTGTTTGAAAAAGAATGAAAAAGTTTTAATTGTTGAGTGATGTTATAACAAATCATATAGGAATGATTTATTTAACATTACCTTTGCTGAGCACGATGGGTAGTAGTTCCGGGTAATGTGCCCTTATAATAGTCCAAGTTTTTCCTTCAAGGGCAAGAACATAGGCATCCATGGATAATTTAGGTGGACAGCCTTCACCGACAACCTAGAAGCAACGAATGGTTTCTTTAATATTGATAATTTATTTAATTTGTACACTTTTCAGACATTTTGGTAGCGGCAGCTTCTTTTAATTATTGTGACTCGTAAATCTAGACTTCATTGTCTAACACTTACTTCCATTGAAAGAGGTGGCAGCGAATCATCTGTTTGTTGATGCCCAACTGTGATCAGGACCAACTTTTGATGGGGCTGTACCATATAGCATCCTCGTGCCACGGACATGGCTGTCATTATATTGTCTCCTGCAAAAAACGGATAAGATTTTTATTATTAAATAAGCTACTTGACATGAATGGCCGGTCATAAAGTTTTTTTTTTAACTTACAAGTAAGGGTGTTGACCCCACTATAAAAACGTATACGTATTTTGTCTATTACGTGTCTTATTCTATACACCAACGATGAAATGAAACAATTTATTCAGCTAAGTTAACCCGCGCTGTCCGCATTCATATAACTCTTGACCTAGGACATTTACGGCACATATCGACTCCGTAAGCTCAAAAAATAGATATAAGAGACCACTGTGATAGAAAGCACAAGATTTGTCTGGGTTGCTGCAGGCATTAAGTATAACATTTTATAATAATCTTTCATGTGTACGTGCGTGTGGATGTGGATTTAATCTTATTTAATTTTTTATAGACAAAAAAATTATATGTACTGGAATTACTAACCTGTCACCATAATCTGGCGAATATTAGCGTCGTGTAGCTCTTGGATCACCTGAGTGGTCTCCGGTTTCAGGCTATTTTGCATGACTAGAAAGCCTAGGAAACTCATATCGCACTCAAGCGTCTCTCGTTTGATCCTCTGCGCGTCGACCCACTTCATCTTGCGGTCCAATTTCTTGTGAGCGAGGCCGATCACTCGGAACCCGTTGGATGTGTACTCGTTGAGAACAGAAATGAAGTTCTCCGGCAAGGAATCCGGCTTGCACATACCTGCAACCTTAAGAGGTGTTTGAATTTTAAGATTTTCAACATGCATACGAATTGACAACATTTAATTTTTTACAAGGTACTATAATTCAAAAACCATTTCGAGATTTTCGCTAATTTGACACAAAAAAAATGATTTTGATTTTTTTCATTCAGTAACTAAAAAGATATTTTGAAAAGTTTCCAAATTCAATGCTCGTCGGATCCACACACAGTCAATCTTGGTCTCGCTTTGGCCATCGTGAATTAAAAAAAAGAAACGTAAGTTTGACACTGTTTCTTGTCAAACTGACAGAAAACTGTGCATGTGTGTGTACATTTATCATACAGTGTTGCCGGATTGGCAAAACTCCTGGCCAATCGGGGAAAAACTCATGTTTTTGAATATTGCGACAAAATTATAACTCAGTTGATGTACCAGATTTAATTTTATAGCTTTATGTAATCTTACTAAAACATTATTTACGTAAGTTTAAAGTACGAACTGGGTACTTAAGTTGCACTTGAGGTACTTGGACAACATTTTTCATGAATTTACCCTAGAGTCTCCTGGCAACATTTGTGTGAACTTCCGTCATTCAAGTTTATTTTTTAAAATAGCAAAGATAAAATGTTCGTTCATCCCATGACATTGACTTACGCTCTTTTAGAATAAGTCGTTTTTAAATAATTTATTTTACAAAAAGGAAAGAAAATAAACGGAAAAGAAAAAATACGTAAGTTTTAGTTTTTGAAAATCTTTCAGAATAGCAAATAAAAACAGCACATGAAAAAATTTAAATGTTGTCAATTCTCGATTGGTGAAATGCGTAAGACAACTTGGATTCAAAACCAAAAGATGATGACATGATATGTTCAGATTCGTTATGCTAGGGTCATCTTTCCTATTACAAAATTATCAAGTTTCAACATTAAACGACATCATAGTACTTGTAATTGCTTATCGAAATAAGTTCATATAAGGTTTTATATAAACTAACATTACATAAGTTAGGTAACTGTGTTTATTTTATTTAAAACAGCTTACATGGAAAAGTTAAGATTCAATCATTGAATGGTTTCATACATTTTATTTTAATTATTACAGCATTAAAGTTACCTTTTCCGGTGCCCCTTTGACAAAGTAAACCATCTGTGGCTGGCCCAGCACTCGGGCGATGACACCCATGGATTGCTGCGACGATGAGAAATGGAACCGCCGCAACAGACCGATCTAAAACCAATTTACAATGTCACAATCTACATATTTGTACAAAGCATCCAAAATTACAGATGTTTTTTTTTTGGTTATTTATGGAAAATCGTAGGAACCGGTCAATTTCAATTTCTAAATCTCAATGAATGCTTTTCCAAATCACTGGAATATGCATCTATAATAATCATTATGGAGTGTCACCGATATGTCAAGTACTGAGCAGTATGCTTACCTCATAAGGAACCTCCATAGTATAAGGATCATAATTTTCTAAATTCTGCAATTCAGCGTCACGAGAAGAAACTGGCTTCACAATAGCAGGCGTCAGATTATCATATCTCGTGTTCTCTGGACCTGGCTCTTCAAGTATCTATCGAGATAAAATTTTCATTAAAAATAAAGTGCATTCCGATAAGATTTTCACTCATTTTCCTGATCTGATAAGATAATATTCCATGAACAACTTAGTAATGGAGGCTATTTGTACAATGACTAATGTTCCTTCAAGTATGAATTGTTAGTTTGTATTGAAAACTAACATGCCATATTGGATAGGTTATTAGGGTGCGCCCGAATACATATAGACAACACTATTTGCTTATATGATTAATTTATGAAGCTCATAAAATAAATATGAAGACATACAATATGTACATTTTATATTGTATATCTTCATATGTACTACCTACATTAAAGTCAACGTCGAAGCGTTTATTTTGCAACTTGATTTACACTGAAATTTTTCACGTCAAATATTCTTTTACCCTACTAGCATACTTTGTTTACATAATAAAATTTTCAGTAAAGAAATAGACCTTACCCATTGTGTGAATTCGAACATTTTAAGGTCCAAGGGGTCTCCCTTCAGCTGTCCCTGGATGCTGGTGAGAGAGTGGCAGGAAGCCAGTGCCTGCACCAACGGACTCTTCGCGGATAAGTTGTTCACGTCCACCACGCATTCCCCAAACTTCTTTTCAGTATGGGCTGGTATCACGGAATAGAAGTCCAAGCCGTCTTCAGTCAGTGTTCCCGTCTGAAATGTGTCCCAAGCATAAATATACCTTGCTAATTGTTATTAAAATAATTTAATTTTGCAAAAATCATTTGGTTAGATTTTTGCACAACGGAAATAGGTTTTGACAAAAATGATGACAAAATACTCAAGTTAATGTATGAGGGATTTAAACTGCTACATATGGAAATAATTGTTTACAAATAACATACAAATTAGATCATGTCTATTTTAACACACTCCTTACCTTATCAAAGCACATAGCTTGCAGTTTCCCGCACATAATGATCCGGGGAGGCGACACGCAGAATATCTTATTCTTCCGTAGTCTTTGCTGACTGTACACGATACCGGCCGTCATGGCGGCGGGCAGCGCTGGCGGGACCACTATAGTGATAATGTCCAGTGTACGCAGTACTATTGTACCAACAGCGCTCTAAAACAACAAATACAAGCGTTCAGATAATGGGAAGTACTTACACAAAAAAAATAATACTAAAGAACGACCGCCGAAAGACATTTGACGTATGCTGAAGTCATTAGGTTTTTACTTTATGCTATTTTCGCAGTTTATGCAAGAAAAATCATTCGCAAAGCTTTTAAAAATGAAATTGGGAATTAGGTACATTCTCTTAACCTTTATTTAGGTAGGAGTGACAGATAACTAGCTTTAAGAAACTGATCTTCAAATGTTTGTTGTAGAGGGAAAAAATTTCAATGAAGAATAAAGAAAAAACGCAAAGTATAGTAAATTCTGCGTGGCTACTGTCAAATCGTTTGATCAATAACTTTTTGGTAGTCAATACTAACCCCTCGCAGGACATAAAGCCAGATGGAATACGCCATTCCAATAGCGGCAATGCAGAACATGAACAGGACGAACTTCACAGCGTCATTGTAGAACTGGAATCCCAGTTGCTTCGGGAACAATATGCTCTTTATAAGCTCCCCTTTGGCTGTGTAAAAGCCAGTGCGGACGACTTTCGCCAATACCTGGAAAATCAATGTGTCATTAATATAAAAACTAAGCAAGCGAGAGCTCCATTACTTTAGAAAAATATTATATGAATTATAATTTAATGCAATTTTTAAGTAAAAAAATGAAGTTGACAATCATTATGTACCTGATTGTTTCCGTAAAACCTTGTTTGAATGACATGTGTGCCGGCGAACAATGTATGCCTTTTATGTCCGTCTGTTGAGTAAACTTCTATCGACGGACACGGAGGGCCCTTCATAACCGGTACACTTTCACCTGCAAAACCATAAATAAATAAACAATTAGTATAAGTAGTTCGACATTCAATAAATAAATAAAAAGGTCATGGAGTTTTTTTTATCAAGATAATGGATAGTTAATATGACCTAACTGTTCAAACTTCTGGTTTCTAGAGAATAACATAATAAACCACTGTAAAATATTGTGCGTTGCCGACATTTCCTATCAACTAAAAATTATAAAAAGTGTTAGTATTTTTTATTTGCGACACAGTTCTGTTACATTTAAAATTACCACATTCAATAGTAGAAGGAAAATCATCTGTTTGTACAACTTTTGTTCTTCGAATTTCCTTATGAATACATTATTTTGTGTAGATCTTACTTAATACAGATAACGATAGTATTTTCCTCCAAATACCATACTTTACTTTACTGTATCACTGGTGGATTGAATTGTGACTCTGACCAGATAGATTAGGATCTTATGTGGTTTTGCCTGTTTTTTTAGTTTTTAACTTAATTTGACTATTTAATGTCTCTTATAGAACAACGGAAATGAATCGACTACATCATCTCGACAAGACGAGCTGAAATCCCGACCACTTGCGGCTATTATCTATAATTATTCGAACGGTGTCCTGTCATGCCCGCAATGTGCGAAGGTTTTTAAGAACAAAATTAGCTACATAAGCCACATGCAAGTACACCAACGACAGGGCCGGAGCTGACGTCAGTCGCCCTGGCCGAAATCGGCCGAGACTAAATCATCGCATTAAATTAAATTCATAAATTCATAGGACTAAATCACCAATTGCCCAGCCCCAAATTAAGCTCGAAGCTTGTACTATGGAAGCTAGGGATCTGATAGACATACTTAAATACTTTTATAAACATCCATGACTCGAGTCCAAATGCCAATGGTCATCACACAAACATTTGCCCCTAGTGGGAGTCGAACCCGCGACCCTGGTTTTGTAGCCAGGGTCTCTAGCCACTCGACCAACGACGGGCCTGTCAATTAGTTTATAACTGAATTTGACAATTTAATGTCTCTTATTGAACAACGGAAAAGAATCAACGTCTATACGCTCTTCTATCATCTAGACGCGATGCACTGTGCGAGGGTTTCTAATAACAAAATAAGCTTCAACAAAAGTGTGGGAGCTGAATGCAGTCGCCGCGCCGTGGCCGAAACCGGCCGAGACTACATCATCACATTACTGTTCGCTTACCAGTGAGCATGCTTTCGTTGACGATGCAGGTGCCGGTGAGCAGCATGGCGTCGCAGGGCATGACGCAGCCGTCGGGCGGCAGCACGAGCACGTCGCCGGGCACGAGCCGGCTCGCGTTCACGACGCACTCCTCGCGCCCGCCGCGCGACGGACGCACCACAGTCACGGTGAAGGCGCTCGTCGAGCCCGCCATCTTGTGGAGGTTTATGCTCATCTAAAAATATAAATAGTTGGTTAAACAACATTTCGACGGTGTATTCTAAGCGCGCCTGTCGATCGAATTTTTTTTTTCTGAGATAAAGCTTGCGAACCACGTCATTCCTAAAAAAACTTTATAATACCTAGTTGTAATATTTATTCTTAATTGGAAACATACAAACTCTTCAGCTTTATTATCTAGGTATAGATATGGGGCTCGAACGATTTCGACTATATGGGTAATGTGTTTGAAACAAGGTAAAACACCGTTTCCTAGCACGCATGAGTGATTGATTACTGATTACATATTTATAACTTACAAGGTAATATTTTATAGGCACAAACCTGTTTTGTCTGGTATAATGCCATCATGCATGATATTGTAGACAATAGGAAAACGCATGATGCATACTGATAGTACTCATCAAGTGACCAAAGGATGATGGAGAATACTTGAAACAAGTAAAATGGATTGAAGACTTCATCTACGAATAATGTCCAGTAACTTTTCACTTCTACTTCCACAGAGTTGCCTCCATATAATTTGATTCTGTAAAAAAAGATTAAATAAATAAGTTTTACAAACTATTTATGAGTACCTGCTATGTTTCAAAGCCATCAATTAACATTTTCCACTTATTTTTTACCAAAGTACAGAGAGCAACAAAAGTCAATACAAATTATCAAGAGAAAAAGTCTTATCTACATAGACTTTTAATCCAAAAACTTACATAAGAATAAATAAATACTCACAGTTCGTTTTGTTGGCGTTTATTGATGCCGGACATATTTTCCAACAGTAGATTGAGAGTAAGCTTTTCATTCAACGCCAGTACGTTCATAAACGCTCCTTGATCGTGAAGCCAGATGAAACGTGTATGTTGATAAATGAAATAACGCAACTTGTTATCCCTATGATTCGAAAGGTTGAGGTCAATCTCTCTAACTTCCTCTATTTTGAAAAGGCCCTCAGCGTCAGTCACTAAAATTGTAAAAGAACAAATAAATATAAACCCCTTTTTTCAACAAAAAACAAATCACTTACTGAGTTTTCACATACCACAGATATGTTCAGCCGTTTTCAAACTGCATTTTAGGTATTTGAATCTGTTGTAAGATGGATAATAGGCCAAAGCAAAGTAAGGTAATCCACATAGTAATATGCATGTGGTGTGAAATAAAATTGCACGAACTCTTGAATATTGGAAACCATATATTTTGATGACTTGTTCGTCGCCACTGTTTTCCAATGTCTGCCATTGCGCTTCTCCGATGACTTCGTATTCATCTGCAACATACAGAAAACAGTCTACAAATATTACCGGGGATCATCGCTGGCTATGGGGATTGCATAGTGTTTGCGTTAAACATTAACTATAGTACAAATGTCACATTCTTATTTCCTTTAATATTAAACATCACCTAAGCCTTTGACAACCCTATCACAACTTAGTTTATAAAATAAAGGAAGAGATATACTTTTCAAATGTTATTTTCCTCACTATAATTTTGACGTCGTGATTAGAAGAATGGAAACTAAATATTAAAAAGTTAGGGAATATGAAATCACCCCATTATTATGTTAACTCTAGTTCATACGACTTGTGCCTGATCACTGTTAGACACTTAAGTATTATAAAGTGTAACAATTTGTTTTTGTGTATAAGCCCCTGATGATGTAGTGGATAACATATTTTAAACTAATCACTTTATTTATTTCTTTGTGTGGATGTTTGTTTGCAATAATGCTGAAACTATTGAATGGGTTTTGATTTAATTTGATATGGAGTGACTTAGGTGATAGCATCTTGATATGCTGCAGGTAAAAGCTAGTTTGCTCATAATAAGGTCCAAAATCAATTAATTTAAATTCATGTTCTACCCCATCAAGGGTAAAAGCAAGTTTTTTAAAATGTTAGATAAGTACATAAATACAGAATATTAAAGTCCAGACAAAAACAAACACCCCATGAAGAATAAAGCAATAAATTTTTTGTATGTACTACTATATACCTTTCTTAATAAAATTTCACACCATGAATTAAATGTTTTTCATTTAAACTGTTCACAGATGATATAATGATATGTTGGTATAAAAGCCCAAGACCAATACAATAACATTAGCATGACCTTTTTTTGTGAGCTGTACATTCTTTAGTGCCCATTGATTGATTTGACATCAATGATTAATGAATTCAAAGTCATAGTAAATTTTTCCACTATCAATTCATGACATATACTTACATATATATTAAGATTGCTTTTTCTTACATTTTTTTTATGCTAGATAGATATGGCAAACAAGTGTGTCACCTGTTGGTTAGCGATCATCGCTGCCCATAGACACCTGTGACACCAGCCGGATCATGAAGCAAAACATGCCTCAACATTCTTTTAATCAAAAAATATGTAACAAAGCCCTTTGCATAGATTTAAAGATCTAAGCAAACATACAAACACTGGTCCATGGGAAGCGACTCTTTCTACTATGTAATTGTGTGACTTTCATTAGACTATTTTTATTGTGCAGTATAAAATCATAAGAGGTATTAGTTAAGTGCAGATAACACAAATATTATATAAAACTAGTTGAGTATGAAATAATCAACATCACAAAATGTGCAATATTTATTAGCAAACACATATGCCATCTCCATACTAGTAAAAATAAACACACAATTTGAAATAAAAATAAACATAAATGTGATTTAAGCAGTGCAACTAAATTGCCTTGTTGTAAACCAAATGTGCAATAAAGCATTATTTTGTGTGTTTATTATTACCCCAACGAGATCCCCGGCAAAGCAAAGTCATCAATTATTATTTATTTATTTGTAATTGATAAAAGTGAAATAAATAATATGATACAAAATATTAATATAATAAAACATCACCGTTTCAAATAACATCCACAAACATACAAGACTGCGATAGCCAATTTGAAGGGTTTCAATCCAATTGAGTGCCAATTGATCCCAATTTAGTATGCTTTCATAACAGTTTTAATTACCAACTACGGCAACTCATGTGTACTTAATTGACAATATGAGAATTGATTTATTTCCTTTCAAAGTATTAAATAAATTGTCATTCATAAAATATTGATAAATAGAACATAAACAAATAAATAGGAAACATAATTTCTGAAAGTTATAAAAATAATGTGAAAATTTAATATATTCTGAAAATACTTTTACATAACTGTTTAAATAGTTATTCACAAATGAAGGTTAAATAAGTGACCATTAATTAGCTGAATGAAATTACAAATTTCTGTATATTACTGATTTGTTATGGACATATACAGCAATTAAAATTTCATAATGCACGTTTTAGAGATAAAACTTCCACAAAATGGCATAATACCTAGTTGCAAATATGCTGTGCAAAGATGTAATACTTAATGGGTTGAATAATTTATTTGGAATGATGCCAAATATTAGTTGCTTCATATTTCACAAAGATTAATATTTGTTCATTTATGTGAGTCATGAGATATTTAATCAAAGGCACTTTAAACTTACCACAGGCGACGATGGCATTGTTCGTGTTCGGCATTCCCGCAAAACTGATTGACTGCTCTTTACGAAAAATACTTAAGGCATATTACTGATGTTTTAACTTATGTGAAATATGTTTTAACCGGTGCTACCTCATCGCAACAAATATTTTAGATACAAGATTTCATTAAATAATGAAACCGCACTACTCACATCACACCTTTTGAATGAACTTTTTGATAGAAGAAGCATAGACTAAAGTCACAAATGTCAAACATCTTTTTCATTGCTAGTGGACGTTGAGGCAATACTATTTGAGTCAATCATTTACCTCGCATTTTTCTTATCTTAAAAGAGATGTCCCAGAAATGTATGAAGCCTCGGCCTGGACCATGTACGCTATACCTAAATATAGGCGAATAAGTGTACTACAGTTTTAATCACTCCAATTCTTATGGAAAACCTTAGTTTTTTGGCTGAAAAAATAAATTATAGGTACCACAATATTGCAACTCAGTACAATATGGCGGAGGACGTATCCATAGATTAAAGTAAATATACCAAGACGCATCTTTGAAACTTGAATGACGTTTATGCAAAGATTTTGGAAAGTACTAGATGAAGAGTATGATTTGACAGATTTTTTGTCCTTTTTCTCCTTATTAGGAATCATGTGTGATAGAGCAAGATACCAGACACCCGACAAAAATCGTCTAAACGTCATGGAACTAGGGATTCCAGTACATGCGTACCGATTTTCATCGATATCGACTCTCCGTTTATATGTGTAGTTTATGATCTACTGCACGTAAAATTTAGATACAGAATATTTTTTTGATAATAGAGGTGGTATTATAAAATAACTTGAATGACGACATCATTTATAAAAGTGGCTATTTCAATAATGTATATGGGTAAAGGTGGTCTGGCTATTATGGCAGTAATTTTTTAACGGGAATCGAATCCAGTGTTATTCGTACTTCGAGCGCAATATTGTAAGTAGTAAAAAGTGCCGTAAATATTGTAAGAATATTGAATGACAACCTCGAACAGTTACTTTATAACATTGCATTACACTCAGATAAACGGATAATACTTTCCTTTCCCCTTTCTCGCGATATGAATCCACGCACAATGCATAGCATTGTTATTAGATATGTATCTGTCTGTAAAGAACTTGCACTCAATCTATGAATTAATAATTTTAATCGACTTCTGTTGAGAGAAACAAACTTTGTAGAGAGATACAGGCGAAGAGATGTGTTGAGTAAATAAATAAATAAATTCATCGGACTAACACACCAATTGCCTAGCCCCAAACTAAGCTCGAAGCTTGTACTATGGATGCTAGGGAACGGATAGACATACTTAAATACATTTATAAACATCCATGACTCGAGTACAAATGCCAATGTTCATCACACAAACATACCGGCCCCTACCGGGATTCGAACCCGCGACCTTTGGTTTTGTAGCCAGGGTCTCTAGCCACTCGACCAACAGGCCTGTCACGTACGGGTCGACTTAAAGGTAGGTAATATAAATTTAAATTACCTTTGTTAAACTGAATTGGGTAATATTGTATCTTTTCTTTACACTTTTTCGCTTAATGATGAACATTTTCAATGATTATTATTTATGTTGAGTATTTTCATATTAGTAAATAAAAAAATCTCTTAGTAGAAAAACGTCTTGTTGGCTCGAGGACTTTATCGATAGGCACGGCACTATAGGTGTAAAAATAGGTGAATTTTTGAAGTTTTGGTGGCTTCACTCAAACCTGACATATGGATTATCTAGTACTTCCAAAATCTTTGCGTTTATGTCGTTTATCAGTCAGTTTATTTTTGTTTTGACAGTATGCAGTTTATTTCACAAAGTATTTATATTTTTAGGATACAAACGACCTAAAAAGGCTGGGGCCCAAAGCTGTAAATCCCAGTAAAGTAAAAAACTACAGTTGCCATCTTTACGAAGTAAAGTGAACAATTATGAATTTTATTTTATTTTTAAGTCACTAAACAACGGACTAAAAATGTTTTATTGTATTTTTTAAGGGAATAACAATATTTTACCGATTTTTTGGTACCACGTACATGGTGCGGGCCTGGGATGGGACATCTCATTTTAATAGCGATTGAAAATATTATTTATATGATCCTGTAGTTTAAAATGATTGCATTATTTGATAATTTAATGAAATGATGTAAGTCTAATGTCTTAACATTTCAAAGACTACAGACTTTCATAAATTTACAATTTTCTTCGTCAGGTGGCGCTGCACTCAGATAGAGAAAAGCGGATGTTATTGATTTGGCGGGAAGGGCAAGGGTGAAAAGTGGAAAGGCCACAATAAACGACGTGCAGGAAACAAAACAACAGTAACCTAAAATTTTAGAAGCGCAGACAAAGATATCTACTTTCAAAGTTTTGGTTTAAATATGTCTCAAAGTGCTTTATCTAGTTTAAAAGCTGAATATTTAGAAATAGGCGAATATAATTTTTCATGGCCTGGAGAAAATGGGACGTTTCAAGATTTTGGTTCGGTCAACTACACCATGCCTTCTGGTAAATAAGACTCACGAGTACATGATATTTTGTAAGGTTTTACAGGGCGACAATAGTTTGCAATATTATATTTTTTCTTTGTTGCAGGGCCTTGGTATTGGCCGTGGTGTCCATTATGGAAAATTTCACAACATCCCCTTTTTCAAGTATGTACGTCTTCGTTAATATTACATAAAAGTACAAACAAAATAATTAATCAGAAGATATTAATAATAATAAAATATTTTTAGCTTTCTAATATACTATTTGTTGCGTCCTATTGCGCTCCGAGTACCAAGAAAGGGCAACTTTGGATGCACACAATATTAATATTCGGTAAGTAGATAACTTCAAAAGTTATTTTTATGTAAATACTTAATTACACTTTAAATTGAAGAATTAATGATGCATATGTTTTGGATCTCAGCATTCCAATTATTTTTGCCAAGCCTATCGAAATTAGATAATGTTATAACATTATCCTTATGCTTAAAGAGCTGTAGTCTAAGTCTTTCATTTTGGTTGATTTTGGTTAATTTGAATAGCATAAGTTCAAAATCTACTAGGCATATTTGAAAAATAATTATTTTGCAATGTGAATCCAACTCGCTGATAAAATAAGCCAATAGTTTTAGTCATAGGCGCGTTCAACACTTAATTAAATTAAATATTCATTCTAGGTAGGTACTCCTACATACGTAGTACAAATTCGACTTCGATTTATTAATTTTATTCTTAATCATAGCTTTATAATTATCGTACCAAAAGTGTGCAAACGGAACCTCACAACTACTTAACTTAACTACATTTAAAGCAACTACCTACCACAAATTCGAGGAAAGCGGGTTCCAATCCTATTAAGTACACACATTAAAGGTCAGTATTTGTTCTAGGGCTGTAGGCATAATAATACTTCCTTGTACCTAGAAGTTCCACTTAAACCCTACATTAAATAGAAAACATTACTAATAATTATTGTAGAACTCTATTGTAGATAACACATAACAGATTCCTCGCTTGAATGTACCTTAGGTATATGCGAGTACTCATACAAGCGTGTAATCTTCGATTTTGGCATTTTGCTAAGTTGGAAACGAATTTGGCTCTGTACCGCTACAGTGAACTCGTTCCATAACTCATTTCATTTCCTTTTTGTTTGTTATAGCCTCTGTTCTTAGTAGTAATTTATCAAGCTAGGTTTAGGATAGGTATCCGTACGCACATAAAGTTGTTTGTTTTGCATTACTTATTTGGTGGATGCACCAAAATGTCAACATAGTTTTGTTGGTTGAGTTGAATTTCAGTGAATTATTTAAGCTAAAACTAACGACAGATTTTTATTAAAATATGGTTTTAGAGGCTACGACAGTATTGTTTATTTGAAGACATGAAAGTATTTTCTCTCTCTAGTGATAGTTTTAAAACAAAAGCGTAAAATATTATAAAAGTATTTTTTATTTTAATTCATTACGTAATTTTTCGTGTCATCGTTCGTTTACCCTCGCAATGTCTGCGGTAAACTCAAAATATTTTTCTTTCTTTCCTTCCGATCAGATGAAGTTTATGGTTCTAATTCTTGGCATGCACCTTTGGATCTGCGCGTATTTTCCACTCTACAGCGAAGAAAAACATCACAGGAAAACCGGTCTTATGACATGAATATAACATGAAGACTTACCATCATAGATTAACTTTATTACGAATTTAATTTAAAAAAAATGCATATAGATAAAATTAAATGAAATAATATGTCTCGATAGAAATTGGCATCCGAAGCCGATAGTAGAGTCATTTTCTTATAATGTCAATTGCAAATCACAATGGTATCTACAATCCTGAATTGAACCCAATAGGGTTTAACGGGAAAACCCTATCCCTAAATGTATATTATATTTACTTATGTTTATTTTGTTTGTTAGTTGTTCAACTCCAAACTTCGGTTCGCAAACTGTAGTAAGTTATGTCATTCAATCCTTCAATCAAAGATTCACCCATTTATACTGAACTTAAATGATAAGTGCCGTGTAGCCTAGAATACTACTAACCCATGTTTTCTCGTGGGTGTAGTAAGGAGCTACTAAGGGTCATAAGGGATGGGCAGCAGCGTTTCCCTATATCGTCGAACTTATTGTGGAGTGGTCTCCACAATAAGTTCGACGATATAGGGCAAAGTCGCAAAGTCGCAAAGTCGCAAAGGCAGGCGGGTTGGTACCCGCCTGCCTTTGCGACTAAGGCCATAACTCCCATCTGTGAAAGGTGCAACAGTCGTCCACAAAAAGCTAAATAAAAATAATACAATAAATATTTCACCTTGACATACATCGACCTCACTCCGTTTTAAGTAGCTTAGGGGTCCATTAATCACGTGAGGCTCAAAAGGGGGGGTAGGGGGTACGGAAAACATCACGAAACATCACGAGGGGGGAGGGGGGGTCTCGTCAGACATCACGTGCATTAGTTTTATTGTTTTTTTTCCAAAAAGCGCTATTTCTTTTATTTTGAACGGCGCGAAAATTTTGGCGATTTGTAGTATGACAGATACAGAAATATGTACATATCTGATATTGATTACATTTCCACTAAACGATTCGCCCTTAAAATATTTGCAGTATATTTTGTTACACCTTATATAAATGTTATATGAATCAAAACGCTATTTTTTATATTTTTTTCCAGTCAAAAATAGCTTTACATAGATTTCCAAAAAAATACACGTGATCCAGGAGGGGGAGGGGGGGGGGCTGGTCTCAAACCTCACCAAATATCACCAGGGGGGAGGAGGGGGTCAAAAAATAAGAAAAACGACCTCACGTGATTAATGGACAGCCCCTTAAGCAATTGTGTTACAGACATCGGAATCAACAGCGGTATTACAATAGATGCATATGACACCCAGACCAGTTTAAACAGACATGTTCATATTGTTCATGCACACAAATGTTTGTCCTGTGCGGAAATCGGACCCGCGACCTCTTGTAAAATATGCAACATCTTGACCATTGCACCGAACGGGTTGTCATGATGATGATGATGAAGTAGTGATTGTTTAACAGGCTTCATGCTGTACTCGATATGGGCCTGGCACGTCATATGCTCCCCCGACGCGTTTTCATGGAACTTCGGCTTCGTATTCCTGAACCTAGCGCAAGTCGTCTACTTAGTGTACGAGATGAGGCCAGTCAAATTTGATCCAGAGCTGGAAGAAGTGTATCACACATTGTTCGAACCTTTCAAGGTAAGAATGTTAAGAAGTTATAGTCAGATCAGGTATTGTTTGTCGGTGATGGGTAAAAAAATTCATGTGGTTTTGGCTGGGTATTAAAATATATGTATGAGGACAAAGGCATGTTTCCACTACTTTGGTAATTAGTCAAACTTGCGTCACTCTGCAAACTAGTTGTACCTACATAATACGCCATTGTTGCTAACTTTTAACAATGTTCTTTTGCACTTAAGATCGCTTCTGTAGTGCCTATTTTAATTTACGGAACGCGTATGATTTTGGTAAAAATGCACAGATTTAGGTATATAAAGTTACTCACTATAGCATTTCAGTTCTGTTGGACAAAAACTAATGTTTATCAAATAAGATATTTAATTTTAGCAGGTATGTATGTAATGTAGGTACTCTTGTTGTCAGGATTTAAATTTCCATCGATAATTTAAGGTATCGAGACTGCAGTTTAAGAGAATGGTGTCGCCCGACTTTGCCCACGTGATGTCTCTTCATGCAGGCGAAGCGTATGCTATGCAAAATCTCACCAAAACTGATCGCTTGGGCTTGTTACTTTCAGGAAAGGTAAATAAAATTAACCTAAGTTTTACTTTTGTACTTTTAAGCCGAACTAGAATAAGTAAGTATTTAAACTTATTTATTTTACTATAGTGGAAGCTTTTGTGCGACACAGGAAAAATATCTCTTACTTAGTATTATCGAATTTAAAACTCTCTAAGACTATAAAAACATTCCACTTAGTACACTCAAATAAAAAAAATCACGTAAACCAATATTACTTAGTGAGAATAGCAGGAAAACTTAAAACATCGTGATAAGGAAGGTGCAGACAAAAATCTCGTCACGGGTAAAGCCAATCCTCTGTGCCGCTTAAATTAAATCTTCGATTTAGCACACCTACTTTTGTCCTACCTACTTCGTCTATGTTATCCTTGATCACAAACATGTTTTAAGTTAAATTGGCCGTAGCGCGTCGGTGAGTAAAAAACAATTTTGTCAGTGCACGTGCCAATGTTCATACTCGTAATGAATTTGCGAAGCTACGCCGCGTCGAAGCGGTTTAACGTGGCAAACGTGCTCACACGACTCCATATCATAAATGTTTGTAATAGCAAATATTGGTTTTAAAGTAGATACGTGTTCGTGGATTAATGCAACATTCCGCAAGGAGCTAAAACTCTTTCTATTTGCGTCCTCTTTTATCTTTACCCTTGCTTTCCCAACGTTACATTACCTACTTACATTATGTATGCAAAAGGTATCGGCCATTTTTTCAGTTCCACTGATTGTTTGGACAATTAAAAGCCGATCGCATACCGTGTTATGTAATCTCAAAATATTGTATTTGTTTTATTAACAGGTAAACGTTATGAGCGGACACCAGTTTCTGCATCCCATCCTTCCGTGTGAATTCTTAGATTCACCGGAATTTGAATCCAGCAGAGCCACTATAGACGAAAAATTTAAGGTAACAATTTCTGCCGAGTTTAAATGTAATTTGATTTTTCATGCAAAAATGCTCCGCTAAGTGGGAGCAGCATTGTTAAATGAGGCAATGGGGCTAACTAACGCGGTCGGGTAGCAAACTGATGAGATCATTATTCAGAGAACACTGCGTCTGACGCCCAAGACATGCCGGGACCCACCCTTTAACCTATATAAACAAATCCTCCCCGCGACGAAGGTACAGCGACATGGCTTAATACCAGCTGAAGGTACGATGTGAAATATGGGTAAAGCGAAAAACATCTTAAAATGTAAAAGGAGCATTAAGTTCATGTTAATAAAAGTTTTAGGCATAAAAATGCTCTAAAAATATGTTGCAAGTCAGGCTTTTCAAATAACTTAGTTCATTAGCTTTAATTTATATTAAGGAATCAAACATCACTACATATTTATTTTAATAAATGACCACTTAAGAATTACAAAGCTCACAAGAATATGACTCGATAAATTTTATTTGTATTTTATTTCGTAACGTGGATGTTCTTATTGATTAATTTATCAATTAATGTTATGACTACTTACCTAAATACATATACCTACCTAATAAAAGTTATAATTTATTTTTGGAAGTGTTCAACGTGTTTTCGTTGAATCTTACCCATATATTCTCATTTCAGGAAGTTCGTTCTACTTTTACCTGATTCACGCTCAATTAGTGTAATGGCCTTTTTGTTCTTAAGAATTTCCCTATCCTTACTAATGGATTATTCAAGGAAATATTTATCGGTTTACTTAAATTACAGTGCGTTCTTTTTCTGTAATTATGATCCATGATTAATTCATGGCCCATTGTACGTGATGTCTGATAAATGCATAAACGAGCAGCCACATTACAAAAATAGGTCAATAGCTTTCGAAAAAGTGAATTCTATCCAAAGCTATTTCAATTGATTATGATGCAATAAATATGATGCAATAAATATGATGCATACTTAAACTGCACGTTCTACTCGGAACAATTAATCCTTGAATTATTTAAATGTTTATACCAATAACTTACAAAATTATCCGATCCAACAACAACTCATGAAAAAGCGATTTAACGTTCGGTTTGCTTGCCCGTACGTCACTGCCCGCTTTGGCATTACCTACCCCATTCCGGTGACCTAATTGCTGTCTGATATGGCTGTATAAGAGCCAAAGTGGCTATAAATGCAAGAAACTGGGTTAAATATCGATAAGGTCTAAACACTTTCGTAGGCGTTCAACTTGATTCAACAGAATACTACGAGTCATCATCATCCTAGCGCTTGTCCCGGTCGCATCCTCGGCCATTGCCTTGGAGTCCAGGGTCCGCTTTCCTACTCCTTCTCCTCCACTTCGCACGATCTTCGGCATCCTGTGCAGTCAGGCCATTGGCACGCATGTCATCGTTTACGACGTCAAGCCAGCACTTCTTAGGCCTACCCCTTCTTCCGGGACCAGGCGGTGGCAACATGGCGAGACATTTGTTTCCCACGTAACTGGCCGGTTTCCGTAAAACATGGCCGTACCATCGTAGGCGACACTCCTGCAGTTTATCTGCAATATCACGGACATGAAGGCTACCCCGAATGCGTGAGTTCTTAACGCGATCTTTCCGCGTCACTCCACACATCCAGCGCAGCATCTTCATCTCCGTGACTCGCAGACTCTGCTTGTGTCGCTCAAGTACAGGCCACGTTTCACTGCCGTACAAGAGGACAGGTCTAATGATGGTCTTATAGACCTGCCCCTTCAGCTTAACCGGCATTTTGGGGTCACAAATCACACCAGTCACCTCACGCCATTTCGCCCAGGCTGCTGCAATGCGGGCCTTGACGTCGCAATCAATATCTCCAGACGCGTGAAGTACAGATCCCAAGTACTTAAACTGGTCCGTACGCTCGACCAAGTTACCGTCTATGCATACGGATGGGGGATCTGTATTGCAGGCCATATATTCAGTCTTCGCCACGTTTAGTTTCAGACCGCCGTTCTCAAGTGCCACCTTCCACCTATTCGCACGTCTCACCAATCGTCCCCTGTCCGAATCCGTCAGCGCGATATCATCAGCATACATGAGCAGCCACGGGGGTTGCTCATGTGCGTCTATGATGCTGGTTGACAATTCGTCTAATATCACGCTAAACAGAAAGGGACTAAGGACGGATCCTTGGTGAACTCCGACGGTGATGGGGAAGGGGTTGGTGTCACCAACAGCAGTCCTAACTATGGAATCGGAATCGCGGTACATGTCTCGAATGACGTCAATATAAGTTTCAGGCACCCTCTTGGACCTCAGTGCCCACCAGATCATCATGCGAGGAACACAGTCGAAGGCCTTCTGCATGTCCAGGAACAGGAAATGCAGAGGTGTGTTCTTCGTTCTGTATTTCTCCATGATCATCCTTAGGGCAAAAACAGGGTCCATGGTACCAAGACCAGGTCGAAACCCGTACTGACACTCCGAGACATTACACTCCTGTCGTAGCCGAGAGTCAACTATCCGCTCAAATAGCTTCATAGTGTGGGACATTACCTTTATACCGCGATAGCTTCCACACTCCTGCACCGACCCCCTGCCTTTGAAGACTGGAGTTATGACGCTCCGTCTCCACTGGCAAGGGATCTGCCCGGTGAGGAGTATGCGGTTATAAAGGTCGGTTAAGATGCCCACACCATGAGAACCCATCGCCTTCCAGGCTTCAATGGGGACTCCATCGGCACCGACTGCAACAGAATACTACGAGTATTTCACTGAAATAATATTGGAATTACAACTTTTACATATTTGGCAATCAAAAATATTACAGTATCTTAATCTTTCACTGAAAATCTTTCACTTAATCTTTCACTAATATATCAGAACTCAGACACTTAATTGGCCATATAAAAATATAAAAGAAAGTCGCTACTGGGTGCATTGAGACTACTCTTCGATGTAATAACAATTATGTAGCTGAAATACGATGTAATACTATGAAAGGTTTCTGATCTGGTTAAACTCAATTAAGATTGCAAGCTTGAAAACGAATCGCGTGTGATTGCATTATAATTATAATAAGCTATCATAGGTTAAGAAATAATTACGTGACTACGTACGTAAGATATAATATTTAATAATGACAATTTCAAATAACCGTTGCATCGTGACCATCACATCAGAAATGTTCTTATATTTATTTAAAGTTTTAATACTACTCAAATACACAAAGAAGGGATTTTATAGTATAACTAAACTAGCCTTCCGCCCGCGACTTCCTCCGCGTCCCGGCCCGTCGTCCCATCTCTTAGTTTAGTCCTAAATTTTTCTTGCTTAATAACCATCCCTGGACATAAAATAACAATTCAAACAAAAAAAGAATTGACCAAATTGGTCCAGGCGTTATTGAGTTATGCACTTATGAAGTGAACGTTTAAGGCAAGGTGGTCTGAAATATGGTAACTTATTCTTTTATTCATGCTACTTGTACGACAAAGAACCTATAGGAAAGGTATCATAGGATATATGTTATGCAAACATTTAAATTAGAGCTACACATGAATACTCTCCATAATAAAACCAATATCGCTAAATAGGTATCGATCGTGGCCGCATCATCGTGCCGCTACGTGTACTGGCAGCGGAGCTCGCTCGAGTACCTATTCGTGAAGGAGCAGTACCTGGCGTGCGTGGTGACGACGCTGATCGCGCGCGACATCACGACCAAGCTGTACGCGATGAACAACAAGATCGTGACGGAGCGCGGCTCGCACCTCGACATCCGGCTGCCGAGCATCTCGCACGCGCTGGCTCGCTCCCCGCGCCGGCTCAGGTCGGCCTGCAAGCCGCCGCCGCCCACCACGGTCCAGCCCGTGCCTCCGGAGAAACGACCGAGTGAGTCAAGTTATTCTTTTTATTAATAGAAGATAGAGTAGAGCGGAAGTTCCACTCGAATGAGCTGTACGCGATGAACAACAAGATCGTGACGGAGCGCGGCTCGCACCTCGACATCCGGCTGCCGAGCATCTCGCACGCGCTGGCTCGCTCGCCGCGCAGGCTCAGGTCGGCCTGCAAGCCGCCGCCGCCCACCACGGTCCAGCCCGTGCCTCCGGAGAAACGACCGAGTGAGTCAAGTTATTCTTTTTATTAATAGAAGATAGAGTAGAGCGGAAGTTCCACTCGAATGAGCTGTACGCGATGAACAACAAGATCGTGACGGAGCGCGGCTCGCACCTCGACATCCGGCTGCCGAGCATCTCGCACGCGCTGGCTCGCTCCCCGCGCCGGCTCAGGTCGGCCTGCAAGCCGCCGCCGCCCACCACGGTCCAGCCGGTGCCTCCGGAGAAACGACCCAGTGAGTTGAGTTATTCTTTTTTTAATAGGAGATAGAGTAGAGCGGAACTTCCACTCGAATGAGCGGGTCGTCTGAGGAAGATCGTGACGGAGCGCGGCTCGCACCTCGACATCCGGCTGCCGAGCATCTCGCACGCGCTGGCTCGCTCGCCGCGGAGGCTCAGGTCGGCCTGCAAGCCGCCGCCGCCCACCACAGTCCAGCCCGTGCCTCCAGAGAAACGACCCAGTGAGTCGAGTTATTCTTTTTATAAATAGGAAATAGAGTAGAGCGGAACTTCCACTCGCATGAGCGGGTCGTCTGAGGAAGATCGTGACGGAGCGCGGCTCGCACCTCGACATCCGGCTGCCGAGCATCTCGCACGCGCTGGCTCGCTCCCCGCGCCGGCTCAGGTCGGCCTGCAAGCCGCCGCCGCCCACCACGGTCCAGCCGGTGCCTCCGGAGAAACGACCGAGTGAGTTGATCTTTTTAGGGTTCCGTAGCCAAATGGCAAAAACGGAACCCTTTTAAAATCGTTATGTCTGTCTTTCTGTCCGTCCGCCAGTATGTCACAGCCACTATTTCCGAAACTATAAGAACTACTGTTGAAACTATTCTGTAAACCACATTAATATTATTGCCTCTGGTATTGTAGGTGGCGGTAATCAGTTACCATCAGGTGAACCTTCAGCTCATCTGTTACCGTCTTACATAAAAAAGTTCCTAAATATTTATGGCAGCATGTAAAAAATTCAAAAAAGTATTTTTTGCATTTTTTACATGCTTATTTATATTTTTCTTTAATTATAATCAAATATCCGCAATGCAAGAGGCACTGGGTTCGACTCCTGCCTGAACCACCTGGAAACACATTATTTTTGTTTAAACAATCAATGTACCAGCCTATTAATGTACCACTGCAGGGCAAAGACCTCCATCATTTGAAATCACGTTTTCGCAAAGGTAGATTTTGCTTGCAATTTTAAAGAAAGTATAGTTAATAGTAAATATTATCTTGCAGCTTGCTGGAGTCGCGAAGCCGACACTATACTGAGCAGCGTGAAGCGCAACGGCGCGGCGGCGGCGGCGGCGTACGGGCTCGGCGACGAGGAGCTCATGCCGCTGGCCGCCAACGAGGCGCCCGCCGCCTCCTCCGACGACCTGTCCGTCGCCGACAGCTGCCCCGACACCTCCTCCAAGTACCACAGCTGCGAGGCCGTCGAGACCGACGACGAGTTGCGCCATTGAAGCGAAGAAAAAAAAATACACGTGGGCTAGCGAAGATGCCATTTCGCGAGCGGAATATCGCTTTCGTTGCGACTTATATCTCCATCCCGCACACAAAGTATACCATAAGCTCCTTTCACCGCCCGATCGACTCCCAGCATTTCGAAGCAACAGATCCGGGGCAGTCGATACGTTGACGCATTAGCGATAATAATTCACTCTCGCAAAATGGCATCTTGGATAGCCCACCTGTTCATTTGGACCAAACCTTAACAGTCATTGGGAGAAAAGACTACATTACAATAGACTAGAAGTGGTCTTGCCCAATTTCAGTTTTCCTAAAATGGGGAAACAATAATTGGGCGAAACGGCAAAACGGTCCACGTTGTCTGGCAATAAATAAAACTGCTTATATTAATGCTTGTGAATAAAATGGTTTTAACTTCTATTAAAGATGCCATATCGAATAACTTCAGTAAAGTTGATTAGGTATGTTAGGTATATTAGGTATGTTCGATTAAATTCTATGTAAATTGTGTAAAGCACATCTCCTCCAATAAGTTACGTTCTCCAATAGGGTATTTGCTCGTATCGATCTTAGATGATGAAGCATGACTCGCCAGTATTGACATCTCTTGTGAGTACTCCATTCGGCAGCTTTTTCGCTTCAGTCGAGCGAGATATTATTAAATATGAACGAGATGTGTTTGACTTATTATGAGAGTGGCAGAATACATTGTTAAATCAATCGTTGAAAATAAAGGGTCATTGTTATGTTATTCTCTTGTTAAGCTCTTCATTTTATTTATTTACATTATACCTTGATAAGCAATTTTGTTTTTAACTAACTAAAAAATAATTAACAAAAAATATCAATGTATCCTAAAAGTAAGGATAAGCGAAATGTCTTCTTTATAAGTTAAGTAAGTATATGTAAAACATGTGATAATTAGAATACTAAGTCAAGCTTATTCGATTAACGTACATTATAACATGTCATTGTTACGTTATGCTGATGAAATATACTGAATATACAACACGATGTCCTAATTCATTTCGATACCCCATAACCGCCGCTACAATGTCGCTCGTAAAAGCTTGATGGCCGAGCACTTTCATTCATTTATTAATGGCTTGCAAGGCGAATATGACGCAAGCATTTACTTATATTAGGATTCGTAAATTTCAATGAATACCTACACTTCATTCAAGTCCTGGGAGTCTGTAGACTTTGATATTTTAGTTGAAATAATTTAACATTTAACCAAGTATGCAGGGAAAATATAAACAACAGTAATGCACGTAAGGACTCAAGTGAAGGCCAACTATATTCCTGCTTATTATTACATCATCCCCCTTAGACCATGTTGATACAGGAAACGGATACGACCGTAGAGATTTCAGATACGAGGATGTAATTACATCTGTAACACTCAGACTTTGAAACTTTGATATTAATTTTCCATAAAAGAATTATAAAACTGAGAATTAAACTATTTCTAGTGGTTAATTATTTGACTACTAGTGTATATCGAGAAACGGCTCCATCGTTAGTTTTTTCTTGGTCTGCTTCTTATTGGTTGGAAAGAGTCAAAGATTGTTATTCTAGTTAAGTTTATTTTTATTATTATTTTGTAACTGTAAAGGTTTGTAAATCATATACTTATGTGATAATAACAACTTCTTCTGCAAACTGCAAGGTAAGGCAATACAATATTCAGTACCACCATAAATTTGAGTCAGTCCCAATATGCCAAACTGCATTTAACGGTGCAACGTGCAGGAGCACGGACATCTCAAAAAAAGTTGCGCCCAGCGAGCCAACCGTCTAATCCCTTACCATCTGTCGAATTAAACACATATACGGTGTCGTTTGGCGCAGGGACACGGTCAAAGTGCCAGCAAAGGCAGCAGATATCTGTGCCCTGGCTGCCAAACACCACAGATGCAGGCCTTCCAGCCAAATGAAGCCCATCTAACTGGAAGCTTGTTGGCGCGGTGCTTTTTGGCGGCTTCTCCAACCTGGGCGGCAGATAGGTATCCGCAAATTAACTTTTTTAACACACAGAACCATTTATACATGTTGAACTTAGGAGATACCATATTTTACTCACAATATGCATGCTAGTCACATCACATATTCAGGTAACTCTACGGTTACATCCAGTCCGTGGAAGCAGATCACGAATAAATCTTAAAGGCCGGGATCTGATTGGTAGTGACAGGCGTCCTAACAAAATTGTTGTAAAATAATTCACACTAGTTTTATCCTATTTTCATACTCCTAATAAAAAAAATTAAAAAGCTGTTCATTATTTTTTTTCCCCGCGGACCCGTGATCTCAAAAGAGTGCCCACATAATAATAAAAGAAAAGAAGCCCAATTATTTGGTTCTATATGTTTTCATGCAAATAAGTTTAACCAGACTCGACAATTCAGGATCATAGCAGAAGCACGTCCACTGAAAACAAAATGAAAATTGTCGTGCATTTATCCATAATTCGCATATAAGCGAACATGAATATACCCGCTATCAGGTGGTAAACAACTTTGTATACAAATATAGCACCGTATAAATTGCCTCGATTAAACTTGTGTGCACCGCTGAAAGCTCGACTCGTTTGAGTGGACGGGAAAATTTCGAAGAAAACATCAAGTGTACAATGTTCTTTAACGGCATTTAGCTGAAAAGTAGGTAAAGTAAACTCGTTAAAGGTGTGCAAACGTGGGTTACCTTCTAAAGCGATCGATTTTACATTTACTACGTAGACGGCCTAGATCAAAGTTTGCCAATCATGATAGCACCAGGTTAACTTATAGGATTTGGTTTCAGTGTTTATTTTCAAACGTGCTTTACAACATGCCGCAGCATTACTTAAGACGTCCCTACGTTTATTCTTAAACCTGCCTCTTACGTTAGGACAGGTCAGGACTCGGTCGGAAAATGGGGAGAATACCTACGAGTAGCAATTGAAACCGAGGGAGAATAGAAGCAGATACGGGCTATACCGTAAATAAATAATCGGTGATAGCCATCTGTTGCGCTTTCTGATAAAAAACAAGTAGGTACCTGGTGGGTCTTTGCCAAGATACTCCTACGCATAGAGCTGCCAATTTTTTGGCTGGTACAATTCGGATGATAAGATAATCTCCCTCTGCCTTCTCGGAGGTCTTACGCAGAGCGCGTACAACCCACGATGCATTTGGCTATCATCCTCCGCATCAAGACCGCATCAAGACCGCATCAAGACCGCATCAAGACGACATGGGACACCTAGAGTATGTCCACAAGTGAAATGCCGAACAACCTGGGCAAAACACAAATTTTATGCTCTCAGTGCCAGACTATACAACATAGTAAATAAAAGGAAAAACATATACTCTCTAACTAAGTATGAAGCAAAAACAATTACTGAGAAGTTTCTACTTTCCCTGGGTTATAATGAGATTGAGGATATGATTAAAAAATACTAAGATTCCTTAACAAAAATAGACAACATTTCAATCAAATACCTACACACACACACACACACACACACACACACACACACACACATGCAATCATGCGCACTCACATTCACACACACAAATAGAGGCATGCTTGCAAAGACATCTTTTACCTTCTAAGTTTAGTTATAAGATGGGAAGCACACTAGTATTACACATAAATAATATATTGCACTGGTTGCTTTTGAAATTGTATTAATTGTGATAGATTCAGACAAATACCTATGCACTGATACGAAAATGTAAAGGTGAGAGGAAAACCTGCCGCCTAAGATACAGGACTAGTCCTAGTTTAGGAAGCAGAATTCCAAAAACCTGCTTACACTCTTGTCACCACATTATAGATACATAAGGCATGAATTGTAAAGTGTGATATTGTATAGTGGTTTTTTTTTAACAATAAATTTTAACAATAACAATTAACAATCCTAATTACAGCTTCTGCATGAAAGGAAACTGTAGGAATTAATTAGTGTATAAATCATAAAATGATTATCTTTCAATTTAGGGAGAGACTGAAGAGAGAGAATGATTGTGTAGTAAGTTGGTATAGGTACTTATCATTGTATTGTACTTCCCAAAAAACAACTGATCACTGTGCACAATAAATGCGGCCTTTTGTTTTATTTAAAGAAACGCTAGTCGTTTCTGATTAAATTCTATTTCCGTGAAGATTTCCCTACCGATTTGCTTACGTAGGTCGCTGGCTTAATTACCCTATTTCTTGTTATCTAAGTAAATGAGCCGGCGACCTTTCTGCTTACAGCACTAAGGTGGTTCCACGTTGCGATAGTAAGATAGTATCGGATCACCTGCAGTCCAGCTGGGGGTGGTCAAGGCTGAGTGCCCGCGCCCTGCGCCGCCCACGTACTCGATGCTTCACTATCGGTACCAAGACCACTACACCGCATCATTCTTGAGCATTACGTGCGATTTAACGTTTCGAACCTTATCTGATGGCCTGCACTTTCCCTAACAAAGGAATACGCTGAAAGATCGATATGCTCGCCCGGCCACTAAAGCCAGAACCATTTTCTTCAAACACTACCTACATTATTATTCTTACCTAAAAAATGTTAGGTTGAAATCAATAGTGTATAAAACATTTCATAACAATTATGATTAGGTTCCTTACAATAATTAAACCTGAATAACCGTTAAATTAAAATATTTTCATATAATCATTATTCTTATAACATTTTGTTTGTTTTTCAAAGTTTTTTCTGTGACACTTAAAATCAATTTACCAGCGTAAAGATGGAAACAGTGTCATATAATAATTACCAAGGAGACACAAAACATGCTACGGACGTCCGTTTTTAATTAAAGGTCGCAATTAGGTGAGAGTTTTATCACCATAGTGCATGCTAGAGTTATGTTTATCTCCGCCATAATCTTAAATTAGCTAAGCGCTATACGGCGGCCATTGTATGCTTTTCAGTAATTCCGCGATGTTTCTAAAATTTTCTCTTAACGAATATTTAATAGCTTTTGTATTTATTTATTTCCACGACGTTTGTTCAACAATAAAATATTACTGCATTGATAAGGAGGAGGGGATTATAATTTGAAGTCACGGAATGAACATAACACGCGCCTGTGAGTGGAAAACATGGAAAGTTAAGAAGGTTTGTAACGGACCATTTCGGCCTGCAGATTTCCGAATAACAAAATTTGGCTCCTCAGTTTTGCCACATTCATTTAATTTTTCATCCATAATGTCTGAATGAAAGCCCTTCTCCAATATTCTCTTACCTAGTCGCGAACTATCTGCCGTGTTTATATTATTATACTTGGGATTCTATTATTTTCTACATTATTTAGATTGTACCCGACTTCTGGCATTTGTACTAGCGAACTTTCTTTACCTCACAAAAAAATATATCAGAAATATTTACGTTGTTTATTTTCCTGGGTCATAGGTTTTCCGTCTACCCAATTTTTATAAGGAGTATTTTTAAACAAAGCTTACTTCCGCTTGGGAGAAGCATTATTTATCATCAGGTACGGTTATTACAAATCCCGTTAACTTCAATAGACCCAACTTTCCCAAAGGTGTCTGCTAAAAGGAAAATTGTAAATTGTGGAATATAACTTCCTGTTGGATATTTTCAGATACATAAATAACGAGGTGCTGGCCGCTGGCACCGATCAGAAAGTGCAGTTGACTCTATACCATTATTGAAGTGCAAAAATGAAAACTACGATGGTATTTTACTTTTATTTATTCCTGATATTATGGCACTCCAAACTGCCCATAGAGTAATCCCTTAGCAACGGTTATCTCGTTATTTGTATCTCTTTTATAGGTGCATGGGGTGCTTGCCGTCATGTTTGTATGTGCTACCCATACCTAACATATGGACGTTATTTAGTTAACACCCTATTTTGTTCAAGTTACATTCCGGTGTCATCGAGGCAGGGAATACTTCCCTGCCTCGCCTCGTCAGCATAATGTCAGCAAATATATGTACATGCTAGTTATTACTAGCATGTACATATGTATATATGCTGACTGTTAATAGAGAAGAAAGTTTGACAAAATTAGAAATATTTCCAATTATTACATAATGTGTTAGAAATGTGTTTTAGTTTTGTGAGAATATAAGTATTCTCCATTTCTTTTTGATTTTAAAAAGTCCCAAAGGGATAGCAAATGTCTACTATTTTGTGTTTTTGTGTCGACCGCTTGTTTTATTCCAGCACCCTCGCTGTGCTGGCCCGTGACGTAAGTCAGGTATTGGTCGTATTCTTTCTGTGACCCGCTCCATATTTGATGGCACCCGCTTTAGTATGCTGCGACCCTCTCGAAGGCCGTAACCTACAGGCAGAGTCTGTGCGGAGACGGGGTGGCTGCGTCGCTGCAAGGTCCCGCTTCTAAATGCTGGAACGCTGCCAGCCGTTAATCGTCACGCAGTTATACATTCAATCGCAGGAGTCCGGCCACTTCAATTGGCAAATTTATAGATTCAAAATACGTGAATAGTTAAAGGGTTTCGCTGAATGGTCGTTTATCAGAATCGTAGTTCTACTATGCATAAAAAACACCGTACTAGATTTTTATAAAAAAATAGTTTTTGTTAAAGTTTCACATATGAAAAATTTACTGCGCCGCTTTTCCCAAAAAATCTCTTCAACATCCGCCGGTCACTCACAAATGCCGATCGCAGAGGCACTAAATTATTTTTAAACTTGCCTCACAAAACCATTATGGTAAATTTTTATTTCAGATACTTTCACAACATGCTTCAAATTTTAAAAGAAGTATGAAAGTTCACAATAAATGATCAAAATATAAAGTTATAATATTTTCCGAATTAACGACCGTGGTTTCGGTACAAATCACTCGATTTCACGGTCGATATGTGAAACATTCGACAGGCTGAGGCTATCGGACGAGTTCATGTCGTACAATAATTTTATTGATAATATCTAAGTAGGTAGTAGCGAGATGGGAGTAAGGGCGGCGGAGGGCGCGGGGCGGGCGCGCGTGCGTGCGCTGCCGCCGCGCCCGTCTCGCGGAGACGCGGAGAGCGCCGTCAGTAGTGCCGCGCGGCGCCGCGCTCCACCGCCGCCCGCCGCTTGCGCCTCGCTCGCGCCACGCGACTACTATGCGACTCGCGTGCCGTGCACACTCGTGTTGTGGTGCTTTATGATGGTAGGGCATGAGAGTGCAAGATATGCGGACGTTCCGTGAGCCCCGTGCTGAACTCGCCACCGCCGCCGCCACAAGTGGGCGGAGAGACGGGCCGCGTCCTCGGCTGCTCAGGTGAGCGGCTCCTCGCATCTCACTCGCTGCACGCTGGTTAAAGACGCTCCGATCTCGGGGTCGATAAGGAACGTTATTAAACACCACAAAAATCGTGATTTACGACCTGTACCCTCGAAGCTATAACGAGAAAACATGTTAAGGAGCAACATAATATTCCTCTACATTTTTTATTTTGAAGATAAAATCGGTTGAGCGTGCGTGATCCCCGACATAATAATAAAGCAAACAGGTTTGCAACAAAAAAATCAAATTTTAACCAGCATTTTTTATTTTTGATATGTTTTGCTTTTTCACAATTATTATTTTGAGACAAAGGTTATTTTCTAAACGACTTCCAACTAGCAGCAAACCGTATAGGTTAAGATAAGTGACCAGAACATTCGTCACATAATTCAACTTTTGGCTATAGTATATAGCCTTTCAACTGAAAATATCTTATTAAATAAAATATCATGTCATGTAAATATGAGATTTAAATTCCGTATGAAGCGTCAAATACAATATATCAAGCAAGCGCGCCAGCATGTTAGATATTCCAATGTAGTAAATTGATATGCGTAATATTCATATGTATATCAAATGACATAAACAAACAAGGGTCGGTGTACGCGTCACAATGTAACGGTTATACAAGTGTCTAATGGATGTGGATGTCATTAGTATCGTGATTCGGATCGGCTGGGCCAGAACGATAATTGTGCTAATGTACAGGGAGCGTGTATGGTTTACATTGTTTCGTTCCACCTTCGCCGTCATCTATCTGAATAAATTCGGCGCGTGCAGGATAATAAAACCTTTAGTATATTTGTTGAAGGGCTATGAATCGTGACTGGGAAAATCGTCACGCAATATCGGATATACCTACAGAACCTTATCTTCGAGTCGGCAAGCTTTCAAGCTGCCGTCATCAATCTTAGGCCTCCGAACACGACAGCTCCGATAGACATCGTTGCATTGCATGTGTTATTTATAGGGATGGTTGCTTGATATTTCACATAACCCTGCGAAGATAGCAATTTCACATAATTTAAGAGTGTAGGATCCAGCGCTAACAGGAATTTAATAAGCGGCCCGTTACATGATGCACGCACCAACTGAAGCATGGTAAGCTTCGGCTTGCTACTTTCATATTATAGTGAACTAAACAAAGTAAACATAATGCAATGTTTTAAACAATTCGGCTTTTAGATAGCCTTAGTTAACTTTAATTAATATGTTAATTCTCGTCATATTATCGTTATGTTATAATCATAGGGATTATGGTACATAGTCTAATATATTGTTTTTGCTCTAGAATACAAATGATTACTTATACCACAGCTTATACTATTGACGCTTAATCTATTTCAATGGCTAGAACAAACATCTCACCCTTTTGACTTTAACTTTTTTGCTCTAGGTCCCATTAACTCCACTTAAATAACCCATTTTACGAATTTTAAAATCATTCTCACAACTGAACTACCGCTTCTTCATTTTGGTAATTGTTTACTTACTATCTTATTATGCAAAGTTTTATACACTCACATTTGTTTGCAAAACAGAAAACGTTAATACAGAAGGCCACAAAAGGTACATTGGTAAAAATGGGTTAATCAAAATAAGTAGTCAGATTTTTCATAAGGAAATCCATGCCGAGTAAATGTCCTACGAAAAAGACACCATGAGAAATAATTTTCTGCACTTACCCATTATTTGAACTGCAAACAAATACTGTACATTTTCGTTGAAGATATTACGCAACGTAAACATAACTTACAAGGGACTGCATCGCTATATTTGATTTGTTTCCCAAAAGTGGTGTTGTATTTGATGAGTAAGAGAATATTGGCGGCCTCGGGCGAGGCAGGCGCGACGCGGCGTCGCCACGCTCGGAGCCAGTGCCAACCGATTCAAGCTGGGTACACAACCCAACCCACTGTACTATATACTTAATTCACTACTCGTGAATCTGCAGTGACCTTAATGCATTGCGAAGATTAACTATATTCAAGAACTGTCACCGACATACTCGACGCCAGCCGAAGAATGCTGAAAGCGAATAATTCTGGAAAGTTAAAATAATTAGAAAATACTACATAAAATTACTGGTAAAATTATTTGTGGTTTTTATAATCATATTGAAAATATAAATCTGTTGAATTTGGTGGTTTTCAGACACCTAATGTTTCGAATTTCCTCTACTCATTAAACGGATTATAGGCCGAATCAACATGAGTCACCTAGCTCCATAAAGTGAGCTATAATTCGACCAGCAATAACATGCCAGTTACGGCTCGAAAACTGTTTTACAACTAAAAATAGCAGTTCAGTAGGTAATGATATTATTACCTACGGAACTGCCATTAGGTATACTAAGCAAAAGTTTGCACAGATTTCCATCCACTTAATAGCCGAAAGAAGCTTTTTACTTTTTAGAATAAAACTGTTTACTAAGACTCAGACTTACTCGAGCTTCTGTACATTAAGCCACATTAAAGCACGAACACAAAACTATGTGCAGAAACAGTTAATTAACCCGCCGCACCTCTACGAGGCAGTCCCGAAGAGTTCTCCTGAATATTGCTGAAACATTTTTATTGAAACGAAATGGGAGATATGCAATTAATTCAGCAAGCAAGTGATTTTAATTTTACAGCATTTATTTTGGTTGATTCAGGATAAAATAATTGTATTCTTTTTAAAACTACCTCTTAATTTTTCGGTTACGAGAGACATTAAGATTTAATGCGATGACTGTTGAGCCTCAGAGAACATTAGTGGCCTCTTAGCATAAAATGCACATGTGCTGGCGTACTCATTGATATCAATATTGTAACCAACGAAACTTTATTTTACAGCAAACGCTTAAAAAAATATTGTTTCTTAATATAATAAACTTCGTCCTCAATTGAACATATTTCCAAAGCCATTTTAGAATATATGTATGTAGTATAGAAACATAAATTGTGCATGCGTTACCTTTATCACAAAATACAATCGTATCCTATTGGCATGAGCTTATGTTTATTGATCATCGTCTGTAGGTATTGGCAATTAGGTACATGGCTTCCGATCATTAATTTATTCTATACGGCACATAGGGCCTGAGCACGCTTTCTGGTTTCTAGTGGCCGGAGAGTGGAGCGCTTTGAAAGCTGTGTGTTTACTCCGAAAAACAATTTGGAGTAAGAACTTGACTCCAAATATAATGAAAACTAACGCAAGTCGTTGATTGTCTCTAATGGCTATTTACTTGTATTTCTTTTAAAACTACTTAAACAGCCTGTTCCGGACTTTTGTTACTATAACAGTCATCGAAGATTAATGTGATTTTATTATATCACCTTCTATAAATAAACGTAATGCATAATATCTTCAATGGGTGTAAACACATATAGGCATTGATTTATTTTCAAATAGGACGTTTACGACAAGCAAATGCTTTCTGGTTTGAGTCAACGGGGAGCTATTTCTTGGACAACTAGGTCAAGGCACTCTCTCAACATAATCCTAGGGCTTTCCAACGATTTTATATAATGAGATTTATGTCTCCACAGATTTTTGTGGGGCAAAAGGGTTAAATATGTTTTAAAAAAGATGTTTTTGTTCACAATGAAGTCAAACAGATCGTATTATTGTGTTTAAGCTTCATTTCACATAAACATTTACTCACAAACCAAGTAATAACGAAGTTTAACCAACGGTACAACTAAGAAAACCAATTTTTAGTCAGAAAATTCTACAGGTTTCCTTACAACAACTAGTAAATCGTTGTCTCTATCGACAAAAATCAACCTTTTTCGTAACGTTGAATGTATGAGGCCATCTTATCTGCACTGACCCGCACCAGACCCGTATCTGGATGTTAACATCCTCTCACCAAAACATCCATTTTCGGAAAAGCTGACTTTATGAGTCACGACTTTAAAAACCCTGTAACCGCCGGCTTATGGTCCATTAAAGTAATGACCACTAAATGACGTAAAAGAACCAGTCTTAATAATCTGATACCTACACTTTCAAGACCATTCTTATTTGAAATTAAATTTCTTCTAATCACAAGGTTATTCTGTACTACGAGTTTGCTTCAGATATTTAAGTTAGTAAATATTTAAACATCTAAGACAAATATTAAAATATTAAGGTAATAACAAGGAATCGTGTCTAATACGAAAATCAATTTGTTTCCTTTAAAATAATAAACCTAATCAAGTTATTTTTTTACTTTTAACAAGTATAAAAACCATAATAGATAATGCGCTTACGCACTAAAACTATAAATTAATTTGCGTAATTATTTTACACTGCAAGAAAAGAAAACTTTAATGTTTGGTGAGGGGATAACAAGTACCTACATAATGAAATGATTTTATCGGAAACGATTTTTGGTTGTCAACCCGTGCCGAGCGAACGAGTTTTGTTGCCTAGTAGTTTGAAATGCAACTTTACCAGCGATGAATTCCAAACATGTTCCGACTATTGTACGTAGGATCGGGGCTCTGTTTATTTGTAAAATCATGCTTGTTGTTGCTACGAGTGCACAGTATACACAACTACTCCTTGATTTTCTCGATTAATTTCTTGAATAGAAATTAATCGTCCAAAAAGTTACGTAAATCTTTGAATCGAAAGCGTTTTAAATAAGTTCAGTAATTTATATTTTATATGGCTATGTGAGCAAATGCTTTATATAACCTTCTTCCTTTAATATCATTCCATTAATTACTAATTGATGTCCGGTCTATACGAAAGCGGATCATAACAGATATTTGAAAAATGCTGCCGAAAGAGCTGAATGAACGCCAAAATACCCGCTCACGCCCACTCGCAGGCTCTCCGCCAAAATAAAGCAACCCAGAGCTATTCTATTCTGAGCTGGAATATTATGCACATACTTATTAGGAAAATAGCCTCGTGGTGAATGCAGTTCTTGGTTTTTATTTGGATGTTTTCTTTCGAAAGTTAGGTACATGCATTATTCAATACATAGGCCATTAAAAGTTATTAATATTTCTTCGTAGTTCTGTAGTGTATGCTACGAAGTAGGTATTCGACATTTACCAATAGAGAACTGCGTTCAATATTTTTTATACAAATATACTATTGTGCAACTAAATATATACTGCTATATTCCCGTCTATTCTGAATTCAATAGATCTTAGAGAAAGCCACAAAACGAAAGCAGCACAAACGCTAGGATAAAATATTTAAATCGAGCTTCCGTTTTAAGACACTGAAGAAACCATAAAACACTTTATACATGACAACTATTGCGGCTACCATTTACAAGTCCAGGGTTTAAATATTTTATTTTAAGTTACTAGAGTTCACTTGCAGATCTATAGGTATGCATTAGTTGTATATATATTGATTTGGAATCAAAAATCGTTATGATATTGGACTGCCAAATACCACACCTAATTACTTTCATCTTAGTTTCATAACTTTTTTGCTGGGTAGCAGTTAAAGGGTTGCCCTTAATTGTTACCCAGTACTTTTAGTACTACTACTTATTCTAGTTACATCACGTACTTCTACTTATTCATGCCATTAAAGGATGCTCAAGTAAAATCATATACGTCTTGCTTTATTTTTAAATGGAAGCAATCTGGAAATCATTTAATGTCAAAAAACATACTTGAAATCTGGAACTGTAGGACCTACTCATTGCTTTTAATGAAGGTTTTTTATTTGATTTAAAATAACTCAAGGTAGACTTTTTAATTAAACTAATTGAATTCTTAGACATACTCGTATGTGCATGTTCTAAACAGGCTAATGGGTTCTGAAAAATATTTTCGTAACACTTTTGCTGCATAAAAATGCACATTACGCAGACCTAAGTAAATTTTTAATTTTTATTTATTTTATTGTCCACGAAAACAATTAATATTCACATATTTTTATTTTATAGGTAACTCTTTTTATAGTTGGTTTAATTTGAATATTAGAGTAACGTTATTCATCAGTGTTATTGAGTGACCTAAAAAGGTTGTAAATATACCTACTATTTAACAAGATAATTATGAAAGCATCATAGACCTAAAAGTTTCTCCCTAGGATCTTATTGAAACTTATTTTTTTTTTCATTATTTACTATAGTTTATCCTTAGTCATGTCAGACGATCGATTTGAGTAAAGGGCTTTTAGTGAATGTTCGTTAACGCTGCACGGAAGGGCGGGGGCGGGTTGCAAGGTGCGGCTGTAATAAGGAGGCTCATCAAGCCTCGGGTTAATGCAATTTAATGCAAATGTGCGATAACAAGGCCCACGAGTGCAGCGTTCCTTTGCGTTCCGGCCGGCAATCACTCCTGCTTTATTCGGACACTGCCCTAGTTTTTGGTGTCCACGTCCGTAATTACTGTTAAATTAGGTGCTATGCAACCATTTAACGCGGGCGTGAAATAGGCTTTATGCAATATCATAAATAGCAAAATAGCGGCATAAAGTAATTGACGCTAAAGCATAAATATTTTAGTGTCAATAGTTTAATGTAGGTAATGTGTAATTTAATAACTCGATGCCGTAATTTTGCTCCACCCTATACGCCAGGGACTTTTGATTCGAATTCTACTCAGAACAAACTTGTGATAACAATCTACTTAAATGTTCTACGTCCGAGTGTTTACCATAAACTGTATATGTAGCAGATACATTCTTTTTTTTTTCAAATAAGAAGTCATAATAATCCGGAAGTAAATTAGTTTGACCTACATTAAATTAAGTCGTCGTTGATACTTGTTGTCGACATTTAACACTGATATGAAGCGAATCTGCATATAATATAGGGTGCCAACAGTTACTAAATAAATGGTGCCGAAAAACAAACAAGAATATACCAAACTGCCGTTATCATATATTCCTGCGAGTGTGAATTGGCTTTGTGAATAGTGCTAGTGAAACTGTGAAATAGATTTGTTAAATTGGTAAACCGATTGTGTGTACCGGATCCTAGGTTCGTGAGTTTCTAGTTATATGTAAAAAGCCAATTATCATTCATCAGTTTCCAACTATAACCCTCGTTCAATTCACTGTAATGAGGTTTGGGTATTCATAAGTACTTTTTTTAGCTTTCTTCTGTGTTTGCTTAAATCTTTAAAACGCATCCGATTTTAATTTGCATTTCTCATCAAATAGAGTGATTCAAGAGGAAGGTTTATGTGTATTATACATGCATAATATTGTAGAGAAACAATGCCGTGCGAAACCGGGGCGGGTCACTAGTTTCTCAATATAGGAAATTAATCATTGAAATGTCGTTGATAAACTGAAATCGTTAATATAACAAACATCAAAATCGTATGTTTTGGCGATAATAAATCTCAAGTTTTGCATAAAACAGTTGTATATTATGCATGTTTATGAATACGTGCGGCAAGAAACCGGCACTTACCCGACGGAAACGCCGCGGATTACTCGCCGCCGCGTATCACCGCTCGACCCGCGGTTAATTGCCGCGCACATCGCGACATGCTATTTAAAACACGACCATCTGAACACGCAGTGCTATCCTTGTTACTATACGTACCCACCTGAAGAAATCTTATGGGTCAGCGTTGATATCGTACCAATCCATATGCAAATAGGTTTGAGAGGCCAATTCCTCTTAAGTCATTTTGGAAAATTCAATACTCGCATAAATTTCCATGAAATAATATTTAAAAAAAATCCGTAGAGATGTAAGAGAAACACATATAAGTGATAACCAAATGTTTCTTACAAAAACAACTAGTCATACAATTAGTCATACATGTATGACTAATTGGACAAAAAAAATCCAAGTAGTTATACAATCCAAATAGTCATACAATTAGTTATACATGTATGACTAATTGGACAAAAAAAATCCAAGTAGTTATACAATCCAAATAGTCATACAATTAGTCATACTGTATGACTACTTGGACAAAAAAATACAAGTAGTCATACAATCCAAGTAGTCATACAATTAGTTTACAGTATTACTTATTGGTCAAGAATAACTTATTTTTTTTTTTTTTATATTATAGGGCAGCAAACGAGCAGACGTATTGCCTGATGGTAAGCAATCAACGCCGCCCATGGACACTCGCAACACCAGAGGAGTCACAAATGCGTTGCCAAGCTATTTTGTAAATTACCCGAACAAGACCTATCCATAGATACCCCACACGTATATGTTCAATGAAAAAAAATATTTCGTTTTTCAGTTCTTAATATGGGGAAACCCAATTTTTTTTATTTTTATTATATTTTCGTGTGAAAACCTTAATGCGGTTCACAGAATACATCAAGTCACCAAGTTTCAACAGTATAGTACTGGTTTTCTTCACCACGTCCACTATATCCCAACTAATATTATAAATGCGAAAGTAACTCTGTCTGTCTGTCTGTCTGTCTGTCTGTCTGTTACGCTTTCCCGCTTAAACCTCGCAACCGATTTTGATGAAATTTGGTACAGACAATCTTTAGACCCTGAGACAGAACAAAGGCTACTTTTTGACCCATTCCAACCCCCCACTTCCCCGAAATGAGGGGGTGGAAGTTTGTATGGAAAATCTAAACTACTTGAGTTAGACGCTTGAAATTTGGCATGCAAGTCCCTTAGTAAACTTGATGCTTATTTGCAAAAGGATATTGCAAAATTCCCACGGGAACGGGAGTTAGCGGGAAAAAACATTCGTATAATGAAAACCGACATCCACGCGGACGAAGTCGCGGGCGGCCGCTAGTTGTATGTAATTTTTAATGTTCTGTATAACTAATTGTATAACTAGTTGGATTGTATAACTACTAAGTTATTCTTGACCAATAAGTAATACTGTAAACTAATTGTATGACTACTTGGATTGTATGACTACTTGTATTTTTTGTCCAAGTAGTCATACAGTATGACTAATTGTATGACTATTTGGATTGTATAACTACTTGGATTTTTTATGTCCAAGTAGTCATACTGTATGACTAATTGTATGACTATTTGGATTGTATAACTACTTGGATTTTTTATGTCCAAGTAGTCATACTGTATGACTAAATTGTATAACTAGTTGGACTAACCCAAAACAACTTCCTTGTCAAAACGGCCAGCTTGAAGGAAAACAGTTTTTTTTAAAAAGACCTGTTAAAGAAATGCAAATGTTTTAAATACGTCCAAACAGTATTGTTTACATAATTTCGTATGTAAATGTACAATTTCATCATGATGAAATACGCAGCTTTATCGAAAATTATCTTGAAAAAGTTTGGGGACGAAGAAAAAGTAATATCGGGAGAGCGTGCACCGCGTGGAAAATAGCTACGACCTACGAGTGCTACGGGAGGCGCTACGGTTCGGCTACGAGCTACGAGCTGGCTCGGCGCGTGTGCTAAGCTATAAATAATACTACGGGCTTTCCTCCTGACCCACATGCACTTTATTAATGTAACTATCAATACCAACGTATTTTTATGGAGGATATTTTGTACAAAGTGTTATTACTTTTTCATTAGTTTGGGCGAATTCGTATAACACAAACATCTACAAAAGAAAAATAACTTGAGTATACTGGCTAACTTTTGAACTATTCGGTAGAATGAATGATCCAGCCGAGGTGCCTGTATAATCTTTAATTAACGTGATACATCGCAAATCGGATCTCAACATTGAAGCATGTGCAATGTATAATTAATTAATTATGAAGATAATAATGAAAATATGGTTCCACCTCATCCCAAATTAATCGATAAAAGCTTGTTAGACGATGTTAACGTATTCACTTGATTCGCGTGAACCTTCAAATGTTATAGATATTTCGTGCGCTAGTTATATTCTATGCTAAGAAATCTGAACACATTTGTAAGGTAAAAGAGGGCAACAACCAACCTAAAGAACAAGTTCAAGGTTATTGATAACATTAAAAGAATTTCCCTTCGTTTAATAATTTCAAGCGCTATACAAATGGGAATATAATTCACTCACTTCATATTCTGAAATGAAAAATATAGATTAACATATCCGTTACAAAAATATTGCTTGTGCAATCAAAGCTAGGTATGCTATTATAATTGTGTTCTTTTTTCAATAAGTCTATGCCACAACTTGGCAAAAAAACAATTCTATATTTATACATAAGTATTACAATTATATAGGCATCTTTTGATGCTGCGAAGAAATATTTAACAACCATAATTTAGGGGAATTATAAGAATAATCAAATGTATTAATAATGTACATGCAGTTGACGCTAAATGTAGATTTTGTACATATTAAATAAACAGAAACACACTCAGATTGACGTTAATCGAATTTACGACCTTTGGCGTCGCAAGCGACATTTCAGCCAAGCTAATTTGATCGTTCACGCAATCTTTTCTAAATTACACCTGTTTCAAATCACTATAATTTTAAAATAAATCAACAATATAAAATAAAGTATAATCCTACGTTATAGCCGATTTAATTGAATGTTTTATGCTGTCCACCTACACAGTCATAAAAGCGGTTCTGATGCTAGTGCAGAACGCATGCAAGGTTTTTTTGACGTCAGGTAACAGGTAATTACGTGTATGCTAGTTGCAAGACGTCATGCAAGACCGTTCTGCTACTGTATACGAGTAATTGCTTTGGAAAATTTGTCCGTATAAAATGATCTTAATAAATTAGAAACCATTCTTAAATGGTTACATTACTGATCGATGTCAACGACTTTACTTTATAGGATTGACCTTTAATGTAAACTGACAATAAAGGTCAACCTAACGATAATTCATACAAGTTCATGTTTTACGTAACCATTTACTACTAATTTTACACCCTGATTGAATAAAAAACATATCCTAAATAATCATGTAAAATATCAGTAATCGATACTTTCGGCCGTTTTAACATAGAAATTAGACAGCCAGTAGAGGTAGAGCCAATGGCTCAGACATTTCCATATAGACAAGCAAATAACACCGATCCTCGTTCACAGGTAGAAAGAGCGCGCAGCTCATCCGTGGTGTGGGTCGCAGCGCGCGGTGAATGCGGTGATGGAGTTGGTAATAATAAAAGCGAGGGCCCAACTGAATCGTCTCGTGTCGTCGGGCGGCTCGCGGCGCGCCGGCGCCGGCGCGGAGGCAGCGGCTGCGCGCGCGCAGGGCGGCGGGGGCGGGGGCGCGCGGGCGGGGCGCGAGCGAGCCATGGCGCCCGCCGCGCCCGCGCCGGCGTCCGCCGCGCCCTGGCTCAACGCCACGCTCGCGTTCAACGCCACAAGGCTCAACCTCACCTTCGACACCGACTACGACCTGCTCAACGGGACCGCCGCCGACGACCACAACAACCACTGGTTCTGCGCCAAGTGGACCAGCGCACAGCAAGATCTCTTCCAGGTAGGTGGTACATCATCGTCATTCGAGCCAGCAAAGTGTAACTGAATGCATGCAATAAACGCTTATATATTTTATCATCACTGAAAATTATAATTATACATGACAAGTGAGATTTTTATTACTAAGCAAACAATACATGATTATGTTAAAATTAAGCCAAAGTCCAAGTAAAATTAAAACAATGTACCTCAAATATCGTCCTTTACACATCAAATCAAATTAAGACCGGATGCAACTATAAGACATCAAAAAGGAATGACCGGCTTGTGGTCGACAGGCGGCGAACCTGTGTTTCGCGATCGCGTTCCTAGCGCCGAAGAGCTTCAAGCAGAGCATCCTGGTGCTGCGCGCGCTGGCGGCGGCGGGCGCCGTGCTCATGGGCATGTGGGCTGGCGCCGACGTCTGCGCGCCCGACGTGCTCGCCTGGAGCCTCGCGCTCGTCCTCGTCAATTCCATACACACAGTCTTTTTAATCATAAGGTGAGAACTGCGTTACAAAAGCACCCTCAGTTATATATACGTACTCGTATGTGGTCACCCGCACATTAATAGATAGATAAATATATAAATAACAATTAACAACTCAACTTTTACCCAGTTTTAGTTTCCAGATTTCGCTATATAAAAACTTTTCTATGATCTAAAACTGGCTAAATGTCATGAAAACTTACATACAATCTCGTTTGATGAATCTCTTATGATTAAGTAACAACAGTTTTCTAAAAGGATCGGTACATAACTAAAGTTTATATGAACAAGGCGTAGAACAAATTATTATTAATGATTAATATCAAAGTGTAGTGTACGATACTAAGTATTTCCTGTTCTTGCCTATAATAACGCCTTAATATGAAACCAGTGAACCATACCTACTTACGACCGTTAATTAATAAAATCTTGCTTATCAAAGCTGGCGTAAATAATTATATACAGCACTTTGATCACCTATTGTTCTGCAGAATATCATCAATCATTTATTACATATTGAGACAACATTTCCTTTGACAGTTATTAATGTTTACGGCATTTTACCTCAAACACGCTTTTTGGTGTATATAATTTAGTTTTGATTAGGTTTATCCTATAAAACTAGTTCCATAGCGTTTATTTATCTTTGCATATTATTTTCTGTACGTTCACAGATATTTTTAAACCAACAGTATTACAAATAAAAGCGCACTGTGTTGAACAACACGCTTTTACGTCACTTATCTCTTTACAAAATACAACAACGAACAACAAATTAAAAAGCCAGTAAGTTAAGCGTTATCTGTTAACAATTCAGTTAACAAATGTTCGTGTTTCGAAACTCTGATTCACATGTGTAACCACTTTAGTTTGAATTACCAAACATTTTCCATTTGCGTGCGGTTGACCACCACAAACGTTCGAATTCGGCTATTTACATTAGTCGCGCGGTGTCATGCGGCGCCTACACCGTGATTTGACTAAACTACGAATTGTACTAATTGCTAGTGGCTGAATAAAACTAATAGTGACTTATTTTTTTCCATACATATAAGTAGAACCAGAAATAGTTATTTGTCCATCTTTTTGTATTTAGATTATTATCAAAAGCAGGCATAGCTAAAACTTTGGCTAAATTCCAGTCTATTTAATTTCATTCGTTAATCCTCAAAACCCGAAAATACCTAGTACAATCCATTCCAATGCGAATTTGAATTCGTGTTCACGTTTAAAAAGAACAAAATGGATAGCCGACATTTTTTTCACTAGTACAGTTGGAAATGGAGGGCCATAGGCTATTTGTCCTCACGGGAAACTACATTTTTCCCGGGGGATACGCTATAAATACTTTTTGCGACAATCCAGATTCCACCTTGACCAAGCTGCGAGTAAAAACTAATCTGTATATCTACGTTATTACATAAGGAGGGTAACACTTTGGGCTATTGATTAAACGAGTGAAACGATACATTAAGTAACTTCAAAATTAGCATTATTACCAAAAGCACCCAGATTAAGCAAATCCATTTTTTGTACACTACATAATATATATAAATATAAGAACCAATTGAAAACATATTATTTGGCTGAAAACATTAAACGTGTTTTAAAGCACCAAGTCGTAGCTAACGTATAGGAGGAGGCTACGCGAAATTCTTTCTACCGATAAACTAAGTTACAAAACTACGATCAAAGATACTAAAGTAGTGTTTGTTGCAGGTTTCTTCCGCCGGCGCTGTCGCTTGAATTGACTGAGTTGTACCTAAAGCTGTTCAAGCCTCTGAAGGTGAATAAGAAGCACTTCCAAGAGCTGACGCGGGAGGCGCGCGTCGTTCGGTTGGAGCCGGGGGAGGCGTACGCGCTCGAGGATGTCACGCCTGCTGACGAAAGACTCTCTATACTCTTGAAGGGGAAGTAAGTTCGTTACAGTGAAAGACCAGACTTCATCTTACTAGTTCGAGGAGAGGTAGAGCTTAGTGGAACTTCAACTCGAATGAGCGGCTCGTCTGGTGAAGTACTCCACCTTACAGAAGACAACAGTGAAATAGCACTTTTATAACTGTTGTGTTATGTTTCTATCTTTCTGCTGGAAGGTTAGGTCGCCAGAGCTCAATGGGGAGGGTATGTGTGTCGCGGATGTCCATGGGCGGCGCTGATTCCTAACCATCAGATGAAACGCCAAAACGAACACGAAATTATTGATTTACTGCGTAAATGTTATTAAGAATTCTCAATCAGGGATATCAGTTTAGGCTTATTGTTTCTTTGGTAGTATCGCGAATTACCTACTTAAGTGAAGATTTAGACACAAAGTTTTAATCTTGAAATACATACATACATATTTATGTTGTGTTTGTGTTTATTAGGGCCCACCCTGAAGTATAATGTAGCAAAAGTTATTAATAGAAATCCCTCAACTACTTTTATCACTTAGATGGTAGGTACCATAGCAGCTATCAAATAAACGTAGGTTGGTACGTTTTGCGCTGGCATATTAATTATGGCGGTGTAAGTAAATAGGTAAAGTAAAATTACATGCAGTTTTAATCCATGGGAGAGTTATAAAACAGGGCTTGCCCGGGTGGAAATGACACCGACACAAACAAAAACACCAACAATGAAATAAGTTCCCTCCCACAATAAAATCAAAAGACGACGCTTTGTCAAAGTTTTTTTTAAACGATTCTGAAATTACTTTTTTCTTCATATGAGGAAAGAATGCATACTGAACTAGCACCTTTAATTTCCTTCTCCGATATTTTTCGCAGCCCAATGACGTGTATCAGTCATTGCGTATCTACGTCACATCTGTTCAAGAAAATATAACACAAGCCAAAGCGGCACAAGCGCGCTACTTATGTTGCAGGTTACATTTATTTATTACGATGATATTGCTCGGGAGACTTGCAAATATTCTCTGGGTGCGAGCGATAACGCGAACTCCAATTTTAATGAGGTGGTTCACGTTAACTTTTCCTCGATATGTTTAAGCTGTGGAACTACTGAAAAATATAAGTTTGACTTTCAATTATATGCTTTAATGTGAGTTTCGGCTATTAGAACAGACACTTTAATTTTGTTCTGTTTCCTTTATACATTTACCGACGTTAAAAACGATATTGTGTAACGTAGGGTCGTTTTTAACGTGTTACGTGTGTACGGGGCTGTGCAGGTGTGTAAAATGATAGTGTAACAAAAGGAAGTATGAGGGATCTGATAAAAGTGGACAGGTACATAAAACCCCAGAAATATAAAAGAGTAAGGTGCGAAAATACAAGACGAAGCTGCAGGCTTGATGTTTTGTTTATATCGTTACGTAAGGCTTAGGATATTTTGTTCATGTCCAGTTAATCAACCTGTGGAAACAGGAAGAATGAATCTTGGCTTCTTTGTTTATTACGAGTATATGTATTTGCAGTAACTATCTTGTGAAACATTGTTTCGGAGCTTTTTCACTTTGCTATAAGAATATGCTGGTGCAGATAATAGTGATTTTGAATAGAAGTTTGTTATATGAATGGTGTTTTGATCTCTTTTTTTTTGATGAGTTTTTTAGGCATCCTTAATTCTCGTACTTGGACTAATTTTATGCCAATCGCCACCTCTGCGGCGATGCTAAAAGGGGCGAATAGGGATAAAGGGAATGAATGACCTTCTTAACTCCGTGACACTGTCCGTCTGTAGCCCTACTAATATTATTTATAAATGCTAAAGTAGCTATCTCTCTCTGTCTGTCAAATTTCCCGCTTGAACATCTCAACCGATTTTGATAAAATTTCGTTTTCGATTTCGCACAGACAATTTTAGACCCTGAGAAAGAACATTAACTACCTTTTATTGCGAAAAAAGGATCTGAAGTCACAGGCGGCCGCTAGTTTTAATATAAACGGTTGATCCCGCCAGGATGCGCGTCAGCTGCGACGAGACGCATCTGCACTTCATCCAGCCGTACCAGTTCGTGGACTCGCCCGAGTGGGAGGCCAACCGCGAACAATCAGACGATGTCTTCCAGGTAATGTGTATAGTTTATTTTAGTAGCTGGCGTGTATTGATACATTTATCGTGCTTATATACAGAAATAAACATATGAATCCGTTGTGTTTTCTTTATGTGATATTACTGTATGCGTTCTTAGAATTGATGCACAATCAATCAGATAGTCAAAATAAACCAGACGGAACCTATATTGTATTGTTAACCTACCTACTTGTAAGTTCTTTAAATCAAAAGAAGAAGTAGGAAATTAATTAAACTGTATTTTTATGGAGGGATTAATTTCTTAAAAGGATAGCAAAAGCCTATAATTATACACGTTTCCTATTATTATTCTAAGAAAAGATTAAAAATCCCTCTTGCAAAGGAACCCCAACGAAACTCTCATTGCAATACATCAGATGCCAGACGAAGCGATAAACGCTTACCGATCGATGGCCCATCTCACATAGATTTTACTCTTACATAATATTATGTAGGAGAATAAACATACATACCTACTTAATATTTTATTTCAAAGAATAGTTTTTACTTACTTATTTTGATCGATGAATTTGGCAAGCAGGTTTATGATTCAATTTCATAAAATCTTTACGAATCCATAAAAAAATATCGAAGTGAATATATCTAGGAGGAAGACCTAAGAGAATGATTGGATTAATTGCTAAATTGAAATTGAATTTGACAGAAAAGATTGTGCAGTGATAGCATCAGTATGGATTACTGGTTCCTCCTTAGAGAAGGCGCACTCGCGCGATCTAATTTAGAGTAGTTAAGTGTCGGCGGCGCCTGCGAGGCTGGCATCGCTACGAGTGTAATAATTTTACCCAATTACCACCGGTGTTGACGCCGCTGTAAATGCACTTAGCGAACAATACCAATGGGGCGGCTGCCGGCTAGCGCAATTTGTATTATTAAGTCAGCACAATCAAATAATTGCAATGTTTTAATCTAGTTGATCAAAACGTTATTCCGTTACTTGCGTTTAATGTAATTAGAAGACTTAGTGTGTCTAACATGACACAAACCTCTGTATGTTTTTATACTGCCAAACGATATCAATTTAAAACGCAAAATACTATAAGGAAACGTGTGTACTAAGTCAAAATTGTATATTAACAGTTTTTCAAAGTCCCTTAATTCAGGTTTTTAAAATGGGAGTTGAACAAATAAAAACTCGGGAGACTCAATCATGTGTATGTGTAAGTGCTTAAAATTTACAAAATAAAATATTCACAAGGAATATAAAAGAATAACGAATATATAGCCTAAACATGAATGTTGGATTTAAATTGCCAATAAAACCTATCATAAAAGAAATTATAGGTAAGGTCTAACGATGTCTATCAGTTCGTGGCAGTCAGCAGCTCATTGCGATTCCGTCCGCGATTACGCTAAATAATTCAAGGGTACGTCGTAAATAACGCATAACACCAATGACTCTGAATTTATTGCCAATAATTAGATGAAATATCCAGACGATAATGTCATGATGAGAACGCAACAACTTTTAGAATTGTTGACTTTAGAAATAAGCTTAAAACAAAAAAATCGTCTCTAAAGCGCATCTACAAAATATTTTCTTTATAAGAAAAGATAGATTTAAAGCTCATGCTCTCTTGATGACAGGCCCTGACCCTTTTTAGGTATTGAATAGATATGTAATTATTACGTAAGTACTTAAATTCAATTATACCGAAAACGTAAGTAGTATATACAAACGCGTTGTTCTCGGCTTCAAGTTTAATATTATGAAACATCACGCAAGTCGCTTGGGGGCGGAAGCAACCTAATTAAAATAATATTGAGTTAGCAAGATCGCGGGGTATATATGACTGCTTACAAAATACGTTACCTAGGAATCTCCAATATTAAAGACGAAATTAAAAATAAGCACAAATCATTATAACAAAGTTGCTATTGAGTTTTTAACAAATTGTTAAAGTAAATTCAAAATAAATACATAGTATTGATTATACAAAAGGAACATGCGACGAGACCCCTCTTTCCCACTGGACTATAGAGACGTGCCCAGGGCCCCGCGATCGATTCGGGCCTCTGAACCATGGTCTAGGGGTCCCACGATCACCAAACCAAAGGTTAAAAGGCCCATGTGCCCAGGGCCTCTAATAAGCGAAAGACGGCCCTTCATGCGACGTCACATGTTACTTATTTATACTGTTTTTATATATATCTCTGTTTCCTATATGTATATCTGTTCCCTACAAGCTTTCGTTATTATATGTAAAGTATCAGCCTAATAATGTCCTACTGCAGAAAAAAGGCCTTCATCATTTGAAATCATGTTTTCGTTGCAAAGATGAATTTTTGGCTTAATCACAACGCTTGCCAAATGTGGATTGCTGTGTTCAGAAAAATCGACACAAATGAGATGTCCCATCCCAGGCCTGCACCATGTACGTGGTACCAAGAAATCGGTAAAATATTGCTATTTCCATTAAAAATACAATAAAACATGTTTGGTCCGTAGTTTAGTGGCTTAAAAATAAAATCAAATTCATAATTGTTCACTTTACTTCGCAAAGATGGCAACTGTAATTTTTTTCTTTACTGGGATTTACAGCTTTGGCCCCAGCCTTTTTAGGTCGTTTGTAACCTCAAAATATAAATACTTTATGAAATAAACTGCATACTGTCAAAACAAAAATAAACTGATGGATAAACGACATAAACGTCATTCAAGTTTCAAAGATGCGTCTTGGTATATTTATTTTACTCTATGGATGCGACCTCCGCCATATTGTACTGAGTTGCAATATTGTGGTTTAATTTATTGTTTCAGCCAAAAAACTAACTAAGGTTTTCCATAAGAATTGGAGTAATTAAAACTGTAGTACACTTATTCGCCTATATTTAGGTATAGCGTACATGGACCAGGCCGAGGCTTCATACATTTCTGGGACATCTCTTTTGCCCGATCCTAGAATTGAACCCAGGACTTCGAGACCACGGCCCTGTTTTTAAACCACTAGACCATCGAGGCGTTACGTCATTGACATTTAATGAAACGGGGTGAATAGAGCTGTCAGTGAAATAGTGTATACGGTTGCTGACTGACAGGTCAAATCACACACTTTTATTAAACGTCAAAAACGTTAGCTTGTAGGGGAAATTGTATGAAATACTAAGCTTTGACGCCACAACTTAGTGTCAAATGAATACTTTTTTTGTTCCGATTGACTGTAATATTTTTTTAAAAGCGCAAAAGTTACTGTGACGTATTGATAAGTGCTTATTTATTAATTACTTCTTTGATGTAAGAGTTTCATAATTTATTTTGAAGTCTTGTACCCAATTGTATTGTGTGATGTTGTCAGGTGACGGTGGTGGCGGAGGAGGTGTGCACGTGCGTGTGCTGGCCGCGCATGCGCCTGGAGCGCGTGCTGCGCCACCGGCCCGCGCTCAAGGTCGTGCTCGACTGTCTCATAGGTCAGTGTCCCTTCCCTCCGCAGCCCGCGGAGCGACGACGTGCGTACACAACTACACTCACAATCACTCAACATTATTTATAGGTATGCCACTAGTTGGAAATGTTCCTGTTTCCAAACGTTTTTTCTCGATAAAATATATTCTGATTTAGATATGCCCATTCTTTAACATCAGAATTTAAGCCTAAACAGCAAACAATAATTGAGAGAAATCTTAACTGCAATGAAGATGTTATCGGACAAAAAACTGTTTTTTTTAAATGACTGATATACTCATTATTTAATTGCTTCTTTCAAAAGAACACCAGAATAAAGTAATTGTTTTTTTGGCCCTACGTAATATGAGTAGAAGTTCAAGTGTTACAAATTACTAGCAAAAATTAAAGCCTCCACACAACCGCTATGTCGTCGCGTCGGATCAGACTTAGGGGTATTCATAGCATACACAATTGTACATTCCGCTAGCTCGAGCATAACGCCTACTCGTATTTCGTCATTCAAATGGGGATAGATAGCAGCATTCAACAAGTTTCTATTTACATGAGGTGAAACGTGACATTATTGCAGTTAACTAAACCCTGAATGAATTATTGATTTTGCGGCGTAGGTAGGTTCGTTATTCGAAAATCGTACACAATATTGTTTTATTTGACAAACCCTTATAAGATTGACATACAATTTTTACAGTTTTCACAATTATTAGCCTTCTTCTAGCCATACGGTATTATTTGACACAATGCGCATTAATCGCTCACTGACTATACTTACTATAACTACATCTCTACTACTTATATACTACAGCTCTAATTTTTTGTATAAATAATTCTAAGTTCAAACAGATTCAAAACATCTAACCACTCCACGTTGTGATAAAATACTAGATCCGATTTTGAGGGCATTCGCTGGGGTTGGGACGGAACGCGAGCTGCGGCAGGCCAAACAAACAGAAATATATTGGCCCGGCTCACCCCGAGTCGTTACGCACCCTCACCACGAGGGCGAGGGTGCACAAAATTTTACAAAGCCTCTATCCCACATACGAACGTTGGACGTAGGTTTTAGTATTTTGTAAAATGTTGGCTCGATTTTCTTTGACATCGATCTTTATTTAAAATGCCAAATCGCACTGTTGTCATAGTGTTCTAAACATAATGTTCGCATGGTATTAACATCTATTTGCAAATATTTTTACTTCAATAGTTTTCTCTCCGACTGACGTTCATTTATTTAATCCACATAGTATCAGGAATCGATCACTTTTTTCTCGTCTAAGTATAATATTAATCACAACATTTAGTGGGCACTAAATGCTCAATAAAGTCGATAGAGTCGTGATTGTTATCTTTCTATCGCGTGTTCGTTCTGTTTATACTGAGGGAATAAATTATTACGACAATTTACTACTTAATTTATCTTTTAATACTAGATATCCTGACCAGAAGTTATATTCGATAATAAGTATATACATACATTATTTATGGTTTTAAATCTAGCATTTGACTAATATCAAAATTATTTACAAAGAACGTAGATGACGTTCTCATACAAAAGTGTACCTAAATTTTAATATCACGTTATCCCTTAAAATATTCTATCGTCTAGACATTCGTGTCCTCAATCTCTCAATGATAGGCACACAGCTCATGTTTTTTCTTGGTAAGTAGTAGGCAAAAGTTTAGATTGATAGAGCGACCGCACTTAGCCTTTACTCGAAGACTAGGCCCATCCATCAAACCTGTTTTGTACCCCTGTAATAAGCCTTACCCCATCAGTCAATTTCGAACTGCCGCTAATAAGCCTGTTTACTTTTCCCCGATTACGATTATACTCAACCTGATCTATTTTTAAGACGTTGTCTAGTATATGAAAAGTTGAGTTCGAATGCCGACATCGAAAATAATAATAAATACGAGTACAGAGGTCTTTTTTGCTCAGCGGATAGAAACAGGAGTATGTACGAAACAAACATTGAAATATATTGTTTCCTTTCAGTTATTTCATTATGATTAGGGTGATATCATTTGTGGTATTGTTTCTTGGTAAATCTACGTCGCACATTTAGAACGCTTCATGCTCTGGCGAGTATCGAGCGGTGCCAAATTGTTTTCATATAAAAGGGAAAAGTCCAAACAAAGCTTTACGCTGTGACGCTGTGTATCTTAGTTTGGTCAAGGACTACTACGAGGTACTTATGAATTTCGATATTCACTAGTTACGAAAAACTGTTTTAATGAACGTTACCAATACCTTTGACCTTTTAAATTAAGCAATTTGGCGCATATTCGTGCCTTTTTTGTTACTAAAATTGTTACCTTTGTAAATATCCCAACACAAAAATAATAACAGTCCCCTAAAATTGATGAAATCGCTAGTTCTTGTTCTGAAGATTATAGGTCAATGACGAGGCGTTTCTAAGGAAACCCATTATGCTCGAACTCGGGAAATGTTTATAATGGACTTTTTAGATTAGTGTGATTGTACCACTTCATATTATTGATATAAATAGCATGACTACACAGTCATCAGCTAGTTTATGTTTGTGGTTTTAATGAATCTTCGTCTATTTTTACGTGTTATTTTACAAGAATAGGTAAATAAGAATAATTGTACGGGTTTAGGTGTGATAATTATTATTGTGATAACTACCTCATCAAGTCATCAATTATTAACTATTGTTAAAATTTTGTTTAATTTAACAGTTTTGCAGGACAAATCGCATTTATGAAATACATAAAAAGCGTTTCGTAACTGTGTATAATCTGTTATAAGGTTAAAGTAGTCGAGGGCTTAACGTTTCCGTGTAATGAAAGCGGAGGTTACCTACAATTTCACTATCAAAGGTTATCAGCTCATAACAGTGACCCACAATATCGGTCCCTAGCAACCGGCAATATGTAAATGCAGTCAAATCAATACCACCAAAATGCAAATGAACGTGACTGCAAATTGAGAAATTCTGACTATTTATTTTAACTTACCTACTTATAAGTTTAAGCATTAATGGTTTAAAATTCATATTTTCATACAAGATTTTCATACAGGATACATAACTAGTATTGGTAAGCGGGACTAAACGCGATATTTAGGCTCGTATTAATAACACTCAACTCTGAGATCGAACTTGAGCGCGAACTTGAGGTGCTGTTTTATATGAGAATTACATATCTACTTCGCACTCAAAATCGATCTCAGAGTTGAGTGCGATTTATTAATATGTACGAGCCTTACTTATACTATACTGCGGGTACGCAACTCAATGGTCTGTGTAATGTAATTCTAGGTAAGGATATAACTCACAAGCTGTACTCGGTGAGCGAGGGCCTGACGTCGGGCGCGTGCAGCGAGCCCAGCGCGCCGGCGCACCTCACGCGCTCCGCCAGCGTCGACGCCGTGCACGAGGGCGCGCGCGGCAAGCTGCGCAGCCTCGCGTGGCGCGCGCGCTCCACTACGACTAAAGGTACACTTATATTTTCACGTCTTGTCAAATAAGTATTAAATCAAGTGAAGTGTGTCATTTTACAATTTTACATGTACCAGATATCGGTAGTAAATATTGTTATTTTTCTATTTCAGGAAGCTCGTATTGGCAACCGTTAGTCGCGCGGCAATTCCTTCAAAAATCTCCGTTCGGGCGAGGCTCGACCCAGCCTCGACTGCTGCCGCAGGCGTCGTCGGCGAGCCTGCAGCCGACGGGCAGCGCCCCGAGCGGCGGCGCGCGGCGCAAGAGTCCCCCGCGGCGCTCAACGTCGTTCCGGCGCGGGCGCGAGGTGAAGTTCGCGGAGGTGCCGCCGAGCGCCGAGCCCGCGGTGTGACGCGGGCCGCGGCTCCAGCCCGAGCTGGTGCCGCTCCGTCTGAACCCCGCGCACGCCTCCCCACCGCTCACGCCGCCGCCGCAGCAGCCGCAGCCGCACCTGGCCGGGTACCCCTGACCGGACCCCGAGCGAACGACGCTTCCGCACACCACCGACTTTTAAACTGCGATCGAGACTTATTCCGTTGACGCCGTGCTCGACGTGTCGACTCAAGTCGGATGTTTAGAGTATGTGGAATATTTAGAAAAAGAGCTTCCTATTATAGTGTTGCCGTTGTAGTTAGTGCGCGGGGCTTGTGTTCGCTCGATATAAAAAGTGGTGAGGACACTATCCGATGAGCTTTCGGCGACGAGCATGACCGGGATACTTAGGCATAGGTTCGGTTTGTTGATTTTTACGAGTGATCGTGTTGAACTACTTATATAAATTGTAATTATCGTGTGAGAGCGTAGGCTAGTTTAGCATTAAATGTATATGTAGTATGTAAGTCGCAACGGGACGCGCTCGGCGCGAGGACGCTACGATTGAGTGCTAACTTTTGTATCCGTGACAAATCAAACGTACTGAACGATATTAGTTCCGAACGCTATTATGGTACGGGATTGAAAGTAAGTTAATAATTTTTTTAGCAATCGATAATTCAAATGTGGAATTCTAAAAGTATTTTAATGTTATAATTATTGTTTACTAGTAATAAGATGTGTTAAATTCGTGATAAAATATTAAAGGTTACCGCGAGGGTTTATATTCGAATATATTGTTCAGTAAAGATATACCTATTTTCGTGCTCCTTGTTCTATGACGTACATACATAATGATCGTGTAAATCTTAGGGCCGTTTACGAATATCAGCTTTATGGCGTCGGTAGACATTTTGTACCACCACCTGAACACCTTGTATTATACACACAATGTACGGGTACCGGTGCCGAGAAGTTGTTTAGATCATAGATCAAAATATACATACTTGGTGTCTAGTTACCTAAATGTTTAATGCCTGTTCGGGGGGCCTAAATGCGTGATAAAATTTTCCAACAGCTTCATGTGAACTTTTCAAGAACTGATCTTCCAAAATATTAATTTTAATAACATCTTTTGTATTCAGTTTAAGGAAATTAACAGAATTTAACAAATACAAGGATATTATACTGAAATGTAATTCAGAAAATGAAATATATGTCGGAGAGAATTGTGTAAGTAGTCAGTGGAAACAGTGTAAAGTACAACGAATGCGATGTCATACGGAACGATAGGTGGCCAATGCGAATTGTACACTACAAAAATCGTTACCTAAATATACATACTTTTACATGGTAAGATAGACTAATCACGAAAATGCAAACATTTTTCAGGATCGTATAAAACCGTCATCGTTTCGTTTATCTATGTGTAGAAAGACGTTCAGCAGCACTGTGAATTGTATTAAACTAAGTACTTCTTTTAATGTATCAAGATGCACATTTGAAAAAATTCTCACATTCAAAAGTTATTATTCAAATATGTACTAAGAACTGTGCTTCTAGTGAGGATTCGTTCCAGGACCTCCACATAGATGGGTTCGCGTACGTTAGCTCTACCTAATTAGGTGTGTTCACATCAGCGTTATATACTTCACGTCGGTGTTTAGTTGATGTTGTCGCTTCGTTACTGTACGGTGTCAGACTAGGTGAGCAAGTAGTGTTCGTATGTATCATAACCGCCGAGGTATCACCTCGGCACACAGTACGAAACTCACGAAAACCGTACAACTAGGATTCAACTATTCGTAGTTCAATAAAAAGAACCGAAATTCTGGCAACAACTGTGATTGAAAACACTAATATCGGTCAATATATGGAGAAATCGCATAAACTTGCCTGTTGTAAATTGACCAAGTCAAATTATCGTACTTGGACTACAGCGTACCAATTAAATCCTGATTGTACGGTATTTCTCACGAATACATATCGTCCTTTGTCTTGTCTCGTCTTGTTAGTTATTTCTCTATGATGTAGTAGAATTCTCGATGGGCTGCATTCATTTAAAGCGGTAGTTTAAAAGTGAACTCTTTACATAAGTATTCAAACTGATTATCACCACAAACTATTACGAACGCTTTATTATCTTTTCTAATAGCAAATGACGCCATAGAGAATAGTGCGTGTTGTTAACAGTAATCAACTGACGATTATTTTGGAACTGCATACAATTAAAACATATTTAATCTTTAAGTGACGCTGGCGACATCTTCGCACTTTTCTCTAAAGTCCTTTGCACTACAAAAATTGGCCTTGCTCTTATGATGTAATAAAATAACATTATAAAAGGCTAGTGAAATTTTGATAACTTAATAACAACTAGACTTGAAATTATAAATTGTAAGATGTAAAACATTCACATACTGTGTATACCTCATACTCATTGGCTTATTGGTTTTTGTAAGATTCATGTCTCATTCTAAGTTACTATCGGTCGGCTACGATACGACGTACAAAGACGACTCATTATGTCATGTGATAAACGACTAACCATCGATGCTTTAATGGTTCACACAGGAATTGCAAATCAAATATATATCAAAATAAGTATTAAAGTTACGTTTAACTTTTTCAATAAATAATTAAAGTTTGTTAATTTCCCAACACAATATTTTAAGTTTACCTACTTAATTTGCCAAGCTGTTTTGATGTCTTCCATTTTATTTATATTTACATGTAGAGCTGATCTATTCCCATTCAAGCTGTGTTGTGATTTTCGATGTTAACTAACGAAACTTCCATTTAATGCAATAATTAGATCGCACATTTAATATATAAATTCCACAATAATAATTGAGAGATATATGCAAGGCCCAGAAATGAAATAGATTGTCTATAGAGATATTGTAATAATATAGAGTCACTATAGGAGCAGAAATAACTATGAAATAATTAATCATTCAGCTGTTGTACAAAAAAGGGAGCAACTTCTTTAAATTATTTAACGCTTAAAGTTAATGTGTTTTGTCAAAGCAAATTTATTATATAATCTGCCTGATTAGAAAAACAGATCTTAATGATTTATTTATCGTTTAAGCAGTTTACTACTTATGTACAAATATCGAAGATAAAGTATTCTTTATGCATGAGAAAGTACTACTGATGTTCTTCAAGATTTAAAAGTGCTTAAAATTTAAAAACACTATAATATGGCATGACAAATAATACATGTATCTGAGACGACATTGGCAAAGGAGTATTCTATTTAAGCACACTTATTTTGAAGAACATTTAAATGTAGTATTCTTGATGTTTTTAGATACGTGTAGTCAGTTATGATGTGATAAATAACGGCATATTCATAGACTGGATAAAGGCGCAAAGTCAGTTTTTGTTTCCGCATTGTTTTAGTAAATAGCAATTTCTAGGAACTTATATATAAAATCGCTTCAAATAGCTGCTAGGTTCTTTGTAAAAAAAAAACCTGAAAAAAGGCTATGGAAGAATAATATGGAGAAATAATCAGTATTAAAAAGACCTTTAATCCCTTCTTTACTTCGGTGAGAAGGTATTTCGTACCGAAATGAAGAAGGGATTATATTTCGACTGAAAAATCATTGAGGTTTTATGTTACGAGTAAACAAATATAACTTGGATACAAGTTGATTTTGAAACTTTTACTAAAACAATGAGGTAATAAGCTAGACGAGCGCCCCTGTGATACACGTAAGCTATTTTAGTCTAGGAGTCGTCGTCGGTTGAAATATCATGTACTTACTTGCAATATTCAATTATGGGTTGCCCCTGCATCTCGTCATGCATGACATTACAGTTATCGATTATATATTATTGTATTTATTCACTTTATTAACATGTTTATTATGTCTTTAATAAAACAATTGCTTATTTTGTAGTTTCATTTCTAATTTCGTTTTGTAATATTTTACTAGCAAAGTCTTTTTGTATTACTTTTTGGACACTTTATTTGTCCGAAGATTAAACTTAATAAGTAGTGTTCATTGAAATAACCAGAAAAATTTCATGTCAAAAATGGTATGGTAAAAGAAAAGAGAAAGTCACTAACCATATCGCAAACTAACTTGAATAAACCTAAAACATATCTTAAATTCACCAATTGGTTAAACTATACTACTTCATTCTGTACGAATGACAAAGTTTTATAAAATAATCGAACAGTTCAGAATTTCAATGATTTACAACTTGCAACGCTAAGCTTGGAATAACTACCTTAATATTTAATTGAAAAAAATCGGTAATAAATATTGAACTTAAGTATTGAGTTAAAATCTATTACGTTGCATATCAATTCGTTGACCCCCGCTGACGTAAGGCTCACGACACAACCGACACAAATGTATAATTTAGTTTCGAATGTTAATCTATACCGTGGCCCAGTGATAATGAGGCGATAAGACAGTAGTGCTCGACGCTCGCGAGGCCGCTCATGCGCCTGCAGAATGCTACTCGGATTTTAAAGTAATTTACAAATTCTTTACATAATAACCAGTACAGAATGTCACTTTTAATGAGAAAGTGTGTTGTTAACTTACGGATTTTGAATCGCCACTGCAAAGTCAGATTTATGGTGCGGAATGTAAGTAAACAATGAATTATTCATTCATTTTAACCTTTATAAACACGAGCAATTCGGTTTATACGATTGAAATTTCTTACTGAACGAAATCAAATTACAAATAAACTCTTCTACTTCTGGTTTTTGTATTGCGTAGAATTACACTAATATTTACTCTTTGCCTCCTATACTCAAATACCTGCGAACTAAAAATTACTACTAATAGTACCTACTACTTTTTAAATATACCCTTGATTATATTATTTAATATGGTTAAAACATTTATAGCTCAGCTAATTTCATGTTAGTCTATCTGACAAATAAAATCCATTGGAATACAGAAATATTAAGTAGAAAACATATTATCATTTTAATCCTGTGATTAGTAAAAATATCTACCTACCGGGTGGGTCTATCTACCATACGATTTGATTTTAATAGTTAAACACTAATTTGCCGAATTACAATTCAATAGTGTATGAAATAAGTATTTGCGTATGCATAATAATAATTTAGATTAGTTGATCTCTCTTTAAATTATGTCAAGTGTTCAGAACACAACTTTAGATATTAGTGTTGGTGGATTATTTCTTTGGACCATATCACTATCTTTGTTTTAAGCCCAAAGACGGTCACTGGTCATTAAGAAAATCCAAAAATGAATGTCATTTTTATCTACTTATACAAACTTCAGATTTAATGATAAACACGAAATACTTAATAATTCATTATAAAATCTCAACACTCGACAAAAACATTTCTCTTACTCCCTAGTAATAAGATAAGGCCTTGTGGCAAACAAATCTTATCAAACTATTTAGCAAATAACTGTGAAGACTTATACAAGATAATTTCTGTCATTTATGTTGTGAATTTAAAAATATACTGCTAGGTACGTACTTGATTTAAAACGAAAATTAATAGTCCATAGTCCATAGAACCGACAAATATGATTGTATATTCAGGTTGTAAGAGTTTATTTAAATTTAACAACCCATTGTTTCAAATTTGTAGGAAAATGACGGTGTAAGGAGCACTAGTGTACAAAATGTTCAATTCTCCATACCTGGAGTTAACGCAAAATGGAGACAATTTCACACAAGTTCAGTCGACCAAAAGATTGTCGCCTTCAAGCTATCTGACATCGGCGAAGGTATCCGAGAAGTTGTCATCAAAGAATGGTAAACTTAAACTTTTTATTTACCACCTACCTGCATTATTATGATATGATTCGAACAGATCTGGTGTGGAAATTTTGAAACAGCTGGGACCGCTAAATCTACCTCCACAGAATATACAAACATTTGTAATTAGTAATGTTCATTCTTAATCCCTTGTAAATCAATACATTCAACAAAAATTGAACATAGAAATTACTACTAACAGCAATAGACTGCAACAGACGGACGATGATAATGATGATTTTTGACCAATAGTTTTTGACAAATGATTTTCACCTTTATGAAGCCTGTACCATTTTGAATGATTCCTAAACAATAACATTGTATCAATTTCAGGTTTGTCAAAGTAGGTGATACAGTGCAGCAGTTCGACAACATTTGTGAAGTGCAAAGCGACAAGGCTGCAGTCACCATCAGCAGCCGGTACGATGGCGTCATCAAACGACTATATCACGAGGTTGATCAAACTGCACTGGTGGGCCAGCCTCTAGTCGATATTGAGACTGAAGAATCTGACGATGGAGGTAAAGAATTAAAAGGAATTAAGCCAATTTTGTAAATGTGCCAAACCTAGAAATAAAATATTGATCAAAAATTACAAATACAAATTAAAAAAAATTAAAGTCAATCGAATGATTAGGACGATCACTAATAAAATTTTCGTGTATTCACAGAGTCAACATCAGATTCTGACACGGAAAAACCAAACACTCCTGCTGCAGCAACAGAAACAAAGCAACGAGTTAAGGTATTAACAACACCCGCGGTAAGAAGAATAGCATCGCAATTCAAGGTAAGTTATTTTTTATCTTTAAAACGTGTATTGGTTTTAAGCAGTTGACAATAATACCAATAAAAATCGTAGTAAACTATCGTACTTCTTTCAAGGTGGACCTAAGCACAGTGAAACCCACAGGCAGGAATGGGAGAGTGTTAAAAGAAGACGTATTGGGCTACCTAAATATAAGTGCGGAAAAATCAAACGAACTACCTGGTGAAACCTTGGTTCAAGCCATCCCAATTCCACTAACGCCAGCGCATGTAAGGACTGAGGTAGTTTTGGACGACAGAACTATTCCCGTTACAGGATTCACAAAAGCGATGGTTAAATCGATGACTGAAGCAATGGTAAGTAATGAACATTAGACTCAATATATCTTCAAGTACAAAAGTACATCATAGTCATATCATAGTCGAAACGTACCCTGGGTTCTAAGGAAATGGCCGAAGATGCAACCAGGAGAAGCGAAATGATGATGACGATTATATTCAAGTACTGACGTAAAGCTTACCCATCAATTTCCCAACCTTCGGAATTAAATAGACAAAACAAATTTTCATGATTTGCGTATATTGGAATGATAGGTATAGCATGTATTTTGTTGTCACCACAGAAAATACCGCATTTTGGATTCAGCGAAGAGTACGAAGTAACAAGATTGGTAGAGTCTCGTCAAACTCTGAAAACTCTAGCACAGGAGCATGGAGTAAAGCTTACGTACATGCCGATCATCATCAAGGCGGCATCTCTTAGCCTTTCCGCCTTCCCGATCCTCAACAGCAGTCTCGACCGCACCTGCGAGAACCTCACCTACAAGGCCAGCCATAACATCGGCGTTGCCATGGATACGCCTAATGGATTAGTGGTGCCCGTAATCAAAGTAAGTGCACCCCATTCAATTCTATTGTTAGATTAATCGGGGTAAGACGGTAGGAAAGGGAATAAATTATTGAACAATACTGCACGACAGCCTTTGTTCCCGTTGTGTCACTCCATTTTATGTAACACTATTACACCATGGTTTAAAAAATGTGGTAACCCTGCAACACAAATCCATAGTCATCTTATCCCATATAAATATGAGAAAAAGTCACAAAAAAAGTCCTGACTTAGCTAAAATATCATAAGCATAGCACATTTATTAAGTTACATTGATTTGGCAATACTTTAATATTGACTGTTGGTATTTAAAAATTGCAGAATGTCCAAAATAAGAGTATATTAGAAATAGCACGCGAACTGAATATTCTCCAGGACAAAGGTACAAACGGACAACTGGGTATCAATGATTTGAGCGGCGGGACATTCACAATATCAAACATTGGAATAGTAAGTAAAATTTTACAGCTAATTATTAATAATAATATCGACGCCTTTATTGATATGAAATCGATTAATGTCTGTATCACTAACACTTCTGTTATAATTTTACAGATTGGAGGAACATACACTAAGCCCATTATATTCCCACCACAAGTAGCAATTGGAGCATTAGGAAAGATTCAGGTACCTACTCAATCGTATTTCATATAAATAATAATAATATAATCTGTTTTGCCCTAAGGTTGACTGGTAGAGAATTCCATGAGGCATTAAGTCCGCCTTTTGTATAAATAATTAAATAAATAAATACTAGTATAAACCGTTCATGATACTGAACAATTTAAGGGATCAGAGGTTATTACACGATCAGAGGATACAACGATTTTAAACACTTATTAGATTTGCAAAAAGAAGGTTTAGTATGTCAAACTATGGAGTAGAAGCGAGGGAGATAGTTCTTCTTAACTTCACCTCTGATGTGAAGCTATAGAATTATACAATCATGTACGCCAACGTTATTTAGTGGATGTATTTTCTGGAATACCCTCATTCAACTCCTTTTATTTCCAGGTACTTCCCCGATTTGACGCTAACGGCAACGTGGTAAAAGCTCATATCCTGACGGCAAGCTGGTCTGCCGACCACCGCGTCATCGACGGAGTCACCATGGCGCGCTTCTCAAACAGCCTCAAGCGATACCTCGAGAACCCTTACACGCTTCTACTTGATTTATAGTTTTAATACTGTTTTGAAGATTTTCTGTTAATATTTATACGATTTTTACTCACTTAAATAAAAAAAAAACATTAATATATAAAGACATGGTTTATAATGCAATTTACAAACAAATTATAACAAAATGAGCTATCTTCTTAAAACTTCGAACCTGGTAATTTTAAAATAAGCTATAGTCCATTCCGGAATACAGTGTGGAGTGTACTCCCTATGGAATCTGGCAAATATTTCAGTGAATATCAAAGCATCTATGCTATTTATTGGAGCCCATTTGAGAGCAAGGAACGCCATATCAATATCACAAAACTTTTTATCTGAAACAAACAACAAATACCATTTTTTTATTTACAGTCGTAGGAATCCGAAGATTGTTGGAGAGGTACCCAAACGACGAAAACAAAACCTAAGCAAATCAATATCACTTTCCTTATCTTATCAAAGATGTTTGATTCATATAAGTTAATCTCTGCTGATATAAAAACATAAGATCCGTAATTGGTAGGTAATTCTGCTATCAATATTCTGATATAATTAAAGTACAAATAGGATACAGCTAGTTATCAAGAAAAAATATTCTAATTACATAATTTATTATGTTTTGTAAACAAAACATAGCAACTTGGTAAAACTATAAACAAAAATTGGCCAAGTGCGAGTCGGACTCCCGCACTGAGGGTTCCGTACAAATTCTATTTTTGACGTATTAAAAAAACTACTGAATAGATTTCGTTCGAACCAATTTTCGTTGGTAGTTTTTATGGTAATGTACATTATATATTTATTTCAGATTTATCAGCCTCTTACTTTAGAAGTTAGAGGGGGGGGGACACACTTTTTTCCACTTCGGAAGAGTCTGTCACGCAAAGTATTCACTTAAGAAAAAAATGAGCTTAGAAACCTCAATATAATTTTTAAAGACCTATCCATAGATACCCCACACGTATATGTTCAATGAAAAAAAATATTTTCAGTTTCAGTTCTAACTATGGGGACCCCCCATTTTTTATTTTTTTTTTCTATGTTCGTGTGAAAACCTTGTTGCGGTTCACAGAATACATCTACTCACCAAGTTTCAATAGTATAGTACTTATAGTTTCGGAAAAAAGTGGCTGTGACAGACTGGCGGACAGACAGACAGACAGACAGACAGACAGACAGACAGACAGACAGACAGACAGACATGACGAATCTATAAGGGTTCCGTTTTTTTGCCATTTTGGCTACGGAACCCTAAAAAGCATCCATGTCGTTTGCTTTAGTTTGTAGATTACTTTCCACACGCGTTTGATAAATCAAACAAGGTAAAAGCTAATTTGAGAATCAGGGAAAGAAAAGACCTACCGCAAATATAAGTATTTGTTGAACAGAACAGTAAGGTTCATGAGCTTTAAGTTTAACGCACATTTAATAACACACTTTAATTATTGAATACTTACCAGCGATTCTTATAAAGTATACCTTCCGTGGAGACGATATTTGTATATCTTCACGAGTTAATGCTAATAAATTTCGCTGCCGGTCACTCCAATTTCTATCCAGCTCTCGTAAGAGACTTAACCGAGCCGCTTTTGTTAGTAAACCGTTTAGTTCTTCATACTGACCACCTTTAATCACTTGAGTTACGCGAGATATCGCCTATGAAGAAATGTAACCTTTGAATTTTTCCTTAAATTACACTTGAGTTACGCGAGACAAAACAAATGAAACGTATTGATAGCACTATCACCAAAACACATTATTTTTTTACCTAAGGATTATGAACACAACTTACTAAAAAGTTCTGAGATAAACCAACCTGCTTCGTCCCGAATTTAAATTCGTTTTCTTCGAATGTCGGGTCCCATACATTTCGCAATACACTGAAGTCAATTTTTATCATTAACCACGTAAACGGATTTTGTACTAAAATGAGTTTAGGTACACGTCTCTTTTTTTCTGAGTCCTCATCTTTTTTTCTAAAAAAGAATGACTTAGGAAAACCGTTTAAGAAGTCGAACTGGTTTCTCGCCGGTTGCAAAAGTTTTGTGGAATCGAATCTATATGGATTCAATTGGCGATACTGTATGGAAAGCTTCTGATGCGATGGAGGAAATGAACGTACTAAGGAGGTACGCGATCGTTTCACAATTTGATTTAAACTACAAGTGTTGTATTGCAGCACGTTTGGACACAGCGAGACTAAAGACCAACCACGTCCTCCCAATACTTTGAACGTTCCTGCCATCTGCAAATAATTCACGTAATTTTAATACATTAGCCTGATAACATAATTTATGCACAAGTATTATGCTGAATGATGCAGATAGGTATTAATACTCTGTTAGTATGTAAAGCGAGTACGGACCATGAATCCATGGCTGTGCTCTCAGCGGTTAGATACTAAAAATTTTGCAGTTTTATGGTGAAATCACTTGAATTTTTTTCCATTTTTGTAAACATTTGCCTAAACTTGAAATGTTATTGCATTATGTGCCGTCATTTAAAATCAATGTCACGACAGGACATCAAACTGACAGAAAGTAACAGTTAATTTTATTCAAATAAGGAGATCGCTTACTATCAATGAACTTTAATGAAGGATCGTAAGTAATTGAAAAAAAAATGAATATGCAGACTGGGATGTACACAAAACACGTCATAGTGGTTATTTTGCTGAGTACACAACTAATCAGGACTGTTAATTACAATTCGCAAATAAATGAGGAAAGGTAAGAACTTAACTAGAATTCAAAGAATACATTGTCCTATTGTGACAATAGCGTGCGTGTACACTGTTTTAGTTCTGCTTCAGCGGTCATTTTGTTATTTATAACAGAAGGTACGTCATGTAAACATACAGCCACTTCCTATTAATGTGTCTGGACCATCGGATATATATCTGTGCAGTGTGATAACATTATTCGGATAAATTAAGTAGACTTACTGTGGGCTAAACAAAGACTATATAGACTATACACAAAATTAAAAAGACTACAAATATTTGTATGTTTAAATATAAACACAGGTGTTTCTAATAAGCAGTCAAAATTATAAAACTAAAAATATCGGTTCAAATAAGGTAAGCGCTATTTGTGTTTCTAACGCAAATCCCATCTATTTACTATAATTGACTAACCGACTATAATCTTAGGTGTTTTCAAGCTCATTCGTATAAGTATGGCTTGCGAAGACTCATTATGAATAAAATTACCATGTTCCAAAAGCATTACAGTACTTTAAAAATGTAAATTAAACAAAACTTTTGCACATAGGTAACAATATAAACTAATGAACAGATAAATGAACCCATTTAATTAAAGGTATTGAACCTAAAATAATAAAAAAACTGTAGGTATACCGGAACGTCTGAATATCTTCTTAATTTAATGGTCGGCATAGATTTTAAATAAATGATGAAAGGTTGTTTCGTAGTTTGTATGATAATAATATCTGAGGTCTAATAAAGCCGTTAGAGCTAAAATAAAAAAAATGTTTCATAGATTAATGTGTACATATATGTACATATAGGCGGATACCTACTTACCTAATACGAAGATACAAAGGTACCCCCACGTAAAGGATACGTAAGGATTACGATCTTAATTAATCGATATCTTAGATTGTTAAAGATACAGTACACTATAATAACGGTGTTCGTGCATAACAAATGAGGTAGTTTTCATTTATACTCATACTCGGTAAGTGCTTTTTTGATTATGATACCTATTTTATTTCTAGTATTTTAATAATATTTCGTGAAATTAACTTTTTTTTATTCTTTTCAACAACGTTGAGTCTGATAAATTAAACATTTTATAATTTAATCGTTTTATAATTTTATACAAAGATTTTTAAACATTTTATAATTTTATCAGACCCCCTAGCCCCTGTATTCGCGTCAAATCGCATCGAAACGTTGAAGAGATATCGTCAAAAACTACTAGATTAACTGTTCACATTGACAAGACAACATCATTTCTGTACTCACCGCTTTATCCCCCAAGATTAAATATTAGAGATGCGACGATAAACGTTAAATCATTAGATATCGTATGGAGATGTTATGATAAATGTTAACTCATTAGATAATGTATTGTGCCATGTGGTCGACCCTAGCCGGCCTGGTGGCCCTCGCGACTGTCGCGTCCACAGAACACAAGAATCTCTTTCTGTGTTCTGTGGTCGCCGCCGCTTGAACGCCGAGCGTGACCACGGTCAGCGGCCGCCACGCCCCAGCCAGATTAACTTCGTCTTGACAAGACACTATCATTTTTGTACTCTCCGCGTTATCCCTGAAGATTAGATATTAGAGATGCGATGATTAATGAAAGGTACCTCATAAGATGTTGTATTGCAGCGCCATGTGGTCGACCGTAGCCGGCCTGGTGGCCCTTGCGAGCGTCGCGGCCGCTTGTACGCCGAGCGTGACCACGGTCAGCGGCAGCCACGCCCCGACCACCATCTGTTCCGGAGCACTCATCTTCGCCGACGACTTCAACGAATTCGACCTTGAAAAGTGGCAGCATGAGAACACACTGTCTGGCGGTGGAGTGAGTTTACGCTTTTATTATAAAATATAAAATATTGTGAATTTAGGTACTTAAAATAAGCCTATACTGTACCTCTGCAGGGAAAAGGAAAATGTTTTTCCGGCACAAAACCAGAAGAAGAGAGAGTAATATCATAAAATTTTTTCAGTTCTTGTATTGCCAACAACTTAGTAATTTTTTATGTAAATATTTTTTGTTCGCGAAAACCGACTAGGACACCTTATAGGCGTGTTAATTTTACCCTACGAATATAGCTAACAGTTTACCGTTACCCCATTTATGGGGTTAACTTCATGAAATGAATACAAATACAAATCAAAATATCAAATAATTTATTTGTTGTAAATATGCCTATTTAGATTTATATAATATCATCTTTAACGAACGAATATTGTTTAAAGCGCATTTCTAAGGTGTAGAAGTTAACATAATTTTCGCGTACGTATTCGAAAGATAACTTAAAACACAAACATCCTCAAGTGACAAATCCCGACAAAATTACAAATCACCTACTTGTGATTGTGACATCACCTTGCTGAAATAGGTAAAATATAAAATTAATGTAACCTATCTTTTCCAGAATTGGGAGTTCCAATACTACAGCAACAACCGGACAAACTCGTTCACCCGCGATGGGCTATTGCATATCCGTCCATCTATGACTGCCGACCAGTTCGGAGAAGCCTTCCTGTCTACCGGCCATCTGAACATTGAGGGAGGTGCACCAGCAGACCGGTACTACTTCCTTTTTAAATTGGCATGAAAAGTAACATATAACTGTCTGTCGTCAAATCCATGATAAATTCGAGTACCTAAGTACCTACCTGCATCAGATAAGATTACGCTCTTATGATCATTGATTTCAAAGTAGAGAAACAACAGTGTAGTAGGTACCGTAAAACTTTTTTTATAATATCGATTAATTAAAACAATATAAATTGTTTGGAACTAAATGAAGAAGCAGGTCAAGATGAGGCTAAACTAACTAGAGGTGTTGCTAGATTGGAAATTACGTTAACTTAGTTAAAAATTAATTTCCAATTAAGCTTTACGTTGTTTACGTCAGATGCACAAATCCACAATGGTGGGGCTGCGAGCGAACCGGGACACCTACCAACATCCTCAACCCGATCAAGAGCGCGCGAGTGCGCACCGTCCAGTCCTTCAGCTTCCGCTACGGACGACTCGAAGTCCGTGCCAAAATGCCTGCGGGCGATTGGCTTTGGCCAGGTAATTATACCTACTATATATCATCATCACCATTCGCCTGCCCTGTTCCCAGTTTATCTGGGGTCCGATCAAACGTCATCGAGTCATCTTCACCTTATCCTTCGCATAATCCATCCATATTTTCTTTTCCCCCGTTCACATTCAAATAGAATAATGTCCAGGGATATTTTTTTATTCGTCTTCCTCGTGGCTCAACATTCCGATCCATATATTAGGACACGTAGGTACTATTTGCGATTTACTACTTGTATAAAGAATATGAATAGAAAAAATAGCCGGTATCACCTAGGAGCCTAGGACGCATCATCATCATCATCAGTGAATATGGTTTTATTTAGGTTGGTACTTATGTAAATATAAGCTTTTATAAAGTTCTATTTTTACTTCCACAGCTATTTGGCTAATGCCTGCCCACAACGTGTACGGAACCTGGCCGTCATCTGGTGAAATCGATCTGGTCGAATCCCGTGGCAACCGCGACATGCGTTTGAACGGCAACCACATCGGCACCCAGGAGGCCGGCTCGACCCTGCACTACGGACCGTACCCTGAACTAAACGGCTGGGAACGCGCTCATTGGCTAAGACTGAACTCGCAAGGGTACAACTCGGCGTTCCACCGTTACCAGCTTGAATGGACTCCTGGTAAATAACCGTGTAATTAGGAATTAACATTATTGTAGGTAACAGAAAAAATCCTTATTGTACCTAATTGAACATCAATATCCTGAGTTAGTAAACGAAAACAAGTACCTAGATATGTAGGTACTAGAAAAAATCCTTAAGCCCATAGGTAGGATTTCTTCTTGGCTTAATAAATAAACACTTGCTTACCTAGGTACTTGTAGATGCGTCACATTCCTGATCCTCATGTTTTCTACCTTATTTACGTCGATACAACTTCTTTCAGATTTCCTGAAATTCAGCATTGACGATGTCGAGCTCGGCCGCGTGGTTCCAGGCCAAGGCGGATTCTGGGAGTTCGGAGGCTTCAACCAGAACCCCAACATCCTCAACCCCTGGCGTTATGGCTCAAAAATGGCACCCTTCGACCAAAAGGTAATAATCAGGGAATTTTGCAAATATTTTGTTCATGTAGGTCATTTTCCATTATTTTTAACTGGGTGGATTCGTATTTGGAAAATGTTGAAATGGGACACCTTTGAATCGAGTCCTACAAATGAATTAAATAGTTTAAAATTTTAAAACATTTATCTAACACAGGAATACGATGTTCTTACTTAAGTAGACAGGTACTTTATTATATAAGAGCTAGCAGAACTTAACAACAATTATGTTCTCTTTGTGTTACAGTTCTACATTATAATGAACGTAGCTGTGGGAGGGACAAATGGATTCTTCCCCGATGGCGTGACTAACCCTAGTCCCAAACCCTGGTGGAATGGATCTCCTACCGTGAGTATATGCAAACTTATTAGACATTGAATTAGTTGTAGCCTACTGAACATTTCTGAGTTTACGCTTGTAGTGTAAGCTCAGAAATACTACCCACCCTATTGCACATGCATGCCTACCTACCATAAAAATAAGTGTACGAAACGTATAGGAATGGAAAATTTGTCATATAATTCTTGAATGTTTATTATTTATATGTTTAGTTACTAATATGGTATTTATAGTAGATAATTCGGTGTAATATACCTACATATAGCATTCGGTATAGCACGCTAGAGCAATGATTTTAAAAGTTTAATTGGTTTGACTATACCTTGCACTTAAGAACCTTAGAAGAAAAAAATTAGTAAATTATGTGTGTGGTATTTAGTGTTTAATACAAATTTAATCATTCACAGGCCGCCACTGACTTCTGGAATGCCCGGAACTCGTGGCTCCCGACGTGGAACCTCGGCGTGAACGAGGGAAGAGACGCATCCCTTCAGGTCGACTACGTGCGAGTCTGGGCTTTGTAAACTACCAAATAACCACAAAATAAAACTTTACTTCATACTTTACACTGTGTTTGGTTTGGCATTGCATGTGACCCATTATTTAATACTTTCCCCATGTACCTAATTATTGACCGGGATTAAAATAACCTACGAGTAACTGCTACACACCTTCATAAAACTGGGTCTTTCCAAAAGCCTTAAAACTGATGAAATAGAAATGTTATTTACATATAAATTTATTTACAATCATATTCGCTTTGTACTTGGCTTATACATAAACACAGAATAATATAATGGAATGATACATTTTACATATTTTCTCATTCATTCAAATAACGATAGCCCTTTAAAATGATTTTGTAATTATTAGAAAGAATAATGTACCAATCGTTTATCATTAACAAGTTTAAAGCTTAATCAATTAATATTTATGATTTTTTTTTCACATGGCCGAAGGTTTTATCCGAAAGGAGAAGGCACAGCCTTGTCCCAATTCAAAATATTAAGTAACTATCAGTCCATATGATAAAATCTAGGACTCATATACTGTGGAGGCCTGTTACCAGAAAGCGGCGTCGATGTAGACATCATATAAGAAGGTATTTGTCGCCTTTTATCCGGGAAAGGACTTATCCGAGAGTAGTACCGTCGTTCTATGACCTGAAAAGAACAGTTAAATACAAAATATGATTCAAGGGGCACTTATAAATATTGCACTAGATCTAGGTTAGGATTACCTACTCACTGTATTGTAGACATTTAAATACAAAACGCATGTGAACAGGCAACTTCTTAAAACCTCTTACTTTACATAAATGTCTCTGTCAATTGCTAAAACTACTAAAACGGTATTAGTTTAAAACCACATGAAAAATTTCAAGTGACTTACCTTGTCAAAGAACCTCGTAAGTTTAACAGAATTACTCGTACCAGGAGCAAGAGACCTAAAAAAAATATAAAGGAAATTTATTTTACTGTTTGCTCATATTTTGACTACATGCAACCTTTTCTAGCTAATTAATTAAATATATCATATTACCGCGCTTGATGGCAGTTCACGAAGATTTCATCAGAACCGCATTGCTCAGCTATACTGCTTGCTAATCTTCTATACTGGTTTTTCTTTTGTTTTTCTTCTGCTAAATCAAATTTTGTTCCAATAACAAGTATTGGTATCTAAAACATAACAAAATAACTAATTAAAATCATTTTGGCACGAAAATCTAAATATTGAACTTCGTTAATTTACATTTACACACCTGAGTGGATCCTAGAAACTGCTCTGGATCAACATCAACATGTTGAAGAGTAGGATTAGGACTGTCTTGATTTAAAATTTCTGATAGCCATTTCTGTAAATTAATCTGACTCTTTCTGTTAGTCAGATCATGGACCAAAATTATACCTAGAATGAAAATTTAATGGATATTGTTATTATCCCCCTTAGACGTTTTGATGCACTTGCATGGTTTTGGGATTTTGGCGAGATCCAGGGGCCCTTTAAAGAACCTAGGCTTTACCCATTCTTCTTTGGTATCATAGCAATAAATCAACTTTGCCTTGTTTCGACTATGGCAGGCAATCTCGATCGATTGGTTAGTCGACTTGTGTCCGTCGATGGCGTCGATCAATTTAAGCTACCACACCAGTCGATCAACATCGACCGATGTCGATCGATGGCGTCGATCGGCGATCGATCGATTGGTGTGGTAACACTCATACGATCTAACTATGCAGTATGTTATTGTAATGCATGCAATACTATTTCCTCAGACTTTCGCATTGAGGTATGACTATAATACCTCAATGGTATTACGTCGGTATATCTTACATGCACGTCTTATGTTATATTATCGTATATTTAAGATTGTAATTTATTGTGAGTACAAAATAAAAGTAAATATCGGCGCTACTTAGTCCTAATAAGTATAAATATTGCTGGTTGTACCTATCGGAGTTTTCTCTACAGATTTTATATATTAGTTTACCCACCATGCGTAGGTTGATAGAACACATTCCTTGTATTTCTATGACCGTTAGACCCTCCAACATCCCAAAGTTCGACAAAGAAAGTGTTTTGCGCTTGTGTGCCTTCCTTGTATCGGTGCAACTTTACTTCTACGGAGCACCCTACGGTCCATCCTGGTGACAACAACGGTTTGTTGTGGGCTATCAAATAAGTCAAGGATGTTTTGCCGACACCTAAAAAAAATTAAAGTATATTGAAACTCAATGCCAAGATAAGCGCAGTTTTACCTACGAGATATAAATGGAAGGGTTCATGACGGCAGCGCTACATCCAAGTCCGTAAGTACCTTGGTACTTATGCGAAGATTGTGCTGTAGGGTAAGATATTAATCGAACGGCGTAAATTATAATCTACTAGCGACTCATCTGACAGACAGAGATGACGAATCTTTAAGGGTTCCGTTTGTTTAGTGCCATTTGGATACGGAACCAAAATAAGGCACATAGTGGTACATACATTTTGTATACTTATCCTACCCTACTTAATATGCCTACCTCTTATCTTATGTTACTGTTACCTATATGTTCAATAAAGTCCATTTTATTAGAAAAAAAAACATAAAATCTAAGTAGTTAATACATACTTGAACGTTCAATTAATAATTCAAATAATAAATGTTACATACACTCAAAGTTTTTTTAACTATTTTATCCATTGCAAACAATTTACCATTATCAAATTATAATGTATGTCAAATTATGGCGGGAATACCTACATTACCTACGAACTTAATGTTGGCTAACCTGGCAACCTGCCGTTAAACTGTCATGGCTGAAAGTCATGTTGGCAGTCGTTTAGTGATAAATAAAATGCAGTGTTTTTAATATTTTTTAGCCATCATACAATTATTCACAGTGTTAATGAAGTAAGTAATTTTGTATGTACCTGAATCGCCAAGAACGACGACCTTCACTTTCTCAATTGCCGCCATCCACACAAATTTCGCCTCTTTGCTTCGGTGAGTGCTGTTTTGACGTTTACTCTTACCAGTGCTGCCACCTCTCTGAAGCCAGTAAGCGCTATAAGTGCTTGAAAATAGCGCTAGATTCCGCTAGAATGCATTAACAACAAAAAAAGCGCTAGATTCCGCTAGATTTCATTAAGAAAAAATCGAAACAAAATTGACAAAAACTTTATATTTATTAATTTTATTGCAAATTTTCATCATTTTAGAATCTAAAGTAATAAAAAGCGTAAAATCATGTTATCATTAGTACTAAGTTTAGGTCTGCCAAAAAAGCGCTATATTTTCCGCTAGGAGTTAATATTGAAATTTCAGCGCTAAGAGTTCCAAAAAAGCGCTAGATCTAACTCCGAAAGCGCTAAGGTGGCAGCACTGACTCTTACCAACATTCAACAAGAGAACCCAATGTTGCCATTATTAAAATGGTATGGAGCGTTTTGTTCTATCCTGAAACAACGTGTATGCAAGGAAATTAATAAAGATTTTGGCATTTAATTTTTGTTTTTAGTTATTTAGCAGTAAATTAACATTAACTTAGTATCGTTATTCTAAAATCATATTTTAACTTTTAATTTATCTTATGTTCCAAAAGATAACATGTCTATTCCTGATAATTCATCGTAGAAATTACAAAACGCAACTACTTCACAATACACTTGCTTGCATTTGGGATTTTTACGAAAAGTAAAATCAATAATAAATAATGCGTCCGCCATTGTACATTCAGAATCGTGTTTAGTAAATTATTTTAGTAAACGGCACAATAAAATGCAACGACATATTACGAACATCGAATTTAGAAAGATCAGAAACTGAAACAATGGACACTCACTGCCAAGTATTTATTGTGCTTCTTTTCATAAAATCAGTGCATCTTTACTGTGGTCCATACAATGGACAAATTTGCAAGAGTTATTCTACTGGTTACGTTTGGTACAATCATACAGGAGGATTAGACAATGAGAAAATTACAACGGGTTTGTGGAAAGAGATGATATCTACTCTAAAGGAACCATGTAGAAGTAAAGCTGAAAAGTTACTTTGTGCCTACGCTTTTCCAAAATGTATTGACAAAGACGGAGTGGGTTATTTCGCGTTGCCATTATGTTATGAAGACTGTATGGCTGTTAAAATGCAATTTTGTTATAATGACTGGGTCGTTATCGAAGAACAGAAACGTCGCGGAGTGTTTTTTGAGTCAAGAGGCCACTTCAGGTTTCCCGAATGTGAAAAACTACCAAAGTTTGGTGGGAAAGGTACCTCAGTAACATGCCATAATACGGGTATCACTGATATGGACTATAGCCAAGTGACAACAACATGCATACGGGGAAATGGCCGATATTACCAAGGCACTATGAATGTGTCAGAAACAGGACTAGCATGTCAGGCATGGGAGTCTCAATCTCCACATCAGCATACAAGGCCACCACTAGTTTTTCCAGAAGTTCAAAATGCAACAAACTTTTGTAGAAATGCTGGAGGCGAGGAACGTAAGCCCTGGTGCTACACTATGAATCCAAGTGTGAGGTGGGAGCATTGTGATATACCGGTATGTGCCAATTCTAGTGATGAATTTGACAATATCAGTGGACCAAACATAGTTATGGAAAATTATTTCACTCCATCTTTTGTACTGATGCTCTCAGTTGGTGGACTGGGCTGTATATTAGGAATAGCATCAGTGGCCTTGCTGTGCCACTATTTTTTGAAAAATCATTACTCCAAATGTCATATGTCAGGGCGTCGTAATGTGCAAAATATGGATATTGATCTTGACAAGCTACCCAGTAACTTGGCATACCACACCACTGGCGCACAGCTCAATCCCAAATTAGAAAAGTTAGAATTTCCCAGAAATAATATTATTTACATTCGGGATTTAGGGCAAGGTGCATTTGGCCGGGTGTTCCAAGCTAAGGCTCCTGGACTTGTTCCTGAAGAAGAATTTACACTAGTGGCTGTGAAAATGCTAAAAGATGAAGCTTCACATGACTTGCAATTGGATTTTGAACGGGAAGCTTGCCTTCTTGCCGACTTTGATCACCCAAATATTGTTAAATTATTAGGAGTCTGTGCTATTGGACGCCCAATGTGCTTGTTATTTGAATTTATGGGAAAAGGAGATTTGAATGAATATCTTCGAGCCTGCAGCACAGCCACAAATTTCCCACCATCAGCAGTTGAAAACAGGGAGGATTTAAGACTCCTAGCCACTCCCTTAAGTCATTTAGATCTGCTTCATATTTCGAGGCAAATAGCATCTGGGATGGTGTATCTTTCAGATCGCAAATTTGTTCACAGAGATTTAGCTACAAGGAATTGCTTAATAAATGATGATATGGTTGTAAAAATTGCAGATTTTGGATTGTCACACAAAATTTATTTGCAAGATTACTATAAAGGAGATGAACATGATGCCATTCCTGTAAGATGGATGCCTTTAGAAAGTATTCTTTATAATAAATATACATTAGAATCTGATGTATGGGCATATGGAGTTTGCCTCTGGGAGATATTTTCATTTGCCTTACAACCATATTTTGGCATGACTCATGAAGAAGTAGTAAGATTTTTGAAGGATGGAAATGTACTTGCCTGCCCTGATAATACACCAAGGTGTGTCTATGATCTCATGAAACAATGCTGGAATCATCATCCCAGTGATCGCCCCAACTTTAGAGTTATTTATCAAACACTGGATAACATACAGATAATTTTGGAAAGAACTCATCTATACTTATAATAAATCTGTAGAGAGGTCAATTCTGTACATTAAATATTTTTCCAAAATAACTATCAGGGGGTGTTTAGTGATCGATACTGATACCAAAAATGCAATCAGTAAAATTTTTGTCTGTCTGTCTATCTGTCTGTCTGTCTGTCTGTCTGTCTGTCTGTCTGTATGTTCCTTATAGAAACAAAAACTACTGGACGGATTTTGACGAAACTTGGTAACATTATTCTTCATACTCCTGGGCATATTATAGGATACTTTTCATCACGCTACAATCAACAGGAGTAGCGTAGTGAAGGGAAATGAGGGAAAAACGGGAGAATTTACTCCATTTCTTAAGCTTCAGTCGCGTGTGCAGCCTTAATGGTTAAAGTCACATAGAAATCATGTATGACGGAAATATTCTACATAAAATTGCCTAAAAAATATCCCCGAACAGCATATGTCTATCTTTTATGGTTGACTCACAATAACACGTGCAACTCAAGATCTAAATTGGTTTGAACGCGCTAAGCTCAGGAACTACTGGTTCGAATTGACAAAACATTTTGTGTTGGATAGTCCACTTACCACTTACCATTTGTCGAGGTAGGCTTTAAGCTATTGTATATTCCTTTTAGTTCTACTATTTAGTTCTAAAATGTGCCGATAGATGGCGCACCTCGCTAGAGGCGCGGCCGCGGATCTGAATCGCGGTGAACAGATGATTTCTCAAATGTATAAGGTCTCCCGACTATTATTATTGATGATAGGCGTTTTCGGTCACTCAATTTGACTAATATTTCTATCCAAAGTAATCCAGAGTAATTAGTCCCATAAAAGTGGGCAAGTGGACTGCATGCATATAGACCGTCGTTTATTCAGCTATTTTTAGTAAGACTGTGTGCGGAAATCGTTACCCACGCGGACGGAGTCGCTGGCGGCCGCTAGTACTGAATAATTTGATGTTTTGTGCATTAAGATTTACTAGATTGTAAGAATCAATTTTTATTATAATTTAGATGTTGCAAAAGCAATTTACCTGCCAATTTTATCTATTATTTGTAAACCAAAATACTTCGTATCCATTGTAAATAATTGCTACCACATTATGTCATTATCATCCTTATGTGCTTTTGTCCATCAAAATGGCATTCATGGATATAAATATTCTCAGGATGTGCAATTTATTTCAAATTTCATGAAAAACAGACTCTTAGATTTAAATGAATATTTATGAGCATGTGCATGATCCTACTTTTTACTAGTTTTTTTTTGTAATTGATAATGAACCAAGTTATATTTTTATGACAATGTCTTTGCCAGCTAATTATTCTACAGAAGACTGTTATAATTAAGGTTTACTTTGATAAGTCTTATATCATTAATTTTCTTGTTCCTAGAAGACTTGTTTTGGTAGCAATTTATTGTGTACTTATGTCAATTTTCTATGTAAGTTTTAACCTTTTACATTGATTGAGTGGATATGCGGAAATTATGGGAGTAGGTTCCACCTTTATGTTGAATTTGGCTAGAAATTAACAGTTTTGTAAAGTAAGAACTCCAGTTTGATCGAATATGTTTTTCGTAAAGTTTGCTCTTTTTATAAAGACTGATTTAATGAATAGTTGAAGTTTTATAGTGCAGAGTCCTTCAACTTCTGGAGCATACTAATCTATTTCAAGGAAATTTTATATTTTCTTTTACACCTAGGGTATGTTCAGCACGGGCCTTGAAAACAAAGTTTAGGATTCCCTGAATGATTTGTGCCACAAGCAATTGCTCCACTCTTTCAAGGTCTATGCTAATTTTAATCTTCATACATTCTTATATTAAACACCTGTATACAACTGTTGTTATTGTCTATTATTTAATAATGTGATCAAAAGTTACCTTGTTTAACTATTCAACCTATTGCATTTGTTTTAATTGTATTTATGTTGTTCATCCACAATGTAACACTAGAAACTTGTAATTTTATAGGTATGTAATTGTAATAACTGTATGTAACATATTGAAAGAAAAATACAAATAATTTCCTGATGAAATTGTACCACTTGCAAGGGATATAATTATATATAACAAAAAAGTATATGTCACATAGCATAAATGGATATGAATATGAAAAGTATATGTGAGTGAAATATGTACACTTGATTATGTTGTGTGCAACCTCTAGTTATTGGATTGTTGATGTATTATCCAAAATAAAGGACAATACATCTGCTGTTATTTGTAAAACTGAATTGTCAAAAAACCTACTTACAAAGAAAAAAATCTTATCTACTCAAAAAACCAAATTCATTGAGAGAGCCGGAATAAGTAACTTAAAAGTATGAATAATGATAATGTTACATACTTAATTGAAACAGTCCTAAACACACTTTTAATAACGAATCACACTGCCAAATGAAAAACTATTTGTACTGTACAAATATATATTTTTCTTAATGCAAGTTGAAAATAGCTTTACTATTTTGTTTTCCAATTATAATGTTTTAGAATTCGTAATCGTAGGTCATATGATTTTAAATTATTTCTTATTTTTAATTTTGTCGTTACTTAAGAAAATAAAATTATTAAAATTTTGGAATGTATTTTTTCATTACACCTACCTCTACCAATAATAATACAGAGGTATTACCTACTTTAATTTCAAATAAAAAATAAATAGATACGATCTATTTATATATACTACATAATAAGGCTAGTTAACTCTCTCTCAACTCGGAGATCAATCTTGAGAACGAACTTGAGATGTTGTTTCCTATAAGAATAGCATCTCAAGTTGGCTATCAAGATTGATCTCAGAGTTGAGAGAGATTTATTAATATAATATAATACGAGCCTTAGTATAAAGTTCCTTGATTCTTTGCTTCTAAAAAATACCTACCAAGACCCTAATACCTCATTCCGATTGCAGCGGATAAATAACAAGTGAGCATGACAGAAGAACGCCTCGTGACCGAGGTGCCCAGTAGCTTGAAACAGCTGGCTCGTCTAGTCGTACGAGGATTTTACACCATTGAGGATGCTCTTATTGTTGACATGCTGGTCAGAAACCCTTGTAAGTTATCTTTTTTTTTACAATTTGATATTTTCTGGCCAGGGGCTTTTTTAAATGATGATCATCCATGAATCATGAAGACTGGAAAATAAATTAGGTAACTATTTAATATGATTGCGATTTTAAAGTTTTACTTTTCATTGAAATATTGTTTTCAATACCTAGTGGTCTAGCCAAGTTGTCGCTTTGACCGCTATCGCCATCGCTTCGACAAATATTGCCATCCCACACACGAAGTAATCTGTGTGAGCGGAATGGAGATATAAGTCACGACGATAGCGATAGCGACAATAGTCAAAAGTGGCAACTTGACTGGACCACCTAGTGTCCTAATATGTTTCCTTAATATTAATCAATCAGTGTACCTATGTATTACTTTCAGGTATGAAGGAAGATGATATTTGTGAATTGCTCAAGTTTGAAAGAAAAATGTTGCGTGCCAGAATAGCTACTCTAAAAAACGATAAATTTATTCAAGTCAGGTTAAAAATGGAAACAGGCGAGTTATGAATAATTTAAACCGGTATAATCATTTCGCGAATAGGTGCACCTACCTATATTATTCAGTTGTAATGTATGCCTTTCGCTTCAGGTCCCGACGGTAAAGCACAGAAGGTGAATTATTATTTCATAAATTACAAAACATTCGTGAACGTGGTAAAGTACAAACTTGATCTGATGCGCAAACGCATGGAGACCGAGGAGCGGGATGCCACAAGTCGCGCCAGCTTCAAGTGTCCCTCGTGTGGAAAAACGTTTACTGACCTCGAAGTAAGGACATTTTATGCCTACACTCAGTGCTGAAACACACTAAGCGGAAAAAAGCGACTGAAGTTCGGCCATTTTTTATACAAAAAACGCAACGTCTCATTTTGGCATGGTGTGCCATTCTCAATTTAAAGTACATTGCAGTCGTATGTAGTTGCGCCGAATTTCGGTCGAGTGTGTTCTAAACTTTATCTTAAAACAGTCAATCAATATTTGGTACCTCCGATGATTAAGGTCTTTTTTCTTTGCAGGCAGATCAGTTATACGACATGATGACACAGGAGTTTCGATGTACATTTTGCAATCAAGTCGTTGAAGAGGATCAATCGGCACTGCCTAAGAAGGATTCTAGATTATTGTTGGCTAAATTTAATGAGCAACTCGAGACGCTTTACATTTTACTACGAGAAGTTGAAGGTATCAAGTTAGCACCGGAAATATTGGAACCAGAACCCGTGGACATCAACACAATCAGAGGGTAAGTCTCTTTCATCACTATTTTTAACTCTACTTATCAAACCGCCTCAGGCAGATCATGACTCAATTAATTATGTGCTCCATCGGTCGTTTTCGACCATAGCGGCCGAACTAACGATCAGCCAGGTACGCAGGATATATTATTAGTCCACAAGTGAGAGCTAAAGCTCAAGTACACTCCCTATTCCTTCACGCTCACTCGGACGGATGAGCTGAAATTATCGGTCACTCAATGACTCAACCGATGACTGATGGCCTCTGCGAAAGTTGCTTAACTTAGCAATCGCAAGCTGAGCGCGCTAACCACTGAGCCATCGAGATCCTCAAGTCAGCTCCTGCATTACACTAGGGAACATTTTGTCCCGCAACATGACACGCAACACTCGTGTTACAACATAGTGATAGTGAGCAAAAACAAAAAAAATAAGCCCAACCTCTTCGGCTACATAGTTATTATGAAATGAAATTAAATGAAATGAGGAAAAACAAAAAAAAAAATAAGCCCAACCTCTTTGGCTACATAGTTATTAGTTCCCGTTACAGAATATCACGCAACATTCTTTCTGTTACGTTGTTGACGAGCGACATGTTCCAAAACATGTTGCTCTATTTATCCCCTAGTGTATCTGCTGCACAGTAATGTATATGATTGTCCCGGCCAGGCTGACGATGAAGCAGCCCGCCCTGCGGCCGGGCGGCGAGCAGTGGTCGGGCGAGGCCACGCGCAACCAGGGCCTGGCGGTGGAGGAGACGCGCGTGGACGTGACCATCGGCGAGGCGGACGCCGCCGCCGACGCCAACGCGCAGCGCAAGGAGCGCCCCGTATGGATGGTCGAGAGCACCATCGTCACTAATGATCAGGTTACGATCGCTATAATTATATACTTAATACTTATGATAAATAGCTGCGCATAATATTTAATTATATAACAAACTTGTAATTTAAGTAAGGTACTTTGAAAGTATACCGTAATTATTAGTGATTGACAAAATTATATTCAAACTGATTTTCATCAAAGATTATGTAGGTGTACATACCTTCATATATTATGACAACACTTGCAGTAACACAAACCAAATTAAATAACAGGCGCATATTCTAATTTAATAGACGGGTAAAAACAGCGGCGTCGATCCCCACTTGCGGCGATCTTAGCATATTTCAATCGTTTTCACTTAATTTTTCATACTATTTTACAATATTACACAACCTCGGATAAGTTGTAGGCTTTGTTGAATGCTACTTATTATCCAATTGGTTAAATGGTTAATAATATTAACCTTAATCTATAAACGATTTTCAATTACATATATTATGTTAATTGAAAACATATTTTCAATTTCATTATTCAGATTCAGTACCATGATTATTTTAATTACAGAGCGACAGTGTTCATTCCACTGATGCGGCGCTGGAGAAAGCAGCCAGCAATGCAAGTAATGTTAAGAACGCCGGGAAAGAAAAGAACGACGACATTATGTCTGTTCTATTGGCTCATGAAAAACAGAATACAGGTAAGCAGTCATGCAAATTAGATTTAGGATAGGCCTTACTAAATTGTGTTTCAAAATGAAATTTCAAATACTAATTGTTTGTACGGTAGCTGTTTATAAATAATCATTAATTTGGAATTATTTTCGTTTCAGGAAGTGCAGCAGCAAACGCGTTGAAAGGCATTGAACCTGATAGCTCAGACTCTAGCGACAACGAGTCTAAGGATCCTTATAAGCTCAAAGATGAACTAAACGCCGTCGGTAAGTACCTTCAAGATTATTATCACACACAATGCGACAGTTGTTTGGTTATCTATCCCACTTTCTGCGTATTATATAACAAGACGGACACCATTCTTTACAATTGCAGCTGAAATGGAAAGTGAAGATTCTGAGTCGGACGACAACGCTCCTACAGTGTTGGTAAACGGAAAAGCAGTGCCGATAACGAGTATCGATGATGACGTCATTGCTCAAATGACACCTACGGAAAAGGAGACGTACATACAAGTGTACCAGGAATATTACAGTCATATGTATGACTAATTAGTACTTAGATAAGGAGAAATGTTCAATATCGTAATTACGTCATCAATAAACAACATCATAACAATTAGCAGTTGTTTTAGTTAAAACGTAAAAGAGTACATAAGTATATTCATACATTTACAACTTAATATTATCTAAAAATACTTAGATCAAAATCACTGAATGTCATGTTCAAAACAATTATCTTAGGATTCAAAATTGATTGCGCAATAGAGCCTTTGGTAAAACGGAAATGCAACAGTGAAGTAAGAAAATGTTAAAATATTCTTCAAGTCGAGTTTGGCTACGGCGCGCGGCCAATCTTAACAGTCAACCAACTATGCAAGATATAAAAAATCATAAATCAAATTATTTCGTTCAACACTTTATTCACAAATAAATAGTTAACAAAATAAAATTCTCTCTTAAACAATAAAATTAGGTACAAAGCAATGGCTTAGTCACAAATATCTTCTCAATCTAAATAAGTACTTGCATCTGTAATGTGCTATTGTCAATGTGTTACCTTATTATTAAACAACTGAAATAAATAATGTTGATGGCAGCTTCTATATTATTTATAAAATCTTAATGACAATGTTCACTAATACTGACAGACAAAATGTAATCGTAAAATCTACATAACTATGTAGGTATACCAGATAATTAAATCATGACACAATATTGCATGATGGATATGACAATTCAATACCATACAACAAAATTGTATTTAAAATTTCATTCAATTGATATGCTTGCCCCATTTTTCCCAATATTCATCAGTTTGCATTTCCATTATTCTTGAAAGGCATCTGTCACCCGCGAATAATTCTTCCTCGCCAGTAAATATTGCCGCATTTGCATCCTCCTGTAAAAAAAGATAAAATCATAAAATATAACGCGCAAGGATGACATACAAGAATAGATAAAGATAATGATCTCTATCACGTCACGTTTTTACACTAGCACTTCAATATACCTACCTACCATTTCGTCCAAATAGAAACCAAAAAGAAAAATCAATGGAAAAGGTTTAATTTAAATTACTTGTGATCTTTGTTAGGAAAGGACTGTTACTTAAAAGCATACTTACTGAATCTTTAGTAATTCTTAAGTCATCCATGAGGGCTCTATCAGCATCACCAACCTCTTTTTCATCTGCCTTGAAAAGTTCTTTAGGATCAACATCTGCAGCTATAACTACCTGTGAAATATTTGTTATGAGCACAAGATCAAATTAAAAACTTACAATGGAACATTATGTAGCATGAATAATAGTCATATTGTTTTTAGGTACTTACCCTTACTCTGTTGTCGTAGAGAGTGTCGATAAGAGTGATAAATCTTCTTAATTGAGATCTATGTTTACTAAGGAACAACTGAGGTAAATCTCTAATGAACACAGTGTGGAAAGTTTTTGATATCATAAGATAATCACTAGCACCAAGAGGCTGAAATCAACAGAAATAAAAACCATTATTATTTATGTACAACGAAAAATTATATTACAATATTAACCAGATTTAATACATACGCCAATAACACCAATAATCCTGCTGTCTTATATGTAATTTCTTAAATACTTGAATTATTATACTCACTCTGTCACATAACTCTTCAAAAGTAGTGTCTAAAACTCTTCCACATGAATTGGCAAACTTCACATTCCTGCCCATAATGTTTATTACTCGAGGTCTCACTGTATCATTTTCTTTAGAGGCAAGAAACTTAAACAGATTCTCCACAGCATTATTATCAGGAGTTAATTCGCTATTTCTAAAACCAAATGCAAAGGTAATAAATGTGAAAATTAGGTTTACTCATGGTAATAATGAAAGAAAAAATATATTCGTAAAACGGAACTAATGACAAAATAATGGGGAAATAACACTTACAAGAAATATTTACTATATTTGCTACCCATTCCTCTTAATCTGTAATCAATACCAGAATCTAACTGACTGACATTGCAGTGTGCTTTCAGCACTGGTATAAATGGCAAAAAGTTAGATCTTTGTAAACCATTTTTGTACAAATCATCAGGCTTCCTATTACTTGTAGCAATTACTACACATCCATTATCAAAAAGCTGAGTAAACAACCTTTTCAAAATCATGGCATCACCAATGTCTGTGACCTGAAAGAATAGTATATTATGGTTAATTAAGGCAGAATTATTATAAAACATAATAATAAATTCTGTTGCACTGAATAAATCAATGTGAACATGATTAATTTACAAAAAAAATTAAAATAATGATCAAAAATAAATTAAAACAGAAATCAATTTCTAAATGATCAGTAATAAGAACAGAACTAAAATAAAGTATGAGAGAATATTTACTCACTTGAAACTCGTCAAAACAAATAAGCCACGATTCTTGAGTGATGTCGGCTGCTACAGGTGGGATGGGGTCAAAAGGTTTAGAGCCTTCATCTCTAAATGAACTTGCCCCTTTGCCCGACTTAATTTTCAGCTCATGAATACGAGCATGGATATTTAACATAAAAGAGTTGAAATGAACCCTCAACTTTTCTTTGATCTTGAATTAAAAAAACATATTATATTATATTAAACTAACATTGTTAGTATAAATATTCAGAAACATAAATTAGTTAGAATTATTCAACTTACAGGTACAGTTTCATAAAACAAATCCATAAGCATAGTTTTTCCTCCTCCAACACTTCCATAAATGTAAAGACCTTGAGGAGCTACAATTTTTGGAGGTTCATTTTTCTTAAAAAAACTAAAGAATGAACTAGATTGACTTTGTACCACAGGCCTTTCAAATTTCACAACCTCGTTATATATGCCTTGAAGCTGTTGAACTACCTTTTCCTGATGGGGATCTTTACTTAACACTCCACTTGATATCTTGTCTGAATAGATTTGCCAAGGACCTTCAGCTGGCTGCACCTGGTGTTTCACTTGTGATGATAGCAGTCTTACATACTGATTATAATGCTTCGTATTACCCTTGGCCAGTGAAAGAAAGCACAATATTTCCCTCGGTACAAACATCTTGCTTATTGCCACTTGATTGTACATTTATTAACATTATATAACCCTCAAGTAAAATCCGCGAATTAGATTTTATGTTAGCTGAAAATATCGTAGTTCATCATTTCTACTCCACACTACTATGCAAACTATTGTCCTCTAACCACTATCATCACTGATTCGAAATAAATTACAAAAAAAAATAGTTTTTGTCGGTTTTGACATAAGGAAGGGAAGGCAGTTGTCTGTCAACATGACATTGACATACTTTTTAATAAAAACGAAGGAAACGTCGATCATACAGTTTTGTACTGTGGCGTTATCGCGTTTACTTTATCAGGTAAAACGGAACTCGGCCAATGAAAAGATTGAAACGTGCCAGTCAGTTATTCCCGTAGTATTATTATCCTCTATGAGTTATTCGTTATGCTTACTTTTAGACTTATTGCAGAATCTCACAGTTGATTGCATATTTCTATTTATTTATATTATACACGTAACCATTATTGCGCAATAGGTAAATTTAATAAACACCAAATAAAATTGTTTTTGGTACATATTTATTTTAGTGGAGAAACAAATATATTTCAAACTTTATTAATCTGTCAGGCCGGGCACTGAGTCCAGAACATGAAATGGGGCACTTGTTAGCCAGTGATAGATAAGCCACCATAGAGGTGGAGTGGCACAATGAGAATCTCATGGGAAACATAATATTATTTATATTAATCGTAACGACTCTTCTAAAAATCTTCCTAACTGGAGTCAAGAGAATTCAGTCCTTTGGGATATTTTCATAATTACATTCAAATATGTACATAAACCTAGTTGCACCGTACCTATTATAAATTTTCTTCGCCGACAAAAAAGGGGACCCTGCAAATAATAGGTTACAGAATGCTGATCATGCTGATGGGGCGTCGTAACGTCAATAAATTATTTGTAGCTAATAAGTACTTAGATCGTGTACAAAGAGTTTCTATAATATTATTGCTTACTGTACTCCCGAGGACTGAGCACTCCCTACATTAGTAAGTATTGTACCGACACAAACGACTTGCAGAAATAACCTTGAGAGAAAAAGGTGACTTAAAAAACTGCCCCTCGGCAACTAAACTGTACTCGTATCTCGAGAAAGCAGGATGTGTCAAATTGAAATCGACGTTGACTGCATTGATGCAAAGTAGCTGCTTATTACAATCAACAATCACGCATTATCATGACATCCTCTTTTTCTTCGCAAAGATCGCGTAGGGGTGCTAATGTAAAAATAATTTAATCGTTTTTTTTACAGCAACCCATACCTATTTGTTTTTAATACCTTGGTGTAGGCTAATTGAGGCACTCGTTTTCAACTACCCAGCCTGGGTTTGCCTGTGTAACTGTACAAACGCTAATCACGCACTCTTCTAGTGTCTTTGTAAAGACCTCCTTTCCTAATCGTAGGTAGATAGAAAGAAGATAAAAACCACGCTGCAATAAAAAAAATATTAAATAATAAATAAATATTTCCCAACATCACATATGCACATTGATCTGAATCCGTGTTAAGTAGCTTAAGCACTTTGTGGTACAGACCTCAGAATCAACAGTGGAATTACAAATATACTTAAATAGATACCTGTTTATTCAAAGCATTATTGTGTACAGCTTATCTAGAGTTCAGCATTTCAGACAGGAAAATGTAACTAAGTGACCATAACACTTTTTACACTAACCAACCCTGAATGAAAGCATGAACAACACAGGAGCGCATCGACGCGTCTCCGGTCGTTTAATTTACAACAACTCGTTTTTTTACACGTCCCTGCTGTCTCCTGGAAATCCGTCGCGACGATCCACAGATGTGCTATTTCCATCCTCAAAAGTAAAGGAGGTTGCCACAGATTATTGCCATTGTGACTGGTGGATTTGCCATTTCATTTCCAACTCCTAAGGATATGGATATAAATAGAAAGGAATATATAGGCGCTGACTGTTCAAGATGTAACCTCAAGTCGCAATGCACAATTTAAAAACATGGAACATAGGAAGGCTCTTAATAAACTGGCATATCCAAGCATCTCATCATAGTATTTTTAAAACCACAGCTAAAAGAAATTTAATAACACAAAAACTAAAATATAAGCCGTGCCAACTTTTCAGCTTCGCTCGACGATTTTAATTCAGGCTGTGTTATTTTGTGAATTAGGTATGGGGTGGCCCAATTGTCCAAACCTCAAAAAAAAATCATGGCTGATCACGATAGCGTGCTCTACTATAATTAGCTAGCTCATCTCGATGATTCAGTCTATTAGACTTACTTAGTTTGTCATCAAAAATATTGTGAAGAACTTTACAGCGAAAACGCACGTTGCAGGTGTGACTATTGTGGTCAATGTCAAGGTTACCTTCGGCGAACTGACCTAGGGAACCTAAATTGCTCTTGAACTCGCTCACACACTGGCCTCAATTGTGCTGTGCCCCATCTAATGCATCGGTTAACAACCTCTAGTGTCAAGGTGCCTGCTGTTGTTTGCATAGAGAAAGGAAGTCCCAAAACTATTAGCTCTCAAATTTCACACAGAACCATTCTCATTCATACAGTAGGTAGGAAGGTACACACATACTGCATTGAAACATAAGGTAAAAAAATATTTATATATACGTTATCATTTATTTCTTAAAGTAATTACCTACTGTTTGATTTAGATAGCATTTATAACACAATTTCTTAAAATACAATAATAAAATATAATTAAGTATCTTTAAGAAGATCAATATTTTAAAAAAAATTCGCAGCAACCAACCAACAATGAATGACACATTCATTATTATTTTTCTTGAATACAGATATTCTTGTTTGTTTATGGGCGAAATGATTTAAAAAATCTTTACATTATATAAATTGCAAGAGGAAGATGGTTCAAATCCGCGCAGTCAGAAAACTTCTTATGTAAATAAAATACAGACGCTAATGATGTTGCATTAGCGTCTGTATTTTACTTACATGAGAAGTTTTCGTAAAGTTTGACGAATTTTGAAAATCAAGTAAGTACATATATGAAATAATAAATAAATAAATAATTTGTTTCTTTAAAAACTTAACTGCCTTCTTCCCGCAGTTGTAATCCTACTAGAAAGAAACTGTAGTCCTGGATGGCATTCATTAATATTTGCTGTTATACTGCATCTACATTATTACAATGTCTGTCAAAGTTACGACAAAGGAATAGCTCAATGACCAGGACAGGACTTCATTCCTCGACGCAACTATAGGTACCAGGCATAAGAAGCCCAATGCAACCTTCCACAACGCCACGATCAGAGAAGGGAATAATAGATTAACTGATGGTGGCTCGTTAGCGCTCTGGTCAAAGTTCCTACGCATGGGCATCGGCAACGTATCGCCGGTACCTAGGAGTACCTATCTACCCTTCAAAAAGCACATTAAATATAAAATTTCATCTGTGACATTTCGTAAACATTAAAATAGAAATAGAAATAGAAATCTTTATTGCTTAAATTGTGTACATTTACAAAGATGGAATAATTAATAATAAAGTATTAACAGTTACTCATTTCGGGCATGCAATATTTTTGCGGTTTCTAGTGCTTTGATTCAAAATACTCAGCCACACTGTAGTAAACATTTTCTAAAAGCCAGCGTTTAAGTTGTTTTCTAAATATTTTTATATCTTGAATATCTATAATGTAATTGGGTAAATGGTTGAATATTTTGATACCAGCATAACAAGAACTTTTAAAATAAATGTTGTTATAGTACCTTGGTACATGGATATTGCTTTTATAATTACTGCTTATATACTTCGGTTAAGAGGAAAATGTACCATACAGAACATTTACTTATACTTATATCAGTGGACTATCTTGCACACTTCCTTTTGACCACTGATCTAGGACAGTAGATGCATTTTAAGTTTAAGTGTAATAGTGGCCTACAAACTAACAGCTACTTAAAGTATGACTTGATTTTAGGTCCATGGAAATTACTTTTAACTTAACGTGAGGATGTAGCGACTTGTTAGATTATAAACATTTATATCCAAAATTCGATTTCCAAGTATAAAATATTTTAATGCTTTACTGATTATTATATTAAATCATTGACATAAACTTTGACATTGTATTTGACATTTTTTTATTTTAATTTACCAATACAAATATGTTTAAATTTCAATTTTTATTTTTTGTTTTGTTGTGTATAATTGTCATTGATCCATGTATTGGCACAAAACTATTAAATAATGTATAACCCACCATGAATTTTGTACGCCCATATACTGTGGCAAGAACATGTATGATCTATTTATCTTTATAACACCTTTTTGCAAGATCCATATTGTGAAATACTCATGTTTTTATAAAATAAATACTATTCTATTCTATTCTATTCTATTCTATTGTTCAGGTATACTTATATTTCGTTGGCGCCCGTAGTTGCTGTGATGGTCAACGAAATATGTGTAGGTTACTCCTACTCCTACATCGGAATAATATTTATTAAGAAAACTATGATTATGAAAGACTACGAGAGTTTAATAAACATTTAGCACTTACTTTACTTAGATTATCTTACACATAGTATGTACTTATATATTTTTGAGTTGACGATGTTAATCGGGTGTGGTTGGTTACCGTCCTTGCTCCTCGTCTACGTTTGGCTTCCTCCTCTTAAACATTTTTCAAATAAATACGATAATAAAAATCTGTTAAACATACATATCTGAAAAGAATTGGACTAAGCTATCGAAAGTTAATCCTGATTAAATGGCAACATAAGTTGCGGCGCTTGGCAGGCCCGTTGGCCTAGTGGTCAGAGACCCTGGCTACGAAACTCAAACCAAGGGTTGCGTTCGAATCCCGCTAGGGGCAAATGTTTGTGTGATGAACATCGACCTTTGTGCTCGAGTCATGAATGTTAACTTAGGTATTTAAGTAGGTAATGTCTATCCGTTTCCTGGTATCCACAGTACAAGCTTCGAGCTAAGTTTAGGGCTAGAAAATTGGAATGTTAGTCTTATGAATTTATTTATTATTTATTATATAATTTTAAATTATAAAGCTTTCTTAAAGTAGTTTTTCCTCACGGAGAGTTCGAGAACTAAACAGGTTAAAAAATCAAGGAAGAGTGACCCAATTGTTTGTACTCGTACAATCATCTATTTAGCGTGTAGGTATCGTGGCTGACCTACCTACCTATTGGGAAGTAGTATTTTCTAGGATTTCTTAATTGTCTTACCTAGTATCTAATTTACCTCGTTTAGACAATAAAAAATAATGATTACGATTCCAATAACATCATAGAAGAGTCAGTCAGGCATTCAGCACCTGTTGTAGGTTCATCAGCGTTTCTACTGTTATGACGATGTCATCTGCGAATCGCAAATCAGAGATATTTTATTTAAATTTTCTCTCTAGATCTGTACCTAATATATAAAAATAAGTGGCATTTTTCGTTGTTACTCTAAAACTCAAGAACGGGCTTACCTATCTAATCCAAATTATCCGGGTTTGTTTTGACTATTTAGTAGATGGTTTATTTGAAGTTTGCACAAAATCAGTCGAGTGGTACTTCATTTTACCACGCGTAGCGAAGCACGTAACGTACCGGGCCGCTACTAAGACATATATGAATGTAGGTACGTACGTTTTTTTTATTGCTCATAACGTTATTGGTTTAAAAAAAATCCTAGCAAACTAAAAGGTTAAAAATTAAACAAAGAAATAAAACTTTTATTTTTGGTTAGTAGGGTAGGTACCTACCTATGTCCTGAGTTTGCAAAGCAGCTACTTCACGAGTTGTATTAGCTCTATCATTTTCAATTACGTTATGAAATATTATTTTGAACACGAGGGATGTCAACGATGACATGTATTTATTTTGTGCGAGGAAGGGCGCGAGCTTGTGCAAAAACTCGGGGGTGGTCCGCATGCGGGCTCAGCTGCGCAGGAGTTCGCAAGCCGCATTTGATAATCGCATCGCTATTTAATTTGCGGATGCACTTTCCACACTCGAGATATCCGCTTCTTGGTAGGTCTAGGTTATGAGACTAGGAAATATTGGAGTCTTAAGAATGAAGGAGTCTTTATGTTGTGTTGCTGTGATGCTGTCAAAACAAGAATATGTGAAACTGCTGACACATACCTACATACCTAAATCATCAGCTGCTGGGAAGGAAACAAATAATTATTGTGCATGTAACTTTTGGTAGTTTGAATAGTACTAAAACACAAGTAGGTTTTGTGTGTCAAATTAGCTCCGACGTGAAACAAAGGCCAAAACCGCTTAGTTACAATTTAACTGGAATCATTCAATTGTTATTTAAATCTTTGTATCTGGCTACCTGAAAATATTCTACTTAATTAAGCTCTAACTAAAGTCTAAACAGTTAAGTTGGTTCATCAAGGTAACAAATACTTATATCATTTTGTATATAAAAACGTTTTAAAGTACCTAAAAGTATGTCTATCCGTTCCTAAGCATCCATATAGTAGAAGCTTCGATCTTAGAATGAGGCAATTAATTTGTTAATCCAAGGATCTTTTAAAAGAAATTAAAAAAACAGTTAAGTACACAAGCTGCACAGCAGCATTTTATACTACCTACAAAAATACTAGCTGAAATATCTATATAAGTATTAATGTAACATCTTATATAACAGATGACACCGTTAATTTTGTCTCAAAATTTAGCAGATGAACTTAGGTTGACCTAAATATATTACATGAATGATGGCCCACGATGATGCACACACAAATTGGGCGATCATTCTTCGCATTGTTAAATCTGCTCACTTCACTTCTACATATTAGGTACATTTGTCACATAGGGACCGATATCTATTGCATTTACAATAGTATATTTCTACATATGCACTTAATACTTTAAAATGTAGACTTTTTTATTTTTGAACAGTTTATCAATAGATAACCTTTGTGCATAAATCTGAGTAATTGCTTTTGTAAGTATCACTATAAGTATATCAAAGCTGAAATGGATGTTGCTATGCCAAATTGTCATCGTGTACCTAATGTAGGTAAGAAACAAGAGTAAAACTTTTTTGAGTTGGTACACATAGGGTTTAACATTCCCTTCACATTTGTAATTTCCTCGATTAAGTTTACATATCCGAACTAAGATTTTAAAAGATCAACTGCAGATTTTACACGTCGTGTTTTAAAAAATAGATTAAAGTTACATACTTTTATCTATTTATGAAAACGGACCTGCAAGGAACTCTTAGGTTTCCTTAGGAAATCATATCGGTAAACATTTTCGGAACTCTTTTTATACAAAATGTCCAAGACATCTTGATTCATGAGCAATTAAGGTGACTGCGAGCAGCCAAAACAATCGATCACTGCAAATGGCCGTCTCGTGTAGCACACACGCGCACCACGCGTCTGCGCGCACGCATGTACGATAACGGCCTATTTTTGGCAGACATCTGCTTTTTCTTACATTTCGAAATAAATTATCTAAAATACCTAATACCTAGCCTTCATAATTTTACCTAGAATATTTTGATGAATTCAGGAAGCAGCTCAAAACACTGTTCACGTATAGTTATATAGGTAATTATCGTTACAATTTTTGAATTATTGAATCTTATTCTGTTAAATTTGAAAAGATTTTTAAGACTTCGGTTTGTACGAAAGCGAAACAAAGTTGAAGAAATATTTAATCAGAACTCATAATGCAAATACCGAAGTCTGTGTGCGCTAAATTATCGCGTCCTTGCTTTAATTGATAAGAAATGGTTATTTATAAATGACAATTCTGACGAAGCTTTTGAACTAACGTGCAAGGATTTATTTGGGCGTTCCTTTTTGTGGACACAACAGAATAAAATTTAAACATTCAGGGTTCGTTAATTTAAAAGATTTGAGGGTGCGATAAACCATTAACAACAATCAGTTTTATTAAACCCCAATAGCCGGATGTCGGCTCTACATGCACAAGTACTTAAAATGATTAGCTATCTTTTGTCATTTTCAGACTACACAATTGGTGTGTGAATTTTTTTGTTGGCTTGACATAGAGTTTGCTAGTCTTAGTCCGAAAGATACATAAATATTTTTTTCATGCACTGGTTCTATTTCCACACCACCGTAGAGGTAAGAACCCGAGGCGCGCTTTTTTTATAGAGGTATCCCCAGTAGGCCTAGTCCTCTAGACATACTAAGTAGTCCATCTAGAATTACGACATACTCGTAGCACTCCGGAACTCAGTAAATCAAAATAACCCAATGTCGAGAAATCAGGGTAACGTACGTTGAGATTGGGTAATGTGTCAGGAATTGTGTCACTCATTTGAACGGAGGCGGTGTATTTGCACGTAGATTATTAGCCGAGGGCAGTGTTCTTGAGAATGGTAGACAGAGAGTCTACGAATATCTTCCTACTCGTTTGTAAAACGTTTTGCCTCCGGTTATCGAGTTTTGAACATGTTGTTAGGTGGTGAGGTCATATTTTTGAACTAATATGCGACTTTACTTCATTTAAAATTATACATTGCGCAAAAATTTCCTTAAAAAATTATAACAAAAATACATGTAAGTATTAGTTAGAGCTTTGTGTGCCTTTAAACATATTTCCTTACAACATATAAACCATTATTACAATTCTTACATAATTACAATTCATACTCATGTTGACGCTGTACATTTTAACATAGCTTTAAAAATTTTATGAAAAAACTCTATAAAGATCCTCATCCCAAGATTGGCCGAAAAAACATCCCGACACTTCAAAATTTGCCTTTCATACTCTTTAACAATTTTACAAGCAATAAGACCAAAGCTACGTGTGGTGGCGGCCACTCGCTCTTTCCTCCTATTGGTAAAATTGTTAACAACCATCCAAAAACATGCACCATCGTCAATCTTCCGTTGAGAATACACTACGAGGTAGGTAATAAATATCTCCAAACAAATGCAACAATCAAAATTACTTTGACAATTTTGGACGTAGGTTGTAATGTACTGCATCAAAATGGATTATCATAAACAAATGAACGTATGCGTGCATAGCGCACCGACATATCAAGTGCACAGTGAATACACATTATCAACTTTGATATGCTAAAAATAATAATTAAGTAGTCGTTCGACGTAGGTCGAGAAACATTCGTGGGAATGTCCTCCTTGCTATTCAGAAACATAATATTTACCACAAAATCTTAAAATCCTAAAGTTAGTCCTGCACAATCAAATATAATACTAAATATGAATACGACATCAGTACTTATGTTTCAATTTGGTAGTTTAAAATAACTTGACCTTATTTAGTAACAAGTTACATCGCAGTTTGATCAGTGTGTTTTACGTCATTGTTGGTATACAAAACGTATCATTCATCTAAGTAGCTCCTAATCGACATAACACTGGATGTAATCTAGCATTTTATTGATACACTTTTATTTATAGAAACAAAGAACAAAATGGTCAATTAAGTGGATCGTTTTTCATTATTTTTTGTGGGAACATTGTCTAATTGCTTGTTGCTAGTGTCGCTGCGCTGGCGCACGCTGGAGTTAACGTTATCGTCAGCGGTCGAAGCCCCTTGTCTTATGTTACCAGATTATATACTTATAAGTATGAACTTAGATAGCCTCGTTTTAACAACTAAACAATATAATACCTCAATTAGCAAGGTATCGAAAGTATTTATAGGAAACAAATGCTTCGTTAAAATTGCCAATATCACAGAACCTCAAAAGAAATATTTGATTCTTGAAAAAATTGCCTATCGTACTCAAAACTGTCGTTACAAGTTCGCACATTAATATTCAGGTGGTATCGCAGTCAATCCCGATAGTGATCTGAATGAGCTTTAGTCGTGCTCCCGAAGACAATGGTATACACCCGTTGAACTCCAAGCAATCATTGGCTAATTAAAATTTGCTATGCGTGACGCGACCACGAAGTACCTTACCCGCATATAAGCTGCACGTGCCTGTCAATGAACTTGCAGGCCATGCTAATAACGTCTAGTACTGTCCGCGAAAAGCGTGGCGATGGCCTAACCGCTGGCCACGTGAATTGCTCTAGTGAACTAACGAAAATTTGATTTTGCAGGTTTTAACTTACAACTTGTAAAGTTGATATAAAGCAATCTAGTTTGTTCGTGCATATCAACTTTTATCATTTATGTCAGGGAATGTAAGTTCTATTCTAATAAACGTTATGCTATTGTCTAGCCATTTACCAACTGATCTAGGGCCATCGAACTTAACACTAGTTAAATGTGATTCAAGACAAAAACATAAATGTCATATTTGAGATCATAAAATAAGTAAAAATACTAACGAGCAAAGACCAGCACATTATCGGTTCGAGCGAGGAAGTCGTCCTGCTCGGTATGGGTGACGAAGGTGCGCGTAGGGATGGGCGCATCGGCCTGCACGCCGGGCGAGGGCGGGCGGCGCTCGAAGCGCTCCATCAGGTCCGGCGGCACCCGCGGGAGCTCGCGGCCGGTCGTGTTGGGCGCCTGCGTGAAGCCGAGCTTGGCCAGCAGGCTCTCGCGGATCACCCGGAGGCTGTGCTCGCGCGCCGACTCGTAGGAGCGGCAGGAGGCGCACGCGTCCGGCGGAGGGCGGTGCTGGGGGCAGGCGAGGTCGGCAGCGACGGCCGCCAGCCACGCGGCCAGGATCAGCAGGCTCGCGGGCCTGGCCCGCGGCCCGCGCGGCGCGCCCAGCGGACGCGTGGTGCGGCGCAGCGGGAGGCGGCGGGAGCGCGGCGAGCGAGGTGCGGCCGCGGGCGGCGCGTGCGCGTGCGACACTGCCGCCAGCGCCCGCGCCACGCAGCCCGGCCCGCCGCCGCGCCGCCGCGCCGCCGCCTCCCCGACGCGCTCACTCGCTAACTATTACTTGTCGTATCGACTATTCGATAGTTTTCCTACGGAGAAAGCTCATCTTCGCCTATATCGGGAAACGACCACCCTATGAAGAATAGTCATAGAGATAGAAGTTCTGTAGGTAAATAGTTGATTACGAAGTTTTTTTTATGATCTTTTGCTAGAGGCAGGGCCTATTGATTAGCATTTTCCGATTTTCGACCATGTCCGTTGTAAACCTAGACCTTGTCCTTACCATAATTTTAAGTTGGAGCATATTGCTTTGTTATGTTCAAAATTTCTAAGTTTATAATCAACACCAATGAACAGTAGGTATAATAATCTACAATTTTACCGCGTAACACTATACATAGGTAAGGTACCTACGCACATACAATGTCCTCCTGACAAGCCCGCCCGCCCTTGTTCCCTGCCTACAACCTGAGAAAAAGAAAATGTGTGCTACAGCGGCCGCCCGCCCTTAGCCCTACGAGCGTAAAACTCGTTTGTACATTAGTTCTTCTAAATCTAACCCAACTGTAACAAAAACTGTCACAGTAGGGTAAACTCACATTATTCGGTGATATACTTAATTTGGTGATATGAGTTTAAAAGCTTTACACCGAGAAACCATATGAAGTTCTTCACTGTTATATACGACCTTATTGTAGAGCAATAAGTCTTCTTTTCATGTGTTTAGCTGCGATTCAAATTGAGTGAGCGAGACAATAACAATCGGGAATTTTGTCGCACGAGCCGCAAAATTCGCGCTATGTGGACACGCTCGAAGTCAGTAGGTTTTAAATATTCGTTTAAAATTACTAAATGCGCTTCGATTGCCATAAAAATTACAGAACCTGTTATCCTGAATGTATAAATTATATGTCTGTAATTTTTTTTTCGAAAACTCGAATAGTTATCCAATAAAACCTTATTTGGACAGATCAAAAAGTTATGGTTTTTCATCTTTGAGCGCGAAACACTATCACCGAATTAGACAAGGGAAATTGTTTTTTTTAATTAATAGGTTGAATATGTGCTTGTAAGTTTAAAAATGGATGGTTTTTAATGATATGCCTACTTATTGTTCTTTCCTTTACTACCTACTAATGTATTATTGATTTATTAACATATCGCAACTGATTGTATTCTATAACTACATAAATAAAATAATCCATTTAAAATAATGATTACCTTATAATGACGATTGATTGTGGTAAGTACCGGAACGGTTGGGAAACAAAAGTGCCAACGACCCCGGTGATAGGGTCCCGTCCGCTTACCGAAGTGGTTGGCACACTTATTGTCGCGTCTGCCCCGGTATATTTTCTACCTGGGCGGTTGGCACCATAATCAGTGCCAACAACCCCAGTGAAAAAGCACCGACAACTTCCCAGGGAACGCTACCGCATTTAGTGCGAATCGCTCCGGTCGATAAAACACCGGGGCAGATGCAACAATACGTGGCCCAACTACCCTGGTAAGGCGCCGTGGCCCATACACCGGGGTATTTGGCACCGTTTATGGTGCTAACAGCCATTGTAGAAAATCTACCCGCTTAGATGCTACAGTATGTAGGCTAACCACCCTGGTAAGCCGCCGGGGTCCATGCACCGGGTTCGTTGGCACCGTTTATGGTGCCAACTGCCCAGGAAGAAAACTCACCGTGGTAGATGCGACAGTTTGTGGACCAACCACCCTGACAAGCCGGCCGGCCCCTTATACCAGCGCATAAAGTGCCAACCGCCCTGGGAGAAATCCAGCGGGGCAGATGCGACACTATGTGTGCCTACCACCCTAGTGAGTCTTCGGGACCGCTTCACCGGGGTCGTTGGCACTTTTTAGCCAAAACTTTCCGGTACCGGGGCAGGCCAACGGGGTCGTTGGCACTTACTTAATAATTAGTGGTCAGTTGGTAACAAAAAATATTAAAACTCACATAATTTGGTTATAGCCAAATAAGATGAGTATGTATCACCGAATTAAAGTGATTGTCACCGAATTGCCCAAGTCGACATAGGGCAAAGAATTGTCTTTTAAACGTGGTAATTCATATAATAATTATCATTTCGTTATCTAATTATATCAATAAGTAGGCAGACATTTAGTTCCTATAATTAATAAATATTTAATGGCTTTATACGAAGTAATATTTACGAATTACGATTTTATCACCAAATTAGATGAGTTGACCCTAATTTGAGGATAGAGTCTTCTTACATCCGTGTGGGCTAGTCTGTGTCGATCTTCGACTTTACGATAGTCCAATGTCAGTCGCTCCTAAACGTATAGTTGGCACCTAATAACTAGCTAGACTGGTCAAGTCTTATAGACGCAAGGATCTTGAAGAAGCATGAATTGGGCTTCTATGGTACCACAGGGTTAGTTCCGGGCCTACGATTTTATAGGTCAAATCGACTCAAACGATCGACTTTATATACAACAGCTCGGAAGCCTGTGGTAAGAGCTTCACATGCGTGCGGTCGGCGTTTCAAATCCGGTCAGGCACGCACCTCTGGTTTTTCAAAAATCAATGTGCATATTTTCATACCAGTACGGTGAAGGAAAACATCGTGAGGAAACCTGCACACTAGGTACGAGAAAGTGTGTGAAATTGAGAAGGCAATTGCAAACCACTCCATTAAAAATGGCCAAGAGAGTTGTTGTGTGTTTAATTAGTTACATACAATGATCACGACCCTCAGTAATGAGGAACACGACTCAAGGAGGACCTCTTACTGTTTCCCCAAAAGCGTAGCGACTAGGCTTAAACATAAAGTAAGTTTTGACAGAAAACCTGGGGCTTTCGAAATGTTTTTTTGTTATTGTTACATATATAATGTTGTTATTGATCGACACGCGTATTTATTTAATACGAGACACCCCCAACAATTAACTTTCATGGTAAGTAAGTATTTCAAGGTTTCGATCCCTTGTGTATTCGTATGTAATTCCAGCTCTTCTTTTACCTCACTTTAAAACAACCATGATGAATTTAAATCCCGCCACGCAAAACATTAATCGCACAGGTTACAAAAAACAGATGTTCGTGGAACTTGGACAAATAAAACATCGATTTTACTGGCGAAAGATATTTTAATTGTGCATGTCAAAATGGTTTGTTTATGTTGCGCACATGTACTAAAGTGGCTACTGCTGCGCTTGTATCGTATCTTAAACGAATAAATATTTTGGCAAGTTTCTAAATAACCGGATGAATTGCTTCTAAACAAACGCGTGAACAGAAAAATGCGATCTTTTTTTAGTTTCAGAACAGATTAATTTAGTTTGATAATTTACACTTTTGCCATCTGAGTCTCATTCAGGTGGCAAGATCTGTAATTAGTTACTTACACAATTTTAGTTTTGGTAAGTATTACCTACCCTTTTTTTTATATTATACTTAATAATAATACCTACTGACTACACATATCCGTTATGTCACAACCAAAACCCATAAAATTTGAGAAAGAGCTGAATCTAACTAAATTCAAATCGGCTGGGTTTAGTCGGTAGTTAACTTAAGTAGAGCTGTGGTAGAGCCGACCGTCACGTCTATGACGCCAAAGTTAGATATCAAAGCTTATTACAAATTCAACCTTTTTTTTTTTTTATTTACTTGTCCTTACTTTTAAACAAGGATACAAGGTACAATCTCCAGGTAAAAATTGTCAACTCATCGATCAGCTAATTTAATGGGTGAATCTCCAAAAAAACTTTATTTTTAACACCTTTCATAATTTTCCCAATACAGTTTGTGAAAATATATACGATTATTTCACGAAATATTAATTATTTACAATATGATCAAATTATCTTAATCCAGGTTAAGATAAATTTTAAGCTATGTATGAACGCTATGAAAAATTATTTTGCGGTGCACGCAGGTATTTTCTAATCCAAACATTGTGTTTCGGGATAAATTACGAAAAACATTGCCCAATGGCTCTATCATTCTATTTCCTGTTTGGATACCTTTATACGGATTAAGTCTGAAGTCTGAAAGTGGTGGTCGGTGTAATGACATCCGTTGCCTTGATGCTGCGCAAGATCTCACGGTCGCAGTCTGGTCAGTCACATGCATTGCTGTCCCACCGAAATGACTAAGGGAAGTAGAGTGCACTTATCTGTGATTGCGGACTTACCGTTTACTTATTTTATATTTTGATAAATGTAAAAAGGCGGTTTTTTGGCATTCTATAAGTCAATCATTAGGGCCAGATAGAAGGAGAATAGTACCTAAACTATGTACATAGTACGTACCTACTTGCTTGCAAGTGAGATTGTTGATGAGATTGTGTTTAATAACTTACAATAACAAGTTAACTATATTGGAAAAAAATGTGACTGTATTGATCAACATACAATCTCGCTCTTTCCCATAAGGGTTGGCTTTGTTTAACTCCCATATCTACAATAATAATATCTACTTACTTTATATTTATAACATATTATGTTCCTAGTTTTACAAAAAAAAAACTACATATATTATTAATTATTTTTTTTAACATTTATCTCATCTAATGAAAATCTCGTTTCATTTTTAAATTAACTAGTTTGAAATTAGTGGAATCAATGAGAGTAAAGCTCAGATGATAGAGTAAAGTCAATTTAAAAAAGCATAACGTCAAATCAAATCGCTCACTCACCCACTCACCCACTTTTTTTATTGCAAATGTCAAATATATTGTCAACAAAATTTCTTCGTTGAAAGAAAGAAGAAAAGATTTTTGTTTTCTTTAAGAATATTATGTTCATTAAATAAGTAATACTGGCACCAATTTGCAGTATTCCTTCATTATATCTGCAGTTCCTTATTTTTTCACTGAAGACAGAGTCTATTATTTTTAATAGACTCTGTTGTTTTTACAACTGAAATAGCCTTTGATTACAAGACCTTTACGAAAAATGGAAAAATGTAGATTATGTTTAGAAAATAAAAAGAATTTGCGATCTATATTTGATGTGCAAGATGACCATACATTTGCATCTATGATAACGTCTCTCTCAAACATAAAGGTAAGGAGCTTATGTTTGTTCCATATTATTTTTTATTAAATGTTTGATTTCGAGATTTGATAATCCTCAAATACATAAGCTAGTTACCAATAAGGACATTTAAAATAAATTGTTGTAATTTGTTAACACCTAAATGACAAAATTTCCTATGAATATTGCAGAGGTTCATGACTTTTATTATTTCAATGCCATTTTTCAGATAGTGCAAAATGATGGTGTTACCGATAAAATATGTATGTCATGCCGGAGAAAGCTTAAAGAAGCATTTGATTTCAGATTGATGATTATAAGGTAAATTTCACATATGTATATGCAGGCATAGTAACTATAACAAAAGATTTAAAAAAATCACACCTCATACTACTCATTTACTATAGCAAAATATGATTTATCAGGTCAGATGCAGCGCTACAGAGTTATTCAAATTGCAAGAAAATATGTTTTGATACCTTAGGTGATATACAAATTATTGTTGAAATAACTGGGAATGAAAAGTGTACTATAAAAAAGGAGAATAGCATAGCTGAATATTTCAATAATGATGAAACCTCTATTTTATATAATGGCACCACAATTAAGAAAGTGGAATCTGTGGTGAACACTGAAAGCCAGCCATTGTTATTAATGGATTTTCTGAATACAATTAAAGATGATGGTGACAATGATCTTGATGATGTAAGTATAAAAAGAATAAAGTAATAAATATAAATTTATTGGACTAACACACCAATTGCCTAGCACCAAACTAAGCTCTAAGCTTGTACTAAGGAAGCTAGGGAATGGATATACTTAAATACTTTTATAAACATCCATGACACCAGTACAAATGCCTATATGCATCACTCAAACATTTGCCCCTAGCGGGATCCAAAGCCTTGGTCATAGATGACATATATTCCTTGGTTTTGTAGCCAGGGACTCTGACCACTAGACCATCGGGCCCGTCATGTATTGTTTGATAAAATAAGGAAATATTCATTCAAGGAAGCTTAACCCAAACTTGTTTACTAAGATTACCAGAAGAAGTGCAGTTATTTGTGTCCGACTGAAACTAGTTTTAGTAATGACACCGAAACTACCTTACAAGGCTCATATTTTGAGGGATAGTAAAGACTGACTTATGACGTTTTTGTTATTTTTCCCTCAAAATATGAGCATTATAAGGAAGTTTTGGTTTCGGACATTAGTAGTTATTAATTTAAACTTAAAAGTTTATTACAACCATAAACTTGGTTTCATAAGAATGGAGTGGAAAGTTTTATGAACCATTAGAACTTGCAGTTATCTCTCTGTGCCATAACACAAGATAGCAAGAAGTGCGGGTTCTTAAACTTTTAATAAATTGCATTCTAAATTTCAGACTTACAATGTTGATTATGATTATGAACCAGTATCTGATGATGATGATGATGATGAGTACCTTTTACCATTGTCTATCAGAAGAAAAGCTGCAAAGAAGAAAAACCATAAAAAACAAAAGAATGCAGGTAAACTTTATTCTTTTCATATAATTTGAATGCAATGTGTCTAGAAACTTAGCTGTTTTTCTTTCTTTAGAAACCATAAAATGCGGGTGAATAGTTTTACTTGCATATTAATTACTAAGAATATCCTTCTGGTTTGTTACAGCAACAGTCAAAAGTAAGGAGCCTAAAAATATTCGCAGTGAAACAGGCAAATTAAAGATTGTTCCTAAACCTATTAAACCTGTATATATGAGCGACATGAGAGTTGTACCAACAAAATGTTGTAACATGAAACCAAAGGTTCAGAAGATTAAAAAAAATAGGACAAAAAAAGAAATATGTTATCATTGTGGAAAATTCACTTCGTCCCTAAAAAGTCATCTATTGATACATACAGGTAATAATACCATTTTTAATTATTTTAATTCAACTTGTGAATTAGTTTAACAAAAATTTAATTATTCCAGGAGAAAGAACCTTCAAATGTGATATTTGTAGTAAAGGATTTTTCACAAAAAAATTATTAGAACAACATATTAAGCTACGTCATATCATTGCCAGTGAACGAAATATAAAATGTGATTTTTGTGTGGCTACTTTTAGTTCCATATCAGCTCTCCAGAGGTGTGTTTTACAGTTTGTTACTAAAATTTACATGAATATGTAACTGAGATTTTTTCACTAAATTGATTTAATAATTTTTTCCAGTCATTTGATTACTCATAGTGAAGAAAGACAATATACATGCAATGATTGCAATAAAACATTCAAAAGAGTGAGTCTATTTCTTTAAGGTTTAATAATCCACTAAGTATTTACTTACAAGTTATGCCTTAAGGTATAACTGAATACAGGTTGATTTTTGAAATGGGTTTTGTAGGGTAGGCATTTAACAATTTTTTGAAGACTACTTTTTTCCAAAATAAACTATTAAAAAGTTGTGTATGGTTGCCTAACAATGTTTTCTATGAACTTACTGCTAATAAACCTGCCTTACAAAACCCATTTCAAAACCCTTTATGTTGAAAATTAGTTTCTATTAATGAGTTTGTTGTGATATTAAGTGATAAATATGCAGAGACGGGACCAACATTAAGTAAAGAAGATTTTATTTTCTGTTTGTAACATACAACACTATTCTATCTTATACAGAGGGGTGCTTTGCGGCGACATCAACTCGTTCATAATATAACTAATAAGAATATCTACTGTCAGCAGTGCAATATGTCATTTTTTACAAAGTATGGCCTAAATCACCACATGAGAGTCCACACAGGGGAAAGACCTTACAACTGCGAGGTTAGTATTTTTAAGTTGGTAAATTGAACATATAAGAAAATAAGGACTGAATAAAAACATAATAACAAAACATAAACTAAATAATATATTATAACGGGCTCCGCTGTACAACCTAGTCATTGCTCTAGTATCATAATCATCTTCTCTTTATAAGCTACTAGCTGCCCGCCCCGGCTTCGCCCGTGGTACTTACTTACATGTATTATACATACAAACCTCCCTTAAGAATCACTCTATCTATTAAAAAAAACCGCGTCAAAATCCGTTGCGTAGGTTTAAAGATCTAAGCATACATACGGACATACAGCGAAAGCGACTTTGTTTTATACTATGTATTGATACCAAATAACATGACAAATTGCTTATCGGAGTTGAATTTAAATAGGTACTTATAAAATTTCCCGTAGGCAAAACGGTTTTGAGCCTATAACAAGCTTTTGCAAAACTTGAAAATGATTAAGCCTTTGTTCCAGATTTGCTCACAACCATACAGTTACAAACATGACTTCAATCGACACTGCCTAAAAAAGCACGGAGTTTTTCTTAAAAGAAGATCTGTTAATGTTATGAATGAAGAAATATTGGAAAGGGAGAGAACATTGATGAGAGATTTAATGCTTAAATTAAATGGTCCTATAAATGCTGACGAGAATATAAATCCATTTGATGGCCCACAAGCTGCTCAAGCGTTTGAAATGGCAGTAAATGCCTTGAAATCGAGACAAATTCCTATTGATTTATAACACACTAAGTTCAAAAGTTCGTTAAAGACAAATAAAAAATACATCTATACAACAGTTTTGTTTTTGTTCTATGGCGTAGTGGTTAGCGCACTGGGCCTGCGTTTCCTAAAGTTAAGCAACGTTCGCATATGCCAGTCATCGGATGGGTGACCGAAAATTTTTCATCTCGAACTCCTCCAAACGTTGGAAGGCACGTTAAGCCGCTGGTCCTGCGCCTGATCTCTCGACGGTCGTGTCAGATTGCTGTCCCACCGAATTAGAATAACGAGTGCACCTAACTGGCTGATCGTAAGGTCGTCCGCCATGGCGGAATACGGCCGAAGGAGTATTCTTTCGTTCTAATCAAACATCACTGATTAATTTCAGAAGTTATCTTAATAAAATACCTGAAAGTGTGAGATTCTGGAATGGGCAAAGGATTTCCAGAAACATTCGTTAAAATTAAAGAACTAACGCTGAATCTGGTTTGGTTGTTGGTCGTAGGTAGGTAATTGTTACAACTTTTATTTTCGAACAAACGTGGTTTACCTCTTTGTACTAAGGAAAATTAGTTTGTGTAAGCACAAATGAATCGCGTTAGTCTAAAATAAGTAAAAGCAACTAATAATTGTCCTGAAAGCGATATACCTCTCACCCTCTAAGGGTGACAGGCATTGTTATTAATCCCGCACCCACATTATCCGATCCAACAATGCTCTGATTTATAAAAAGCATTATTAGTCTCGGGTTTCAAACTAATGGACCTTTTCTTTTGGATAAATCAATACCAGGTATCTTCGTATAAAAGAGAGAACGCACTCACTTCAACCATTAGTGTGATAAGGTATCTGGTGAACAACTAAAGACATGGTAAGTGCCTTTTGAATAATACCGTTACATAAACCCAATAAGTAATTATATTTGAAAAAATACGTTTATTATGTTATAATAACAGTTCGTTCCTTTGAAGTAATATTACCTAGTGGCAAAGATTTATATCGTAACATTCAGGCTTGCCACGGCTCTAGGATCTTGGAAGTCCATATGAAAAAGGTTGACTGCATCTGTCTTCTACCCATCTATCTTTAGCGTTTAAACCATATTGACAAAATCATCCCGAATATAATGAGACAATAATTGTATTCCAGGTGCCAAAATCTGTTGTAAGGCTTCTATTATGCTGTGGATTCTATATCGTTATACATTCATTGATACCGAAGGCGTTGGCATTGAAAACGGCATCAGATTTGGAAGATTATTTGATTGGAGAGCATAAAACTCGCAGAAGACATAACTACGTGGAACAAGTGGGTTTAGGAAATGAACTAATGGATAAAATTGACGATGCAGGACCAATATATGAAACTAAATCAGAAGCAGATATAGCAAAGAATCTACCCTCATTTATCGTTGATTACGCTAATATGATAAGGAATGATATAATTTTGCTCGACAATTCTGTTGAAACCAGAACTCGGAAAAGAGGAAATATTAAAGTACATAACGTAAGTGTTACCATTATTTTTGGACAGATACATAAATATCACCAAATATAAAGAGGCTAGCACTCATACAATGTTGCGTTATCTTATAGTACATAACATAATTCGAATAGTAATTTTAAGCTGTTTAATGAAATTTTATAATGAATCATATACAATCTAATTAATAATTACTAATCTGCTTATAGCAAGTGATTCCCGATCCACCCTGCAATTGTGAATACAATGTAAGTAAATGTTACTATAATGGTGAACTATAACATCCTATGATCTTAGTTTTAGGTTTAACAACTTTTCTTTTATTTCAGAAAGACATAATCGATTTAGGGGAAGATTACTATCCGCGTTTTGTAGAAAACCGAAATTGCAGCAAGGAAATGTGTTATGAATCATATAGGTGTCAGTCTAATGTGTATGATGTAAGTGTTTCGGTTTGAAAAGTTCACCCAAGTTTGTTAGTGGGTATTTTTAATGTTCATAATAAATTGTATTTTTTTCCTTAGTTGACTGTATTGAAAAGGAGATCACCATTACAAGAATCGCAATTGGATCTACCAAGCGATTTAAGGCATCGTTGGATTGCTGAGAAACAACCAGTTACTATTGGATGCATGTGTACCAAAAGCTATAGCATAGACAACAGAGTTTAAAATGTTAAATTAGAATATAATACCCACAGCGTCAAACATTATTCGAAAAAAATAAAGCCCTTAAATAAGGGAAATAAAATAATTTTTCTTCATTAATAATAGTTTTATTTTAGAAACAAATGTTGCACATTTCTATTAGAGTTATAATCTACATACTAACCTATACATATTTATATGTATACAATAACTAAATCCATCACATTTTGAAGTCAAAATATCTACATGCACAGAAACGGTTCCAGAGGAGATAGAGTTGGCACAGATGAAGGACGAAAGAGTATAATATGTTGTACAAATGAAAAAAAAAACAGTGGCATTTAAGAACATTTTATAACAAATATCTACACACTTCTTTCCATTATGTATAACTGAAAAAATGTTTATTGAGAATTTGAGACTGATCTCGCGTATCGTTCTAACGTTAAAGAAATAATATATGTATACTTTTTTACCTACTTTTTCTATGGCTGGACTTCCATTATGATAAATCAATATTTTCACTAAAGAAAGCTGGAAAGTTATAGAGGATATACATAATACATAGTATACATTAATTGCATTACCATCAGTAACTAGTTCTTCAGATCTCTTTCCTACATTATGCAAGAAAACACTTTTTTATTAGGGTAGAAAATATTATATTATGTATTCACATTTAAAATGGAAACCATTCAAAACGTATCATCAGAGCCATTTAACATTTTCTTAAACTGCACTCGCTCTGAACCCAGAATTTAAGACACTTAAAAGCCACCTTTAAAAAATTAAATATGTCCCAGAAATGTATGAAGCCTTGGCCTGGACCATGTACGCTATACCTAAATATAGGCGAATAAGTGTACTACAGTTTTAATTACTCCAATTCTTATGGAAAACCTTAGTTTTTTGGCTGAAACAATAAATTAAACCACAATATTGCAACTCAGTACAATATGGCGGAGGACGCATCCATAGAGTAAAGTAAATATACCAAGACGCATCTTTGAAACTTGAATGACGTTCATGTCGTTTATCCGTCAGTTTATTTTTGTTTTGACAGTATGCAGTTTATTTCACAAAGTATTTATATTTTTAGATTACAAACGACCTAAAAAGGCTGGGGTCAAAGCTGTAAATCTCAGTAAAGAAAAAAATTACAGTTGCCATCTTTACGAAGTAAAGTGAACAATTATGAATTTGATTTTATTTTTCAGCCACTAAACTACGGACCAAAAATGTTTTATTGTATTTTTAATGGAAATAGCAATATTTTACCGATTTTTTGGTACCACGTACATGGTGCGGGCCTCGGATGGGACATCTTTTTTGGGGGGCTTGCGACCATCCCTTTTTTTACTAATATGTGTCCATCATCTGATAAAACCCTGAACAACCAAAACAATTTGTTTACTCTCGGTAAATATTTACAATAGGCTGGAAAGGGATGAGCCCGGAATCGTACGTAACTGGCGGATCAACTGCGTCATGTGTCACTGTGAAATCCTCAGATTAATGAATATCAATGGATGCAACGAATAATTTGGCAATTATGCTATCCTTTTTATTCTCATTAAGAATCACGTGTGGTAGAGCAAGCTAGCAGATAACACTTTCTCCCGCCGCCTAAACTGTCAACTGGCATGACGTCATTATCGCGTGGCCATCGTCTTCTGTTGAGAGAGACAGAGAAAAACAGACTTTGGTGCAAAGTTAGGTGAATTTACGTTTCTGTGGAGACACTCAAACATGACGTAGGGATCGTCTGGCAGTGGTTCTCAATTTTTTTTTGTTGACGGAACCCTTTTAAGAAGCAAAATACTTGATGGAACCCTACAATAAAACAATAGTTTTCAAAAGTGTATTCCTTACTAATACACGTTCCGCGCGGCTGTCAAAATGTTCAACCAGAGAGTTGTTTTGTTTTTTTTATAAATTCTTGCGGAACCCCCACAGAAGTATTGTGGAACACAAAGTATAGCTGATCTATGGTATTCATTAATCGGAGGTAAAACCAACCACACACCAAGTTGTAGTACATAGACACCTAGACGCACCTAGACACCTAGATGGCTCCTAGACCCCTAGATGGCACCTAGGCTCGTATTAATAAATCGCACTCAACTCTGAGCTCAATCTTGAGAATGTCATATTCATACAAAACAGCACCTCAAATTCGCGTTTAAGATCGTGTTCAGAGTTGAGTGTGATTTATTAATACGAGCCCTAGACACCTAGATGGCACCTAGACGGTGTAGTCTGCGGAGACGGGCACGGTCTCGTGCGCGGCGGGCGGCGGCGCGTCCAGCTGCGGCATGATGTGCGCGATGGCGGCGCGCGTCTCGCTCACCATGCCCATCTCCCGGCGCAGCACGTCCTCCGTCACCGTGTGGATCGACTTGAACTTGAGGTTGATCCCGTGCACCTTGTACACGTGGTTGTTCAGGTTCACCTTGTAGCTGAACGCGACGTTGCACACCTACAATATGATAAATTACTCTGTTAATTGCAATCGTTTCATGAGTATAGAAGAAAATATATGAAAATATTCACAAGTGCGAGAAACCAGTATGTCAATTAATTCAGGATCATAGTCGCAGCGTACCCTGGGCTCCAAGGCAATGGCCGAGGCTGCAACCGGGATAGGCGCTAGGATGATGATGATGATGATTCACAAGTGCGAGAGAAGTTCAAAACAGAACGTGAATTTTCATCAAAATAAACAGTTATAGCAAAAGTAAACATTTAGAAAAATTCGGCCCCAATACTTTATTTCTGCCGCTGTAATACTTAAATTGGTCTACTTAGTATCCAATATAGAGAATCTCGGCTCTAAAAAGTGCCTGATTAATTAAAATATTGTTCTGCGACTAATACTAAGACTGACCTCACAAGAAAATGGTTTATCACCAGTGTGTGTGAGCAGATGGTTCTGCAGATGGTGGCCTTGGGTAAAGCTTTTATAGCAGTAGGTACAGGAGAACTTTTTATCGCCCGTATGTATTTTCATATGGCGGCGGAGCGGTGACGCCTGCAAAACAAATTGTGTTGAAAGAACTGGCACGCACCTGGCAAGTGTAAGGTCGCTCTCCGGTGTGCATGCGCTCATGGTTTTGCAACTGATGCTTCGCATTGAACGACATCGTGCAAGTGCCGCACTTGAACGGCTTGTACCCCGAGTGTATGCGCAGGTGACGGGTCAGATCGCAACGCTGAAATTATACATCAGGACGGTACAGGACTAAATTTTTAGAAGAAAATTTAAATACTTATTCAACAACAATAAACCCAAAATTTTTACTGTTCCAAACAAAACAATTATCATTGTATTCTTAGCGAGTAAGCTACTCGTAGTAAAAGGGGACAATTCATTACATACTTAATATGTGAAAACATTCAATAAAGTTTCACTTTCTTTTATATTGATATAATAAGTATTTTTTTTATGTCTGATGTAGGTATGTATTTGTAATTATTTGCAAATCTGTCATAAACATTAAGCCTTTATCTGGCCTAATACAAACTTCGCAAATTTGTTGCTGTGTAAAGAGTTTGAAATACTTACAGCAATGAATCTTTTGTTGCAGAGATTGCATGGGAAAGGCCTTTCACCTTTGTGTATTAAATTATGCCTGCAAACAAAATAAATACATTAATTATTACCAAAATAACATAATATGAACACCAAATTTCTCACACCACTTAAAAAATTCTAAACAATTTGCATTTTTACAGTTACTCTTACCTGACTAATGATTTCTGACTGTAGAATCCAGCACCGCATATCTCACAAATGTGATCTTTGATTCCAGAATGTTGTTTAGCATGAGCGAGCAAGTTGCTCTTCTGTGAGAATGTTCGTGTGCATTGATTGCATGAGAATTTCTTCTTCTCTGTAAAACATATATTCATTTTGTTACTGAGCACGAAAAACTGAATTAAGCTTTTAATGATATTTTGTGGTATTTTTCTGTCAATGTGAAAAGAAAATAAGCTTACCCTGATGAGTAGCGATATGGTTGCCTAATGTAAAAGTAAGTATGCCACATATGGGACACACAAGTTTCTCCCTTTGTCTCACAATGGGCTTTGCTGTTCTGACCATCCTGATTTGCTGCTTGTCACGTCGCACTACTTTACTTGGATCTGAAGACGAAGACGATGCTCTGACTTTATAGTTTGGATGTACTTTCAACACAGTGGCGTCCTTGGGTCGTTTTAGCAATATGGGTGGCCCTCTTGATCCATTTTTCATAATTGGATCTAAAAATAAAGAAAGATATTAATAAATATATGTACCAACATCAAATAATTTTAAATCATTTCTCCAAACTAATACACAACACTTACAGCATGTTATCATTGTAGTTTTTGTTTTACCATCTGCATCAGTTTTGATTGAAGTGTCATCTTCAAATTCATCCTTGATTTGTTTGAGAACCTTAACTTTCCTTACAATTGTCTTTTTTCCTTTAAAAACTTTTATTTCTGATAATTTAGGTTTCTTAAATTTCGTTTTTGTTTTTTCTGTAGGTGGAACATAATCATCATCATCATCATCTTGGAAGAAGTCGTCTTCTAAGTACTCAGCCTGAAAAAGAAATTATCATATTATACACATGGCCTGGATTTTTTAATAATGGGTTGCTCTACATTATTAAAATTGAACATATATTTACATCAAGATCACTGCCACTGCCAGTCTGAGAGCTAGCTTTAGAAGACTTCCAAGTCAAATCAACTTCTATCTCAGTAGGAGATTTTTTGGGTTCATCATTAGCGTCAACTTTACGAATAACAGTATTAGCAATCACAATATCTTTCCCATCAATTGTTTCTATTGGCTTTGAGTTGGAGTCAGCAAGTACATCTATTTCCATCTCCCATTTTGGTTCAGTTTTTACTGTTAAGGGTCCAATTTCACTTTTGATATCAGTAAACGAGTCAAAAGCAATCTTTTTTGTGGGTACGTGTGAACTCGCTTGTGCTAAAATACGTCTAAGCTTCCTGTCGGACCTGAAAAAAGAACCATGATAAAGTGAGGAAAAAACCAAAGGTACTTTAAGCATCTTTATAGGAGTTTAATATATCTTATAGAGAACTTTGTTTATAGAGAATTTATTCTGATAAACACAGTATGTACAGTTCTATAGCTGGAGACAAAAATGTATTAGAGTAGGTAACATCTGTGTTGATACTTTATGAATTACCTTTCTGCTACAGTCTTCAACAAATAGGCCTTCTCTAAAGCCGCACAACACTTCTGACAAATACGATCAGGTAAACCATCATTAGCCGCCACCTAAAACCACAATTTTATTGAAACTCCTTTTAATAAAATAAGTAGAATGTATCATTTTGAAAATGTTCTATAAGTATTATAGATTCAAACACCATAACATGAATAAACGGTCATTCTTAAGTAAGTAAATTGATATAATAAAGTATTTATATTATCAATTTCTGCAAGGGAAGCTCTTTTTCCTTCAAAAACCAAAAAATTACCTTTACATCTGCTACGGCGGTGAGCATTTCGGCATAATTTCCCGATAATTTATACTTAAATAAAGGACACAAAGGTTTTTTAATTGACAAACATATTCGACATGATTTCATGTCAATAGCATCGCTAGGTTCCCCCATTTTTAGAATTCCAAGTGATGACAACAAATCGAAAACAATAATAACAAAGATTGTGCTGTCGATCACCAAATACTACATCCACCACTATTAATTACTACGATTTGCTGCAGCGTTGCTGCACCACCTTTCTGATTTCAGTTCGGCACGCAGCTCATCGCCTCGTTCATCACCTCACTACAATTATGTTCCTAAACTTGAAAAGGCTTTATAATGTTCTCATATATATTCAAAACTATTCTGATAATTCAGAAATATAAGCAATTTTTAGCACGATATTTTAAATGTAGCAAAATAATAAGAAAATGTAATGGAACATGCTCATTTCACGCATAGACAAAAGAATTTCATAGACAAAAATACGTAGTTTATTTTTCGATTTGTGTGGTTCTCTACAAAACAAGCCAGCATCAAAGTCGAACAATACTTTAAGACAATAATGATACATTTTTATTATGTAATTTTGCTGAAAAAGCTGATAAAATAATGGTGGAGAGGAACTACCATAAATATCACCATCCCATTAGATTATAATATTATGTTATTTTCTGCTGTATAATAATTTAAACGAGCTCATCCAAACAAGGCAGCAAGTGGCGATTTTTTACGCAAAAAATACTTAAAGACGTAAAATCGTATAAATCGTAAATGTTATAAAATAATCGTACCAAAGACTAAAAATAAAGCTTTCCGGTAACCCCTAGTGCCAAAGCGTCAATTAAAAAAAAACTTCAAATGTCAACAAAATGTATGATGGTTACAGGAAAACAGGGTTGAATAATTATTTTAACTTATTTTTGACTGTCTTTAATTAATTTCTAGTTAACAGAATAGTTTTCTTGTTTTGCTATATTGTTAAAACTTGATAGTATTCATAGTTTCTTACATCCGCGCTCTGTGTGAAAAAAAGATGATATAATGGCTTACGAGAATTGGTTGAGTCGTAGGAAAGGTAAATAAATTGTGGATATTGATATAATTGCATGAATTTATTCACTAATTGTTGAATATAATACTTGATTTTTATTTAATCTGCGAGATTTATTTTAGGTAAACAAACTGGAAATTTATTTAAGTTGGACACCAACAAAAGTAATGAAGAAAATGTGAAGGAAATAATTCAGGGGCTTTATCTCAAGAAAGCTTTTCAAAATGATGTATCACCCACCAATAAAACTGTACAGTCAGAATTTAAATTAGGTCTGAGAGGAATGCCAAGAAATAGTTCTGACAGCCGCAGACTGTCCTACTTAAATGCCTTAGTCACACTTTTGAGCAAGGAGGAAAGAAATAGTTTGGGATTTACAAGTGATGAGTTGATGACATGGTTAGTGTAATAAATTATATTTAAGTAACCATATTCTTTACAAAACTTTGTAACTATTTACCGATAGAAATGATATGCTAACATTGAGTCAAACTGTTGTAGTTATTTTAACTACACACCTACTCAAATAGTTATTTGTGAACTTATTTATTATTGTAAAAATATACTAGTTCTTTTTGCATTATATTAGCATATACATTTTCTGCTTGAATTTATTACAAACATGTTCACAAATTGTGTGAATATTGCCATATGGTTGTTATAGTAAATGATTTACTCATTATTCTTTATTTAATTTTACAGTATTCGTATAAGTCTGGTCGATGAGTCTATGGTTATAAGGGCAGCAGCATTAAGGGTCCTGCGATATTTGATAAAAACAGAAAGTGATGTTGCTACATTTAACACATTGAAGCTGCAATATCTAGTTACAAGGTAATGTTAATAATTGTATTTCTGTATTATTGCGTATGATGTATAAGGTAATTTTAATATTCCATCAATTGTCTTTTAGTTCATGGGAAATACGTAAATCTACATTTACATTTTCTAAAGGCTGACTGGTAGAGAATGCTTTTAGCGTTAAGCCTTTTGTATCTTACTTTCATATGTGGTCAATAAAGTTTTAATAAATAGTAAATAAATCTGAGGAAATCAAAATTTGGGTAATGACTGTAGTTTTTATAGTAAGAACTTCATAAGAGGACTGAAACTTGTTGTATTATTCAAATGTGTTTGTATTTCAAATGTTCTATTCATTCAAAAGGTCAATAGACTTGATGCTGCGTAATGAGGAAGAACGAGCCCAGGCCCTCCGTGTAGTGAGACGAGTGGTTGCCGTGGTGGGGGCTGCTGTTGGTCAGTCCCAGCTGCGCCACCGCGCTGTGTACGTGGACCAGGGGCTTCTGCGCTGCCTTATAGCCGTCACGCGCGCAGGCAACACTGGCGACGGAGCTGGAGATAGGCTGTCCAGGCCCGCCATTGCAACCTTGGCTGAGATATGTATGTTGTTCATGATTTTAGTGTAATTAACCCACTTTATCATTATTGCTTTAAAGTTTATAATAATTATCTATTTAAACGGTATGATTTGAAAAACATAACTAATATTACCAAAAAAAAAAATTGTATACTCTAAAAGCAGGGAAAGCCCATATCTTAGACTATTTATCTGTATAGACTAAGACAATAGACTGTTCAAACTTTGTGCCACCTAAGGTGGCTTTCCTCTAACCCTGCAGACAAGGACTGAGTTGTTTTATAGTTGGCCAGTTTGCATGGATTATGTGTTTTATTCAAGTTATTTTATTGTTCCCATTGTAAATTTTATGTTATTTACATATTATGTACTTTTGCAGTTTTCAGTTTTATAGGGATCCGGTACTTTTAAGCATGCATAGCTGAACCCCACAGCGCTAAGGCTTTATGGTACCATTTAATCTCTTATGAGATGTGTAACATTTATTGTATTATGTGAACAATATAATGTGGAATTATTTTTGTTCCAGGCGTACTAAATCCTGAACTATTCATATCGTGCGGTGGCGTGACGGCAGTAACGCGGCAGCTATCAGAGTGCGCGACGCCGCGGATGGCGGAGGCGCTGTGCGGCGTACTCTTGCACACGCTCAACGATCCCGTCTCGCGGTTCTCCGCAAGGATAGATCTGACCTGCCTGAGTTCGCCGTACTGCGATTTCCATTTTCGACCAGCCGGGACAGATTCTAGCAGGTAAGATGTGACTACAATTGTTAGGACTGTTGTTTTATCTGCTGTCATGTTTTGAACTTTGACCATCATCATTCTCCTGCCATTATCCCGGACTAAGCGTGGTCGGCGCAATATGTTCTCTTCTTCCACTCATTTCTATCTTTTTTGAACTTTGATCAATGTTTATTTTTACCTACCTTTATATTAAGTTATTGAATTAGTTATACATTTGTGCCATCCATATTTTTTATTATCTTAGAAACCTAGTTCTTGGTGCTAAGTCTTGCAAACGATTCAAAATGTAAGGATACAATGAAACAATAACATGTTTTATGTATTGATATTAATTATTTTTTTATGAATTATGAATTCAGTATTTTACATTTGGAAAAAGGCTTTTTGCGAATTAGTTGATAAGAATATTGAAGCAGTCATCAATGTTTTTTGGATCCACGGAACAGAAAAAACAGTGGAAGTGCAATGCAACAACATTGCTACCGGAACCGCTGTCGCCAAACTCACACAAATAAAACAGTAATCATACATTGCATTACAAAAAACATATTCATTTGATTTGTCGTTTCAATGTTAGTCAAAACTAGCATAAGTTACATATCGTACATCTGAAATTAAACCGTCAGTCTTTATAGATAAGATTTGTTTTACTTTAGTGCAGAAAGCATTTACGACGTTTTAAAATTTAAGTCAAACTTGATTCGATTGACAAATAAATTCCGCTATTCGACCATAGATGGCAGTATTCTCAGTGAAAGGAATTATACATTTAATTACGTAGGCCATAAGGTTGATATTTGCGTCATAGGTCGAAATCCATTGCTTCCCGACCAAGGCCACACCACATTGAATTCGAAATCTCATTATCGACATCGATAATGAAAACTAGCTAGCTTCCTTGTTTAATTTGATAAAATAAGAGTTGTTTGAAGTTCAAAACTGTCTCTACTTATATATCCTTTATTTGATATCGAAAAATATAATGTTAAAAAATGTTCAGAGCATATTGTGCTTGATTTGGATGGCAACCAATTAATTCTTCCCGTTGCATCTATCCATTTCTCTTTGACGCTGCCATCTTTGGGAAACCTAAAAATATGTATTATGAAAGTATATTCATTGTACAGAATTGACCTCTCTAGAGATTTATTATAAGTATAGATAAATGAATGCAAGGCAACCTTATATTTCTATGCTATTGTAATGTTATATTTTAAACTAGGCCAACAACTCCGTCCGCGTTGATTTCGGTTTCCACACACAGTGTTGCTATAGATAGCTTCCTCCACAAGCGGTAAGTGGACTAACCAACAAAAAAAAATTTGTCAATTCGAACCAGTAGTTCCTGAGATTAGCGCGTTCAAACGAATCTGGATCAGGAGTTCGTCATAAAAGATAGAGTCAACCATAAAAGATAGACATACATATGCTGTTGCGGGATATTTTTAGACAATTTTGTTTAGAATATTTCCGTCATACCCTATTTCTATGTTACTTTAACCATTAGGGCTGCACACGCGACGGAAGCTTAAAAAATGGAGTAACTTCTCCCGTTTTCCCAACATTTCCCTTCACTACTCTGCTCCTATTGATTGTAGCGTGATGAAAAGTATCCTATAATCTGCCCAGGAGTATGAAGAATAATTGTTCCAAGTTTCGTCAAAATCCGTCGAGTTCCTCCGATCCGAAATCCGAAACAAAAACTAGTTGTTTTTGTTTCTATAAGGAACATACAGACATTTTTGGCATCAGTATCGATCACTAATCACCCCCTGATAGTTATTTTTTAAATATATTGCATGTAGGTACAGATTGACTTCTCTACAGATCTATTATAAGTATAGATTGTCCTTTGATTGTTATCTATCGATAAAACTTACTTCGGACCAGACTACATCACTAATTGAGTAGCGAAAAACTTTCCAGAACGATAAGTTGAATACAATCAATCTAAAATGAACTTTATGTCAACCGTATAAGGTTGTTTTTAACTAGACGTTCTAATAAATAATAAGTAAATTGAAATTAACTAGATTTTATTAGAAAACTATAAAAATTTTACATATCGATGGTACGAAACACCTCCATTTTTAAGATTTTTTCTTCTGCTATCCTTTTTGCACTCTAAAATCGAACAATACGGCATAGCTACGAGAGATTAAATCTGACGCGAGACTAGCGAGTCGATGCGATGTTAGCACACGACTGGGACCAAGTGAGCGTAACTACGCTTAATGTTGGCACGCGTGCCACGCCTACTTTGCACTTCCACTGTTTTTTCTGTTCCGTGTTTGGATCGGTTAATTGCCCATGATGATAGGATTCGCGTGTCATAATTATTAGTTCTGAACTCTGCACACAGCTTGGCCTAGCTTGAATGCTTCTAAGCACTATCGACTTATGAAGTGGTAATAACATACAATTTGACGACCTACTTGGTGTAATGGCCAAGAAGTAGAACAAGTGGTCGCGGGTTCGATCCGACTGTCGGGTTGTAATACCACTGTTGATTCGGAAATGTGTAACACAAGTGCTTAAGCTACTTATCACGTTGTCAGATCAATGTTTGTGATGTTTTGAGATATTTATTGCTTACTAGCGGCCGCCCGCGACTCCGTCCGCGTGGATTTCGATATCCAATATCCTATGTGTTATTGTGATGTATAAGCTATATTGTGGTAAAGTTTCATTCAAATCCATTCAGTAGTTTTTACGTGAAAGAGTAACAAACATCCATACATCCATACATCCATACATCCACACATACAAACTTTCGCCTTTATAATAGTAGTAGGACTATCTGACCCGACAGACATCGTCCTGTCAAAAAAATTGTAATCTGGCAGGGCTGTTTTTAGGGTTTTCCCGGCAATTATTCGTTTTTTTCTCGCCGTAAGAATAATCCTTGGACTTCAACGAACATTTAAAAAAAAATTGCCCAAATGGGTTCAGGCGTTATTGAGTTATGCGCTTACCAACACATTTTGCGATTCATTTCTTACACTAGTATTATTTAACGGGACTTGACGCGATATTAATTATGTAGTATATGTATGTATACTACTTACTGCTTGACGTTTCGGCTGCGTTACAACAACAGCCGTGGTCGCAAGCGGACTGGTGATGCGGGGCGTCGTCTGTCAATTATACTACATAATTAATATCGCGTTAAGTCCCGTTAAATAATATTAGTGTCATAATGCAACGCGAAAGTCTAAAATCTTATATTAACTTTCTTTACGGCCGTGTAACTGCTCTCCGACGAGCATTTTCCAATGTGAATCTTACCTTTGATTGCGTCAGGGACGAGCGCGAGATGCGGTTCACGTGCAGCCGTCTAGCGCTGCTGTGCGTGCTCCGCAGCTGGCCGGGGCTGCTGCACTTCTGCCACCCGCGCAGCGCCGGCGGCCTGCACGCGCTCGTCGCCGCGCTCTACCTGCCCCGTCTGGAGGTCCGGGTGAGTACTCAACTACCGACCTTATCACATGAGGCATAAGGTAGCGTTTCCACATAAGCTGAGCTGCGCGGAGCTGAGCAGAGACTTTTTTTTTATGTCAGAGGCGGGCAACGAGCTAGCTGGTCGCTTGATGGTAAGCAATCACCGCCGCCCATGAACATCCGCGACACCAGAGGTATCCTTGATGTGTTGCCGGCCGTAACCCCATACCCTCCCCAACTGAGCTCTGGCAACCTTACTCACCAGCAGAAAAATAGCACAACAGTTACGAAGTGATACTTCACTGCAGTCTTCTGTAAGGTGGAGGTACTACCCCAGACGAGCGGCTCATTCGAGTGGAATTTCCACAACGCTCTACCTCTCTTGCTGAGTGCGCGGAGCTGAGCAGAGACGTGTAATAATAATACCCCTCCTAGCCGAATTCGGCCACGGCGGCCAATCTTACGATCAGCCAAGTACGCAGGATATATTATAGAGCACAAGCGCGTGCGCAAGCACAGGTGCACTCACTATTCCCTCACTCTCATAATTCGATGGGACAGCAATCTGACACGACTGTAGCGAGATCAGGCGCAGGACCAACGGTTTTACGTGCTTTCCGAGGCACGGGAGTGTAATTACACCGCCAACTACCAAACTCCGGACTGTATCTGTGTTATCACAACTGAAAACATAGACACAATTTCATCGGTCCGACCTGGGATTCGAGCCCAGGACCTCCGGCGCGGCCGCCGCATTAAAGTGCGACACACTAGCAACTGCGCCACGGAGGCAGGTACTGACCTTATGACATGGGGCATAAGGGAACGTTTCCACATAAGCTGAGCTGCGCGGAGCTGAGCAGAGACGTGTAAATATTTACCAATCACATTGCTCAAAATACACATCTCATCTCTGGTCCGATTCTGATTGGTCAATTTTTACACGTCTCTGCTCAGCTCCGCGCAGCTCAGCTTATGTGGAACCGCACCCTAAGACCTTCTATTGAACTGCAAGTGTTTTAGTACCTACAGGTACTGGCTAACAATTTGAACAAATAAATGAGGTGCGCTGAAGTAGTTTTTAGATCTCATCGGGTATCAAGCGAGTCCCGGCGGACGAAAGCGCGTTCCGTTTGGGTCCTTTGTCCACATGCGCAAACGACATCAAGCTTGATCAAAAAGTTTGCCGGCATCTAAATCTTGATATGCTTACTTTAATATGTTTAACAACGACGTACTTAACGTTAATGATTTTTCTTTGCAGAAAGCAATATTAGATCTTCTATATGAACTTGTTGGATTGCCACAACCTGAATGGACGGATGAGATTTCAGTAGCATTGGATGCCGTGGACCCATCTGATTTTCAAGTATGTGTCACAATAAGGAACTTTTTGTGATGTAAAAATCTTGATGTGATTGTTATAATTTGTTTCTAATTGTTTAGGATTCATGGCGACTAAACGAAGGGTTTGTTGCTGCTGAAGGCACTGCCATATTACCTCATTTAAGCGCTACTGGCCCTGATATAAGTGAAATTCATCTTGCCCTTTTACTTCAGTGCTTTTTAGAGGTATGCTGTTGGTTAAGAATAATTTAGTCAACTATTATTATTTTTTGGTGGAATGGTTAAAAATTGTCGTCTTTTTTTTCAGGCTGGATTATTAGACGGGCTAGCTGAAGTAATCGTAACAAGTGATACATTTATATCAGTCAGAGCAACAGTGTTACTAGGTCAACTATTACATTTAATACATTTGTTCCTACCGACTCAAATATGTAGTATAACGCCGGCGCTCCCGTCGCTGATGTCGCAGGCGTCGGCGGGCAAGCCGCAGGCTTTAGCCGCTATTGCGGCCTTGCGGAGACTGCACTCCATGCTCGAGGCGCGCCCTGCGAGCAGTAGCTTGTTCCTAGACCATATCATACAGTATTGTAGCGGTGCATTTAAAGAAAAAATCGAAGATAACACTAAAAGTAGAAAAGAAAAGGACAATGCCAACATGGCTAAGCCGAAACACGACAGTTCCCTGCACAAGGACAACAGCGTCGAGTTCCTCGACGACTCCGACAACGAGAATGAGCCTAAAAGGCACAGCTTCGGCTCGCGCTCCGAACTCTCTAATCGTAACGTTGGTGTGTTAGTGAAAAGCAAAAGTGTCAGCTCACGGACTAGTGTAGTTAGTAAAGTGACGAAATCGGCCAAACTGAATCGGTTGAAGCTGTTCGAACGAGATAGTGATAGTTTAATACGGTACACTTTAGTTATGCAGAACAAAGACGGGAACACGTGGGATTGGGAAATAATACGGACGATTTTGAAGGTAAGCATATTCTTCTTTAAAAAGAGAGATTTTTTTAGGTCTTCGTCTTTCATTGGTTTTTGTAGAGATAGATATTCCGTAGTATACAATAACACTAAAACAATGTTCACATTAAAATGAAATGTTTTTTTTACAATTAGGTAGCGTTTGATTAAATTCTTATTACAATACTTAGGAAAACGACAGCGCGCCTCTTCTGAATCTGAATGACAGCGGCCACAGGGCTTGGGTCGGTCGCATAATCAACTACCTGAAGCCATCATCTAATAAGTACTCGCACACTGATCTGTCTACCACTGGCCACGGTCATTCGGCTACGCGAGCCGGCTGTCAGCTGATCAGACATCTGTTGAGGCATAACGATGTAAGTATTCAATTTAAATAAAGTTGACTAACTTGAAGAAACTGCAGCATAACTTAAAGTAACTCTTATTTAACTTAAAGTGACTGAAACTAAACTTGAAGTAACTCAGTCTTAACTTGATGTTCCACAAACCTGACTTGAAGTAAAAGAAACTTTTACCCAAAACTCAAACTCAAAATTGGGTTGATTATAAGTCACTGTGAAACAAATCATATGTCTTAAAAGTCTGTCATTATTAACCAATTAAAATCAATATTTATTTCAGCCTGACTGCCATAGAATGTTGGAAGAGTTGTTCAACGACGTCAGCCGTCAGATCGAAGCGATAGAGACCGGTATAAAGGCTCACGGCTGTCTATTCAGTCCGCAGCACATGTGCAACACTATGTGTCAAATGTACTTCCTCTTTATTGGCCAATTGTGTCATTCACACACAGGGCTCAGACTTTTCAAGGAGACTAGGTTATATGAAAAGTAAGTAGTAACTATGACCGTACAGACAACATAAAACATCACTATTAATGCATTTTATTAAAACATACATGTTAATTTTCAGCCTATTGGAGCTGTCAACTAAAACACACCATAGTTGTTACGTGAAGTTGGTCATATCGAGTTTAGATTACACTTTAGATTCGTTTCCCCGCGATATTCTTGCCAAAACCCTAACATGCAGTATACAAGCCTCAAGATTGTACACAACACAGTTCCTAAATGTTTTACTAAGGGCGTCGAGAAAGTCTCACGAACTAGTTCGGAGAAAGGCTAAGTTGAAGAAGAATTTTATTCAAGAAACAATGAAAACGCCGCACAGAGACGATCCGGATGTTAATCATGGAGTGGATATGGACACGTGGATATTACAAATGTTGGTCGGACAAGTGAAGGACGAATCGAAACAGGTCGTGAAGTGCGCTCTTGCCATTTTGGAGGAAGCCTATAGTGTGCCTGTAAGTATTACAGAACTTATTATTTTACTCTTAGTGTGGTTGTAAGTATTACAGAATTTATTATTTTACTCTTAAATGAATCGCAAAAATTAGACTGAGAGATTGTTATTCAATGCAATTGAATTAATGTTCCGTTAGTATGCCACAATGTTTTTAATGTTCAACAGCCATTACTTCAAATCGTGTTTCAATACGATGCTTACCGATGTCATTTAATTTGTTTTTTTTTTATATTTTAGACGTATTTCGACAAGCTGATGTCGATGAAGGAGACACTCTGCCAGAACTGTCGCTTGGACAAGCACGCGGAGCCGGCTACGATGGACTTCTCAACCGTCGGCGACCGCGGGTACCTGCTCTGGCTCGGGCTAGAAGTCGCTGCGGCTGTCCATACATCTGACGTCAAGTCTGTCGCGTTCCTGAAGAAGCATCTCGAGTATTGGACCAAGTTTTATAACTACAGGTACGAGTGATTTGATTTTTGATATTTTGTTTGTACATTTACCACGATAATAAGTTATTAATTACCTATACCATAATATTATTGCGTAAATCTCGAAAATGCAGGTTATTGATTGGTATTTATAAAAACTATTAAGTATGTCGATTTGTTTCCTAGCACATTAATAATACAAGCTGCCAGCTAAGCTCGGAACTAGGCAAATCGGTGTCACTCCAAGGAATTTAGTTTATACAGTCCCGCACATCGGTCCTTCGTGCCGGATCAACGGAGGCGACTCGGTCCGCGAGAAGAGCCGATGCCGTTAAATTTCACTCTTTCCGAGGACTACCTCCAATGGGGGGTTACGCAAATGAAAAATCCGCTGCAGTGCAAATCCGTGCAAACATTTGTGTGCATGAACATGTCTGTTTGTCCTGGGTGTTATATGTATCTATTTATGTATATTTGTAATACCACTGTTGATTCTGATGCCTGTAACACAAGAGCTTAAGCTACTTAACACGGGGTCAGATCAATGTATGTGATGTTGTAAAAGAAAAAAAAACCCTAGCAGTTGATCCGGCACGAAGGACCGATGTACGGGACTGTATTTTAATTCCTTGGGGTGACACTAGTTTGTCTAGCTCCAAGCTACGTTTGAAATATGGACGCTATGCAACAAGCAAACACCGTCAATATTTAATTGGTGCATTAGATACGTGCGCCTGGTGGAGGCGGGCGTGCACGAGGCGCTGACGCTGACGGAGGCGGGCGGCGGGCGGCCGGCGCCGCGCACCCGGCGCGCCGCGCGCCCGCCGCACCACCTGCACCACGCGCTGGCCGCGCGCGCACCGCCTGCCCTCGCGCGTGCGCTGCTCGCCACGGTGTTGCCTAACCATTACAAGGTACGACGAAAGTATTCAATCGACTTTAAACTTAATGCGTGACAGTTAGGGTTCAATATCAGTTGAAGAGTGTTGACAGTTGTGGTAGACGAATGTACCGTTCACTGTAAATATGTACATCGCAGCCAATTGCTAAAAATGCTAAAATAGCCCCTCAATCAAACATCTAGCCATTGGACTGAACAATCATACTTCTAGCTTCTTAATTGAATATTTGAGGAGCTCGAAACGTTCAAATTTACAGCTGATTGAAAAACAGCCTTCTAATTGTATTTGTTCAGAACGAAATATAGCGTAAACTTACCTGTGTTTTTGATTGTTTCAAGATATTTTTCAGAAACAAAGTAGTAAATATACGTTACTAGTGTTATTAAAGAGTCAGAAAATGTGGAGGCACATTCGGTTGAAACGAGTGAATCAAAGTTTATACAATTATTCGAAGAAAAATTAAACAAGTGGAGACTCTTTGAAATGATATTATGGCTAGACGGCGCAGTGGTAACGATAAAAAATATTTTTTCTAGATATTACAACGTCAAAAATGCGCATCAGAACAAGAAATAGTCGATTTGAAAGCGTCTCTCTGGGCGGTCGGGAACACGGCGGTGACGGCGCAGGGGCTGCAGCAGCTGATGAACCTGTCCAACAACTACCTCGAGGACTCGGTGCCGGTGCACATAGTGCGGCTCGCCAAGTACAGCCCGGTGTACTCCGTGCGCGCGACGGCGTTCTACGTGCTCGGACTCATCGGCAGCACGTATGATGGTGCTAACGTGCTCGCTGAACTCGGTGAGACTTGGCGCTTTCTCTAGATATTAAAACGAAAGCCTCTCTCTGGGCGGTCGGAACTTGTCCAACAACTACCTCGAGCACTCGGTGCCGGTGCACATAGTGCGGCTCGCCAAGTACAGCCCGGTGTACTCGGTGCGCGCGACAGCGTTCTACGTGCTCGGACTCATCGGCAGCACGTATGATGGTGCTAACGTGCTCGCCGAACTCGGTAAGACTTGGCACTTTCTCTAGATATTAAAATGAAAGCCTCTCTCTGGGCGGTCGGAGCTTGTCCAACAACTACCTCGAGGACTCGGTGCCGGTGCACATAGTGCGGCTCGCCAAGTACAGCCCGGTGTACTCGGTGCGCGCGACAGCGTTCTACGTGCTCGGACTCATCGGGAGCACGTATGATGGTGCTAACGTGCTCGCCGAACTCGGTAAGACTTGGCGCTTTCTCTAGATATTAAAATGAAAGCCTCTCTCTGGGCGGTCGGAGCTTGTCCAACAACTACCTCGAGGACTCGGTGCCGGTGCACATAGTGCGGCTCGCCAAGTACAGCCCGGTGTACTCGGTGCGCGCGACAGCGTTCTACGTGCTCGGACTCATCGGCAGCACGTATGATGGTGCTAACGTGCTCGCTGAACTCGGACAGAAATGGCGATATCTATAGATATTGCGGCAAAATTCTCTCTCTGGGCGGTCGGAGCTCATCCAACAACTACCTCGAGGACTCGGTGCCGGTGCACATAGTGCGGTTATCCAAGTACAGCCACGGATACTTTGTGCGCCCGACAGTGTTCTACGTGCGCGGGCTTATGGGTAGCACGTGCGATGCTGCTATCGTAATGACGGTAAGACTTGGTGCATACCAACAAGGACAGGTCTATACATGTCCTCATAAAATTAATGTTATTTGCCGCCTTCCACGCCGATCTGGTCTGGATTTTTAAATAAAATGTGTGTGTGCTCGAGGGTATAAAAATTATAGTCCCTATAAAAACGATGCATTATCTGCATTTGTATTCCCACAATCCAATATGACCAGGAAATATTTCATGATTGGTCTGTTTGTGTCTGAATTATGTATTTCAGTTTCTCACATCCGAATGAATCAGCACACAAAGCCAATTCCTTCCTTTTTTAGGGGTAATATGTTTTGTATGCAATCTGTAACATTAGTTATTTGTGTCGAAAAATACATAGTACAGTGTGTTTTTCTTTAACTTACAAGAAAGCTTGTCGAAAATTTGCTACACTCGTAATGTTTTCAATGATGGAGACCTGAGCCCCGCAGTGGGTGATAGGCATATACTTTGACTATAATAATTCCCCTTTATAATTAAATCTTTGCTACATAATATTTTCATGGCTTTTCAGGTTGGCTATGCGTGCGGCACACGAGACACGATCAGTTCCCAGTGATACCGGAGGAGATGTACCCGACCATTTACGATTCGAGCGGGAACCAGTACTTCGTGACGTCGCCTGACCGCCGGTTCAACTACGACGCAGACATCAGCGAGCACTCCGACCATACCGACCAGAGCACGGCGGAGAGCCTGCACTCGGATATTACGAAGCATTTGAACAAAGTCGGCACGATACTCGCCGAACAAGCGGAGGTTAACCAAGACGTCGTCGACTGTAAAGCGAGCTTTACTATCGAAGGTACTTTAATGTATTATTATGTAGGTTCTTTTTTAGATCTCTGTCTATGGTCCACATGGATATTTGATGATTTTAAAAATTGTTTAACAGTAACTTTGACTAAACAAGACAAATCCCAATATGCAGTACATTAGTGGTATCAAGAGGAGTTAGCTTGAGTTGGGTTGCTGTTGTACCACGCTTAGGCCTGTTTAGTCATATGCGTGTATCCGTTATCCTATAACCTTGGATCCTTCAAGAGAAGCGTGAAGAAATATCTTGCAGGCCGGTTTGGCAATGCCAACGGATATACCACTTTGGTACTGAATCCGTTTTCATGGCAATTAAGGCTCCTCTGTTGCTTACCTATAGGCAGATTGGAACGAATAAACCGCGTTAATATATAAAAAAAATGTGTTTACAATGAAACACTGTCTCAAATCTTATACTTTTATACTTTTTTAGGACGAAGAGAAGACAAAAGAAAATCGCACACTCTCCCAACGCAAGGATGCAGCAGCTCGCACGACCGGCCTATTCTCTCCGAGTCGCGGACGGTGGACATTCTCCGCGACTGCCTGAACTACGAGCGGCAGAACAACCGGCTCATCGGGCGGATGAACTCGCTCGAACATCACGAAGGTCGCGTCAGGAACACGAGCGAATCTAGCACGAGCGGAGTGAGCAGTTGCGACTCGTTCCTCGGGAAATACGCTATTCCGTGAGTGTCTGTGTTTTGTTAAATGTCTTAATGTGTATGAAGGAACAACGCTTAGTTCTTTTAAATGTTTTCGGTTAAAATAACAGGGGATTTAATTTGTGTATCTTTTAACTATCGTTATTTGCTTTGTCTCATGAAGCATTAAGTCTTTGAAGACTAGGAGTAATATGTAGGTACACTCGCAAATTAACAAAATTTCCAATACATGCAACGTAATTAATTACACAGCCTTCTGTAAATGTATTAAAATTGATTTACAATATTTTCTTCCAGTGATAGAATCTTAACTCTCAGCCCTATCCCAAGCTCATCAAGCCTTTACGGAATGAAAAGTAGCAGTAGTTCATATCGGCCTAAAATCTCCGAACTACAACGACGTATTTCTACATCAAGTAAGCATATCTTTACATTAATGGTATAAACATTTTATTTATATTTCTCTGGCATATTCTTATTTATTAAACGTAATATAATTGCAGGTTTTACGGGTGCAGACGTAGCAAGTTCGCCTCCTAGCCAAACAGACATAGCCGGATTTGCAACTTTAAAGTCTTTAAACAGAAGGTAATACAAAACTGTAGTTCTGTAGAATAATTTGATCCTGTTGAACATTTTATTAATATCGACGACCCGCTTGGTGTAATGGTCAAATTGTTGCCTATTACGCAAGAGGTCGCGGGTTTGATCCCCGCACAGGACAAACATTTGTGTGCATGAACATGTCTGTTTGTCCTGGTCTGGGTGTTATATGTATCTATTTATGTATATTTGTAATACCACTGTTGATTCTGATGCCTGTAACACAAGTGCTTAAGCTACTTAACACGGGGTCAGATCAATGTATGTGATGTTGTGAAATATTTATTTATTTATTTATTAAAATAACGTGTTTCTACTTATTCGTTTCCAGACCCCACGTATCTGAAAGTGCCGCCACAGGTTCAAGCGACCTAGATGACCTAAGTTGGTTGTTGTCAGAAAGCAACAGACGAACTAAACCCTTTTCATCGCTACGGGACAGGGCAAAGTCTACGAGAGAAAGGATGACAAAGTTGAGGTAATAATTGACAAATTTAATAGTATAGGTGATTCCGAATAATTTTGAGTGAGAAAGTGAATGTCTTTCATGTTATACATTCGGGTTGATTTATTTAAACATACTTTTTATATAACTAATAGAAGGAGGTGTTAATAATATACCTTACCATACAAAAACCAAAGATGCACAGTCTCGAACAAAAGTAACAGTCAATACTGTCACCAAAAACTCAAAGTCAAACTATGAACATTATTATTTGCAAATGAAACTTTACTCAGATTACTTAAGATTGTTTTCACAAGGTAGTGTTCAAAATTGAGATGACGCGGGTGACGCAAGACTGTTTGAAATAAGCGCATTCTGAACTTATTCTTTCGGGACGTTTAAGAGACGTTGATTTTGTATCTTGGGTTTTTGTATATCAATGACCGGAACCTCATAAGAGATACAAGAGCGATGGTGGCCTAGTGGTACGGACGGCGCCTCACATACGTGAGGTCGGCTGTTCGAATCCGGGCCCACACATCGGGATTTTTCGAAATCTATGTGTGGATTTGTGCCATTAGCTCGGCGGTGAGGGAAAATACCGTGAGGAAACCTGCACATTCAGTGATTTCTGACTTTAGTTCAGTTAGATCTGAATGTATAACCATGATTCAATCTGTCTGGTTCCCCTCTATGGGTCACGAAGGTCTGATGGCAGTCGCTTCACTGTAATAACCAGACTTGCCAAATCCTGGATCATGGCCAAAGCGGCCCTCGTATAGAAACGGGATAAACGCTAGGAAGAAGAATGACCGGAACCTCATAAATATTCCAATATGTGTCCCGCAGCCTGCTCGAGTACGACTGGAAGCCGCTGTCGGCGAGCGGCGGCGGCGGCGGGGAGGGGCGCGGCTCCCCGGCGCGACGCACGCGGCGCCCGCCCGCGCCGCCGCCGCCGCGACACGCCATGCCGCCCGCATACATCGGCATCTGCCTGCCTAGGGATCTTATGGATATCTTTCCGAGGTAATATGTTTCCCGCAGCCTGCTCGAGTACGACTGGAAGCCGCTGTCGGCGGGCGGCGGCGGCGGCGGGGAGGGACGCGGCTCGCCGGCGCGACGCACGCGGCGCCCGCCCGCGCCGCCGCCGCCGCGACACGCCGCGCCGCCCGCATACATCGGCATCTGCCTGCCCAGGGATCTTATGGATATCTTTCCAAGGTAGGGCGGTACGACGGAACTTTGCTGGCCATTTGATTGTTTGCGCCTTTTCAATTAGGTGAAAGCTGAAAAATTGCTCATTTTGAAATAGTGGTAATTAATATATAATATAACTATCACATTATATTTTCGTGAAAACTGAAAATTGTTAAATACTCGGTGAGTTTTATTTAGAAAAATTTAATTGGTGTCCGAGTATGTTGAGAATGTCAAACCATAAAAGTCCTTGTACAGAAACCCACTAGGCTGAAAAAACACGACCGAAGAACGCAAAATTACGCAATACGCACCCAATGTATTTCTAAATGGAGGATGACATACTGCCTAAATTAAGTATCGTTATATTGTATAGAAAAAAAAACTTGGATCGCGTTCTTTTCGCTTATGCTGTTTCTTTACTTTATTTAACTTTTTGCCTAATGGAAAATTTATTTGTGTAAAAGTAATATAATTTTTACTAGTACTGTTAGTCTGCTTAGCATTTAATAAGGTTCCGTGTGATCTTATAGTGATGTAACTGTTTCAGGGACAGCGATAGCAAAGACAGTGATGAAGGCGAGAACAAGCCGGATAACTCGCGACGGAACCGCGTGCCGTCCTTCCTCGCGGAATCGAGCAATGCGAGCACGGACAACAAGTCGCGCGCCACTCCCGATAGTCAGAAACTGACTTCGTATAGAGGTATGATCTTTTATAAATTAGTTAGCCAAATCTTTGATAAGGTACTTTTAGTCTAGTCTATTTAGTTTAGTCCTCAATTTTTATAACATGTTTGCTTCAAGGTTTGCTTAGGACATGTGCACAAGCCTAAATTATTTATTCATATTATTTCAGCATCAGCTGGAGCAACGGGTTTCGGTAATTTAGGAGTACACGCTAACAACATTAGTGGAACAGCCAAAGATAGATCAGGTTTAAATTCTTCGATCGTAGCCGAAGTTACAACACCTGTCCATAGCATCGCTGAAGAGAGGCCCCAAGACTTGAATAGCAGTAACACGACGACAGAAACCGGGACAAGTACGCCTAATGTGTCCAACAATACGGATAACACGGAGAAGGGTGAAAGTAAAGCTCCGCCTAAAGAGTTAGCGCCCCTGACTGTAGACGCAGAAAATGCTAATGTGAACAAGGCTCAAGCAGCCGCAGATAATGATAATAGTTTGAGCCTTGGCGTGACCAGCCGGAACGCTAATAGATGGCGCCACTCAACAAGTGATTGTTTGGCATGCGTGCGCACGAGGCCTCCGTCGTCCCACGAACTGCGAGAAGCTTTCTTTGCTGGTAAGTAGATCGATATTATAAATAAATTAACAAAACGCTGCTTTAATCTCAATGTAAAAATTAGAACAACAATGATATATATCCGTTAATAAATTCCTTTGGTTACGGAGGGCTGCTGGTTTCCTGGTCAACTTACTAACATTTGGATTCCTAGAAAAAAAGAAGCGGCGCTTATAAAGTGGTTCTTTACGCCACTAATTGAAAGGTGTCCTATGATTAAGTACATAATTTTGTTGTTACCGAAATGTAGATGCACTTTACAAATCTGGTACGGTTTGATGGCCTAGTAGCTGGATGGTAAGAGCGATTCTTCACAAGAGTGAGGTTGGCGCTTCAATTCCGGCCAAGCACGCACCATTGAATTATCAAATTAGTTGTTGTGTGTTTCATTTTATCCAGTGCTCACGACCCTCAGTAATGAGGAATACGCCTCATGGGAGGGATAATAATCAGGTAAAATGCATGTGTATCAGGTATGGACACGTCGGGATCGCTGGAGGTGCGCAGTCCGCCGAGCAGCCCCGCGGCCGAGCGCTCGCCCCACGCTGAGGTGTTGCACCACGCGCACTACATGTCCAACCCCACGCATCTCAGACAGGTCAGTAAATTATTCTTTAATAGCGGCCGCCCGCGACTCCGTCCGCGTGGATTTCTTTTTTTCGAAATAAAAAGTAGCCTATGTTCTGTCTCAGGGTCTAAAGATTGTCTGTACCAAATTTCATCAAAATCGGTTGCGAGGTTTAAGCGGGAAAGCGTAACAGACAGACAGACAGACAGAGTTACTTTCGCATTTATAATATTAGTTGGGATGTTAAGTTTAGTGCTGCAAGAAATAACAATAGCCAAAAGTGGTAATTGTCTTATGGGCTACATAAGTAGCATTGTATTGTTAAAATAATGCTTGAGAAATAATACCTAGCATTTAAAAATGCTTCAATAAAATATACAAAAAGCATTGTATTGCTTCTTTAGATACAGTTTGTGGCTTCATTGTCAACTTTGAGTTTAATGTCAAATGTTAATCACGCAACAAACTCTCAACTGTCAAGATTTTTTTGAAAGTTGATTACTTTTCCACGGGATACACACGCTTGCCCGAATTTCATTTGCCATAATTTCATCTGCTATAATATTCAACAGATAGAATATTGTTTCCCATAAATTTCATATGTCATACTCATTGTTTGCTATACAAGTCACTTGCTAGAAACTTTATGTCCCATAAAGCCATTTGCAATAACATGATTTGTTATAATCATCAAAAACCATAATAATTATATGCCATAAAATCACTTGCCATCCGAATTGGTTGTTAGAAGGTTGGAGACCCCTCATTTTTATGCCGCAAAAAAGATTAGATTAGGTGAAAACATGAAAGTTGCCAGAAAGGTGATAAAATTTGCGAAAAAGCAATATGTAATTATGTTTAGGTTACGATTGTGTTTGGTTTAGGTTAGGTTAGAACATGAAAGTCAACGCACGAGCCGAGCGAGCGAAGCGAGCGTGCCGCGGCAGCGGCCGGCGAAGTGCCAGAGATCTAATCGTTTTTTACGTCGTTTGTTAGTTTAGGTTAAACTTAGGTAAGGTTTAGGTTAGGTTAGGTTAGAACATGAAAGTCAACGCACGAGCCGAGCGAGCGAAGCGAGCGTGCTGCGGCAGCGGCCGGCGAAGTGCCAGAGATCTAATCGTTTTTTACGTCGTTTGTTAGTTTAGGTTAAACTTAGGTAAGGTTTAGGTTAGGTTAGGTTAGAACATGAAAGTCAACGCACGAGCCGAGCGAGCGAAGCGAGCGTGCTGCGGCAGCGGCCGGCGAAGTGCCAGAGATCTAATCGTTTTTTACGTCGTTTGTTAGTTTAGGTTAAACTTAGGTAAGGTTTAGGTTAGGTTAGGTTAGAACATGAAAGTCAACGCACATTCGACATTAATATTTTATGTGGCATTTAAATATTCTGTTAAATAATATTATTGTAATTAATATTATGGATGACAAAGCTTATGGAAATTGTATCATTATGAAATCTAAGGTTCGGGAAAACAAGAATATGACACATAAATTATATGGTAAACAAAACATTCGGGCAAATGAAATTCGGGCAAGTGAAATTCTGGCAAATGAGTATTATTGCATATAATTTTCGGGAAAACAACAGACAACCCTTTTCCACACTTCAACTATACACATACAAATGCAATTCAGCTGCACTTACTAATTGGCAGTTTACTAGTGGCCATTATTCCTCTAAGGTAATGTTTGGACAATGTTCAGAGCCTGACTATCCATTGTTCGGTAATCGCAGACGCGGTCGGCGCTGCTGTCGCTGAAGCAGCGGCACCCGGACGTGTTCCGCAGCGCGTGCGTGTACTCGGACGTGTGCGGGCTGCTCGCGCGCGACACGTACATGCTGTGCGCGCGCCGCTTCCTGCAGGAGCTGTTCCTCGACGCGAGCTTCGACTGCTTCGCCGCCGCGCCCGCCGCGCTGCTCGACCGCCGCGCCGGCGACGCCCGCGACCACCAATAGCGGTGACGGCACGCGCTCTCGCCGGCGTGTGCGCCCGCCGGGTGATTATAGGCAACGTTCGTCGCACTCCCGCGCCCGAGTGACGGGTAATCCGATGAGCCGCAGTGACATGTCGACCATCCGTAGCTGTGACGTCACGCACTCCCGCCTGCCTGCTTTAACGCCTAATGGGCAATTACAGGCAACGATAGTCGCACCCCCGCACCGGCGTGATGGGTAATCTGATTAGCCGCAGCGACGTTGCAACTACCAATAGCGGTGACGTCACGCGCTCCCGCCTGCGTGTGCGCCCGCTGGGTAATTACAGGCAACGATAGTCGCACACTCGCGCCTTCGTAATGGCTAATCCGATGAGCCGCTGCGACGTTGCAACCACCAATAGCGGTGACGTCACGCGCATCCGCCTACGTGTGCGTAATCACAGGCAACGGTTATCCGATGAGCAGCATCGAAGTGTCTACAACCAGTAGTGACGTCACGTATTACCTGCTCGTGCGCCTGGTGGGTAATTACAGGCAACGTGCGTCGCACCCCACGCCTGCGTAGTGGCTAATCCGATTAGCCGCAGCGACGTTGCAACCACCAATAACGGCGACGGCACGCGCTCTTGCCTGCGTGTGCGCCCGGTGGGTAATTACAGGTAACGGTTATCCGATGAGCAGCATCGACGTGTCGACAGCCAGGAGTGACGTCACGCATTACCTGCCCGTGCGCCTGGTGGATAATTACTGCCGCGCCTGCGAAATGGGTAATCTGATTAGCCGCAGCAACGTGTCGACAACCAGTAGTGACGTTATGCGCTCCCGCATGCGTGTGCGCCCGGTGGGTGATTACGTCATCATTGGCCACAGCATCTATGCAGATGATTGGGTGATTACAGGCGACGTGTCAACCTCTGTAGTGATGGCATCACTCTCCGCTCCCTGTCCGTGCGCCCGGTGGGTGGTGCCGACCACCGACCGTGGGTGGTACCGATCGTTACTCGCTTGTGTCTTGCGACTGCGTAACGGGAAATCTAGCGAGCAGCTGTGATGTGTCGAACACCAGTTGCGGTGACGTCACGCCCTCCCGCCTGCGTGTGCATCCGTGGGGTTATCACTGGCGACGCAATAAACTGACCTACCTACACGTAACCTACACACACTACCTTACTGTACGTCTTAACCACAAGTTTAACATTTAGTGGACACCTAAACGTTAAACTTTTGGTTAACAATTTACAAATTACATATTTAAAGATATGACTCGGGCATCGATCCGAGTCGTCTTATTCTGCTTGAGAAATAATGGCGTTGCGCAGCCATCGATTCCCATAATACGGCGCCATGATTGCCTATCTTCATAATTCGGTATAGTAATAATTATTACTTATTTGATCTTAAAAGGGTAAAGTATAGGCATTTCGAGTTAGTCCTGTCTGGGTTATATATATGACTATATGATTCCTAGATTCGTATGAAAGATGCAAAATGGTTCGTTAATATCGGTTCGAAGGTTGCGCAGCGATTTTGAACGGGCCAAATAACCTCAGACTGCAGCTTCCGAATCGCTGCCAATAATCGAAGACTGTAACAATTTAAGAAAAAAAAAAACGTGCTTCTTGACGCAAAGTAACGTGATGCTTGTGGCAACTGACCGCTTGCAGTGCCTAGGAAGGCCTTAGTGTAGTCGGGGGGCGTCCTGCGCCTCGATAGCTTAGACTGGGGATTTAATCATATAACGGTGTTTTGGAATAAATAAGAATGTATAGTAATGAAAATTAAGTTTAATTGGATTTTCAAATGTTTTGAGCAATAATTACTTTGAATGTTTAGATTTAACCAGTAACCCTAGTTTAAAATGTGTTTTGATGTTTATTATGTATTAGTGTTTAAGTATGATCTAGATTCTTTGAGATGGATGGAAAAGATGTTTGTCATATTGCTGGTGCCGAGACAACAGACGCTTTGCGCCTCCCGAATAATTTTTACTTCAATATCTCCTGTACCGTCATAGGATTTAGCACACTAGTCCTGTCCTACGAGTTGAGATAGTATACAATTGAATAGTAATTGAATATTAAGGACCTCTGATTAATTAATAACATTGTATGTACTACCTATACTAATATGTTGGTAATAATTATTTCGATGGTTTAACTTCCTATTAGTCTTATTCTCAATATTTATAGTTGTGTTTATAAATAATTCATTACACGTGACAAGCGTATTGTTATGAAGTAATTTAAAAATATAAACATTTTAATTGTATTTACATATTAAGGCAAAGTATAAGATTAAGCTCTTTAGATATTGCTGTATTGCGTTTAGCAGTTACATGTTTAGTAATTTATATTATTTTATAAGATAAGTTATGTATGATGTGTTAAACGAATCTTCCATTATCTGAGTTCTGATATTGTTCCTTTTGTAACGGTGTTTGTTTAATGAGTATCCTACATTTAAATATCTGAAGCCGCATTTACCTAAATCGTATTAGTAGAAGCCGTTGGTAAAGCGCCCGTGTCACCCTCACACTTCGACAATAGTTAGACTGAGTATCGCACCATTCCCATACCCCGTAATTTATTTGATCTTGTGATGTATCCCACCTATAGAAATGACGCGAGATATTTCCTAACATAGTTTTACATTCATTTCACGCAATATATTGATAGACATGTAGGTTATACTATACAATTGTGTTCAATTTTGTCTTTTACATGAAATATGCATTTAATTTGTCTTAGAAATGTTGTTATTTAACAAACTCAAACAGAATTACAATTTATTTTAGTAATTTAATGATATTATAACACCCAAATGGATATCAGAAAAATCGAATGCTATTTATCTATTTGTTGAAATCATTGTTAACGTTCAAGAGTAAAACTTAGTGTGTTAAGTTAATTTTCATTTGATTTTTAAACTATCAAAGTGTATAGAGAATTATTCAAAGATACACCACAGTATTTCTAGGAATGTGTTAATTTCGTACTGTTGTAATTGGATTCTCGATTACTGCATTTAATTAATACCTTACCATATTCATACTTATCTAGTATATACTTGTTTTCTTATTGCTTATGTTGGTAATTTATTTACCTGTTTGGTGAATTATGTTCCGTTATGAATAAAAACTAGTCTGTTAAAACCACTTTATATGTAGTCTGTTGGCCTTTTTCATAATCAATGTGTATGAATATCTCCTAGATTTTAGTACAAAGCGTACTGTATATAACTATGAGGCTGTATAGACTTTTAGTAACTGCTTGCTCCATGAATCCTTAGCCAAGGAAGATCAATCGTATAATTATTTTGAAGTAGGTGGTAGGTCATACAATAAAATAGTGTCTTTTATTTCCGAAAAGTACTGCCATTATTTATAATCGTACATATTTACACGTAATGTGAAACGTAGCAAGTAAATTATGACGTCGCCAGTCGTTGAATATTTTGTACATTTATAAATAACGTTTTATAATTTTGGCTCTCATGATTCATTGTTACTTTTACACATTATTCAGTTTAGTCCTCTATATTAGGGGTAAAAATATTTATGAAAAAGGCCCAAATAAGTTCTAAATAAGCTCCAAATTATCATTATCTAAATGGCAAGCTGCAAAGATAACTAAATAATGTAGATAAAATTATTATCTAACTGCATCTATTAAGTGAAGAGCAAACTGAAATATAGTGCCATTGTGCTGGTTCCTTTATTACAATCATAATTACAGAAACATTACATTATTGTAACAGACTCAATTATGTCACAGTCACTATTCAGTATAATAAAATATTATTTTATATTATTTGTATTTTATTTTAGCCCACCCTATTTTAACAAATCATCTATGGTCTGTTTAAAAAAATAATTAACTTAATTTTTTTCTTTTATTAGGTTTAGTTTAGATATAGGTACAGCGTAGAATTTTGAAATGGGTTTTTAAGGGCAATTACATTAACCGTTGTAGTTACAAGAACGTTAGACAACCGCCCATAAGTTTTTGAGATGTTTTACCCTGAATTCACAGATTGTGGAAAAAAGTTATAGTCAACAAAAAAATTATGAAATTGACGAATTTTTTTCATGCCAATTGATCCTATTTAATTTTGATGTAAGGATGAAATGACTCTTTAGGGACCATTTGTTTGAGGTTTGAGTACCTACTAGAAATGGCAGAAATCGCAAAAATCTTTTCCGATACATTTTATTTCCCACTAGCGGCAGCCCGCGACTCCGTCTGCGTGGATTTCGATTTCCAATATCCTATGTGTCATTCTGATGTACAAGCTATATTGTGGTAAAGTTTCATTCAAATCCATTCAGTAGTTTTTACGTGAAAGAGTAACAAACATCCATACATCCACACTTACAAACTTTCGCCTTTATAATAGTAGTAGGATACATAATAAATTTTTTCCCATACTTAATATTGGTTTCATAATATTTTTGTATTTGTAATAACCCCTATTTTTGTTTACTAAATTGCAAAGGATTGCCGGTATTTTTTAGCACCTACCGGGCGTGTCGCTGCCTGAGTTGCCTGACGGTACCAAGGCCAACCATCTTAACAAATGTCGCAAAAAAAGATTATAGTTGAAATATTTATTGGAAATTTAATCAAAGTTATGCGGGCAAGGATCGAAGTTACTATCCGCCTTAGAAAGAAAGTAGATGGATTTTCTCGCATATTGTTTTTGTATTCTTAGGAACATTATGTAAGTTATGTTAAATTTTCAGTAATTTGCAAGTAAAAAAACAAAAGTTACTTTGATCACTTTGATTGCGGCTGTATATGCTCTTGCTCCCTCCGCTTATCAGAAAAATATGACCCAAAACCTATGACAGTGACAGTACCATGACAGTACGTACTGACAGTGACATTTAATTGTTCATTGTTGTGTTGTGGTGAAGAGAAACTTTATTTTTTATCGAGGGGCTTGAATTTATTATTATTCTATTTTGAAATCTACAATGGACGTGGACGAAAATAATAGTTCAGCATCTGATGAGAACGAAAGCAATGATCCTGACGTTGGCCCTGTACTTTGTGGGTGGACCAGGGAGGATAAATACACACTTCTGCAGGCTATAAAGTTCAGCGATTCGAGTGAAATCGAACGGTTACAGATTATGCTACCTAGGAAGACACCTCAGGAAATAAATGAAGCTATTTCTTACTATAAAAAGAAGGCAATGGCTCATCCAATGGTCGTAGAACGATTAAATAAAGAAAGAAAAGCAGTAAACAATGTGTCGCAGGTGCCCTTAACACAGTGGGCTAAATATTTGACTGACACATTTAGTTCCCAGGATTTGCAGACTGATACAGCTACTGCCCTGCGTCTGATTGCAGAATTTGATAATATACCTGCCCCTATGTGCACGGGAAGTGTTGATTTCAAAGCTATTTATCATGCTTTAGCTAATTCTATGGAAGCAAAAGGTTTACCTGATGATAAAATGATAAATGCTATACTCGAAAAATGTATAATAGAAACAGCATATGCAAGTAAGGCTTTTATTAGAAACTCAACATTCCAGAGTGTTGTTCGTGATATTAATGTATCTGATAAAGAATTGGGATCATTTTTTAAACCAACTGATAATCCTGAATTGGACACCATAAGGTACTTAGCAAGACAGAAAAGATATAATCCCTTAAATATTAATGAAAAATATCTTAAACCTTCCTTGCATAACAACTGATTGCAGCATCGCATAATATATTATTCCGATCCATGTTCAGAGGTGGCCGGATGAAACTGAAATATGTGATAGAGCTTTGAGTTTTAAGGTAACACTTTGTAATATTGTAAACTTTATACAAATATCTTAACTATAGTATTGTATTTGTAGAAGAATAAAAGCTTTATTAACTACTTAAATTGAATGTTTGTTCTTCATTTGGTGCCAGCAGGCCAATTATCAGGCTGGCACCTATATAAGCACCTACATAAACATAATACTTATACCTATTGTAATAAAGAAAAAATTTTATTGATTATCTGTTTTGTACATAACTGACTTACTGAGAGGGTATCAATACAAAATACAATAGTTTTGGCTTAAAAGTTGAAGTATAAATTAACTTAACAGAGGATATAGTTATGCTTTTGTACCTACTTGAGTTGTAGCTGAAATAGATTTAACAACCATTCAGAGCAAGGTAGTTTTATTACTTTAACAAGTAGGTGTACAAGTATATTTCCTTACTGTCAAAGCGGTCATAATGTTTTCATAATATTATGTTCTTTGGCAAAATTATGAGAAAACAGGTAGGTAAATAGGTATTGTGACCAGAAATATTTTATTCTAGAGGTATTGTTGTTCAATAAAATTTATTAAGAATTCAACCACTCAACAAATCGGCTAAATAATTTCATGGCTATTTTGACAACTCTGTCCCAGAAGCCGGGCTCGTCTTCCACGCCTTCGCTTGGGGCCGTAGGATAGTCTTCTGAGTCGAATGTTTCAACTTGCCGCTTTACTCGATATTGTTCATTTTCCCCTTGTTGATATCCTATGTGTGAAAACAGATTGGTTAGAAGTGTAATATTTAAATTTCCAGAAAGTTACTCTTTATTATCTGAGTTGACTAAGTTTTTTGGGACTTGCTAAAATGATATGAGTTTAATTTTGATCAGTAAAAATAAATAAATAAATTCATTGGACTAACACACCAATTGCCTAGCCCCAAACTAATTTCGAAGCTTGTACTATGGATGCTAGGAAACGGATAGGTATACATAAATACTTTTAAAAACATCCATGACTCGAGTACAAATGCCGATGTTCATCACACAAAGATTTGCCCCTAGCGGGATTCGAACCCGCGACCTTTGGTTTTGTAGCCAGGGTCTCTAGCCACTCGACCAACAGGCCCGTCAAGTAAGTTTTTACTTACCTATGTCAAATAAATTATATCCATGGGAACATTTCAGGATTCTACAATTTACGACGAGTTTAGGGAGGCAGACAGAGCTTAATAAGGTAAGTGATTTTTTAAGTTTTAATAACGTCATAATGTTAAATTACCGCCATTTTTAATTTACCCCATTGTTGCCCCCTATAGCTTACGTACCGTAACACTTTACCTTAGAGGTAGATGAGAAGCGAAATTATATATATTTATTTATATATTTATATTATATATGTATAATATATGTACTTACTTTGTGAAATTGCTGTATTGTCGGTAATCTGAAATAAAAATGTTAAAATAATTGATAAATAGAAATATTAAAAGTATCGCATAATCTCGCTTTCCTGGATTCCAAATAATTTTATTTTGATCACATTTCATCAGTACACTTACGTAGTTTAAAAAAACGTTGTTTATTTCATTTATGTTCGGTACGCGTTAGTCAGAATCTTACCCCTGCCTTGAAACACTTTAATAAATATTTATTGCGGATATTATTATTCTTTCGAATCCACCAGCTTTGTTCAGCACAAATCATGAAAAAAAATTGGAGATTCACCGACCTAAATTTTTTACGTTTCGGGGTCGACCCCATTATTGATGATGTGCCTACTTAACTATAGGAAAGTAAAATAATTATAAGATGCCATGAAAACACTGAACCACAGTTAAGTCACTTTTAAACAATTTCATTACCATTTAGTTCAAATAATAAAACCGTTATGGTTTGAATATCTCCAGGGCCCTAGGTTACATTGGACATTGGAGTATAGTTTAGAAATATGTAGTTTGTTTTACTCTTACATAATGTGCCGATGAGTAGGAGATGAGTATCGCCACCGACGCGACTAATAAGCAAGCACAGGTCGACCTCATGTCTCCGGATTCAATTAACGCTGTGACTCCCCATGACTGTGAACTTGCGGTTTTATATGAGGGCGTGGTTCTCGATTGTAGCGGAAAATCATGGTTTGTTGTCACACAGGTAGTTGGACAAGTGGTTTTAAATAGCACTCGTGGTTGCTGTAATAGGTATGCTGAGATTGCTGCACTACCATGCCGTACGATTTAGATAGCTGATAAGTCCACTTAGGTGCAAGATTGTGTCAATATTCTGGCAAATTGATTTGACAGTGCATTAAAAATTCATTTTAACGAAGTGGGGTACAATCACCTGACAACTTTATCCTTCACTCATTAAACAACCAACTTTAGTCGCGTAGGCCAATGTTAGTCTTGTTCTTGTCGGTTGAAAAAAAACGCTTTTCTAAGTTATTTTGGAATTGACGATATTATATCTACCTAGTATTCGTAAAATCTCTGTGACTTGGAGAGCACAAAAAGCTCTTAGTTCACAGAGATATTTATATTCTTGTGAGGAAGATGAAGAGCGATTGTGGCCTGGTGGCACTTGGCCGTGAGGGAAAACACAGCGAGGAAACCTGCGAATTCGGAAAGTTTCTGACTTTAGTTCAGTTAGATCTGAATGTGTAACCATGATCCAATCTGTCTGGGTCCCCTCTAAGGGTTGCGAAGGTCTGATGATAGTGGGTTCACTGTAATAACCAGTCTGGCCAAATCCTGGATCAAGGGCAAAGCGGACCCCGCACAGAAATAGGGATAAGCGCTAGGAGGATTATGAGGAAGATGAAGAGCACTAGACTTATAAGGTACCGTGTGTTCCCATCGAGTCACACTCCAAAGTGTAACACTGTTACTCGTAGGAAAAAAAAGGATAGGAACCTACTATGTAAGTACTTGATCTTTTTGATACTCGTATTGTTGTTTTTTTTATGTTTTAGCGAGAATGCATGTGTAGATTTAGTTACTTTTAATTCCTAATACCTACTCACCACTTCGTGTCTTTTTCGACGATTGCGTTAATCGAAATATTATTAGGCACATTATTAATGATTTTTCTATCGAGTGTACCCACTTACGTGATCGTTATGCGTTTTCATTTACTACAATTGCGACCTTGTCGATTCAGTGCGAAGTTCCGCATGAAAGCATGCACACAATGAGACGAGATGGTGAATCGGATAGGCGTGGACTCCTCTGTGAAGACGAGTCATCCCGACTTTACGTATTTCATGTTTTTTTGCCAGTGTTGACATAATGCATAGTCATTGTTGAGATAGTTTGATATTAAATGAAATGAAATAATTTGTTCAGAAAGCTTCCCTTTTCGCTCTGCCAGCGCTTCGAAGTGAATAGCCTGCTGAGAAGAGACGCCGCAACAACCACAGCTGTTACCTACGCCTTTTTTAAGTTCAGCAGCAGATTAAATCTCCATGCATTTTTTTCATTAAAATAATCATCTATTTTATAATAGGCCTTGTTCATTAAGCGCGATGTAATAAATAGCAATTTTTTTTAAGGAAACTCTATCTACTTATAATACCTAGTTGTGGGTATGATAGCTACTCTTAACTCCCAAGTTTTTAGGTAACAGATTTTCCATTTCACTGACGAAATTTTTCCTGTGCCCCACTTCCTTTCAGAATAAAATCAAGAAATCATAATTTGTGGAATGATCACTGCTGCAATAGATCCCACTTTTCTATATTTTTCAGGCAATCAGGCTATTTTCAAATTTAGGACCATAAAAGGGAAATATCCTTGTACTTATTATTTGCTTTTATTACTGCTTTTGCCGTAGATTCATATTTGATAGGTATACTGCTATAGAATACATAATGTGATGATGCTATGTCGTATAGGGTAATTCCATGTGCTGCAAAAAGTCATGTCACATTAGATTCCACTGCAATTTTGCGATATCAGATCAGCAATTTAGCTTCCGCAAACAACGTTGTACTGTTGTTTAATGAGTATGCTTAAGTATCTATCCCCATAATATTCTTGGAAAATTGTGGAATTTACTAATCAAATCAGCGGTAGGTAATTCTTCTCTCTTTTTATCCCATAGAATAGATCTCTTACAAACTCTTCTCGGTTCTTCTGTATCCGAAATAGATGAGATTTTATATAAAGCAATATTTCCTGTGGCAAAAGCTTTTAACTTATTCGCTGCGGAGGACGCCGATCGGCGTCTTAAAGATTCAGAAGCGGAAGACGCCCATGCATTTTTAACGGAAGTCTGCATTCGCGACGAAAACCGCCCCGCATCAGGCTACTAAGCTAGTTAATTTTATAGACGAACGGAATGGGTTAACAAAGAATCAGAGTGAAATTTAAGTGTTTAAACATGAATGCTTTAAAGCCAGATAAGTTGCTTCGTAATGAAAAACATAGTTTATTAATTATATTTATTATACTAAAAGTACCTTAAATTAAATTTAAAGATAATTAAACGCTAAATCCATTATTTCTTTGACGCTCCAAAGCCTGAGAAGCCCATTATCTGTGCAAGCTCAGACTGCGCTGGTGTCTCTTCGTCCTCGTCATTGTCTTGCAGCTTGCGTTTCTTGTCGCGGCGTCTCTCCCGACGCAGTTCCTTTACACGCGCCTCTTCTTCAGCAGCCTCCCTCAGTCTTGTGTCAAGTTCATATTCTTTCTTCTTCTCTTCGAGCTTACGTTTGTTTAGAGCAAAACGGGCTTTAACCTGGAATCACATAAGACTTTAATAAAAACATTGTTAATTTTTTAAGAACATACACGTGGAATTTGAAATGGGATTTTTGGCAGGCAGGTTGTAAAAAGTTACAGTCAGCAAAAAAATTTCTAAAATAGGCAACATTTTTGTTCATGCCAATAAATCCTGTTTCACGTATCAAAAAACTCTATTGGACCATTTTAAAGTTTGAGTAATAGAAATGTCAGAAATTGCAAAATACTCTTTTCAACAAAACAAAAAAAAACTTTTCTTTAAAATATTATAGATGACCACTTTCTGAAGTCAGCGGTAGAATCCTAGTGTGGCGTTAGAATAAATGTGCATCTTTGAAGCCTACGTAAATAGAGTATTCTGATTCTGATTGTGATTTTCATTACATTATTTACTTTAACACCCTTAATCAAAGTCAAAGTAGTTTATTTTGCAATGTGATTACATAGAAATTCTTTTGCACATCATATCTATTTTTACCTACTTTACATATTAATAAAAGTACAGGTGGTTTTTCATTTAACTAAAGTATGGAACAAAATTTTATTTTTTACCTGGCTTAAAGAGCTCCTTTCAATCTTCATGGACATGCCAAGATTCCTTTGATGTTTTTTGCCATTGATGTGGTCCAAGAAGTTGATGGAGTCTTTGACAACGCAGTCACAAACATTGCAGTAATATCCACCGGACTGGGAAGTAGGAGTGTTTTTGGTTATCACAACACTTTTGCCCAACTTCGAGTCTAAGTCAACTTTGTAGTCACGCTGTTTTAGAAGTTCTCGTTTTACAGGTTGTGCTGAAATTAACAAAATAACATAAATCAAAACTGAAAACAACACAAGTCAATACTTGGAGTTATATTCGACATGGTACAAATATGCAGCAATGAACGGTATAAGCTCAACAAATACCTTTCTTTTTAGATCTTTCTTCTTCTTCTAATTCTGCTTTTAGCCTTTCTGCAGCAATTCGTTCGAATTCGTCTTTGTCCCATTTTCTACGGTGGTCATCTGGTCGCATACTCATCTTGAATGAAGTTATTGAAAGAATTAAGTAAATGTGAAATGTGTTCAACGACGTCCCTTTTTACAAAACACACTTTTATCGCGGATCGAGATCTGGTAACAAACAAGGTAAATAATTAAATAATAAAATCTACAAATCGTATCGACGAAATTCACTCTTGTCGCTGTCTGTCACATTGACAGTTTACTTTTTAATAATGGCATTGGCATGACAGTGTGCGTTAGCATGGCGTAGCGTAAAAGTTTATAACCAGCTCGATGAAGGTGCTCGTATGGCGGGATCTTAGACTACTTATTTTGATAAAATTTTATCTACTCTCAGAATTTTGACCAAAAAGATAAAGCAGGGGTTTTGAAATTGGTAGTAGTTATGCTGCTTGCTAATAGATGGCGATAGTAATTTTTTACAGCGGAAGAAATCGGTGTACCTCTGATTTTGTGATTATTGTGCATGTAATGTAACACATCATACTCACACATAATAATATAATACGGTATTTGACTGACAGGTCAAATCAACAACTTTTTTTAAATGTCAAAAACGTAACCTTGTAGGGAGAAATGTATGAAATATTGAATTGTGACGTCACAATGCTGTAGTGTCAAATCAATACTCTTTTAATTTCAATTAGCTGTAATAAATTGTTAAAAGCTCAATAGTAACTGTGGGATAAAAAATTGTGCGTAATTTTTGATTTCGTCTTTAATGTTAGAATGTCATAATTTATTTCGTATGCAGTCAAATACCCAATTACCTAAGATTTTTTTGTATGGAAAAGTGCATAATTTTTTTAATGTTAAAGAAATTATCCATAGTTCTTTAATTAGACACAAAAATACCTATCTCAAGCACAACAAACAATAGTCTGGTTTGCACTTAGAAAAAAATGAGACTCTCTAGTAATTTAGCTCGCAACTGACGGTTTGGAAAGTTCATGAGTTGATTCTGCTAAAAAGGATTTTCTTCTACTTACAAATGAAGATAACAATATTAATTAAATCCTACCTCCTTCTCTTGGGCAACAGCACTTTCCCAAGAGCTATAAATAAATAAGACTCTATTTGAGACTGCAGCAGTGAGAGCTTTGATTTTAAATAAAAATGTTAACTATCAATAAATATTAAACTTCTTCAAAGCCGCTTTACTGGTTGAAGGTAAAAACTGTGTTCTTCATCCCAACGTATTGTGTATTAATGTTAGGGAATCAGCATCTTTAATAGCCCAAGTTGTTGTAAATCGTATCGTTAATAAATTGCAGTCGGTACCTTCCTAACTACCTAAACAGGGAATTGGAAACTTTATTAATCTCGTTATCTTTATTAATTTTAGTTGCAGAGAAACGTCAATGAAAAGTTACAGATTAACTCAACGACTGGCCCCGGAACGGCTGGATCTGGAAGGCAGTTCCAAATTATTATCTAAGCAAATCATAATTTTAATAAAATTCAATTAGGTATGCCGATTAGTCTTATTCAGATTTCAAGCAATAAAAACATTGTACGAGTTCTTATCTTAAACCAAACGTTAAAAATACTCAAATTCTTACCTCGGGCATGTGAAAATATAAAATATGTCCACAATGGACTAAAACAGTAAGAAATACATTTGTAAGTGGAATATATACGAGTCATAGACAGCAGGGGTTAATGCGGCGCGATTTGGGACAAGAAGCCTGACGAAGTGTCGTCGTGAGTGGAACGAGCGTGGCCGCCCGACTGTGACACATGGCAAGGCCGTAACATTATTATGACGAGAAATTTCTTCATTTTGCCCTTTTTGCCGTCGGGATAGCCGTTATCTATCATGGCCTGTGTAATCTAGCCCTGTTATACTTATGTTTCAACAGGCGCTGCCGGAGATTTTTTGCGATAGTTTTTCACCGACGTATTCGAATGGATTGGAGGTGTGTTTGTTTCTGGAAACAAATAGGAACTCGTACACTTCGAGACGTAAATAATATAGTAGACGGGAAACTGTGTTTTGTGTCTGTGACAGACAATTATCTTCCCTTTACCTTAAAATATTTTTCCGTCTAGTGCGGCAACAAAATAAGGTGATCTGTAAGATTATCTTCCCGGTGCACAATTGTTGGATGGATATTAATAAAGGCACTCCACATTAATAAAACTAAAGCAGTATGTGTGTACTTTTCCAGTCTTTTGGATCAGAGTCTTTCGTCAACGGATTTCCATAATTACATACTTAAGTCCCGCCAAATTATTTATATATTTTCTTGAATTTAGTGCTTTTAGAAAAACATACTAACTATGTGAACTTATTCAGTTAGATTTAGTGCAAAAAAAAGTAGGTACCTAAGATTACTAGAATATTTCTTATTTCATCATAGGCACGACACTAGGTAATTCAGGGAAAGTAATAAACATTTTCTTGTTGTCTACATTGGAGTCCCCTTCTTTCACGGTCAAATAGGTTCGGCAGATTCATTGATCTGTCTCTTTGTTTATCTCATAAGAATATTGATATATAAATGGGTGCTTCAAGAAATAAATGACCATAACCTGATTTGTAATCCTCTCAAAAACAGTACGCATGTAAAGCTGTGTAGTAGCTATAATCATCAAAGCTTATTTTCACGACCCGCGACTAATAAATGGACGTAGTTAAGCAAAAACGTTCCAACCCACACAATGTTAGTTTTGAGTAATGATTTTTTTTAGTTCAATCGAGTAGTCTTTAGTGATAGTCTATTATTTTAAATTGGGTCATTGATAAATAATTTGAAGCATAATATTAATACCTATATTGTAAATGAGTAAAATCCATATTTTATTAATCTATTATAGGAAAAAAAAGTAATATTTCACTTGGAACGTTTTAAATTAATTCAAATTTCATGGATGTTGTGTCTTCGTGCATTTCTCAAAAACGTTCCAAAATAAAAAAGATTTGTAAAAATTACGATTTTACGAATAATTCTTGGCATCGCTGTCGATGACTATGTTTATTTGATAGCCTAGGTCTTCGATATCATAATCTTTAAAATGAAGTAGATACAACCAAGGATTAACTGGAGGTTTGAGACCTAGTAAAGGTCTCGATCTTCGCAAGTGCAATCTCCGGGTGGCCACTCGATACTCTCGATCCCAGTGTCCTACACCAATGTTGCTTTGAAAGGCTGCGTTACTTTCGTTTGTAACTAGAGTCTTTATCTACCGTATTATGCCGGCTGTATTTGGATACAGCCGGCATAATACGGTAGATAAAGACACCATCTTGGGATGGTGTTGGTTTCAACTGCCTTCGGGATTCGCAATAAAAGACACGCGTTTCTGATTGCGACACGACTTTTATACCGCAATAGTTTCCACATCTCTGAACCGATCAAATCGAAAACCGGAGTATAAGTCCTAAACATAGATTGATTCAAAACTTTGCCATTGTGAAGTAGGTATCTAGTTTTAAAGGCAGTAAGGCAGTTAAGGGGCCCCACATCATTAGAACCCATTTCCTTTACCGCCTGAATATTGACTCGATCGGTTCCAAAAGTCTTCAGTGGGCAGTATTCGCATCGGTTGTTCATGTAGTAGATGACACACAACCTAGGAGAAAATACTAGTAAGTAGCCAAGGTCTTCTGTCGAAGACCGAGGGCCTTAGATCATCGACAACAACGTCCATGTCATTGTTATTGGTCTCAGGGTACCAGAAGAGCCCCAGGTGAAATAACTGGACCTCTTTGGCTGGGAATCCTTAGTGGTACTTTGGTGTGGATAATGCACTGATGAAGACCGAGGCCATTTAAGCATATGGCAATGAAAATGGAGTCAGAGTGCGGGTGGGGCCTAGATAGAATCTCTTTGGAGCACTGAAGATTCGCGGTGGCATTTCGACCTATAGTTTGGTGGAGTATCATCGAGCCTCCAAATCTCATTTTCTGACAAGCAATCTCACATGCATGTTTTGAATAATGAAGAAAATTGATTCTTTGTTCCAAATTGAATTAAAAAAAACTGAATAGAACTCCCATAATAAACAGAAATACCTAATATGATTTCCAGGTACATATATACAAGTAGCTTTATATTATATCTTATGTAACTTGTAAAATCAATGTTGGAAAAAATAGTTGATGTTTAAATAGTACAAAAACGAATATGGTACGTTTTTGTATTATTTAAAAATTAACGGTTCTTTGCTTAGATCATTATTGTGATTTAGATTTAAATATTTTTTATTGGTTTCTCGACGTTCCAGGCTGCCTGGAACGTTTTCGTGAAATAGATTTTATAGAGTTCACATTATTTATTCATTTCTCAAAAACGTTCCAGGCTGCTTAGATCGTTTTCGTGAAATAAGTTAAATGCATGTGTCTTTAAGCGGAATCACGAAAACGTTTCAAACCGGTTGGAACCTTATTGCGTTTTAGACAATCCCACCTGTCATATGTGTGGGTTGGACCACCATAGCTGTATTAGTGTCTATATACAAGCTAGTTGAGTGACATTTCGCTAGATGGTAGTACTATGTCTGCTGATCTTAAAAATGTACTTAACTCAATTTTGGCCATGTTGTGGGTTGGAACGTTTTTGCTAAACTACGTCCAAATGTGAGAGCATTTGTACTTGCGTCGTAGCAACGAGTAGATATGCATTAGTACGGCAGGGTAGGTACGGGAAATTTGTCTTTCCCCTTAATACCTGCGCAGCCTCGGGGTTCCTTTTTTCAGTAGCTTTCAATGTAAATTGCATCGGTCTCGCGAGGCAAGCGAGTCGGGCACGGCTCAGTCCAGCGCTCGTAATAAACTAGCTTCTGTTCACTGTGCTCAAGTACAAATGTGAAACTCATCACTGATCACAGCACTGTGAAATTCTTTTGGGAATTCACGGGGCAAAGTCAACTAAATTGGTAATACTTACGTGTTTGTCAACCGATGTGGAAGGTTTTAACTGAATTATACTTTTATACTATTGTAAATTATAATAATTTAATTAATGTATAATAAGTACTTAAATTACGTAAAAAAACCCACGATATTGCAAAACTGGCACCTACCAAGATGAATCTGCAATGGAAAGGTCAGTAGCTGTTTTATTAAGGGTAATGACTCTGAACTTACCTGTCAAAAGAGGCATCGATCCATCCTGTTGAATAAGAACTTTTGAAAGGTCCGCTCTCCTGAGTAGTAATAGTCACAACGAATACATATGTAGCTTAAGTAATTGGACGGTGGAACACGCGATCAACAAGTCACTAATTTTCCAAGCAACTAATCTGATACGTCCGATCTGAAATTGCTACACGATTTAAAGGCAGACGGGTAAACGTAATGCGGCGGAAATTTAAATTTGAATACGAATGAAATCTCGGTTTCCTCGGGGAGGAAAATTCTAATGGCGAATTTAAAGACAAAACAACAACATGTTGAATGGGCAAGGTCGGCGGTGAACCGTGTGGACACCGAACATGTCTTCGGAGAATTTGCATGAATTATATAGGTGTTGTGGACGGAGGAACGAGTTCGATGCTTCCGGCTGTTTCTGCTTCAATAAACTACTCGGCCGACATAACTTCGTTTAATGGCTTTGTCGCTAGTGGTCAATGGAAACGCTTGGCGAATCGTGTATTTACATAATTAAAATTAGCATTTAAACTTCTTCTATTTTGGGCACAAAACTTTTTTCATTTTGCGAATGAGGATGGAAATGGCGACTTGAAGGTTTTGATTTCTATTTCGCTGTCGAATATTACATTTTGCTAAGTAAGTAATAATCATAACGATAATGATAGACGAATATTCAATAGCAATATTACCTACTTGCGTACCTTACTATCCATAGTGTTATTTTCGATTCACGGACAATGCAGCTAAGAATTCTCTTAGTCGTAAATCGTAGCTAGCGCATTCCAATAAGTCACATTGAAAACAATTTTAGTGGAATCTTCTCGATTTCGCGCCTGATAAACTTCAGGAATATTAGTTAAGTTGGGTATCGCCGTTATATACGAGTAGCAAGTAGATTTTGGAATTCATAATTATTCAATAAAATGGGTTAAGCTCATTATCTTATCGTTCGAGCTCAATTGATATTAAACTCATTAATTTTGGATCTATAAAAGGTAAGTAGGTAGGTAATAGCTACTCTTGTGCAATATTATTATTTTTGTAAGAAGATTCAAACACACAGCTTTAAAAAAAAATCGTTTTTCTCCCTAACGCATGGCTAAATGTAATAAATGTGCTAATGTCCTTTATATGTATTATATTCTAGAAAACAAAATAAGTAATTAATAATATGCGTGAGGTTAGTAACACTCATGATTCCGTAAAATTCCTGCGCCATCTTTCGATCATGTTCGGTGAATTCGGCTGCCCATGCAAATGTTATGGTTATTGGTCACAAAAATAAAATCCAATAAGTATAAAATGTAGCAGTTAGGATGGCGATCCTTATTGCTGAACAATAAAACAAAATGGAAAGGTTCACAAAAACGACAAATCGCGCCGGCCCCACTCAAGAGAGTAGGGTTTTTTTTTAAATTACCTTTTGTATTTACGGACTATAAAAATTAATGTGGCATCATAAAAAGTAGGCAGTTCTATGTTCGAATTGAAACATTTTATAGCCACTTTGAATGAAATTAGAAGCAGTATCAATGTCTATTCAATTCCTTTTAAATTTTTGTGACCATATTGAGTGTACGAGTAGTTTAATTTTGTTTAATATTACCTAATGTATGTGAAAACTGATACTGCACAGTATAAATATAAACAAAAGGTGAAATAAAAAGCCTTGGATAAAAAAGCACACTCCTTTCGGTTAGCTAAAAATGTATGAGTGTTTCGGTTGTAAAAGATAGAGAAACTTGTCAAGATTTCAAACTACTTACATCTATGGACGAATTGCTGTTATGCATTTCGTTAAAACAATTCCCGTCTTCACGTCCCAGCCAATTTACATCAAAATGTATTCGAGGACATTCGGGATTTCAAGCGGGATGCGAATGGCCATATTTTACATGTTGATCCGATGACGAGTTGTGGAGTGTCAATAATGTAATACGAGGAACGACATTATTCAGCTTATTTCCCAGCGGTTCTGTCTCATATTTCGTTGCAAAGACTGCATGCATAAAAGCATTGTTAGCATAAACAGCTTAGTTGTCTTCTCCACGGGGTATTCTGTGGAAGGAAAATCTTATATTTCGGTAGTAGTAAGTAATTTATTTTTCTTTACAACAAGAGTATCTTCCTGCAAAATATAATCTTTTATCTAAACTAAATAAGTTACTTAAACTATTATTATTGAGTTTCTAGATAGGAATTAGTGAAAACTTGAATTTTCTCCCAAACATTCATATGTCTTTTCAATAACTTTACCAGCCTAAAATTCGCAACCAACCTTAAAAGCTATAAAATAAAAATTTTCAAGTGGGGACAAGTGTTTTTAAATTAGCCATTATCTAGAACTCGCAGAGAACACGCAATAAGATTACTTGAAACACATATGAGACGAACTTCTTAGCTATCCATGGATTCTCCGTGCGGGTGCCGGGTCCATCGCGTGGAACAGAGAGGAATGTCAGTCGGCGCCTGGGACTTGCGACCCAGCGTGTAGGTTTAAGGGGCCCCTTTATAGTATACTAACGATCACCTTCACCGATGACATTCCTCTCCCTTCCCAACCATATTTGGTATGAGCCGAGTAAAGCGGCTTTAGTTGCTCTTTCCAGTAACGAGCTAATATTATATCTTGGTAATCCTAAGTCCTTCAGTAGGTTGTAGAGAGATTTCGCTGGTATACCTCTCGCACCCACTTCCACAGCATACAACCGTGCTATATAACCATTTTTAGTCATCTCGTTGGTTAGGTCATAATACTTATTTGTTTTAAACGCGTGATCTTTGGGAATGTTTGTCTCCCATGGAACAGTAAGTTCCACCAACAGTACGCGCTTAAGTTTTCTAGAATAAACGAAAAGGTCTGGTCTAGACGACGATAACACAATGTCTTCTGGAATAGTGTAGTGCTTTTCATACGTGTCCATCATGATCTTCCAATCTGGAGCTACACTAATAATGGAGTAAGGTTTGACTTTGGACTTCTTGGTAGATCCTTCCTTGACGAAGTTGATGTTCTTTGTATTCGTCGTCAAACCTTTTGCTGCTCTTGCTATTGAAAGGCTCACCGCTTCACGTATGATCTGCAACACTCCATCATGGCGGCGAGAGTAGTGACCTCTGTCTAGGAGTACTCTGCATCCCACCAACAAATGCCTCGCGGTACCTACGGCCTCGCCACAGAGTAAACATGTTTTGTCTACTGCCATTCCCCACCTTACAAGGTTGCTCTGATCAGGTAGGGTCAACTGAAAGGCATTCAGATAGAATTTAAGCAACGCCGGAGACCAATCGTACAGTATCGACCGCCACTTCAATGCTAAAGGGATACAAAACTCACCAAGGGACACCCACTCGTTTTGCATTTCGAGATTAAGCGCATGTACTCTATACTCGTTATCTTCATCCATTCGCAGAAAAGACTTAATGATGTTCCGGTCATCCTCTCTTTCTCGACATCCCAATCCTACCCTGTTTGTTTGCGCTCCCACCATAAACTGCTTATGGAACCGTAGCCTAGACTCTAACTCACTCATATTCTTATCTTTTGGGAGTGTTGCCACTGCGTTGTCTTTCGATTTACCCAGAATGTGCATCTTGGTGACTCTAAGATGTTTGTAAAGCTCCGATGGCTTGTTTAGGTTCATCCCAAAACTATTTTTGCCCCTAAATAGTGTAGAGGGGTCTGCCGAGTGGGCTAATCCAGTCCAAGACTTCAACGATTTCACAACAACGGCATCCAGTCGCGATAAAAGGGTTTTGCCGAAGTCGTACACGAGGAAAGGCCAAGACAAGCGCGATGACAGGTAGTTGTTGTAGATCCATAGCTTCTTAATGTTCCCTATGGGCTGGTTCTCAACCCTACTAATGGAATCAATGAAATCCTCAACAATACCATCCAAAGATGGTGCGCGGCCTCTATAGTCTATCTTTCTGCCAAATATATACTCGTATTTTAAATATATAATACATTTTTAAAATACGAGTAGATTTACGAGTATGTACGCTATACAAGTGCAATGGCTGTGATAAAGCATGTAACAGAATGCGAAAAAGATAAAATGTATCGTCGTAACATGCTTCTTCCCATGGAAGTCTGTAAGTGCAAAAGTGCATACACATGTTTTCTATTTGCTGCACTTGGTTGCATGACTACGTAACTATAACTAGTGTATAGGAGGAGTAAATCGGTGAATCTTAACAATAGCTGTAGACGAACGGTGTTCCACAAGGCCAAGCATATGAGCAAGTATGTATGTCATTGTTCTATCACATTGTATCCCTTATCTATACGAAATAATGTTCATGTGGTGTTTATGGGGTTTTTAAGGGCAGGCAATGTATCTGTGGTCCTTATACGGTTGTCGATGTCCATGGGCAGTGGTGATCATTACCCTCAGTAGAACCTCTTGTTCGCTTGCCTCTCTATCATATAAAAAAAAAACGAAACCATAATGCTTCGGATACAATTTAAGAAATTTTCGAAAGCTCGATAATAAATGACAAATCAAATACCATCGAGAATATTTTTTTATAGTAGCGTAAGGCATAATAAGCAAAAAAATGTTTAATGAACAGGTTATTTCACATCTAATGAATATAAGTTTAATATTCCGGAGATGTCAACATAACGTTATAATTTGGTAATTTCTGGTATTCTCACCCAACTATCCACTACTAGTAGACCTGAACTGTTAGTGATCGCGATTGTAACATTTTTCCCGTCATTTATTGTGGAATTGATTACGTATTGATTTATCAGTCTATTGACGTAACAGTTCCGGGTAAAAGGTATGTGCCTACATTGAAACATTTCTCATTGAAAAATATGATCGTGACGTTGATAAATGAAGAAAATCCATTTAATAAAGTGCGTGGCACAGGCAGTAAACGTTCATAAATTATATGCTCGTTACGTACTAGCGGGGAGTATAATATACTCGTATATGTCTTGAGTTGTATGCTCTTGAAAGTTGGAGCTGTAACAACTAGTTAGTACTTAATTTAGGTCACCTTGGGTAGCGCGCGGAACTGGAGCTGGCGTTGTGAGCGGATCTCCTGTGGCAACGAGACTGGAGGAAGGAAACGAGCCTCCCATTTGTGAACTGCACGGGTGTGGAACTATGCGGATGAATATTATACTTATGAACCACTGAAACGCTACGATAATACATTTTTGATTCCTTTTGGTTAACTCTATTTAGTACATAAAGAGTACCTAAGTGTTGTCGGGGTTACTTACTTACAGATTCATTGATCACAATATTAAGAGTAACCGGTCGATTGAATTAATTACTGTAATACTCCTGAAATAAAAAACCGACGGGTAATTTGAGTATAATAAAAAATGCTGATAAATATCTCCACATGAAAGAATACTCGTAACAACTAATACCTATCTAGTTTATGACAGAAAATTATAAGTTTCGGACGGTCAATACACTGCCATCAAATCAAGTGACTATCGATTTTGGTTGTGTCGTGTGTTGAACGAGACATAAAAAATCATTACTTTTTGGTCAGACGTCTTGTTTTAGGTCCGAATATTGTTCCATTCAGAAATAAACGAAATAGATCGCGGCACCAGGTGCACTGAGTTCAAATCCCTGAGGTAGGAAAATAAGTTACTGTTCGGAGTCCGGAAGTTTGCGGCAATATCACGCGGAACCTCGAAAATTACGTAAGCCCGTGGTAGAAGCAACTACATTAGTATCATCATAATGTAATAGTTTAGGTTAACTATAATTATATTAGACTCAGCACAAGAATATATCTATGCTAATCTACCTAATAAAGCTAAAGAGTTTGTTTATTCGTTTGTTGGTTGAACGCGTTAATCTCAGAAACTACTGGTTCGAATAACACATTATATTTGTCTTGTAGAGTCCATTTGTCGAGGAAAGCTTTAAGCTATTAGTCTGACACTAAATATGTTTGCAGACACTGAAATCCACGCCAACGGAGTCGCGGGCGGCCACTAGTTTGATGATAAAATCACAGTTAAATAAATAAACATGTCCAGTCTGTTCAATTGTTGTGACCTCTTTAAATATATTATGTCACATGTGAAAACTTAGTATGGTATAGAAAATAATAGTTTATTAGGGTACTACATCTCCGTTGGCCATTTTTGTCAAAGTGCACGGTAAACGAAAAACGTGTGAGTGCACAAAGTATTCCTTTTGAACCTTACCAGAGTACGTGCGAATTGTGAGGTATTATTCGTCCATCTCTGCGCTGTGCCGTTGCACCCAATAGGATTATGGTTTGTCGACACCCGCCCCATTGTGCGGCGGCCGTCGGCAATTCGAGACAACAATCTAGGGATTCAGGAGCGTTACCCACGATCAAGAATGTAAACTTGGTTATCTAGTTTCACGCAGCCTCGCTTAGCGGTCTATTCAAATTATGATAAAGCCCCTTACACAATGTGAAATCAAGTCTGTACTACATGTGCGTGTGTGGTAATGGCAAAGTTGAGAAGTAAGCTTCTCCACTAGAGTTAGAAGGCTCGAACCCCGCAATAGGCTCAATAATTTTGTGCATGATTGAACAATAAAGAGCATGTGTAGTAGTTGAGATGTTTAAGTTCCGCTCAGTTTTTGTTCAAGGTCTTAGGTAAAAAAGTGATTTCGTATAAAATAGCGTTTTTAGGCCCACGGTGTTAAATATAGTGTCAACATTCGTGTTGTAGTTTCACTAACTGGGGCAGCAGGTATTCGAGCTTTAGGCTTTATAACTTTTTTTAACTACCACTATCGAAATAAACTGTATATTTGAAGTTTACCATGAAAATGGGTAGTTCGTGGAATCCTGATGTATAAATGTTTACTGTAACAACGCATGTTAAATTTTGAATTCTCAGTTTTCGAATTTAAATATTGATGTTCAACAAATCTTTTTAAAGTTTTAGTGTTTTTATGGAACATTACACATACACACACAAAACTTCAAAATCTCAGAATTGTTGTCTCAAGTTATGGAAGGCCGCAAATAAGTGAAATGGGCCGTGTGGCGAAAATAACGTTATCCTATTTTGTGCATAACGCTACAAAATGGACCCAACCTATCCCGCTATAATACCAAGAAATAATATTTGAGTTTAATCATTAATATTTGAGTTTGGATTATTTACATTCTTATTGAATACTAGCGGCCGCCCGCGACTCCGTCCGCGTGGATTTCGATTTCCAATAGCCTAAAGCCTTCCTCGTCAAATGGACTATCCAACACAAAAAGATTCCTTTAAATCGGACCAGTAGTTCCTGAGATTAGCGTGTTCAAACAAACAAACATACAAACAAACAAACATACAAACAAACAAACATACAAACAAACTGTTCAGCTTTATATATTAGTATAGATTATTTTCTTTTATTATATTCTCTTGTTTCTACACATTAACTTTATACGTAGGTGTGAGGTAAACTGTGTAGGTGTGCGATGGAAAAGTTCTGTTGTTTCTAAATGAAGATCCCACGTCGAGTTAGAATAAAACTATCTCAGTAGCACACGAATATAATATAGTAGTATCGAAAAATATATATTGAAACTAAATTACACAAGCTTTCATTTTTATAAAATATGAGTTACAGTTATTGTACATTATTCGTAACAATTGAATTCATTGGTTGTGTCTATTATTTAAATCGATATATCGCTGTCCGTACAATAATACCTAAGCGCCAATTTGTCTAACACGTTTAGTCATAGTACTGGATACTTACACTTCCTACGACATTGTAACGGCTAACTACGTTATAACTTCCCTTTGAAATAGGACACCTGAGACGAACTTCTTAGCTATCCATGGATTCTCCGTGCGGGTGCCGGGTCCATCGCGTGGAACAGAGAGGAATGTCAGTCGGCGCCTGGGACTTGCGACCCAGCGTGTAGGTTTAAGGGGCCCCTTTATAGTATACTAACGATCACCTTCACCGATGACATTCCTCTCCCTTCCCAACCATATTTGGTATGAGCCGAGTAAAGCGGCTTTAGTTGCTCTTTCCAGTAACGAGCTAATATTAGATCTTGGTAATCCTAAGTCCTTCAGTAGGTTGTAGAGAGATTTCGCTGGTATACCTCTCGCACCCACTTCCACAGCATACAACCGTGCTATATAACCATTTTTAGTCATCTCGTTGGTTAGGTCATAATACTTATTTGTTTTAAACGCGTGATCTTTGGGAATGTTTGTCTCCCATGGAACAGTAAGTTCCACCAACAGTACGCGCTTAAGTTTTCTAGAATAAACGAAAAGGTCTGGTCTAGACGACGATAACACAATGTCTTCTGGAATAGTGTAGTGCTTTTCATACGTGTCCATCATGATCTTCCAATCTGGAGCTACACTAACTGTTACGGACAGACGCGATCCGCGCCGAGAGTATTCGCGAAGCCGGTACAAACCCCACGACGAGTGTGCGCGCCACGCCATTATCGACCTTATACCTACAGAAATAAGGTTAACGACCGAGTCACCGCAGACGCGGCGCGGGCGCGTCACAACAAAAAAAGGCCGCGTGAGCGCGCGACGCTTCTGGAAACACCGCGCGTTATCGAGCGGGCGTTCGCGAGTACTTTCTCGGGACGGCGGAATTTTCGAGTATCGCTTGCCGGCGATATAAATACGGCTCAAGTAGGGAGTCGAGCACAGTTTAATTTTTGGAGTGATCAAGTGCGAATACCAAGTGAATCGAAGTGAAGTGAAAACCTGCGAGTCCTTAACTACTTGGAAGGACTGAACTAAGTAGGAGTGAAGTCTGAAGCCAAGGACGGGGGACATCGAAGGTTGCTGGAAGCCCGATTGATCCGTGGGAAACGGGAACAGAAACCGCCGCAGGGACAGTGAATTGTGCTTAAGTGACTTAGTGTGTTTTGTGACTTTTTGTTTAAGTGACTAAGTGTCAGACATAGAGTTTAGTGCTGTGATAAGTACTCTGTGAATAAGTGACATTCAGTGTTGTACTGTTTAGTAATTTGTGTTAACCCTTTGAGTGTCAAAGTAATTTTTGTAATTGTTGTTTTGTTTGTTATTGTTAATAAACCTCCGGCTATTGCCCAATAAAACAACGGGTTTTATTTGGTCGACAATAGCTTTGTTGGTCCTTCGAGCCGGATTAAAGGAGCCGGATTGTACATCGTTGAAGATTCGTGGGGTGATTGAAGTTCCTTCACGATGCCTGTAACGCGAAGTCCTACGCGAGAAGAAACTATGGAGCGTGCTCGACGGCTGGGGTTGAGAGAAACGCCCCTCGCGACATCTACAGTAGTCGAAGAGGACCGGATGTGTCCGGTGCAGCAGGGCGGAGCTTCAGACATCGAGCACACGCAGCCAGCGGAACGAACTGCGTCCCGTGCAGGTTCGGTACGGTCGTCCGCTAGTACTGCGGCCCGTCTTCGTCAAGCCGAATATGAGGCTGAGAAGCGCCTATTGGAGTTAAGGCGCGAAGAACTTCGCAAAAAGGCGGAGTTGAAACGCGAAGAGCTTCGCCTGGAGGCGGAGTTGAGGGCCGAAGAACTCCGTATGGAGGCGGAGTTAGTAAAGAAGAAGCTCGCATGGGAAGCTGCGGTCATTGAAGAAGCAGAAGATGACCAAGAGGGTCTAGCTGATGATGACCAAGGGGTGGACACGTGGTTCGCCCAGAACAACACCGCGCTGCGAACGCCCATCGAGCGGGAGTCAAGGAGGACTCCTCATGAAGCGCTCTCGCGTGACCCGAGTCAAACACGGGGGGAGCGCCAACACCGTGACGAGCGCGCACGAACGAGGGGTGCGCATGAATGGGAGGACGATCATCGCAGAAGGAGATCGCCTACTCCGGGCAGACACAACGCAATAGAGCAACTGGCGGAAGTCTTCCATAACATCATACAAGCTCGCCCACCACCGAGACAGGCTACCGAGTTGCCTGTCTTCACGGGTGCTGCGACGGAGTGGTTGCCATTCAAGGCGGCCATGGAAGAGACCACGCGGCTCTACAACTTCACGTCGGTAGAGAACGTCGCCAGACTCCGCCACTGCCTCAAAGGGGAGGCCAGGGAAGCTGTGTCTGCACTGTTGGCTGCCAGCACCGACCCCGCCATCATTATGAAGACGCTGGAGCAATGCTTCGGAAGGCCGGAGGTCCTCGCAGATCAGGCGCTTGAGCAAATTAGAAGATTGCCCAGGCCTGGACCTTCCGCCGCCGACCTCAACATCCTGGCAGTAAAGCTGCAGAACATTGTGTACGTCCTGCAACATGTTGATAAGAGGTACCTCAACGACCCGATGCTGAGCAGGGAGATCATTGGGAAGCTCAGCCCCTATCTCGTCGCCCGCTGGTGCGACTATGCGGAAGAGCACGGGTCGTACGAAGAGCCTGAGGTCGTCACACTATCAAGGTTCCTGATGCGTGAGGCGGACCGAATGTTGCGTCACGCCTACACTCCAGCGACGGGCACCTTCAGGAACGAAGAAAGGAGGCCGCCATTTCATGCGTCGGTGCGACGGGTAGCTGGTGCATGTTACAACGTCACGGCGATTGAAGAAAGAAGACAGAAGTGTCTTTGCTGCCAAGGGGACCACGAGCTTCCTAGATGCTCGAGGTTCAAGAAGCTGCCCATCAGCGAGCGATGGCAGCTAGTAAAGAAGAGTGGGGTTTGCTTCAAGTGCATGATGAGGGCTCATCGAAGAGACACATGCAGAGCAAAACCCTGCGACAAGAATGGATGTCACAAACCCCATCACCTGCTGCTGCACTACGAGCCTGTCAAACATGGAACGAGCTTTGACGCCGACTGCAAAGAGGCAGTCACTGAAGAGAAGTCTTTAAGTAGGGAAGACTACGCCATAGTAAGCCACCTTTCGTTAGTGGAAGACACGCCACGTGAGACCAGTAGCAGCAGCGGGAAGAAACGGAAAAAGAAACGCCTTGGCAAACAGGTCAAGGCCCACATCGAGACGAACGCCCTCAAGCCCGAGAACGATCATGACGACGTGGACATGGTATTAAGGACGACTAAACGCACCGACCAGGGACCTCAGGTCAGTCTTCCCAGGCGCCGGCAAGTCTTCGCCATGCCACCCAGTCAGTGGAGGGATATGTCCACTCAACGGAACGACACGCAGAACTCCTCTCCGGAGAAGAGGCTGAAGGATCCGGCATGTTTTCGGGCAAAACGAGAAGACTGGTCGCCTGTGGAGGACTTCAGCCAGGAACGGGGGGAGCAAGTACGACACCGTCACCGCTTAATAATGTGGCGCAGACGAGCTCCACGAGGGAGCTTCGACGGGACCTGCAAGGAGGGCGGGTCAACTCCAGCTGCCGACAGTTCACCCACACGGAGGTGGACTAAGTCAAACCGCTGTCTAAGTGATTGGCGGAAGGAGTGTTCCGGCGACATATTTGGAAACTCATGGTGCTGGAAAAGAGGTCCAGCAATGAAGATACTTTCCCAAACGGGGAAAGCCAGGTAGCAGCGCGGAGCATCGCGTCGTCCTACCCGAAGAAGAGGCTACGAGAGAGTCTACGCCGGGGGGAGAACTGTTACGGACAGACGCGATCCGCGCCGAGAGTATTCGCGAAGCCGGTACAAACCCCACGACGAGTGTGCGCGCCACGCCATTATCGACCTTATACCTACAGAAATAAGGTTAACGACCGAGTCACCGCAGACGCGGCGCGGGCGCGTCACAACAAAAAAAGGCCGCGTGAGCGCGCGACGCTTCTGGAAACACCGCGCGTTATCGAGCGGGCGTTCGCGAGTACTTTCTCGGGACGGCGGAATTTTCGAGTATCGCTTGCCGGCGATATAAATACGGCTCAAGTAGGGAGTCGAGCACAGTTTAATTTTTGGAGTGATCAAGTGCGAATACCAAGTGAATCGAAGTGAAGTGAAAACCTGCGAGTCCTTAACTACTTGGAAGGACTGAACTAAGTAGGAGTGAAGTCTGAAGCCAAGGACGGGGGACATCGAAGGTTGCTGGAAGCCCGATTGATCCGTGGGAAACGGGAACAGAAACCGCCGCAGGGACAGTGAATTGTGCTTAAGTGACTTAGTGTGTTTTGTGACTTTTTGTTTAAGTGACTAAGTGTCAGACATAGAGTTTAGTGCTGTGATAAGTACTCTGTGAATAAGTGACATTCAGTGTTGTACTGTTTAGTAATTTGTGTTAACCCTTTGAGTGTCAAAGTAATTTTTGTAATTGTTGTTTTGTTTGTTATTGTTAATAAACCTCCGGCTATTGCCCAATAAAACAACGGGTTTTATTTGGTCGACAATACTAACAATGGAGTAAGGTTTGACTTTGGACTTCAGATACAGATATTTTCTCAGTACTATAATAACTAATAACACTATCCTTTTCGTTTGACTTGGTTCTTTAAATGTGTTCCCTTGTTACCGGTGGTTTTATTAAATTGGGCAGGTTTAGTTAGTAGTGACAAGTGTCTTGGTCCAAGAAGATTCCAAAGAGGTACAATACAAACATTCACGTAATGAGCATTGGTGTTTGTACAGTCCGGATGTGTGGGAATAATAAGATATTTATCCACTACGGAGCTTATCTCGAAAACAAAACAATGTAATGTGAAGTCGTAAAATATTTATACGTGTTTATGAAATGTAGCGTGAAACATAGTATATAGTGAGACACAATTGTGTAACATTTATATCAGTTCGTAGTATAAAACGTAAACCTAGTTTAAAACTACATATGGTTTGAAAACAAATCTCGAGATGATTTTACGGTGTAAAACGTTGATGGGAAATAAAAAAATAATTTATTAAGATTAAAAAATATATATAAGGAGGTTATATTAAGGAAGTTTTTAGATATATTCTAAGAAAAATTCATTCTATTGTCGGTGTCAGAGTATTAGATACGTGCAGGAATTAATTTAGTGAAATACCGTTCTAAATTGCCCGACATCAGCGCCTCACAAGAAAGCATTCTTTGTGAAATCTTTGTCGCGTTTTTTGTTACACATCGCTAAATTTATTTTGTTCTTCCGAGCCAACAATATTTAATTACAAAGTTAGCTGACAAAAATTGTCTTATATTTTGTTGTTTTGATATTGTCCTCACATTTTATACGGAGGAAACTATGCTAGCCATTTATATAATAAGCAGAATGTAAATCTTGGCATCGTATCGTCTGATGCATACGATAAACTGAATAAAGGAGGATAAAACGATGTGTCGGTTTTGGTTGAACACTTTTGCGACATTCATATTGTCATATATTGCTTCATATTGTCTTCCATAGCAAAATCTAGTCGTTTTGAAATCGAATTCCTGGCTTCAATTACCAGGCAGGTAAAACTTTGGCTTTTGGATAAATGTTGTAATAACATAGGTTGGGAGAGAAATAATAAGTATTCCCATCAAAATGTTCCTTTTTGCTCTAACGTGGCAGAAAGTGGCATTAGGTAATATATATAGATGATATAGATGTGCAATGACGGTCGTGTAAGCTGTTGTGCCCAATACATTAAATAATAAATAATTATGATTACTTAGCCTGCTATGTGCTTTATAATAATAATTTAATTTAATTAAATATGGTTAGTGGTGTTTATTTAATACCCGGCTACCGTTTTAAACAAACACTAATTTTAATACCCGCCTCGTAAAATAAAACAAATGTACATCAGTATTTGGAACGTAAATATTGGTTGTTATTATTCACATTACCACACAATGTCAGCTGGTCATTGTTTGCTTAACGTTTCACAGTTTCCATTCGGCATAGTTTGTTGAATATCCAGTAATAAATCGCGAATAGTTTGGCCATTTTGTTTTCGTTTGTATGCGCGCCGGGTTTAGTGGTAAGGCGCGGGGCCCGCCCGCCCATATATCGCGAGCTTTCTGTTATGGACCATTACCGGCGCATTACTGCGCTTATATGAAAATTACCCGCGATACAATTTCAACAAAAGGAACGTGAAAACATTCACGATGTCTTCGAGCAGGCCCGTATTCGGAAGCGAGATGAAAAAATTATCTCGGATTGCGAAGCTTTTTTTATTTTGTTTGTTTTCTTAATAGCATGCTCCTTTGATATTTTCTTATCATTCAAAGTAATTGGCAGATTCGGTATTGAGGGTTAAAAAGATCTCTTATTTATATTTGTTTCATATTGAATGAAAATAAATTATAGTAAATAAATAAATATCGGAAAACATCACATATATAGGGTTAATACGAAACTTCACGTTGCCCAAGTTAACCCGTTATAATGAATAGCAAAGTTTCAGATTTTGAGCCTTTGTTGTTTGTGTGTTTTTCCATATGAGTAGGCAGATCGACTTGATGGTTTCCCATCACTACGTCTGATTACATTTCGGAAACTGTATTAGGAAGCACGCCTTACTTTATGCCCTGCGGTATTGTAGGTTACTCTGATCTTTGGCCTTTTCTATATCATTATACTACGGCTGAATGTTTAGAAAATCTAATCAATTGTTTGCTTGTTAAGAGTTTAGATTGAACATAATTTATTAATGTAATCTGTGCGGGATAATAAATTAAGAACAGTTTTGCTCTCTTTTATATTTCGCTGCCATAAGTTAGGCTATTCAAAAGTTTTTTTTTCATTTTACCCGGCGAGAATTCGTAAACTTTTATTCGTCATCTTTCTGCGAACGAAGTGGAAAACAAGGCAATCACAACTTTCGGCGGAACAGTGAAACTTCCAGCCGAGACTGGGCCAATTGACTACATTGTGTTCCAGAAAACAACTCACGTCGTTGTAAAAGTGACAGGGTACATGATTTTAAAACCTTTATTCTGAAAGTGCACGCACACTCCTTCTTTTTCACGCATGGGAACAAATTAACGTGCTATAACTAGCTATCTAGCTAGCCTTGTGTGGGATTTGGAACTGTTATCCCACTACCCACTTAAACCACTGCGGTTTCTTTCACTTCACACCCTTGGAGAAAGGGACCAGTACCAGTACCAAGCAATTTATTATTATTTATTATCCAACTTCTGCTGTACTATCCAACTTCTCACTAAACGATACTTAGTACACCAGATGATGAAAATTAATACATGAACAGAATACTATGTACTTAGAAAAGAAAGAATTGTTTATGTTTATGTTATTTTGCACCGTACTTGGTACCCTAACTTAGTTTGGAGGTCAAATGGCGCAGTGTGAATAATGACCAATATTTATTACCTACTCTCTTAGGCTCTGACAGAAGATTGAAGGAAGGTGCGTAATTCATTCCAGGGTTATAAATTGGCAGGCGATTTTCAAGGAGTCTATCACTAGATCAGCTTCATACAAGTTTTAATACATATAGTCCAGTAATTTTAGCAATTTTGACCCACGATCTGCGGAATAATTCCTAGTGAGCTGAATTTTTGTATACACCTTTATTATGATATTATAATGATGATGTGAAAAATCGACATTGATATCGTGCCGGCTAAAAAAGTTATAGGGGTCCAAACGTCACGAAAATCAGTTTTTCGCAAATATCTCGCGATCTATTGCTTAGAGGTCAATAATGGTTTCATAAAAGTTGTTCGTCGTAAAATTGTCTACAAAAAAGGTCTGTTGCATTTTTCTGTACAATTAACCGTTTTTGAAATAGAGACTAGAACGCACACACATATGGTATTGTATACCGTACGGCGCATACCAAGGCATAAACCCTATTGTTTGTTTTTTTCCCTTTTTCGTTTCTGTGTTTTTTGTTAGTATGATGATCTACATATAGATATATAAAGGACTTGTAATACTAGTACAGTCAGGAAAATAGGAATATCAACTATAAAAAACTAAGTGGCAATTTTTTTTGTCACTTTATAACTCAAGAACGTGCTCATCGATCCAAACCAAATTTTCAGGGTTTGTACAGACTATTTAGTATATGTTTTATGTGAAGTTTGAACAAAATCGGTCGCTTCACTTTATACGTAGCGAAGCACGACCGGGCCGCTAGTAATGATAGAGATATGCAATGTGAATTTTAGCAATTTTGATCCACGATCTGCGGAAAAAATCCTAGTGGGCTGAATTTTTGTATACGACTTTATTATGATATTGTGATGAAGATGTGAAAAATCGACATTGATATCGTGCCGGCTAAAAAAGTTATAGGGGTCCAAACGTCACTGAACTTAGCATATCTATATCATTACTAGCGGCCCGGTACGTGCTTCGCTATGTATAAAAAGAACGACCGATTTTGTTCAAACTTAACATAAAACATATACTTAATAGTCTGTACAAATCCTGAAAATTTGGTTTGGATCGATGAGCACGTTCTTGAGTTATAAAGTACCAAAAAAAATTGCCACTTAGTTTTTTATAGTTGATATTCCTATTTTCCTGACTGTACTAGTATTACAAGTCCTTTATATATCTATATGTAGATCATCATACTAACAAAAAACACAGAAACGAAAAAGGGAAAAAAACAAACAATAGGGTTTATGCCTTGGTATGCGCCGTACGGTATACAATACCATATGTGTGTGCGTTCTAGTCTCTATTTCAAAAACGGTTAATTGTACAGAAAAATGCAAGAGACCTTTTTTGTAGACAATTTTACGACGAACAACTTTTATGAAACCATTATTGACCTCTGAGGAATAGATCGCGAGATATTTGCGAAAAACTGATTTTCGTGACGTTTGGACCCCTATAACTTTTTTAGCCGGCACGATATCAATGTCGATTTTTCACATCATCATTATAATATCATAATAAAGGTGTATACAAAAATTCAGCTCACTAGGAATTATTCCGCAGATAAAATCTAAAATTCCTGGACTATCCAGAAAACATTGTCTCTGAGGGCCCTGGATTGGTATATATTTCTAAACGAAATATATTCAAGAAGTAGATAAAATTACGAAATAGTATTTTTACGCAATTAATACTAACCTATTTTACACATTTCCAATTGTCCATAATGGTTTCCGAGTATGTTTTGTTTCTCATTGTTTGGTAGTCCCAATTTATTTTTACTATGTAATCATTATGCTTTATTACTTTTTTAACGCTCGTGAATAATGCCTATAATTATGGACAGGATTACCTTATTCATAAACCCGAGATAAGTTAGAAAAATCAGACAAATTTTCTCTCTAATCTCTTTCATCAATCTCTGTGAATTAAGTCCTGTGTTTAAGCCTGAGTAACGAGGTGTTGTGATTGGGTTGGATTAAATAAAAATAATATAGTTCAACCAGTAGTTCACGACCTTTTCAGTCATTTATAAGAATGTAAAAAGCAAAAGGAGCTTAGTGTAACGACCTGTTTAAACATCAAATATATTTTCAAATTTGTTCTCCATAGACTTATGTAAATGTGAATGATTACAAAATGTAAAGCTGAGCGGTTGCTCGGAATGCTCGGTAAATGGATCGGGGATGTAATTGCACGTATAAAATATCAATTTGGGGAGTGTTCGTCTCGTCACCTGTGACCCGGGATTAAGCCATCTACACAATTTCTCTTAATATGCAAATGAAGCCCCTCATATTATTTGACTAAGAATTAGGTGTTTCTTTATAAGTCTTCCGGATTTGATGCTCCACTTTACAAAGATAATAACTTGTTTACAGAGGTAACTGTTTTAAAATGTTAAAATAACAAACAGGTTAAAAATGACTATTTGCTTGTTTTAATAATCGTAATAATTTTAAAAACTCACCTATTAAATATCAAAACGTTAATTGTCATTTGTCTCATTAACATAATAATATTATCTGTTGTCGTTATTTGCAAAATGTCATTTGTAAATAGACTACAAAATTATAAGTATTGTCGTCTACCAAGTTTTAAACTTCGCTGGAAGTACTTCCACAGGTGCTAACAGAGTTCGAGGGGAATGAAAATTGCTCCTTTGACAAGAATACTTTTTGAACAATATAAAATACGAGGATCAATTCAATGATAAACTGCGAACAAAGTTGAAGATTAAACATACATCTGCACGATCTAGACAGGCGAAGTGGTTAGACAAATTGTAGGACACAGGTTTGAAATAAGATTCAGTGAATACTATGTAAACATTTAGCTTTTTAATTAATAAAAATAAGTACTTTGTTGGTTGTGCTTTATGCGAATGTAAAAGTTAAATTATTTCTTTTTATTAATTTTAGTTCTAAGTCGTCCCTTTGTAATCTATTTGTATGTCTCCAGCATTCAATACTATCTAAATATTATATTCTACCTCATTTCTCAAGTTTTTTCAATAAATAGTTGAGTAATGATACTTATTTAATTTAACGCTATACTATTTCAATAATATGGAGTATCGAATAAATAGCAAGAAGACGATTCGCAAATCTAAGGAGCTTCGCAACAAAGCGCATTGTTTGATCAACACAATGAGACAATAGAAACAGTACCGTGCCAGAACTGAAGGCAAAATACCTTGCATTCCTTCAGATGCTCCGCCAATAGGAATCGAATGATCCGCTCTCACTTCTGAGCGTTCAGGCACAAATGAAATGATACGCGGACGAAAACCGTAGCAGAAATTCAAATGTGTGTGCATGCTGTTGCTATGTCTAGTCACTATAATATCAGTTAGCGATTCGGTTAGTATTATCTTAAAAATTATGTTTTGTTGGTTTCTGAGGATGAATGTAAGGCACAATATTAGTGATACTCTTGGCATTTCAAACTTTTGTCTCGGAGGGACAGCAATCTGACTCTTGCGCTGGCAAACAATGTCGCCAACTTTCAGACTTTGTGTTTTACAAACAGTAAATCCAATAACAAAGCTGAAGGCAAAATACCGTGCATTCCTTCAGATTCTCCGCAAAAAGGAATCGAATGATCGCTCTCACTTCTGCGCGTTCAGGCACAAACGATATGCTACGCGGATGAAAACCGTAGCAGGAATTCAAATGTGTGTACAATGTCACTTGTTTATATTTGTGGCCAGGCACAAGGATTTTCACTGTGAATTTATTTATTAAGCAAGTGTAGGTACAGCCTGCGGGTAGTATCCTCTGAGCCTTTGTTTTCTTGCCCGGGGTTAAAATGTACGCACCTCCTGGCTGATGGATGGGGCTACTCCATATATTTATGGAATAGGCATCTATTCAAAAGCACGAAGGTTAAATGTTATGGGAACGCATATTCAAGGAGCTTGTTGAGTTTTAAATACATATAAAGTAAATTAAAAGCTTTGTTTACATTTTATAGGTATAGCAAAAAGTAATTAAGATTGAAACTTGATTTGTTGGAGATGTCAGAGTCTGTTATTTATACCACAAAAAATCTACTTATTATTTCACTAGAACGTTTATTTCCCGAATTATTTACTAACCACGTCAAATTTTCTATTTTTTTTAAAACATTGTAAGTGCTACTAACTAAGACGATACAATGTAAATATTCTTAAAATAGTCCTAATTATAGGATATCCAAAAATAAACTTTCTTAAAAAAACATACCCGCTTCTAAATAACTCTGCGTAAAAATAACAAAATCGCATGGTATTCCTCGGTAATTTTTCACTCGACTGTCAAATGCTCGTAAAAGATATTGGAAACAATTTGAGCGATCTCTTGCCCTCGTATTCGGGTGACGTCCTTTATAAAAGAAAGAAATATGAATAGCGATCGCTTACTGGAACTCGTATCTAATGTACTCAGAAGGCAACGATCACGTTACTAAATTTAGTATGTAATTTGTGTAGTCAAGATCCTCTATTTGAGTGCAATTTTTTTTTCAGAACACTAGCAGTCCAATAAAAATATTCTAGAAAAAAATCTCCCAACCGCCAATTTATTTCTTTCAATATTTTCCCTTCTCGGTTTCGCAATAACCTTTATTGGGAAATTAACTTTTCCTTTCATGTTTTATTAATAAGAGTTATTTAACTAAAGATTCATACAGAACATGTAGGTATAAGGGTAGAAAACTTACATGTAATTCTATGTATTTAACCTAATCAAAGACTGTTGATTTCAATTAATAATATCAATAAATATTTACGAAGTCAAACAATATCGCTTCCTCAATCAAATTATACCTAATTCATTATAAGACTAGGTTGGAGCCTTGGTAAATATTATTTGTTATTTTTTCACTAACTTATTTCCATTTAAGTATTCTAGTCAGTTGTTTGTTTCTTGCAACTCATAGTTACGTATTTTTTCTTATCATAAACTATTAATATCTGTATAAATTAATTAAATCTTGAGAAGATCATGATTGATCAACCCATGCGTCGCTTCGGCGTCGTACGCTTTTCCATCGTATTATTATCAACTTGAAGATTTCCTGTATTTTTCACTCGGTATAATTTGTCTTAATTAATAGCCGTAAAACTTAGACAGAGTCAAGAGCACAATTTTTCTGTATCTAGTAAACCGTTGTGTAATGTAGTTTCATTTAAAATGTACTTTTTATGGAAAACTTTATTAAACTGAAATGAAATAAATTAAAATTGTACTATACAATCGAATGCTGGGATTGGCATTAAAAATTCTATGAACGCAGTGTGTGCACATCGAAGGTGAAACTTGACTCCAGATATTTTTCTTTCCATTAAAAATGTGTAGGAAGTGTATACAACAGTGTTCGCAAGAAAATCATCAAGTCGTAGCCGCCGGGAAACGGCTTGTTTATTTATGTGATTGCCCTGTTTCATTCCAGCTTTCTAGAGAACCACTTAATTTTTTTCTTTGGCGCATTTTATATTGCGCTACAGTTTGTTGAAGTACTTCAAACAATTTATTTATAATTGAATAGTTTTTTTTTTAATATTTTAAAATTAAAGGTTTGGTATATTTTGAAAATTTTAAAGCCTGATTGGCAGGTAAGATTAAACTCATATATTTTTTTCTAAATTTAAGCTTTAATCAAGATAGGTCTCTTGAGAATTGCCGCGATAAATAGGAAATGATTAAATATAATCGCTAAAGACCGAATGTAATTTATATTTAGTTGAGATAGTGCTTATATGTTGAAAAATTGTTTTATAACAATCGTAGTAATCCAGTTGTACTAACAATAAAAAATTGGCCAAGTGCGAGTCGGACTCCCGCACTGAGGGTTCCGTACAAATTCTATTTTTGACGTATTAAAAAAACTACTGAATAGATTTCGTTCGAACCAATTTTCGTTGGTAGTTTTTATGGTAATGTACATTATATAATTATTTCAGTTTTATCATCCTCTTATTTTAGAAGTTAGAGGGGGGGGGGGGGGACACACTTTTTTCCACTTTGGAAGGGTCTGTCACGCAAAGTATTCACTTAAGAAAAAAGTGATATTAGAAACCTCAACATCATTTTTAAAGTCCTATCCATAGATACCCCACACGTATATGTTCAATGAAAAAAAATATTTCGAGTTTCAGTTCTGACTATGGGGACCCCCCACTTTTTTATTTTTTTTTCTATTTTCGTATGAAAACCTTTTTGCGGTTCACAGAATACATCCACTCACTAAGTTTCAACAGTATAGTACTTATAGTTGCGGTATAAAGTGGCTGTGACAGACTGGCGGACAGACAGACAGACAGACATGACGAATCTATAAGGGTTCCGTTTTTTTGCCATTTTGGCTACGAAACCCTAAAAAGGGGCATCAATTAAAGTTTATTTGAGGTAGTTTTTAAATTTTTGATTTGCATTTTTGAAAACCGCAAAAGAGACAGTTGTTTTTGGGCCCACCAACAATCGGTAACGTTTAAGAGAAAGAGAACTATGTTAAAAATTTGTATATTTTTTTATGAATTTTGCAATTGAAATGAATTTCAAACGAAACCGGAGTCATCAAACCAAAATAAAAAGCCTTATTTTGATTATATCCGTAAAAAATCTTTCCAAAGATTAGTAAACAATGGCTGACATACAGATAACTGAAGGAAAAAAGGTTTTTATCAATAGAATTAAATTAAAACACCTGAAATCGAACATAAAGGAGACGCAATTTACTTTTGGAACGGTTTTCATGCCAATTTTTATCTAAGGCGGTGATTGGTAGTGACTTTTAATCATTTAAATAATGAAATAATATAATTCGAATAAACAATACAAAAAATCCGTATAACGGAACGCAAGTGCTAGTCTATTGCCGGATTTTGATTTTATTTAAAAACTGAATACAAATGTCAGAAGCCTTCCGTCTGTCAACTGTCATTAATGGTTATACTATATAATTTAAAAAGCTGCAGTTTGTTTGTTTGTTTGAACACGCTACTATCAGGAACAGCTGGTTCGAATTGAAAAAATATTTTTGCTTTGGATTTTCCATTAGTCGAGCCAGGCTTTAACTAAAATATGTTAAGCTATAGTTTAAGACTATTTGTGAAAAACCTTATTCCACGCGGACAGAGCCACAGGCGACCACTAATCATATTAAATTGTTTTTATTTCAGATGCATAGGAAAAACATAATGGAAAATCGCTCTTATGTGTAAGTCTTTACGGTTCAGGCGTTGAAAGTCAGGAAAGCAAATAGACAGATTAGTTAATGAGGTTAATATATATTTTCACATCTTATTTCTAACGATTCCGGTTAAAATATGAAAAAGTAATGTTACCACTATAATCTGGAGATTATAAGGAATAAATTGATACCCATTTCGTAAATAAACGCCAAAATTTTATGTGGGCCTAACTCTCCATACAAAAACGATTGACTCCTTTAAAGTTGCCACTACATGGTATGAATGACCTAGTGTACCTACTCTGCATTTAGTATGTGGTGTATCTGTCGGAGGTAACTTACAAATATTTTTAAGGAATGGGTTTGTTCGTTTGTTTCAACGCGCTAATCACAGGAACTACACGTTCGAATTGAAAACATAATTATTTTTGTTTTGGATAGTCCAGTTTCCGAGGAAGGCTTTAAGCAACAGTATACGTGCGGAAACAAAACTCACGGGAACGAAGTCGCGGGCAGCCACTAGTAGTAGTTATATTGCGTACCGTCTAATATTAAGCGAGTCAGTGTCTCATAAGTTTCACAAGTTCAGTTCGTTTCAGAACATGTTTGCACTCGAATATAATATTACATTTAGTTCACGGATGCGTTTCTGACAGGTATCTGTTAAAGTTTTTAATGAGAGTGGTGAAACTGGTCCGTTGTATAATGATGCAATTTCAGGAGCTCAGTTGGGGAGGGTATGGGGTTTTGGGGATGTTGATGAAACCTCACCAGCTCGGGGAGCAACCTACTGAGGAACAGCAAAAGTAAAACGGCGCCAAGGAGCCTCGCCCGTCTTCTGTGACAAGTAGGCAAGGGCTACCATGTACTGAGCGGGCAAGGCTGAAGCAAGCCCCAAACCGTATAAGAAACACCTGTTCGTTTGCCTCCATCTTACAAAAAAAAAATAAGCGAAATTCCAATATTCACCGTAAGGTTGTCACTGTTCCACGGTGGTGGCATTACGTGGTGGTAGGCAGTACACAGCCTCATTAATCCTGCCCTGCGACCGGCCTGCGTGAGAATGACAGCACTCGTTAGTTATCCGGTTATCCGCCTGTACGTTGTTATTGCCCGACACAATCTATTAACGCTCGTTTGATACACTTAATACCGAAGTTTGCTGGCCTGATAGTTTGCCAACGAAAAATGTGGGAACGAAAATATAAAAGTAAGCTACTTTGTCATATCGGTATAACATGTAAGTTACATATCTCGTTGGTTAAAATATCCAATCGTGGAAAAACCAAGTGTTCATAATTTAATGAAACATTATTCAGGTCTAATTAGTTTAATCCGAACTGGATTACAGGAAAGTCGATCGCAGGTGCTTCGTCCTAGGGCCTAAGCCACGGACTTATTGAATCTGTCTAGAATTATGAAAATGAAAAAAGCAATTTTTCTACGAAATTTATACGTAAGAGTTAAAGCAATGTATGAAAATCTTATATGTATTTACCGTACACCTGAATAAAAAAGTTAATCCTTGGTAATGTAATATCATAAAAAAAAACTTTGTCCATTAACATACGCTGTTTTACTTATAAAATAAAATAAACATAATGTCTTGGGAATCCGGCGGGATAAGAACCCGCAGTCCTCGCTATCTGGAAAGTGTACTCGCATTTTACAAAGATAAACGTAGACAATAATCTATTTAAGTTCTTAATGCTGTAAGTGCGGGAACTAGTAAAGTTAGATCTCACAACTCACATCAATTAGGTGAACACATTGCGACGGAGACCGGTGTGTTGCTCGCACGTCTCTACAAAGTGAACCAGTTGTTACTTTGTCAGGCGATACTGCAGATACTATTAGTACTAACTACTTCCGAGTTAACGGATACAGCGATGGGTATTGTATGTAAAGGACTCGCTTTGAACGTGTGATTTAGATTTTTATTGCAGTTACTCGTTGCACTCACGATGCGATGGTAGCCTGGTAAGGACCGCGCCTCACATACGTGTGGTCCGTGGTTCGAATCCAAGCCCACACCTCTGGATTTTTCGAAAATCTATGTGTCGATTTCTGCCAATAGCTCGGCGGTAAGAGAAAACGCCGTAAGGAAACCTGCACATTCAGATTGTGTCCGACTTTAGTTCGGTTAGATCTGAATGTGTAACTATGATCCAATCTGTCTCGTTCCCCTCTATGGGTTACGAAGGTCTGATGGCAGTCGCCTCACTGTAATAACCAGACCCGACAAATCCTGGATCATGGTCAAAGCGGACCTTGCACAGAAACGGGATAAACGCTAGGAGGATGATGACTCGTGGCACTCGCGATATACTCTCTTCGTAGAAATCCACAGTCAAAGTTACTATGAAATAGACCGTAGGATTCTATGAAATACCGTTAAAGATAAAACAAGCGTATGTGTTACATACTGCTCGATATCACCAAAGATGTTTTCTATGTACAGTAGATATAGATGATTACAACTTCTTCATCAATATTACCCTTTAAAGAGGTATTAAAGTCCATAGATTATAAACGAACTGTGGTTTTAAATTTAGTTATTCCGGGTCAGCCCTTGAGAGGCAACGGTCAGCCTTTAAAGTTATTTAATAGTTTCCAAACATTACCGGAATTTGTGAAACTTACTCACTTAGTTTACGGGTATCCAGTAAAATTTTAAATGAAATTAAACTTAATACGATGAAGCAGTCAAAAAGCATTATACAAAATCAATAGTCATTCGCTTCGAGACGCTACATTGGCCTTTATTAAATTTGATTTACGATTCTTTTAAATCATGATAATGGACGATCACACTGTAATAAAAGCTCGCAAAAGCTTTTATGAACTTCTAGGTTACACACATGAGGTTCATTCGTAACTTGGGTCTCAATCTCAAGTATTCATGCAAAATATTTCGGTAAACATGTGTTTGGCAAACTGTAAGTAGGCTCGTAAAGTCTTTGTTGAAATTACCGGAAAATTATCTCAAATACATGTCTCGCTTGGTTATGTCGGTATGCTCGACTCGTAACTCCTAAGACGGAGAATGCGGATTTAACGTTTGCGTAGGTACAAAATGTTATACGACGCCGAGAGAGGGTCGCAGTACAAGCAATTACAACGGTCCCACTACCCTGGTCTTGAAGGTTCTTCAGTATATATTATAGTAAATAATTAACGAACAGCACTTGAATTAGGACGCGTCCTCCTCGTAGACCCTGCTCATTTTATGTTTATGGTGACAAATATAGACGCCTAAACTTGAAATTGCGGATTAAATACATAAATGCGTGCGAGCACCATTTGGCCGCTACGAGGGGCGGAACGAGTCCGTCATTAGCAATTCATAGCGTAATCCAACGTCACCTATTCTTAGAAGCTAAATAACGCGTTTTCTCCTCGCCTACCATATTTATTTTTAAGAGCAATTTCCCTAATAACCTCCGAGCTTTTACAAAGGAAATTGACGACTTGCCTTGACAATACTCTGATCCTTCTTGGCGTTGTCCCACGGGAAATGTGTTCCCTGAGCTTGTTTTTAATAGGAACTAAGCTAATTTCTTTTCACGGCTTTGAATACCTAGTGTTATAAGGTCACGTAAAATGTCAAAGGCCTGCGTTCTGGCGCGTTAGGCTCAGGTGACAGGAAAATAATTTTAATGGATTTGGTGCGCCTACATTCTAATAAATGTCCAAAAAAAGTAACGTAGGTATTTTTTAAGACGAGAAGAATGAAATAAGTGTAGCACCAGAATACATGCGTACTCGTAAGCACATACATATATTAAAATGTCTGCTGCCAGACGAATACGTGGCCTGATGGATAGCGACGGCTGCTCAATGTGCACCGCTTTAATGTCAAGAGTACTGGCTCACATTAATATTGCCGGGGCACAGAGCTATTATGGCGACAGATTTCACCTGCGGCGGTAGAACACTAGTTATGTACATTAGTTGACTATAAGTTACTTCTATGAAAACGTAACCGTCAAAGACGAAATCGTTTACAGCGTTGTCGAAGATTACCGATTAAATGTATTTTTAAAATTGACCTAGACAGACATTGTTACTATATAAAATGAACAGGGAAATGCTCTCGGATTTTAGGTCAAGTCCAGTTTAGTTTCGTGACAGCCTGGTTAGATTTCACTAATTATTGCTTATACATCTATATAGAACTTCGTTATCGGAGTGATGAATTCCATTCGTCTCGGGATAAATTACAGTTGGGGGAAATGTAATCCGTTTTAGAAATTGAAGAGAAATCCAGATCTCCGTCACAATAGGGCAGATCTTGAGTAATGTGTAATCAGCGTAGTAAAATCTAAAATGGCTTCGTTCAAACAACGTCATCCCTTTGTTCTCGTAATAAACTGTCAGGGCACAAAAGAAATTCACCGACATCGGATGTCACCCTGCTGAATTCAGCTTCTCGGGTGTGGTGCGGATCCCATTCACCGGAGAGGCTTATAAAACGAGCTTGCTTTTACGCGGTCACACTCTATGAGCCTTGCATTTTATTAGTCTTGTTTACCTGCCTTAACATTCTTAATGGCCGCATACACAATTGCATAATTCAACGGGGTTGTATAAAATATTGTAAGGGTTGTCTTAATGCGGTTTCCCATTATTGTGACGTATTTTTGTTTAATACCATAATTTGTTTTACAGGTACACACCGTCACTGGGATGGACTTGGACAGGCAGGTAACAAATATTTATGTTAATATTAAACCCGATTAGACGCAAAGCTTCTTGCTATCGAATTAAAAGGCTAATTAAAAGTATTGATAAAACATGTAGAACACAAAGTATCTGCTCATTCGAGAGCACAGCTGTACCAGGAATGCACTATAAATTTTAAACACGCCGTGTAGTTTTTAAAAGAAAAATAGAGCTGAGAATTGTTTATAAGGGCTCAACGGCAACGGCGCGGTGAGCCGGAGGTGGCAAATCACTGGTCGTTTCCGGAGGGACCCGGCCCGGAAATTGAGAAAGTCTCCGGCGGCCTGTGACGTCATATCATGACGAAAGAAATGTCCCCTGATCTCCCGCAATTCGGCATGATTGCGTCGCGCCCCGGTTAATGCGCCCTCGCCGTCAACAAAAACAGTGGCACGGTATGCATACATATGCGAATATAATACCCCGAATACACATGGCCACGACTTGCAGGACTTTCAAAATTTCAACGTCGGGTGTGTATCTCATAGTGTTGTAATTACTTGTTTGATCACTCTATTTCACGGTACTTCAATTCGAAACGAAATGTTTCTTTGTTTTGCCTTTTGTTTATAACCATGTAATATGTAATAATATTTACAAAGTTGAGTTATAAAACGAAGGTTAATCGCAATACTATTTAATACGCATTAGTTAGTAAATTAATGATAAGAACTTCAGACTTCTTAATCTTTTATAGTAACGAATTTGTGCCTCCACTGACTGGTGGTATAGATGTCCTATGTAGGAAATAAGTTTATATCACTATTTACGCAAAGTCCTGAACTAATATCATCAGCAGAATATATGATTTTTACTTTCCGCGTATCGAGTCGAGGAAAGTCCACACAGAGTTTGGCGGAGAAACTGTTTAGTGATAGGTCTCAATTAGTAAGATTTTCTTTGCCTCAGACTTACATCATGCATGAAGAGAAAACAAGTAGATAAGTTAAGACAGCTTTCACTCTAACTTGACTAATTGAGTTAATTAAACTAAGTCGATAAACTGTAGGTATTATCTGTCTCTAATTGTTCCCGAACCGGGACGTTATAACTTACCGACTTCTTGCCTTGCTCCTTTAGCTAATGACTAAGAGATCTAGCTCTACGTTGTGAACTAAGGGTAAGGAGTTGGTTATAGAATAAACTATATTGGTTGGGAAATCATATGTATACGTACTCTAGCCTACCGTACTCTAGGTATTTGCCCAATGATGGAAAATCGGGCGTGAGTTTTCAATATTTAAATACCTAGTTAAAATCTGGGACACTCGTGTTTTACTTGGTGTATCATAATAGCAATTATAAACTCACTCAAGCAAATTCGGGCTGGACTGACAAATTCGACAACCCATCTCACACCCACGCACTTGAGAATGGGTAAACAGAAAATGTAACGAGGGACCAAAATCAACACGGAAGTCTGTTTTTATTCCGATCTTGAACGCTTTAATATTCAACAGCACCTTAATAAAATCAGTACCTCACCGCCTGTGTTTGTGTATTCCATTGCCAGTCAGTTTTCGTTTTCCAACTTCATTAACGTAGCAGAATGTAACATCACGAGCCATGCATGAACGATTATTATTTACATAAATATCAATATGGACGAGCAATTTGATTTATTTTTTGCCACGAATGTTGTCACAGTTCTGTTGGAATTGCTTTCGTGTGCAAAAACAAAGTGTACGTCGGCTATAAAACCGGGATTAAATTACCATAGCTTAAATTGTTTTAGTACCCGCCTGTTTAAGAGCACCGCGGGACGATGTAGGAGGTTGGACGATGAGTGCTGGGCCGTCTAAATTGGTTCCGTTTGAAACAGCTCCCGGAGGAATGACAAATAAAACTTCAGCATGATTTTTTGGCGAAATTAGCTCGGAGCAAAGTTTGGGACCGATCAGGTGTTCCCAGCGGGGCGGGCAGTGAGTAATGAGCGGTCAGAGCGCCGACTGCGGCCGCGGAGACAGGCCTAGGGCCCTCGCCTCGCCGCCTAAAACACGGGCCCCACCATCGTGCGCCTTCGCAATAATTTTAACCAAAACGATGAGCAAGCTGTTGCATGAACGGCTTTGCTGTAAATGAATTTTTCGACCCAAACGCATAACTCATTCGAATGCGGATCAATTCGCTGCGAGTGTAGATATTTATTTTGCCAATTTGCGAACATTTGTGACTCTGTCAGATTTTCGAGATATGAAAAACGTCGGGCCGGATGATAGACGACTATCGTTTTGCAATTTGGTAGAAATATTTGAAGGGTGGCGTTAGGTGCGTTATGAATATGAATACTGGCGTTCTGAATGTGATATAAATTCATATGAATGTTTCCAATTTGGTGTGTAATTAGGTTTTTGAAGGTTCAGTTATGCTTGTGATACAAGTATTACTTGATAAAATCATAAAAACGTTTTAATTATTTTCCAGATGTTTACGTTTAATTATAAAATGGTTTACGAGTACCTACATGCTTGTTTGAATATACTCTGAATTACAACCTGTAAACAAGGACTTACCTTATACTATTACTATCAAGATTTTAATCGTGTCAACCCTTAAGCCACCGCATGCGGAACATTAACATTCCTAGGCTCTCTAAAACGCCTCAACCGTAACGTATGGACCTTGCCCCGTACCTGGAACGACATAAAGGCATCGTTGTTGCGTTTGCCTACGATTGACAGTCGCCTAGAGAGCATGTTTACTGCGGCCCACGATTTATGCCCACTTGCTCGGCGCTTGTAATAAACCAGATAACTCAATTTATGGCACTAAAATGGCGGCTATATCGTTTACTTGGGTACACTGCCTATCTCTACTAAAATATGTTGACGATACATACTTAGGCCGTTGCATTACATGTGAGTTATTTTGGTTGTTCGCCCTTAGGCCCCTCGTGTTTAAAGGCTGTAAAATTGACATATGGAATGTTTCAATTATGTAAAATATGTGTTCAAAATATTAAAATGTTTTTGAGTGTGGTCAGTAGGGTCAGTTGATACGTACGCTTAAGAATATTGTTGCCACAGCTTTTTCATCCCAAGAATTTTCATCCCTTGATCTACACTCATATGTTATTCACTCAAATAAAAACGAGGTATTAAGTACCTAGTATTTCTGTTATTGGGTGTTGTCGAAGTAACCCCGGCCTCCGTTTATTACTACATATATTCAGAATTACCCATTTTTCTATAACTTTACACTCTTTAAAATTTTCTAGACAGGTGGAATTTCTAAACGTTATTGTTTTTGTTTATTGATGAACCTCCTACGTCGTCCAACTTGCATTTTAAGTTCTAATTCCAATTTATCAAGGTTCAGAGCAACACACGCTCGCTCACGCGCCCCGGGCTTGTTTGAGTTTGATAGGGCACGCCCAAAATTTCCAACAGCTTATACTGGAAAAGATGATAAATTATTCATTATGATGTGATTATAAATTTCGTAGAATCATGGCCCACTCTCAAAGTAAACAACGAAATTAAATTTAATTACAGGCAAACAATTATTTGATGCGCGTTATCTGGGAAATTGGTGAAAAATTCAATTACATTTTTGTAATTGATTTAGGTGTAATTTGTAATAGAAATATCTATTTACTAAAATGCATGCAACTCGGTCTAATGTATGCCATATTGAAACGTAATTACAACAAAATCGAGTATGTTACTTAAAAGTACGGACACACAAGCATAAGGGCACTATTTTCCCAAGATCTAAACCTACTACACTTACAAGGCTCATCAAACATACACGTATTAAAATTGTCTCCCATCAAAGACGAAGTAAATACCTGAGTTGCTCGCATGACAAACAACGAGAGACTAAGTAAACGCACTGCTTAATGAACGGATTCGCCGTGACGGATGAACTTCTTGATTCGTGTTTGCTGTGATGCTGTGAAGTTTTTGTCATGAGATGGGGTGCAAACGCCGCTTATAAATTACCATGGGTCATACATGTCATGGTCATGGGTGTCACAACAGCCGGCTTTTCAGGAGTTAGGTATCTAAATAGACGACCGATTGGTGTAATGGTCAAGATGTTGCCTATTACGCAAGAGGTCGCGGGTTCGATCCCCGCACAGGACAAACATTTGTGTGCATGAACATGTCTGTTTGTCCTGGTCTGGGTGTTATATGTATCTATTTAAGTATATTTGTAATACCACTATTGATTCTGATGTCTGTAACACAAGTGCTTAAGCTACTTAACACGGGGTCATATCAATGTATGTGATGTTGTGAAATATTTATTCATTTATTATTTATATATTTATAAATAGTGTGACTTAAGTGGCGGACGAACTGGTATGATTAAATGCAACCTAACATTTGACTCATACAATAATTGAAAACTTTTCGGTCGTCAGGGCTTAGCTATGCAGTATGCAGATTTTGCGGTTTTAAAATGACAGACAATACGGTGAATATTAGTTTACAACATATAGTTTAATCATGTTTTAGTTTTGATGTACGTCGTAAATTCCATTTTAATGCCAACAATTATTTTAACGTCCATGAATTAAAGCGGTCCCTAAAACTTCACACACAGGTAACCAATTAATTAAACTTTCAAAAGGATCGCTTCAATAAGCAAATTATTTATTTTATCGCTTCGCCGAATGTGTAATAATTCTAGTTTACAGCCGGCACAGTGTTGCTTACTTTGTCACATGGTGTCCCGGTTATAGCAGTAAGGGACGATTAATATCTTTGTTTATTTCGTTATAATGTATAACAATTATTAAATTTAAAGACATGGCAACAGTAATACGAAACTCCTTGACTGATAAAAACCTTCTAATTAACATATTTACACACACATTCCTTCGTCAAATGTAAGAATCACAAAAATCTTTTTTTTACTGTGAATTACGATGTAGTTGTTAAATAAAATATTTTTGTAGTGGTGCAGTAGGTATTCAATATCCTGTTATTTGGCATTTACTGGCATTTACAATTAGAACGTGATTTTTAAAGTTGTTTTAAATTACATTACGCCATTGTTGTTTTTATTAAACAAAATTACCATTGTTGATTTATTTTTATTATTTACCATTCAAGATAAAAATATAATTCAAATACCAAATGGGGACAATCAACACACAAGGACGCATTGCGCTCGTACGTGCGCACTGAACTCCCGTTTTTGTACATTTACGCATATTTTGATATCACCATTAAAATTAAGTGCTCAGAACAATCTTGCAGCTGAGGCGAGTGATTGAGGCGCGGGATTAAAATGTTCACTTCTAACAGATGGTCGCGAAAATATTAAAAGAAGGAATCCTCATAAGTCCCGCGTTTATAAACCGTGGATTTAGGTCGGGACTAATGTAACTGGATTTAATAAAACGCTTTTTGCAACGATTGAAACAGGAGGTATAATAAAATTCTGTCTATTAATAGCTGGGACATTTTGCTTGAATATCGCAAGTCTACTTTTAGACACACCTATTTAAAGAATCCATGAAACCATTAAAGATTTCCTAAGTTTTTGAGGCCTTACTTTTCTTGTTAATTATTTTTATAAATGAATTAGCTTTTTGAGTAAAGGCCTTTTTTATAATACTTAATAATTAACGAAGAGCTTTTAGTAAACTCAATCTTATTACGAAGATTTTTATAAAACAAAAACAATACATAACTAAACGTAAAATAAGCCTGCGTAAAAATATAAGCCTGTTATTGAGTTTGCGTAGTGTTTTTTCTATTTATAAAGAGAGCTACAAGTTAGTTATTTACGCCACCAACCGTAACAGGAAAGTAACATCATATTTCTTTTAGATCCTTTAATCCGTGCCTTAGGCTTTGTTCAGGATGTCCGACGGATTACAAAGCGTGTTGCATTCCGCAGCTAAATTGTCCGATCCGCTTGTTTAGACCCCCCTGGAAGGCTAGAAGGGGGGGCCAACAGTAGGACGTGACGCAGAAATATCGCCGGGCAGCGGGCAAAACTCCCCTGCGAAGACGGTCAACAAATTGGAAATTGGATGAACAACGTAAATAAAATATAAACTAGCCAATTCCGTTATTATTGAGACGATGTATGATACAGAACGGTTCGGTGATATCGAATTCTGAGTGCTTTCAAACTATTTACTGGTTGGGCTATTGTCTGAATATTAAGTGTGTTATTTCGATAAGCGGTGTATTATTTTAAATTAATGCTCACATAATCTTCATTATCATGAATGTGATAACTAAGAGATTAATCATCAGGATTAGGGACGTGGAACGTCGTGGGACACCTAATGACTGCAAAAATCAGTCATCTACTTCGATTTAATTCATGAATGTTTTTATTTAAATTACTACTATAACCATTAAAAAATCTATATTTCAATATTGGACACTTTTAATTGTTTCGGAATTTGTAGAAGCTACTTTAAAACAAAACTTGTATCATGCAGAGAAAATATTACAGACAGATAAGACTCAGTTTTTTAATATCGTCAAATTAAATTTCCCATAAAGTTATAAAGTATCACGCCCCGTAAATTCTGGATAAAACCGACAGCGTAAAGTATAATAACTTTAAACTCATGTGTGCGGTTTTCAACATACCTACATATTACTTTCTCAAACGGATTCGAAACCAAAAATCAAAGGTTTTTAAGAAGCGAGGATGACTAGATTACATTTGAGTTTTAACTTACAACTGAATTTACAAAGACTTCTTATGAATCTGTACAATACAAAGTGCTGTTTTGTTAACTTTTTATGAAATATTTTGCACGTATTTGAGTTTTATCTTTCTGTAATATTCTTTTGACAGTGAGATCAAAAGCTTCATCTTTACAGATATTATTTCACGAATCAGATGTATCATTAGAACGTCGGATCTAAATTAATAAATTTTGTGAGCCATAAAAAGGACAAAATTGAATACTTCTCTCGATCACGTCGCTTCTAGATTGGAGATTTTGAACGTTCATAATCCTGTGAGTGAGAAAAGTGATATTGCAGAGTTTTACGTGATTTACTAGTAAGCCCTCGGACGAAGGTTGATTGCTTTCGGCGATCGGGATTTGAGGGGGATTGGTTTAAAGAGATCGAGATGTCGATTCTCGTGCAAACGTTGACGCGTCGCTCGGTAGGTAAGAGGGGTATGATGTCTGGCAAGATGAGCCAGGAGACAAAAGAATCGCAGGTAACAGGAGCAGAGGAAGTCGCGGCGGTAACGTTCCATTATGACCGCGCGCGCCTCAGGAAGTTATTACGGGTAATGTAGTGGCGTCGAATGCGGTACTTTTTGTGCCTCGGACAAAAGTATACACCGCTAGATAGTTCCTTACTCACAAACAACTGCGCGTCGTCCTTCTACCTTTTATTTTCATGAGTATTATAGTTAGCGTGGTTCGGTTGGAAGTTTAGTTTCACGTATCTAAGTGATATATTCGCATATACTCGTAAATAAAGCTTGAATGCTGGATTTCCCCTGCTATTTTTATCAAAGCTCTTTCAAATTAAACAGGCAAATAATGTACACAGGTGTAAGGTTTACCATTAGTACTTATATTATTTTTCGATCCGTAACTTGTCGAGGGTAGTGATTACAAAGCCAGAAGCGGATCTTTAATATTCATAAATGTTATGCCTAGAGACAAAAATAGTGCTTGGGATATATATAAGCCGTTTTTTGGGATAGATGGACGCTGAATTGAAGGCAAAATTGCGTTAACAACTGTTAAAATACTCATTGTTTATAAACACTATGTTATTAAATAGTGCAGAAGACGATAATTAATTTACCGAACATACACTCTCAGAATCATTTACTTTTGTATACGTTTTTATACATAGTTTAGTTTACATTGCATAGGAGTTACAATATATAGAAGAGGTATATTTTTCAGCGGCAGGTATATCTTCCATGTTTATAAAATAATTTTGTAGTAAAAGTAGGTTGGCAAATCTCTCATGGTCCAATAGTAAATTGACATGAATTACAAATTAAACTTGTCCGATTCCCGGGCCTTCCCTTTAAAATGTTCCGGGTACCACATTGATATTGTTGGAACGCAGCCAAAACTATTATGGCGGCAGATTTCACCTGTGGGGGTCTACCTACTAAACTTTTCCACTTAGATTAGCTTGCAGATCAGATTCAGAAAAAGTTCTAACATCAACGAAACGCATCACCGAGTTTGGATCCATACGGATTGGACCTTTGTGACATAATAACTGGTTAACAAATACGAAGTACCTACATCATCTTTTAACTTCGCGTGTGTACTCATTCATTATAATTTCACGTAATCCCACCTGCCTGTTTGCACACACACATTGTTTTATTCTAATGAGGGCATAAATAATGAATTTTAGGTTTAACTCGACCTCTAAGGTTTTATTCACGTGTTCTTAAAAACATATTTCATAATATACCTCGTGAGTAATTTCTTAAGTATAATGTCAGTAATTTCATTACATAGTTAATACAATCAACTATGTGTGGATTTAGGCGCTTATTAATTTCAGTAGGCACTAGCCCCATTATTAAATTTACTAGGATAGGATATAATCGTAGAGTAGAGATATGAAATTTAAATAATTCGATAACCACAAGTTTCATATTTAATGAAGCAGGTATTTAATTGGTACGATAAAATAAGTTTATTTGAGTGTGACACTATTGAGGACCGATCCATCCATGATTCTGATATTGATATATCGTACAAGTGATTTTCTATGTTTTGACGTCTAGTGAATTTAAAAGTATACTAGCATTTACGTTTTGCATATTTGAGTAAATATGAAAGGCAAAATAAACTTTTTTTGTTATGCCAGTAAAGCAAGTTTTAATATGATGTCGTAAAAAGTCGCTAAAGCTAATATTATAATAAAGTTCTGTGTTTGCGAATAATATTTCGAATCATAAAATACAAAAGTTTGATTTGGGTTTTCAATTAGTTAGATTGATTTCAACCTTTCTTTTGAATCCTTCTAAATTAAAGAATAGAGCAACAAAACCTTTCAAAAATATTTGCAATTTATTTAAGATCTTATGGGTCTCTTTTGTTGTAACGTTCGCTGAACCGATAGGGCTATTTACAAAAAATGGACGTATTCTTTCTTTCAATTACTTATGAAGCTTAATTGTTTTTGATCTTCTATAAATAAATTAAAAAGTGAACGCATTTGTTATCAGTAAGGAAAACTTGGAAAACGTTTGCAAGAGACTTAAAATTGAGACATTATATTTATTTAAAACATTATGTATGACTAACGCTGTGTTCGTAATATCTTTTTGCAAATCAATTTGTACTATTTTTAGACATTTTACCAATTATATGTCAATAGGAACAATAATAAATAAAGCCACGCTTTGTGTCGATCGTCCAGTGGCGCGAGCCTAACTCGCCGGAGGCACAACTCTGGAACTTTCCTTGTCTTGTCTTTTATAAATGGAATCCCTCCTAACACAAAAGAAATTACAAGTTCACAAACATCATTTATTCCGTTTATTTTGATCTGCTCGTGTATTTTGAATTTGGTGTTTGCAGAGAACTTATGGATGTTTCTAAGGGTACGTAATTAAACATCATAGACTTTCGCAATGTTTATTAATGGAGTAAGTACCCACTTATTACTGTTTAAAAACCAAATAACATTCGTAATACTACTTAAGTTATAGATAAGGATAGAAATGGAGCTGTATGCTCATAATTTTTTTTTAAGTCAAGAACGTCATGTTATATTTAGCGTTGTCCCTATTCAACGCGTAGAGTAGAAGCCCAATTTTTTTAACAACAAAGAAGATTTGTAGTGAATATCCTCGCAAACAAATCCAACGAGGTTACCTGTAGAATTAGGTTGGACTTTGAATAAATCAGAGCAGGGTTGCAAGGTTAGGTCTACTGCGGCCAATCTATATAAGTTTGTTGAGTCCGCTCGAATACTCTAATTTGTTATGAGAAGAGCCACTACTAACATAGGTTTAATTTGGATTTGGACGACATTTGACCCTCGGAAGCCTTTGACCACTTATGTGTATGTTCCACTCAAAGATTAATTTCCGGAATCACGCATTTCACTTCATTTACCCCATACGGTGAAACAGTGTTAAAGTTAACGTAGAAAAAGTAACGTGAAATGTTCCAATCTTCAGAAAACTTTTCCAATTAGCAAATTGCTTAAAAGAGGTGCACAAAGAATTCAATAGGTGACAGAAACACCTGATACCGAGTAAAAAATACGTGGTATTGACTTTCAGTACCTATTATATAGAGAAGATGCGACAAAAAGAGCGATAAAAATATAATAGGTCGTGGAGGATATTAATGTCCTAATAGAAAAAATCGGAATAAAAACTGTACCGAAGATCGTTTCTGCTGACTTATCTTGGCTTATGAGAGAGATATTCCATAACTCTTCGTAACGAGGGACAGATTATGGTGCCTACGCACAAAAAACACATCAAAGGAAATTAACACAATCAAGTATTCCTCACACTGAGGTGGCGTCCCCATGTTAAAACTGTTGGCACTGTCTAAGTTCCGTTAGTAAACAACGTGTGGATAACAAAGGCGCGTCGCAAACACGAGCGAAGCATCGGCTTTAAAAGGAATCTGGAGAAAAATGAAAAATAGAATCTGGATATTTCATGAGATGGTGTTCAATAAGCGATTCGTGGGAAATATGCAAACGTTTGTCGAAGGTATTAGGCGGGAAAGCCGCACGCTGACACCTGCCATTCGGCGCTCCCCGGGCTTTTTGTATCGCCGACTCACGTTCGAACATTTTTAGTTCTAGCTCATAGCTAAGGTAAACAATGGAAAAATGCCTCGCCAAAGCTGAATAATTTTTTTGGATGTTTAACGTGTTCGGTGTATTATTCTGTGTACACATACGCTAGTGTGCACTTCGGGAATAACAGCCGATTGTGCACGTTTTGGCGAGCGTTTTTTATTACTTTGCTTTACCATTTTCTAGTTTTTTCTTCTATGTTATACTGTCAATATTTTCTGTTATCTTTATGCTACTAACCACATAAAAGAAAATGTATGCTTACATTGTTACTACATTCATTGGCAAAAATTAAAAAGCAAGCGACTATTGTCGTTTATCCTTTGTTTTATTTTTTGTAAGAATATGGGCAAAACTTAACAAAAACCATATTTGATTAACATGTATCTTTCCAACATTAGTTTTCTTGGGAATACGTATCTATAAGTGCGAATAAACAGCGCTAAAGTAAATAAATGTGTCTTAATATTTACCTTGGCAGTGTTCGCACCAGCAATCACATTTATGACGTCGCCTCTTTCTGGCAGAAAAATTATATGTCGGAAAACTGCAGTCGAGGAAATTAAAACGACCCAAACGTCGGAAATTGAAGTCGTTGCGGTATCCTCAGTGCTGTATCTGGGTGTTTTGAAAGGGACATGGGCCATTTCAAATTTACTAACTATACATTTTACGAGTAATCTAAAGTTTAGACGAAAAGAGTTCCGCAATGGTATACATATAATTTTAGTATTCCACCAATGCAGTATTAATTACTTCGTTCGTCGCTTACTTGTTTTTGTAGAAGTTTATTGAACGTTACAAATACCTGTCATATGTTGCTTATCTTTATTTTGTCATGTCAGGGAATGGAAAACTGTCTATTGTAAACTGATATTCTACGGAGAACACTGTTATTTAAAGTTGGTAGGTAATAAAGCTGGCGGAAAAAAGAAGGAAAGTGCATGTTACAGCCTCGATTTTATTTTACACTACGCTATTATTCAACACACTTTCCCTATTTTATTTTTGTATTTACTAGGTGCTGTTTAGCTAGGCCCGGCTTAAGAGCTGCGGCTTTAATCCAACACAAAATACACATTAACTTAATAAACATTTGCTTGTTCTGTCTAGAAAAATATTTAATAACGAATTTCAGGTACCTCTGTCAGTGGTATTTTATTAGGTATCTAACGTAAATGCTGTTCTCTGAGATGCGAATTTATGTGTTGTATTCTTGAAACAGATAAAGTAAGATAAAGTAAAAGCTTCATAATTTTTGGCAAGTATCCTCACACATAAATAGTGATTTGTTATTATTACAAGACAATGGTTGCGATATAAAAATCAATTTGTTAGTTTCAATAATAAAAAAAATGAGATCGTTTATTCCTGAATCGAATGGCCTTCTTGCAAACGTGTATGTATATAGAACATAATTCTAGCAAAGATAATAAACAAAACAGTTATGAATTATTCCGCAAATTCATATCGACAGGTCTCGTAATGCTGGGTTAGTATTTTTATCAGCGTTTATATTTACCGGCTTTATCCGAACAATTATTATTTTTCCTAGGAGCCCCAAATCCTCTTCTGATTTCTTATGTTGCTCGTATCTGCGAAAGAACGCCATGTTCAAGATTGGGCCTTAATGAACTTGCAAGAAGCTGCCGATACTCGTTTATGATATGACAGTGTATTTAATAATGTGTAACGCGTGTATTTACAAGAATATTTCAATACTATGAATGTAATGAGCAAGTGATAAAACAGCACATGACAAAGAGAGCGAGCGTTCGGCATTCGCGCGCTCGGGCGACATTACAAAATCGTAAAATAAAAATGACTGCGTCTGTATTACGGAGTGCGATGAGATTTCGAATGGCGGCCATGAAATAAAAGAGCCAATGTACCGTGACAGTCACCTGTGTCTCGCGGTGATATATCGCGTTATTATGTGCACAGCATTACGCCGCGACGCCTTCTCATTAAAAGTTAAGACTCTGAATTTTGTTCCCCCGCGTCACAACGTTAGATTGTGTTTTTTTAAAGGAGTTTTGTCGTTTCTCTTTGTTTCCAGGGCGACACTGAAATTTTCAATTTACATACTTATGAAAGGTTTCATAGCGAAAATCCGGGCGTGATAACCGGTCGCAGCGGAAAATTCCCTTTGTCTGAACGGTACAGTTTCATTTTTATTACCTTGAGTGGAATGATTTACTCGGCTTATGTAGAAATAGATTTGATCCTAACCATTTGCAGCAAATTGTATGTTAAATCTTGGTGTGCTGATATGTTTGCCCGTAATAAAACGTGTCACATTTTAAAATTCCCGTTGCAAAGATACCCTTATTCAGGGGGTTCCAAATAATTTACAATTCCCAACGTGTCGCTAGCCCTGGGAACGTTTTTTATCGTTGTCAATTCAGCGTCCCGTACATACTTATACGTTTAGGAAGCTAAGTCAAGGCTACTGCGTACATAACCGACCGTATTAATCCACTGAAGGCATAGCGGACTATCTTTAGAACATTTACGTAACTATCACACAAGGAAGAAAACAGAACTGATGCTACCAAATTATTGTGTAAGATTTATGGATTTGACAAATTAATGACACACTGTGGCTTTGTTATAATATAAGGTAGTGAGCTTTTGTTCATGGATAGTAGCACAATATAATAATAAAAGTAGTTATTGGGTGTGTAATTAATATCTTGTATTATTCCGTATTGACCTGTCTGTTAATGTTCGTAATGAGGTAATTTCTTTGTTATACAAGTCTTATTTTATGTCTGGGTTAGTAGACTTTAGGTAAACACATAGATGACCAATATTGTTTCTAAGCTTCGGGTATTAACAAGGCTAAGAGAGTAAGCGTCTATTTGGAAAAGGGATTCTTAATAATAATATACCAAGATTTTTGCGCAAACCTTCGTGGATATTGTTGGTAGAAGCACGCAATTCTTAGGAATTCCGGAGGAGGAATGTCAGACGAATACCAAATATGTATATCAAATCATCAAACTACGAGTAGGTTGATTTGATACATATTTTCTTTAACAGCTTATTATGTTTATGTATAAACTAGTACATACTTAACTTGAAAATTTAATTTCATACAATACATAGTTATGGGCATTGGGCATATACGAGTAAAAGTTATACTTTTATATGCATTCTAGTTCCTACGTACTTATTTGATAATATGATGTGGCATTATAACGCGCATAGTTGACGGTCCCCGTATTAGCAAACAAATTAAACCTCTCCTAGGCAATCAGCTTCGTATGTAAATTTTCCATATTAATCGATGCGACCTGTCAGAATTTCGTTGTCCAAATTAATGGGTGACGAGAGACATAAATTTACTGTATTGGAGCAATCCTCGCTTGGACACGTGATTTATGAAGGAACGTCGAAAATATGATGGATAACAACAAAATGTAATTTGATTTTGCGTCCAACGTTTCATAAATCCAATGTTGTGGTGTAGACGCTTTCTTTCTTCTGTACTGCTGTTATTTATTTATAGCAGTTTAATGCTAACGGAGTTAGAGAATTAGAAGCATTAACTAGAAACATCTGTCAATAACTAAAACTTACGATGAAAAGCGGTTTTCGCTCGTAAAGTCAATTTATTTGCAATCCGTTTTCTAGAAACGTAAATAATACGTATTGTGGTCGAAATAATTTAAGACCATTGAAACCCTTGAGTATATTTGCTTGTATAAATTAAATGATTAAAGCGAGATTAAGCAAATATTAATTCATCAGCTTAGTAAGGCTTCCATGATAAAATTAGAATTGGCTAACCTTCATTTAATCTATCATCTTATATTTCTAAGAAAAACATTTACTCAATGTCTTGTTTCGATCGATCAAGGGCACGTCTGAACCTTGGCCCTTTGATTTGGCGAAGCGATTATTAACATTTGCGAATAATTGCCCTAGATTCACTGTAAACCCCCACCAAGGGGGTTGAAGAAACTAGATCATGGTTAATCAATCAGTGTGGTTTGATATCAACCGTAAGCTACATAATATCAGAGTAAAGAAAAATCTCAATGCGTGATGACATTTTCAGTAATAAATATGAGTTACTAGTGCATAAAACAATGATTGGAGTTGACAAAGGTGGAGTTGTAGGCAAGCATTTGTATATTATTCCACTTACAACGGGAACCCAATATAAAAATATAAATGAATTTTTATGTCATGATATAGACCTCGATCAACAATAGTTCTCACCTTTACGACTTTTATTATTAGTCAAGTTGAAAAGTTGACAAATGAAAGCTAATATCGCCTGTCAGGCACACGCCTCCACGAACGTTAGATATATTAATAGTGGTATTAGTACTAACGCCCGAATAACCGAGCACTTTGTATCGTGAACGTCTGGTTCTATCACAAATAAATTGTCGCAGTATTGATTCTGATATTTTATACCCAATCGTGTAGCTTTCTTATACTGGTACACACTCATACTCACACAAAACCTATGCCGATTGGTTACTAAAATGGGTTAATATTCACACTGTTTATACGTCATACATACTTTATACCACTACCTATCTAAACAATTACAAACATAGATTCTTTCATCACAATAAAGTGGAGAATAATCGAAAAATAATCGAACTTACTATTAGGATAGCATTTTGAAAGTCCCTGTATTTTTATTGTTTAATTACATACGATTAGAATCTACCTTTCGTTTTCAACGACAGTCCAACTTTTAGAGGCAGTCCAAAACTATAATACCAAAGAGAGTAGAGTAGGATGCAGCCATAACCGTTCTAGAAAATAGTTGAACGTAAATATTTATATTGAGCAGAGCACTGCTCCGCGTTGCTTTGCCATGTTGTGGCCGTTTGGAAAAATCCAACATTTTGGTTAAATGTCGGCATTTAGTTAAATACGGTCATTAGAGGAATGCTTTTAGTTTCCCTTCCCTAATGGCGCGTGGAGCAGACACGTCATTAAACACGGTATCTATTCCAATTACCAGTTTGATTCAATGTGTATTAAAATGAAGAAATATATTCATTAGGGAAATGAAGGTGTTTCATATTTCAGGTTTGTCACATTTCAAAAGTGGAATTTAATTAACAAATATAACAAGCTTCATTCGTTATAAAGTTGCGTATTTTGCAGTTGGATTTTTCAGATTTTTCCGGTTGGATTATAATTATTATTACATTTCACAAAATATACTAGAACAGAATTTTGGACCAGTACTTTTAAGTTCAAGAATGTGTCCTTACATATCATAATATACCGATAAAAATAAAGGATTGACTTACTTAATTTTTTATATTACGTTTGACACGATTATTACGAAAGAATAAGATAAAGATATTTATAAATATGTATTTCATTAGGATTATGTATCACAAAGTTCGTATATACCCTCGTTATATTCGACTTTGCTTCTTCTGGGATTCGGAATATTCGGGAATGCGGCAACTTTTGTCTAACTTATTGTCTCGTTACGTTAAGTCCCCCGAGCAAATGGACATAATTCCATTAGTAGGTAGTTACGGAACACCCGTGACGTAGATACTTTAATTACATGAATTTGGGACAGGATAGCAGTTATACTTGCGGAGTCAGGTAAATTTCATTGTGGTTTCTCGCGTTATAGGAAAATGTTTCAGGCAAGCAAAGGTATCTCTAAACCAAGGTTTATATTTCTGTCGTCTTGTGTAAGATATTATTTGACGAACGTTTATAGGTAATTGGGAAAGTGAAAAAGTCAGGTGACTTTTTCAGGAGCCAGTAAGTCAAGTGCAGGATTGACGCGACAACTTAAATATTTCAACTACCTTATTATTCCAAAGTTAACAGTTATCATGCCAAAAATGCATCTGATTTAAACTCCAAAAAGTCATCATTAAAGGAAGCAGACGGGAAAATCTACATATTTTCAATATCATGTGAATTTTCCGTACGGTACATTTTCTTGTAATGTGAAAAATGCTGAGTCTTACAATTGAATTCGCGAATGCAGTTCGAACAGTTACCTAGTGAGCTCGTTTTCAAAATACGAATCATGTTATTACGGCGTCCTCGTAAGAATCGGTTAGAAATGTGTCTTTTCCAGCAGAATATTTGTTGTACAGATGTTTATAAAGTACAACATTACATTACACTACTAGAGTGTTGAAAAATACTCATTTCGGGAAGCTTACAGTATGTATGAGTTTTTACTAGTGGGTACACTTGAGCGCATTTCTAGTTCTCCATGTCAATAAGACTCAAAGATTACCTGTATTCTTTTTTGATTCTTTCTGTTGGAGCTTTATAGCTTGTAATGTACCTGACCCAAGAGGTTACTGTCCTAAACCCATTTACAAGACTTTTGATTATTGATTACACTTATCATTATATTAACACTTTATAAACACCAAAACATTTCAATTTCCTTCATAGCTTTCTACCACATGATTTTTGATTTATAGCCTAAACTGATAATGCGCATAATAGTAGATAGAAGTCGCGTATCGTGAGCACGACTCAGTAAACTTAATTCAAAGACGCATCTCTTGTTGTGTATCTCACTACAAGTTTTAGTTGTGAAAACTCATTACTTACCAATTTCTTAAGTGGAGATAACGAAACCGCAGCGCTGAGCGGCGACATGCTCACACCCGGTGTTACTCGTATAAGTTAGAGGCTTAGGGTGACCACAGACGGGCTTCATGTCACAATAAAGGCGCTATAAGGAACCTGAAACGGTTACTTTCGTACACTTTACATGGACTTGCCTCGTGATACAGTCTAAAGTGTCAAAACTATTAGAAATATCGCTGTTTGTTGGGTTTTGTGGCTATAGCCAGGCTTGTGGCTCGTGCTACAATGAAAATGTGACAGAGTGTAGGAAATATGACCGTCTACGAACTTTTGTTTTGTAGCCTGTATCTCGTGTGTGGGGACCCTTAGAGTTAACCGCAGAGGTGCACGCCGCATCCGTTGGCTTACGGGCTTTGCCGCGCAACACACTGTAATCTATTTAAATAGTAACTGGAGTACATTTTATAATATAAACCTGTTTTTTTTCTTTCATAATAATCCATCGGGAGAGAATCAGTTCAGGACACCGTCGGTGCCCAACCAATATAATGTACATACACATGTATGTATCATAACGTTGTGTCGGATTAAATGCAATTAAAAAAACACTTTTCATTATGTTTTTTTTATATGTAACATAAACCATGCTTGACGAAAAGAAATATGCTAAACATATAAAGTTAAAAAATACTCTTACCTATGTAAATGAAAAGTAATTTGTCGTGCTCAATTGACCCAAGCTAGACTACACGATTCGTCTGTTGTTGATTAAGGAACACATATGAAATAACACAGACCACAGTCACATTCCTTTGGTTCAAACAATCGATTCCTTGTTTTGTGTAAAATAATCTATTTATAGCTCTTCTAAATAATAACAAAGGAAAACCGATGAAAAGAAAGGAGGGCGCGGTGTGTACGGTCAGTTAGGCAATCGCGCTCGGCTCCTATTGATTTTTATTACTAGAGGCCAAAAGAAATTATGTTTACCTATAAGCAGACGGTGGAATAACAGGCTTACAAATAATCTTATTCATCGCTGAATCTGATTTCCATAATCGTTTCAAGGAGACACTTAATGTCCTTTTTTATTACGAGTGACGCAAATATTTGTGTGCCTATTTGTAGTCGCCAAATGTCTTATATCTAAAACTAGTTAAATTAGTTATAAAGCCTAATCCCTTTAAAACTAATTTATGTAGGAGTGAAACAAATTAAACGAATACGTAAGTGTCAAATTGAGACATCTCATATCGCACATTTCATCGCAATAAATAAATCATAGGACGACATACGAAAAAATATATGGACAAAGGTACTGGACATGAATATGAATACCTATGTCTGATGTAGCCGAACCTGTCTAGAAAGGGTCAAGGAATAGAAAAACAAATATCGTAGAATGAGACCTAGGTATGTAAGTTACAGTGATATGCCTACTAGAGTTAAGAAAAATATGTAATAGAATAGCTCAGGAATCTAACACAATGAAAGGAAAATACGTTTTTGAATTCAGCTTGACGTGCAATTTTCTAATGCAAGTTCACACTCGCCGGCAACGACTACCCATACCCATTTGTTTCCGCCAGCACCGTGCAGATAAACTGAAAATTGGCAGTTTAATTTTAATTAAAATTGGTGCCATTATAACCGAATGTGTACCGTTGCGCTAAACACATTATTATGTTTATTTATTCACGAGTGTAGAGGTGCGGAAAGGTCCTGGCTATGTTTGACTGTGGCGATTTATTTAACGAGTAGCTTTATTTGTTTGCGAGGCCGTCGGCCGCCCCCCGTCTAATGTAACCCCATTAACTTGTCCCCACTGTAAATTACACCAGTTTCAACTTTATCATGCAGTGGGTAAGGGTGAGATGAGCGTCGTCCCGGCACTGCTTGTCTGCGCCGACGTTGTTTAATTAATGACTTAATAGTGGCCGCGTCTTGTGTGTTCGGGGTGATGAATAGTGTAAGCTCTAGCTCAGTACTGCCAAATGTATGACTGCAACTCATCGTCTGGTGAAATCTGCCGGCGAGCGCTCTAAGCTACTAAAATTTATAACCACTACATTTGCATGAGATTATACGGATCGGAACTAATGCTTTGAGTTTCCAATGTCATTTTCATTAGTAAAAAAAACAATTGTGAGTCGCTAACACAACTTAATTGATTAATAACTCGAAGTAACAACATCAAGCCCAGTTGAAGACAAATGCAGATAATAAATGTACCAAACCCACTGAATCATCGTGACTTGCAGTTTTATTCCTCGCTTAAGAAGAGTACAAAGTTGTTTCAATGTTCCCTTCTTTTAATGACTTTGCAGTGACTTTTATTCCTGAAAATCCAATTTAGTTAACATTGAAATTTGAATTAATTTTATATTTCTAGAAATTTTGCGGAGTATCAAATAGTAATAGTAAGCAATTTTATAACCCGAACTTTTGTTCAAAGTCAGTTTTGGTTTTCAATTTATCAAGTGAGCTCAAAGCAAATTCTTTTTGAACTACAGATGTAAGGTTCAATCAAGCGTAGTTGGGTTTGACATTTATGTATTGATATTTTTATAAATCAGCTGCCTGAGGTTTTTTGAATATAAGAACGAGTTATGATAAATACCTTTAAATTTTTATTCAAAGAACGAAAGAAAAAAACGTTTTATTGGTGTACAAACACAACACACGTAGGTACTGAAATATTGGTAGCCATAGTTTTGATAACATATTTATTACTATAAGCATAAGCTTTGAAAGCTGATCTAACGCATATTACGTTTGTCCTTATTTATACTTGTAATAACTGGAAAATTTCATCTGAAATCAAACTACATGTATTTTACTGGCTTTTCTCCCAAATTAAAGGCAATTGGATGCAGGTTTCTATATGTAGTTGTTTGCGATATTGACAGTATAAAAAAGTTATTACTATATAAATAAAACTTTAATTTTCTTAAAAATAAATAAATAAATAAATAATATGGAGTAACAAGAACCTAATATAAGTTGCCTGTATAGGTTTCCTACCGTCACTACTAAGCAACAGGTAAAACGTAGTATGTAGAATCATGTGTGCGTAAGCAGCTACTTAACCTATCGACCTTATTCATGCACGTAATTTAACCTGGCCTACGCTTAAATTGAATAGCTTGTAAGTCGTTAAGCGTAGTTTAACCAAAAACGCTGATATTGTGTGTACTACTACGCTTTCGCGATATTATACGCTTCAGTATGGGTAAAGCTCATGTATACGCGTTATGTTATAAAAATGATGGAGATGGACTCACGAATATTATAAAATCTGATATATAATAATTCTTAAACACATCATCAAGAATAAAAGAAGAACTCCTTTCTATGAATCCCTTTATAAAGATTTTTGTACAATAACCAATCCATTCAGTTGATTCTAGATAAACGCCGGGGAATGGACAGCGAGTACAAGCGTTTTTCCCAATACTAATTTCGATCCAAAAGGGGATGATGTTCAGTTATAAATTTTCCCACGAAATTGGTTGACGATGTACAAAATTGATGCGGTCGAGAGCGTCTCCGCCGAAACTCTTCAGATCCAATAACTTAGGCCGGCCCGACCGGGCCCGATTAGAGGGTCGATAAGTACCACTCACTCGATGTATTATAAATCAGATTAAATCCAACAGACTCCAGAGGAAATCCATGTATAATTTTATGCTAATATGTATAGCCTCAAAGTAGTAAATACTCGGCGTAAATATTTTCTTTAATACAATTATTGGGATAAGTTACAATAAATTATTATGTTAATATTTGTATTGTATAAACGCATTGAAATATAGTTAGGCACAATCATAAGTTTAGGAGTACAACTTACAAACTTAATCGAACAGCTTTCTGTTTGAAATAAAGATATTACGAAATATAACAAGTTATTATACCTTTATAATACTTGTATAAAGTAAAGCTATTAGGACCATTACGTTAGAGAAAACTACGTTCAGTGAGGCACAAAGAAATTTATAGCAGAAAGTATCGTGGCGAACGAGTCCTATTAAACGATAAATTATAGCTAACAGTACTCTCGTCCAAGCAATGTAAAACCTGGCAATATACAGCGTTACAATGGAAGAAACGAAACATTCCAAGCAAAGGAAACAATCAAAAGCAAAGAGCCCGACTTCCCGAACAATGCTGCGGCACGAAAAGTGGAAATTGTTGATTTTTTTCGCAGTATTTCCCGACCTTTTTGGGTACAGACGCGCCAAATTTCACCACTGATTAGATGTAAAACATGCTAGATGCGCCAGGGGGTTTGTGGGATGAGTTTCAGAAGTTAGCGACCCAACGCAGAGCTTGACTTAAACTAAAATTTACGACGTGAACATATGTTCACATATAAACAGTTTATAGTGTGCGTATTCCGGTCCTAACCAATTAAACTTGGTCCTTTACGTCTAAATTGATTTGGTCTCAATCGTAATTCAATACATCTGGATAAGATTGTGTAAGAAGTACTGACAAATTCGAAACTAACACAAATCAATAAAGCAAATGACTTCTGCGGTATAATTTTATTATTAATCATACAGCCCGCTACTGAAAGCAAAGTTCAGAGAGTTTAATAAAAAGAGCTTAGTAATATTAAATTATTACTAAAGTTCAAGTAAAAACACAGGCACTATCTACATAATGAAAGTAGCTTCTCCAATTTGAATAACTTTAGCATCGGTCAAAAGTTTAATAAAAGAGTTCTATGCTAAATCATAACTTTATGAAACATGCCTCATTGAGTAGTTGAGTATAATAAGTAATGCAAAAAGTGAATGTTACAAAAGTGGGTGGGATATAAATGCCTTAAATCACTTTGAAGATATGTGAATACATTCAGGGAGATATCGATTCGGTTCGCTCGGAGTCGAGCGCACTTTACAGACTTTTTATTATTCGTAAAATTCCCACGACATGAGAAAATTTCCCGCTCACCTGCGCTTGAGTGATGAGTACATCTCTACCTTAATTCAATTATCCGACAGACATATCGGTGGCCCTGGGGATGCGGCATTCCCTAAACGTAAATATTTTTGGCTCGCTGTTGCCACATACGGCGAATCAGCTTGAATTCAAAGGATGAATTGGTGTTTGGGTTCAACGTAATTACATTCAAAATTGTGTGTTTTTATATTTCGGGTATGTGTACTTCGCTTTTTGTGTGATAACATATAAGTAACATAACATATCTAGTGATTTGTCACCTCAGATAAAATATTAGCCTGTCGCACTGATCAATCAGAAATTAATACTCTTTGAACGAAACCAGTTATCAAAACAATCCTGGCGCTCATGGTTTCTGTAGGTAGACTGTCCAATATCTTGCTATGATCACACATTTTGGTTAAGAAATTCCCATAGTGTACAAGTGTACTTATTTCAGGACGAAGCTAGTTTTCAAAATGGGTTTTATAGTTTGTGAGTCTCGTATATTTGTCCACTATGGCGTATCTTTTCTCATTTCAGATAATTTGTTCTCCAAAACAAATAAACGGTTTTCTTGTTCACAAGGATCTCTGGGAGAAGAAGTAGCAATGATATATGAGGCGAATGTTTCTAATGCCGCGGATTATAACGCAATTCGGCACGATCAAGTCGTATATCAACACGCGGAAAGTACTTGTGGGCAAAACGAATTCTTTCATGAAGGTAAAAAATAATAAAATATCCCTTCTAAGAAGCACTTACGTATTTCGATGGCTTTAACATCAATTGTCATGTTTGCTCTGGATAGTTAATCATTGTGGGATATTCTTATTCAGTAACTTGTATTATTGAGTACTTGAGATACGACTACGGGCGCCTCAAAGAAGAAGTTTTTTTTGTACAAGGAAGCATTAAAAAATCCCATACATGTGTCTGATTCTGTAGTCATTATATTGGGATAATAATAAAACATATTTCAAGGAATTTTCGATCGCTGAAATTCATTGTAGCAAGTAATAATAAAGGCGACAGGAACATGAAAACATTTTTCCCCGAAGTGTCTTTGATTTGTAACAATTATTATTTCGTGTTGACTGAAAGAACATTTAACGATATTAAAAGTAAAATATTGAGGAAAACTTAAGACAATCGTGGCGAATTGGTGTCTTTAAAATTAATTTACATTTTGATCAGTCAAAACAATAAATAATTCAAGAATAACAAATGCGTGATAATTTACGCTTTATTCTTATCAAATCGAAAATTGGAATTTTGTGGTGTTAAAATACTTTCATATTTCATACAACTTCTGCTGGTAAAAAGTTACATATTCGTACGTATGTTATCCCGTTTGTAAATACTTAATAACTAGAAAGACTTGTTGTATAATATGACTTTTAATGCAAGGACTGTTGTAATGAGAGGTGTTTCCTCCCGGTTGAGGACGCCCCGTGCAGAGGAAATGCGGTTATTAGCAAACTTTCTCACGATCTCTCAGTTCCCGTGGCTGATGCTTCTAAAACCTTCTACGTCTAATGCAAAGCTAGACTGCTGTACAGTTACTAAATAACATATGCTACTTTATCCATGACTATCAGAATACTCGTATATGTCATAGCTAATTTTTAAGGGCAAAAAATTAAGTTTCTTGCGGCACTTCTTTTCTGCAGGAGGCCATTCACGTCGAAGTGCCGGAAGGTCAAAAAATTATAAATCTTACTTTAAAATAAGTGTTTTGTAAACTGTGTTTACTTTTTTAGTACGAGTTACTGTGGAAACTAATTAAAGGACATTTTCTGAAAAACATTTCAATGGACAATGTTAAGATGCCTTACACAGCATCATTTAGCTGTCGTAAACATAAAATAACTTTAATAAAATATCGAAAGTGGCAATGCTTGTAGACATTTCCATTAATTAGATGTAAATTCAGTGTAAAAAATGAATAAAGTTCTTTTGTCCTACTTCCACAATACTTGTTTAGACGACCCAAATAATTCAAGTTAGACTTAGTGGGAACGTATAAAATGGACGGCAAAATTTATGCTTCGTAAATACCATGCGAAGTTGAAAAGTAGTACGTAAATGTCTTACTTAATATTCGTAATTAACTGACTGTCAAACCAGTGTCTATTTTTGTTTTATAAATGCGCGAACAGACTGTTATCCAAGGCCTGTCAATGTCAGACTTTTTTTGGATTACTAAACAAACTGATTAAATGACAAAATCCCCATATTTTTTGCCTGTCATTAGCTCCAGTCTTGTTCGCTGGCTCTGTCTCCTCAAGTCATTTGTCTTTGGCACTGTGGTCTATTACGTTAACGACCGTGCGAATAGTTTCCTAAGGAATACTACTTAATGGGACTCGTTCCGGATCTGAAGCCTAAGACATTATTTCTATTAATTGCTCGCAGTCCAATTATTCTTCATTCGCAACGTAATATTTAACACCAAGAACTACATGTAATAAACATTCTGATAAATGAAATTATGTCAATTGTTAGAATAAATACAGATTTTTTTTCGTTTGATATGTTTGGGAATATGGGTGACCTTAAGATCACAAAACCATGAAAGGGCAGTCACTGTATTCCAAGGAGAATCCTGTACATCGGTTAACACTCCCAGTTTATTTACTGTACAACATCAAAGCGTCTAGCGGCCGATGAAAACAACACTGAGGTTGAAATTTTCAACCGAGCAGTCGTTCAAAGGTTATGATGTGAAGTTTGTGATTCGTAACTTCATTCATTTGCAACCTGTCAGAAAATTCAAGAAACACATTTGTCAAAAGTACGATGGCCCTGGGCGCGGTCCGCTTCTAATCTACTCCGACAGAGCTTGGGGACCTTTTATGCATGAAAGACGGCTCAACAGCATTTTTCATATCCATGTTTCCCTATTGTTTTTTAGACAATACGTTGAGCCGCAACTTTGGGCCTGTCATGAGGTGCTCTCGTGATTAATTACTCGCAGAGATTGCGGGTTAGCAGTTTATCAGGTTGAACTTGCGCAGTTCTCGCGTTAATCATTTCGCTGGAGCGTTTGCTTTATATTAAGGAATGAGCATGGTTAAATGAAATAACCTTATCATTAATATTTTTTAATGAATTCAGGACTTCTTATTGTGAAGGAATTTTATCATAAATATTTTAAGTCAATTCGACTTCTTATGACATTGACTTCATATTACATCCATTAGAAGGAAATTACAAGCAAACAATTTATCATTTTATCAATCTTTTAAAAATACATCTTTGAAAAATTTCATCCTTATTTTTATAGCAGAACCGTAAATAGTGTTGCAAACAAATTATCCGAAAGCTCAGCCACTAAAAAATAAAAATACTAACGTAAACATATCTAATCGGCTCTAACCGCAACGGAGATTCCACGAAAATCGTCAACATCCGGGAAACGGGCGCTTTAAAGGGCTAGTTAACTGTCCATTATGTTATTTTAATTATTTTCACGATACTCTTGTCGGCGGTCAAAATTCTCGGAACAAATTGCTTTGATTTACGGCCGCGCCACCCATGTTGTCGCACTGAAATAGAATAGTGCGAGCGCGCTTGTTGCCCTACAGTCTATTAGAGAAGGGGTTAGCAACCTTTTTAGTAGCTAAGGCTCGTATTAATGAATCGCACTCAACTCTGAGATCGATCTTGAGTGCGAACTTGATATGCCATTCTCAAACATATAAAACAGCACCTCAAGTTCGATCTCAGAGTTGAGTGCGATTTATTAATACGAGCCTTTTTTTTTTTTTTTTTTTTTTTTTTTTTTTTTTTTTTTTTTATACTTGGTGAATGCTTTTACGCATCCTCGCTCTCTAGGTGAGCAGAGGTATGTGGGACTCCTCTGGAAAGACTACCCACTAAACACCAAGTTCCTCTCGAGTCACCGTATGTGGCCATTGGGGACCAGGGTTGCATGCACTCCTTTTGGCCATGGTGACTTACCCCGATTACGGGCCTTCTCTCAATGGAATGATGACCCAGGAAATTGAGCCATCCATTCAAACTCTCGTTGACGCAACACGGTCCTATAGAGGAATAAGGTGCGCATAACGGCGCCTCCTTACCCCTACCTGCCTTCTACCCATCCGCTCCATATGGCCCGTTTCTTCTCGGACACGTTCCGATGCCTCCTTCTGTATGATTACTTCTTCGCAGAAGGACACTGCCGACTCCCAACTTTCTTCAGTGGCCAGCATGGCACGTGTCAGGCCTGGCAGCGAGATGTTCTGGCCTAATTGTGCCTTTAACGCCTCTCTAGGCGTGTCCCATGCAGGGCAATCCAAGAGGGTGTGCTCACTACTGTATTAATACGAGCCTAAGAGTCAAATGCAGTTAAGTATGCCACTTACGAAAAAACTGATCATGAAGAGTACGCTATAATAATTATGAGGCCCTAAAGTAATATTAAAATCACGGTTATTTAAAAGATGAATGACAATAATAAAAGTTGTTCTGAACGTACCTTTTTTACCTGGTATTTCTACTTGTATGAAAGTTAATACAAGGATAATTGATGGCTTGGAGAACGCGTTTTACCGGCCGCTGCTCGAGGATCATTAGTTAGTAACAAGCTGTGAGGCTTACGATATTCCACATTATCAAGTACCCACGTGGTTAACAAGACCTTATAGAAGGTGTTTGAACCAAATATGCAACCGTTTTACTGTTTAATAAAGTTTTAAGACTGAAATAACTCGAATATGTGCAAATAAAGGGATAAATTTCGCTGTCTACATGAATTTAACTGAAACATCAAATGTTGCTAATTTACCACTGTCTTGTGTTGTAGTAAACCAGCACCTGAAGCCACAATAAAGTTTGTTGTATAAAGGGTACGGGCTAACCGTAAACACGACTTTACTTACATATAATAATATCATGTCAAGTTATAAAGGAGACGGCGGGGTTGTATTACAGGGCTATTTTCTCGGGACTCGGTACGTGCGGTTTGTGCAACCATATATCTCGGTACGAACGTTCAAAACATTTTCTAATGTTGGGGATTTTCCTTCGTCTATCTCACACGCTGATTGTTTCACAAGAAGAATAAATTGAAGTCACCTCTCAAGTTTTATAGGTGCAGGAGTATATTCTTTGTTGTGGAGTTGCAGCGTTTGTTTGTAAAGTATTGCGTCATGTTTGTTCGTATTTGCATGGATTTATTGATAGAGAAAAATACACATATGTAGTAGATAAAATAAGCAACATCTATATCTTCCATACCAAAAATAGTTTTAGGTTTACAATAAAACCATGATCCCAACTGGAATAATATTTATTTTTGATTTAAAAATTCATAAAACTTCCAAATGGTTCTTTGAGTTTGAGTGTTAATTTACATAGTTGTGTTACCACAAATCATATTGATGTTACGACGGTAACGTGATGTCGTTAAAAATAACCGTCTTACAAGAGTGCCACTCTCGCTTTAAGCATTATTCCGAAATGATACTGACTAGACAGCACGTAACGAGTACTTTACTATTAAACAGTTTGTTGAATTAGTTATATTTCTAACCAAGGTCTTTTAAACTTCAGTAAAAAACAAACATGAGGTTAGTTACACGTCACTTATCTGATGATATAACTAAAGAACAGTAATTTTTCCTTGGAACCTACGTAGACAGATTTTCAGTATTTTTTTCTGCCTATGACACACTTTTCCTTAAACACTTTACTTTTTTGCTTAGCTAACTTATAATATGGAATTCGATCGTACCCGTAAGTAGGTAAGTTTTTAATGTACTTTTACTTATCAGCTAGTCATGTCACTAAAACATACAAACTTGTAAATTCTTGGTTATACTTAGTCAGTTTATTATTTGCGATATCGTCGAAACTTATTTCTGATATGCAATGCATCATTACACGCAAAGTTGTATAATATGATGATGTCTCTATTTATATATTATGTAGAGCATCCCCATTGACAGGACCCACCACATCAGTTGAACGGTAGATTTACCGAACAGTGTATTAAACACGGGAACTACGGCGAGTTGTTAAGAATACATCAAATATTAACAGACGCGAGCGTCCCGTCCACCTGTGTTCCCTGCAGGTTAGTGCTCAGCAACGTAACACTCTCTGTAAGTTGTCTCAACTTCTATAGTACGGTAATTTTGAACCTCTGTACTATACCATATTATGGAGATGGACATAACTGGTAGCGGTTCTCTCCGTTCTATAATCTTTTCAAATAATTTTTGCGCACGTATTTTTTGTTCTTTTCAAGAATAAAATATTAAATAGGTAATTATTAAAATTATAAATTTTATACAAGTATTATTATTATGTTCACTAATCAAATATAGAAAGAAGAGTTTTATTAGTGGGTGAAGAAAAAGGGGTACAATCAAGATAATCAAGATTTTGTGTGATGTTAAGAATTTTTTAATCGCGGAACTCAATTTTTCATCTTCTATTTATTCACTTGAGAATTGAGATTACTTAGATATTTTTTTGTGCGAATTTAAAGAGCTACTCATGTTCATACATTCCTTTGGTAGTATTTTCCTGATGAGCAAACATTTGTTTTGCTTCAGCGCACGTCGTTTCAGCATTATTTATTTACCACGCTTCATTTTACCTGGTCTATATTATACTACACAGTCGGGTCATAAGTTCTGTCACAACCTTATAATTTTGAGTTTTGAAGACCGACCAGATTTTCTGCGACTAATTTTAAAAATAGAACATTTATTCATATCGGAAATAGAAGAACTAATTATTTTTATACATATTTGAATATGGAATGGACGATCAAAGACAATAGAGTCACGGGTTTTCCGTTGCACCGTTGTTGTAACTCATAGAAGGTGATTTTCAATTTCGTACAAAAGTTGAAAAAAGCGTCCTATTTCTTTTATTGTACTATGAATCGATACACTGAAGTCTCGAGATTTCAAAATCGTAAAAGAAGCGGCAGACCTTGCTCTTTTAGAAACACTAGCGGTCATCAGAGCAGTGAAGGCGTCAAACGAAAAAAATCCCTTGCGTAAACAAAAAACTCTAGCCCTCCAGCTGTGGCTAAACAGAACCAAACTAAAAAGAGTGCTAAATAAAAACCTGAAACCACGTGCTTATTGTTAGAAGACCGGATTTTTTCAAATGATCGTATAAAGAAAATTAAGCTGGAAAGATCCCGGGCTCTGTTACGACGGCACGCTGGAAAAAAAACTGCGAAATTCTTTTTTTGGATGTCTTTTTTTTCAATGATAGGTTTAAATTATCACAAACAAAATGATAAAGTGTATGCCCACATTAGTGAAGAAGCAAGCACGTGTATTTTGAGGGACCAGTGCAGTTTTCACTCTTACTCATTCATGATTTGCCTTGGACTCTCGTATTCAGGCATAACTGAGGTGTTTTTCGGTAAAAAAGGGGGAAAATCAAGGCCGTACTATATCAAAATAATGTCCTAACAAGTGTAGTACAACCTTTATCTTAAATAATAATCAAGAACAGACATACGACATTCCAACAGGACTGTACACCGACTCATTTGGCCCGAAGCACGAAATACTGGTTCACGGCGCGCGGAATTGACTTCACCCGGCATGAACACCGGCTCTCTTCTAGTCCACGTTTAAACCGATGGTATTACAAGTTATACCAATATTTGAAGGGGAAAGTCGGTACTTAACCTCACCAGAATTTGGTGTCTCTCCGAGCGTTTCTGGTCAAATCAGCGAAAGAAAGGTGTATGAATATGGTGCGTGCAGTGATGGCTGACTGTCTTCGTAGATTAAAGGCATCTGTCCAAAATGGAGGAGGACATTTCAAATGATGTTGATAAAATTATATTGCAAATTAAATAACCTTTCATTTCATATATAATTTTTATGTATATCTCCAAAGGTGTATCAATAATTTCCTAAAATGTTTATGACAGAACTTATGACCCGACTGAGTATATACCTGTAGCTCAGTATATTGTTACCGTCCATAGTTATTGTGTTTAAAAACGTAATCAATTTTCATTGTTTCTCAAGATTGAGTGATATCTCCGTGATCTCACCACCTCGCAGAATTGATTGTGATTGTCTGCAAGTTTTGTTAAGAGATCTCACGCCTAGTGGGAATAGAATCGAGATAGATCAAACATTATCTCAAATGACATACCTAGTAGTCAGAGAATATAATTTTAAGATTTACACATTAAGACACTTATTCATTATGTTGAGTTATCGATTTAATAATAGTAAAATAATTTATAACACAGTAGCTTAAACACACTGTTGAAGCTTGTCCTAAGTATACAATGAAAATCTGTCGAATCTAGAATGTTGGTGAATTCACTCTTATCCTATCCTACTTACTATTATAAAGGCGAAAGTTGGCAAGTATGGATGTATGGATGTTTGTTACTCTTTCACGTAAAAACTACTTAATGGATTTGAATGAAACTTACCACAATATAGCTTATATATCAGAATAACACATAGGCTACAATTTTTGAGGTTTACCCGAAACCACGCAGACGGAGTCGCGGGCGGCCGCTAGTTTAATATAATCATGAAACAATTATAAGTTACATTGTATTGTGTATTCTGAGCTGTCAACTGAGCCTATAAGACCTCGATGAGTTTGTAAGAAGATCAAACGAGTCTACTTAGGTCAGGCAGAGATCTGAACGTAATGAAGCAAGTCGTTAATATTTACAACAAAATTTTCTTGATTGGCTACGTACCTGCAAAACAAATAAGGTAAGAGACTTTCCGATGCAAAATTTAACGTGTTGGTAACTACACTTAATTGGGATGTGTTTGTTTAAAACATAATGTAAATTTGAGTTGATTGGGCGTGGCTAACAGACGAAGATTCAACAATCACATATGTATATAACACAAGTATATAGTACAACCGATACAGTTACATGTTTGCAATTCGCAAGTTCGGATTAAATAAGTTAAATTCTGTTTTAGAAAGCTTCGTTCATGCGACGTTTCTAGTTCAGTGATACTTTTGATTACGTATCCTCTCGGGGTTTGTTTGTTTTTCTACTTAACCTATGTGTATGGTGCCAGAGTTTTTCAAGAGAAAGTTTAAATTGTTCTTTAAAAAGTAATCAGACAAAGTGAACTAAACCAAAAAACACCTATGCAAGTTTCTCCCAACAAATCAGTATTTTATATTACAAGTTCGAGCTACATATTTATGTTATGAATACCCGAAAAATCTTTTAGAACAAACATCTTTAAGCAGTTTTCTTTTAGAATTTTCATGTTATGCTTGTTATGAGCGTGCAGAGTTATCGTATAAATTAACTTTGTGGTTTTTGCTCGAGTAAGCAATTATCCATCCATCAATCCTTACAAAGTTTCACGCTTATTATATTATTAGGACAGAAATAATAATATAATTGAGTTTGGATATTGATACTGACGCATGTACCCAATCAAGTTGTGTTCTATTTTTATATCAGTTTTATCTAAAGTTCTGTCATGTTGGCAAGACACATTATCTTGGTGTTGATTTTCATTTATTAACAACAATTCAATCAAATATTATGTATTTTTCTTTTGATATAGCACAGGTCTTTATCCAGCTAACTATTCCTAAAAACAATATTTACCTAATGCTATTGCATGTGCACATCACATAATATAATAATTATTGATATGTCTGCACTTTCATTATAACGAGCTCGAGTTGTGTTATTTTTGTATACATAATTCCAACAACTCCCAGCCAAAAACAAACCAGGTTCATCCCGTTTATTCTAAAAGGCGACAAACCATAAATGAAAGTATAAATTGGCATAACACATTTAATCTGCCGTCGCCTCGTTTCGGTGGCTTTTTTCGCAATGCCTTACACATAACACACAAACCTTTTAGATTAGGGGGAGCAAGGGCAATTTTTAGGATCAATTGGCTTTACGAGCTATAAAACCTTTTTTCATACGTATGTGTGAATTCGGGCTGGTCGAATATCATCCGTGCCATATCACACTGTTATCGTATTATGTCTCAATGTAGGGGTTTTCAAACAATTACACACACCATGAAAACGTGTCAATATTATTATTATTACTATGTAACCTTCTTTTTAAGTTTGTACCGGAAAAAAGATTCTTGTAGATATGTCTCTCGTTATTGATATTTTTGTATCGTAAAACTATATTAATAAGAAATATCTCAGTTCTTCAATTGGCAACTATAAAAATCAGAAAAGATAAATAATTTTAAGCTATTGTATAAAACAAAAAACATTTTCCCAAGTCAAGTATGAAATAACATGAAACTTCAATTGAAAAAATAAAGCGTGACAATGATTAATAACTTTGTCTTTAAACGACAGGTACTTTATTCTTTGACTGAACCGCAATATGTACCAATTAATATTCGATGGGCGGAATATTACTCCTCTGCGGGATATTGCCAATCAAAACCATTAATGATGTTGTTTTCCAGCTATTAAATTTCGTGTAAATACACGTTATTAAAATATATTTACTTTATTAATTCTGAAATTTGGTAACAGTTCGTCAAAGTATATCAATTTACAAAAACGCTGTAGTTAAACAATTATACTCTGATTTTTAAAATTGGATTTTTTTTTATTCATTAGTTAAATTAATGTTTTCCAAAAAATGTCAACCACACCTATGCTTGCGATCTATTTGATTTACGTCTTTGGACGTCAGAAATCCGTGTTGTGATTTGTCAGACAGATGATTGAACTTTTTTGAACTGTCTGATATTTTATATAACAAAGAAGATGGAAAACGTCATTTCGGGATACTACCAAAAATCCGATATCACATATCCTGTTGCAGTTATTGCCGGCAAAGTTACAGTATTGAAACGGCGCGAGGGAATAGTATTATTTTATTTGTCGAATCTCGCAAAACATGTATAATATCCACGTAACCCTTTTCAGAGTGTCTGCCACTTTCTATTTATGTCAGTAGGAGCTGGGTGGCGTGCCCTCCATAAATCAGTGGCGTTTTGTTCAGGCCCATTACGCCGTTTTACCGCCTTCCTACTGAGACAAAATTAGATCATACCGAAGGGAAAACCTCGCTTTGCCCATACATAACTTTTGCTGTAAAACCTTTAATAGTTACAACTTAATATGTTTGGGACCGGTCGAAGGGTGACGGGTATTTCCTTGAGCCTGTATTCGAGATGCGATGTGACACAGGGTTGGCACCTTATTAAACTGTTTGGGTTAACATAGTATGTAGTTTAAAGTTGTGCCGCAGATGAATATTGAAAAGACTTGGTTTGAAAATGCAATAAAGAGAAGGGGATGATGTGGGTGATTAATTAACTATTGCACATCTTTAAATGTTTCCTATTCTAAAAATTGAAAACTTTTTATATTATTAGGTACGAATTAAAAATTGGTGTGAGTCGATGAATACAATAAAAAACAATTTAATGTTATACATCTTTACAATTACACAAAACGAGTCTCCAAAATATATACAACGGCTTACATTTACCAAACAATAGAGCCAGATAATTTATTGAAAACAAGACACAGTATCCGCATTATTCAAACTGAATGGCACCATCCGTCGAACCATAGAGAATATTGCTTGGATACTAAGGGCCGGGAACAATGAAACGTTGTAAATACTTACCGAAGGGATGAAGTTCAGCGGGATTAAGCCTCAGATTGACTGCGACCCAGAGAATAAAGTGAAGAAAAGATAAATGTCCCGCTCGATAACACCGAAACGACTAAACTTGTAATAAGTAGTTAATTATTCCTTAACCCTAGTGGGCCAAGTTAATCGGTTTCACTATTGTCTTCGCTGTGTATCCTAAAAGGTGATTAAAGGAACAAAGGCTATAATGATGTTAGTAGTCTGCCTATTAATCTTTAGTTCTCCGAATAGTAACTCCATTAATCAGAATGCGTTGGTAAATGAGCCAAGAATTCTGGGCTTGTGATGATTAAGTTCTGATTTGAATGGAAAATGGAATGTAGAGGAATATACAACGAATGTTCATTATTTTGGATGGTTTACAATGACTTCCCAACTGCCTCTATTCTGATAATTGTTAACAAAATATATATTTTAAAGCTATTGATGTAATTATCTTACGCCTTACGTCGTTACCGATTGATCAGAAGAATATTAAAGCCTTTGTTTAAATAAGATTTAATTATGGATAAGGATAATTTATTAATTTAAATTAATACAATGATAGCCATTTTAAAATTTGAGAATACGTGCAATTAAATATGGAAATACCATTAAATCAATTACTTAGCTCTATAGTCTAACATTGACTTTATAAAGATTGAACAGAACCTAACGCAATATTTATTATGAATATTATACCTAGTATACCTACTATTGACCGTTTGATGTTTCAGTTGCGTTACAAAAAGGCGAAAGACTAAAATATCATGGACTTATTTGACTAGTAAAACTGGACCTTAGTCATCTACTTTGATGCCAAGTGTGTTTAAAACCACTCGTCTCTCGGTCCGTTCCCAAACCGCCGACGAAGCGAGCCGCAATGACGGGTCAGCCGTCCGCCGGCGGAATGATCCCTATACCCTGAACGACAGGCCCGTTAGGCTGGATTTCATGGATTTCGAATGAGCTGGCAACGTTTCCTAAAAGGTATCCGCTTTAATCAACTCACTGGAGACGTACCCGTATTGTTTCGTCGAATATATTGAATAGAACGCGTAACTTTAAGTTTTCTTTAAAAGACTAGAAAATTTAAGAGCCTAGCCGAGCTATGAACGTCTACTGAAAGATATGAGGCGAAGTTAAGTTAAGTTATAAGTTTGGCTGCTAGGTGTAAAATGACACTTATAATGAAATGTAAAGGCCTACCTTCCTGTCCACTGTTTCATTTAATAACCCTTTACAAATATACTTCAAAATTATTTAAAATCATGATAATCATTAAAATAATTGTGACTTTTTAGATAGACACGTGGAAAGCTTTACTCTTAATTAAAGAATAATTATGAGTTTCCTGCCAGTAGCCAGTAAATAGAATACTCATTTATTATTAAATATTAGGACATGCTATTAATAAAGGCCGAGTTAACCCTTTCCAATTAAGCCTAAAGTTTTTGGATCAGATACTGCCGTAATTATTTATTATTTGTAACTTTCGTCTTTCACTAAGCTGTTTTTACCATTAATAACTTTTGTCTTTGAAGTCGCGGTGCCCCGGCAAATCCTTACTTTAATATCTAATTTGACATACACAAAAGAAAATTGTTAGCGGAGTTGAGTTAATTTAATTTGTGAAAGAATAGTAAATTAGATAAGTTTCTACCTTCGTATCAAGTTCCAATAATGATTGACTTTGTGCTGACTTCAGGAGATTTCACAGAAAATCTCTTACACGCTTCATCTTAATGCATAATACATCACGTATTAAGAACTTGTACAAAGTAAGTTCAGTACGTAATGTATTAATTTTTAATTTTCCACTTAAACTGGCTGGCTTCTGTTTTCTAAATATTTAAAACTCAAAGGTAACTGACTGACTAACTGAATGATATAGTGATCTATCAACTGAGTGATCTAACGCACTGCCCAAACCACTGGACGGATCGGTCTGAAATTTGGCATAAGAAAGGATTTTGATAAATTTTACCTCCAAGGGAATAAAATCAGGGCTGTAAGTTTGTTTGAAACTTTGTCAATTTTAAACCAATCGGGCTGAGACTTTGCATGCATAAAGTTGCTATGACGTATGCATGCATCCCCTGAGAAAGAATTTCGTAAATTCTAATAAAACAGGCCATATTTTATTTGTAGTGTTTTTAATTGTGTGGACGATAGGTTCAATGTTGAGAAAGCGTGTTCCACTCCAGATGCTATGGGTTTGATTTTTACTCTCTCGGGCACCATTCATAAAATGAGTATGAAAGTTTAGCAATTACAATAAATAACTATCGAATAGTGAATTGAACCTCAGACTTCCAGCATACAATACCATTAGATTAATATACATTCGCAAGAGTAGGCAGATTTATAAAGAAGGAATTGAAATATGCTCTGTATTAACAGTCAAATGCTTGGACTTTTGCTACCAAAAAGCCAGACTATCACTCTAAAAGATTACCTCCGTAATAGGGTAGTAATTTATTATGATGGATGATATAACTTCCGTAGTATTTAACAACGATGTTTCAATTCCCGCAGAGAATAATTTATATGTATTAGCGAAGTCAATGGAGATAATGGGTCGAAAGGTTTTTTGTACAAGTTGATTTAGGCACTTAACAATTTATGTGAAATTTATTTTGTGAGTGGTATCGAACGTTTATTTGCTATCGCTTAATGGATTTACACTAAAAACTTTTTTAGAATATAAATAAAAGCTGTGATTGAGGTGAATAGGCATATTTGATTAGATACTTAAAGTAAAGTGAGAGAACAGTGATTGAAAAAGTTGAGCTATTGAGAAACATATAAAATTATGTACGAGCGCTCCACTGACATGAACAAGAGTATATTATGAGTCTGTCACGTTTTGGCGCTGATTTAAATATTATTCAGTACAAAGGTTTAACTTGTTAAAAGGACATGCAATTTCATATTGAAAATGGGTTAACATTTTTGAATGTCAGTTCGTAGTATTCGCAAATAAAATAACGGAATTTTATTTATGCGCTATATCCGACCATATTTGTTGTTTTACAGTATGTTGGCCAACATAATGGTGTTCCAGTTACAGATTTATTTGTTAATAATTCATATTAAACGATTAATAATAACTTGTAGGAACGGCATTAAAATAAAAAATATATATCAAAAGGTAACATTATATTTCTCAAAATAGAATTGAATTAGGATGTTTATGATGGATAAATCTGAAGGCTTCAGTAGCATTTAACAGCGATGATTCATTTACACGGCAGATAATTTATTTAGGTTAGTGAAACAGAAGGGAGCGCGGCGGCGGTAGCGCGGCCGCGACGAAACGTTTAATTGGGTTTGTTTTGAGATCGGTTTCCTTGGCTGTCCCCTTCCGCCCGTCCGTAATATTAATACGATCAGAGTGGCCCGGGAGGAGCAATCATAAATCCTGTCCGCCGAGACTGAATTTTATCTGTACTAAGTAATTTAAAACAGTAACGGGCCACCGCGCCTCGTGGCTTTTCGGTACGACGATTAGAATATCATTTCAACATTTCAATTAGGGCAAAATACCTCTTTTGAGTGAAATATAAATTATCTGATTCCTATTATTAGCTGAGCCGTGAGAATTGATTTAGTTATTTGACATTGGATACCTCGTAACATCGTTTTGCTTTCTAAATAAAGGGTTATTTTGTTCATTAAAATGATTTACTGGTTATGGACCAACTATACTACATTAATTTTACAATCAATAGTTTTGAACTGAAATCAAAATGTTTACGATTATATTCTCGGCCTTAAATTCATACGCCTGCATCCATTCTAAGTTATGTGAGAATAAGTTTTATACCAAAACTTTAATCGGTTTATTTACGAGGGTTAGCCCAAAGCACTAAAATACAGGCAAGGTACTGCCTAGTTAAGATTCCAGTCTCCCACAGACACACTTAAGTATTTTTATGCTTTAAGTTAAAGCATACTTCACTAGAGCTTGTGTGTGAGCTAAGACTTGGCAACATCACTATGTTTTTCTCGCTAGCATGGCTAAAAATTATAAAACTAGCTTATCTTTCAAATGTATTTTTAATGGCTGTTTTTGTTTTCGTACCACGGATGACATCGAGAAAATCTCACAATGAACATGAGTGTAAAACGAACTATCGATACAAATTATTTATTTTATTGGTAATGTTTTTACACATAATGTAACAGTTATATTGAAAAGAAAAGGCCTGGACAGAATTTCGTAAATTCTTAAGCGATTAGAAAAGGTTCTACAAAATCGTAAGCCGTTTAAGATCAAGTCAGAGGTCAAGCGAGTAATTGAAAAAATATATACTAGTAATTTCTAGATGTAGTTTCAGTATTTTAATCTGTGTTCAATGATAGACTGTAAAGCTTCGCACTGGTTATCTACCGAATGTACACAAGCATAGTGGTGAATTAATACCAATAAAGTTCATTTTTCCGTCAATCGACTTTTTAACATACGGAAAATTATAGGCCCAGATCTTAAGGGGCAAGATTTTCCTTGGAAAAGAAAGATGTGTCTTGATACATGTTGCACTTAAATAATTCGTAAGTCTATCTTTATTGTATGATCTGTTGATGAAAGCAGAATTATAAATGAATGATTCATTTATGTTACAATTTCAATGCACTAATTTTAATTATAAGCAGGAAAAGCCCCTTTCGTATAGCAATCTTTTAATCTAATCAAGGTCAGTTGAGTAGAAAAAATGGAAGGAAAATTAAAGAATAAAGAATTACGTTGTACACACTACTCGGAGGGATAGGAGGGTTCCATTAATGGATTTGCTGAACAAAGACATTAATTTCCTCTAATGGATACTGCAGACGAAGAACACCATTCAACGCCTTTTAATAAAATTTTATTGTTTTCACTAATTCGCTTAGCGCAGGCGCTTATGCTTTACATCTGGTAACTTGATAATACGCGTGCGAATACTGGAATTAAGATTTAATGGGATTGCAGACATGATATTAATGGCATCATTAGAATAATGTGTGTATACTCTATGTACCGTATACTACCAATATGATATTATCTCTATCCCAAATTAATTATCGTTCTAAATTAATAAACGTTATAGAAAACATATTCTTATTACACACAAAAATCATTGGATTTCCCGGAATCTATACTATTTTATAACATAAAAAAGCTGAAGAGTTTGTCTGTTTGTTTTTTTGTTTGTTTGAGAACGCGCTTATCTCAGGAAATGATGGTTCGAATTAAAAAACTTTTCGGTGTTCGATAGTCCATTTGACGAGCCAAAATAAAACACCATGGAACGAAATCCAAGCCGACGGAGTCGCAGTTGGCCGCTGATGCTAATAAAATATTATACGAAATTGTTTTTAATATTGTATTCAAGTGTGTGTATGTGTTAAAACTCGTATCGCAATATCGCCATGCACCTTGGGTGAATAAAATTCTGTTTACGTTGGAATATCCTAACCACTTTACACCTACACGTAAGTGCTCTCTACGCTTGCGTTCTAGCCTGTTACACTTTTAACGCGGGAATGGTAAATATTTTTTAAAGAAATATGAGCCAGTAAGCTTCATTGTGGGAAATATGTATATCTATATAAGGTGTAACAAAATATACTGCAAATATTTTAAGGGCGAATTGTTTAGTGGAAATGTAATAAATTTGTCAAGTAAAATTTTTTTGTTAATGCGCTAGTTTCCGAGAAAATCAACAAAATAAATTGAGTGAATAATTGGGAAAAGTACAAATTTCGTCATATGCAAGACAGCTGGTCGTGTCTTATCAGTGTAATACATATACTACACTTGTCCTGCCCCAAAAGCAAAGTGGTGGAGAGGGGGCGAAGCTTACAGGACGAAAAGAGCAAATTGGCCAATGCAGAAAATGCAAAATTTGGTTGGCATTAATTTTGACTTTTTAATATCTGATATTGATTATATTGCCACTAAAGAATTCGCCCTTAAAATATTTGCAGTATATTTTGTTACACCTTATATATGTATAATCCTCCGACCGATTTCGGCCATGGCGACCACTTCGACGCCTAGTCAGAATATGTTAGGTCGTCATGTATATCTATACTAATATAATAAAGCTGGAACTGAAAATTCATTTTTGTATTGGATAATCCATTTATTAAGGAAGGCTTCTAGCTATAGGAATAATAGGTACAAAATGTATGGGTGCGCTTTAAGCTATAGCAAAACACTAAGTGTGCGGAAACCGAAATTCACGCAGACAGAGTCGAGGGCGGCTACTAGTTTCAAATATGTTATTTCTCTTACGTCCGTTATAAAGGTTTTAAATACCGCGCGTTCGTCGGGTAACGGGTAATAAACTCGAATATAATTGTGCGAATATTTTATGCCGCATGTATACATTTAATAAAATTGTTACAAAGAAGAAGAAGCCTCAATAAAACTTACTGTAAAATATTAACTGCTGCTATGAAATTCAAATGCAGGCAAATGTCAATGACATTACAAGTTACCTGAGGCTAAAACATGAACATTAAGGATAAATATGACAACCCTAAAAATTCCACAGATTTTTAAACTTCAAATAAGTCAACAGTTCCAAGAAGTCTCTAACTAGGCATTTCTAAGCATTTAAAACGGCTGATTTGCTGTTTACTTGTATTGTAATTTCAGCATCTTTAGCGCACTACATTATTCATAGAAGTCTATTCAATTCTCAGCTGAGTCTTGAGCTGTCTAATCAGCGTTGGTAATTAAAGGTCCTTTGCAGCTAATTCACTGTCGAACAGTGCCATTCTAACGTGGCACCGTAATTACGAGACAGGTGTACCGTCTAACACATTGCACTCGAAGGTTTTGAATTTCTGCTGCAATCTTTGTCTTAATTAGATAATACCCTAGAAACTAATGGTTTTCTTAAAAATATATGCTTACGCGCTGCAATAAAACAGGTAATTTTCAACCTATTTACATAGATTACAATATTACAGTAAAATAATGCCTCCAAACAGATTCAGTCAGTTGCTAGAATGTATCGTAGACCATTACACCTCAGTCCCTGATTGATGAAAAAACCTAAACCATAAATAATTCAACCGTACATAATACACGCTTTCTAAGACATACTCGATTGATGCAAAACAAATGAGACGTCGGTTAAAACGTAAAAAAATATTTGAAACCAAAAGTCCGTTTTTCCAACTTTGCATCAAAGAAATCGACGGCGGTAAGGTACTGTACAATAATTTACAGGCGATCTCACCCAAAGTCTGTTTACATTGCCCTGAGAAATGCTCAATGACGTAGAGAGATCACGTATCAGTGCACTCCGTCACAACCGTTGGCGGTGACGCGAACGAATCACACGGGTGATGGCGCGCGTTAACCATTTGGGCTGGTTAATGAATATCAGTGGTTAATTTAATTATTTATTCAATAGGTTCGATGACCTAAAACTTTCAAAAAAATATAACTAAATAACAAGCGATACGGAATAGTACAATCATTCACAGGCGATCTCACCATAAGTCAGTTTACGTGGCATTAAGAAATGCTCAATGACATAAAGATATCACGTATCAGTGCACTCCGTCACAAGTCACAACACAACCTACGGCGGCGACGCGAACAAAAGAGAAAAGTTAGTGAAATTACATTTCAAGTAAAGCAAGGCCTATGTCCAGCACGTGACTGCGATAGGCTGTTGATGATGATGAAGTGAAGCAATTGTTTTTTTCAAGCTTGGGTTAATTAATTTCTTTGCAAATCTGACGACTTCTGAAGTATCTACGATTACGAACATTTGAACTTTTTTTTTACGTGTACGAAATATACGTTGTAAACATTTTATAGACAAAATAATAAACCTGAAGGCAATATAAATAAAGCCTTCAAAGTGCTCATAAGATATAGCAATAAAGCTTATTTACTTGTTTAGTAGTATATAGCCGGTTTAAGTGAAAATCAACACGTTCATAGTTGAACAAACATCCGAATAATCGAGCAATATTGTTACTATCCAATTAGCAGAAACTAGTTCTAACACCAGCATTCCACTGGGAAATAGTAGTACAATATCTAGCTTAGTTTACGTTGTAATGAATATACTTTATGGTTAAATGTAATAATAACAAAATATTGCTGGCGACTAATTTGTACGTAACCACGCAATATAAATTAAATGCCTCGTCGTAATGAGTACTGATATTATTGCCTGTGCACGTATGCCCCTATCTCATATGAACACATGTCTTGGATATTTGCCTAAAATATGGATCGGAATATTTGTACGTATAGTCGTTATTAAAACAGTAATAACATCGCACAGAGTAAACGAAGACAGGTGCGTGCGAAATCCCGTCTCATAAATAAATCATCGTTCAGACGAAATTGTTTGTACATTTGAAAGCGATTAGCAATTTTAGAATGTAATATTTACCACTCATGTTTATATTATCATCTTCAGTTCAAACTTTTGTTCTTTAAATAATGGGTACACATTAACGGATGCTTAATGTCTGATCCTCTTTCTTTTATGCTATTTTTCAAAATCCATTACATACTCGTAGTAACAAAACTTAACTTTTACATTATTATAATATTAAGCAAAACTATGGTCGTTAAGAATCGTCCTGAAACGGTTAAAATACTTTTATTTATTCTTCCCAAGACTCATGGCAGGAACCAATATTGATATACGAAAATAAGTTCTGTTATTTCAGGTTCATTATGTACATTTTTGTGTACACTACATTCCGGCTTCGACGCTACCGCGTAATTAATTCACCTGGTTAAAATAAATTTTACTGCTTTAAAAACACACAAGTAAATTACGCAAGTTCCGGACCAATTAAAAACGTTAATTTTATTTTCCACAAATACTTATTACACATAAAATAAAGTTACGACATTTTAACTGACCGCGAAAACAAGCTTCAGAACATAATGTAAATTATGTTTCATTTACAATGTGTCACAAAAAATCTTTTTTATAATAGTTTCGTCATACATTCACGATCTCATTAGATAAGGTAAACAGATTCATATTGACAGTAGCTTCAAACCTCTTACGCCTTCCATTGTTGACATTCAAGATATTCTATGTATTAACACGCCACCAAGTGTCACAATAGCGTCCATGACGTTCTCAGTACCACTGTTACTCAGGCGTCTAAGCGGCCGGGCCCTGTGTTGAATTGTCCCACGTGACCTTCGGAACGCATAAGTTATGGCTTAATAAGGATATCTAAATTAAATAGTTGTTAATAGAACAAACGAATTTTAGAAACACTCAAAAAAGTAAGTAAACGTATTAGCCTCTTAACACTTTTCTGTTCCACTGCAGGGCCAAGGTCATCATTTGAAATCATGTTTTCGTTACAAAGATGAGTCTTGGCTCAATCACCACGCTTGCTAAAATTAGTGATCCCAAACTCAGGCTTTGTTCGGAATAACCGACATAAATTTGCCCGACCAGGGAATAGAATCCAGGACCTCCATCCATGACCCGGTACTTAAACCACTAGACCATCGAGACGTTGAACTCAAAAAACATATAACAAATAAATGTTTCTTCCAACTCCTTTTGCATAGCGCAGGGTTCTTCACAATCAAATGCGCCATCAAGGTAAAGAAAATTGCTAGTCGATACTTTACCTCTGGACCGTCTAAATTCAATAATAGCGCAAGCACATGCAAGGAAACAGGTCATTTAAACTTATCGCTTGGATGGAAACGTAACATAAGAGCTTGGTTTCTGTAGAGAACGTTTTATTGATTGGAAATAAGAGATTGCTTG